>CM032447.1:103245741-103390741 GCA_019049505.1 Pachyrhynchus sulphureomaculatus
ATTTTTTATTGTTAGACATTTAAATTTATTTTTAGGGTAATTAGTTCTGTAAGTCCTCGATAACCCAAAAAATTGATTTTGGTACAAGTCACGTGATGGTTCAGATGGCGAGAAATTTGAATAAACTGATACGGACTCATGAAAAATTAGGTTAATTCAAAAAAACTCAAAGAGTAAAAAGTGTTTAGAATTTGATTTAAATCCTATTTATAAGCATGAGTATAAAATAATCGGCCAAGTGCAAGTCGGACTTTCGCAATTAGTGTTCCGTAAGTTGATTGCTTTTTAAAATAAAAATTTTTGTTACGGAGGTACAAAATGATCAATGACTTTACAAAACACACTCCAAATTAGTTTTCAAAAAAGTTTGTACCCGATTTTTGTTGAAAACTGATGACCTTGAAATTTTTGTTTTCTTTATATACCAGATGGATTATTAAAGGTAATGCACTCGTGATAATTTTCGTTCCAGAGTTTTTTCAAACTTTTTTGATTAGTACTTTTCGAGATAAGGAGTGGGACAGAGATTTTTGGTAATTTTGAAAAATAATACAAAGAAAAGGGTACGCAAGTTTTACATTATATACATTTTCGATCTCGTGTTTTCATAAGCTTTCATTTGACATCCCACTCGATGACCTGGTAAAATTCTTTTTTTCACTTCCGATTTCATTCCCAAAACTAACCCTTTAAGTCAAAATTTAACTTTCTAAACTACACGGCCCTGATAAGGCCATCAATTCCTATGTTAATGCTGAATTTCAACTTTCTATGTCAAATAGTTTTGGAGAAAATTGGGTGTGACAGACAGACGGATAGACACCAAAGTGATCTTATAAGTGTCCTATACGGAACACTAAAAATTAAAATCGCCTTTTTTATAAAAATATTTCTTTATATAGCTAAAAACTTTCGTTTTTTGTTTGTCTAACTAGTTTAATGGGGGGGTAAATTTCTTTTACTTTGATCTTAATTAGAAATATTGTTTTTTTTTTTGATAAATGGAAGAAATAATTCAAAAACTGAGTTTACACTTGAACGCCAGCTGTTGCAATGATTCGTTCCTAATTGCTTTTTCTGCGTTTTACAACAAGAAAAGTTCTCTAGTGTTTTAAAATGCATCAGTTTACTGATCCTTGTCAAGTTTTACTTAAGTTTAAAAAAATAGTTTTGCAATCTGCAAATAAACTTAAAAAAGTAATTTTCAATTGATTATTTATTTTTTTACTTCAGTCTAATATTTATTAGGTTAGTTAGCCAATATAATGATGTAAATTAAAATTTACGTTCATTATTTATTTGTTTTTGGCAGAAATCAACATTGTTTGCATAATATTTAGATTAACGCAATATAAAAAAGCAAATTTTAAAATTACAACCACGCCAAAAACTAGAGCTAGCTTGGAAACTATAAAACAACAGAATAACGAGGTAGGCTTTGAAATTGAACTAAAGGAAATACTACTAAAAGAACTTTACCATTTTGTGCCGAATGTATTTATATTTTTTATTGTATTGTAATTGTATTTGTGAATTTAATTTGTCTATTTTATTAATTGTTTCTGTTTAATTATTAAAATGTATTGTGTTTAAAATGCCCCCATCATTATCTCTCACAGAAATTAGTACAAGATTGCTAGAGGGGCAGCAGCAATATTCATTCAAAGGTACCCTGGTAAGTCTCTACATTATTTTACTCTTACACACTTACTGAAAAAATTTGAAGTGGTAGTGTAGAAAATCAGTACAAAATTTTTCGTGGAAAAAAAGGGACTAATGATGAAAATAGTTAGAATATACTGCTGAGAGTTTCAGAAATACCGCATGTGTCAATTGCTCATATTTCGAAGGTGACAAATATTGAAGAGCTATCGGTACGAAGAATATTAATAAAAAATAAGTTTTTTTCCTTACAAACGGACATTTATGCAAATGTAAAAGGACCGGGATTATGATGCTCGTTTTGATTTCTGGGCATCTTTGAAGAAGACTTTAATTTTCTAAAAAAAGATCATCTTCCTTAAATGGAAAGAAGGCATGGGTATTTTCAGCCGGATGGCACTAGTGTTTACTCCATCATTGATGTAAGGAACTGGTTACACGAGGACTTTGACAACTGCTCTGCCAGATTCCCGACCTCTCACCCTTAGACTTTCTTTTGTGGGGACAAATCATGAACATTCCAAAATATGATTGTTGATACGGATTGTTTTAAGAAAAAAATGCGATCTCGGACAAAATTATGTATATAATATGAACGATGAACATACGGAGTTTAATACCCGTTTGACATTTTTAAATTAGGTTAATTTTGTTGTTTTTCTTATTATTAATAGAATTACTTAGTACTTAATACGTACTTTTTGAGAGGATAGAATTGAATGTTCTAACACAGCCCTCAAAAAAATTTGTTATAAGAGGTATATTTTAGCTGTAAGATCTAGGAGTATTTAGGCTTATAAAATATCGATGAGGCTACTAAGATACAAATCATTGCAACAGCTGGGGTTCAGGTTAGTTCAGGTTTTGAGAGGATAGAACTGAATGTTCTAACAAAGCGCTAAAAAAATTTGTTGTAAGAGGTATATTTTGGTGTTGAGATCTAGGAGTATTTAGGTTTATAGAATATCGATGAGGCTATTAAGATACAAATCATTGCAAGAGCTGGGGTTCATGCATAAACTCATTTTTTTAATTATTTCTCCCAGTTGTCAAAAAAACCAAAGAATATTTCTAACTACGATCAAAGTAGAATTAATCTACCTCAATTAAACTACTTAAATGGCAAGTTGCTCGCCAGGTAAAGAAATATTTTAAAAAATATATTTTTTATCCTTTAAGTTTTTTCACAAACGAAATATATTAACGACAGACTACTACAAGTGACGATCGAACTACAAAAATCAAGATCAACACACATAATAAGTATGTATGCATCCGATACCAGCAAACCTCAAACGGAGATAAACCTGTTTTACCAGAACCTACAAACAGTTTTAGACGACATACCTAGTGATGATGAAATAATAGTTCTGGGGGATTTTAATGCGAGAATTGGTGATGAAGTTATACCTGGCATCAAAAATCGATTCAACGATAAACGATAGTGGTGAACAAATGATACGACTATGCATACAAAATGAACTTAGAATTAAAAACACCTTTTATCCACATAAACCACAACACAAATACACCTTCGAAAATACACGAGGACAAAGATCAACAATCAACAAATAGAAATATTCATCCAACAAGAATACAGGACGTGATAACTTTAGCTTCCGCCAATGCTGGAACGAATCGCCATCTTGTAATAGCAAAAATACAAACAACCATGCAACGACTTCGTAGAGAACCCGTCGAATAAATAAGCAAAATCAATATAGAATCTCTATCCGACGACTCAACCAAATATCTATATCAACAAAGGCTAACAGAAAAAAAATAGTCACAAATGATATTCGAGAGTCCGATGGCATAGAAACGGCATAGACAAAACTAAAAACTAATATGCTAGAAGCAGCAGAAGAAGCATTTGGAAGAAGTACTATAAAGAAAGGGGGAAAACCAAACACAAAGCCTTTGTTCAAACAAGAAGTTAAGACATTAGCTGAAGAAAAAAGAAAATCGTACCTACAATACAGATCCAATGCTATAACATACAATGATTATAAAAATATAAGAAACAGGGTCAACGATTATATCCAGAGAATCAAAAGAGAGCATTGGGAGAAATTTTCGAACCATATGGAACATGATCTGTACGGAGGACAAAAAAATATGGAATCTACTGAGAAATAGAAAAAAACCAATAAATGAGTATATACAAAATACAAAAAATACGGTGGAAGAATGGGAAAGATATTTCGAAAAACTCTATAGTCCATCAGAAACCAATTCATTAACATAGGAAAAACAGCATGAAGATGAAAATGTTGCTCAACCAAATAGAACCATTTCCTTGAATCAAATACAGCACGTGGCAGCGAAACTAAAAAACAGAAAAGCCCCGGGCATGGACGAAATTAAGAACGAAACGATCAAGTATGGAGGTGATAAATTACTAGAAGAATTACAGATTTTTTTTTAACAAAATACTCACAGCCAAGATTATACCATCCGAATGGAAAGAAAGCATCTTGATACCATTTTTCAAAAAAGGAGAAAGGAACGATCCAAAAAACTATCGAGGTATTAGCTTAATGAGTGCGGTACTAAAATTGTTCACTAAAATTTTAGCAGAAGAAATAATGTTAACCGGAATCTGTGAAGAACAGCAAGGGTTCAGGCAGCAGGTCTACTATAGACGCCATATTTATAATCCGCCAAATTACCGAAAAAGCCATATAATAAGATAGCCTTTATGTGTTTCATTGATCTTACCCAGGCATTCGATAGGGTACGGTTAACTGATGTCATAACCCTACTACAAAAAAGGGGAATTCACCCAAATATAATAAAAACTATCGAAGAGTTGAACATCAACAACCACACATATGTAAGAGTGGCAAATAAATTAAGCAAAAAAATATCTATGGCAACCGGAATCAGACAAGGCGATAGCCTAAGCCCAATCTTATTTAACATCATAATGGATGAAATTATAAACGAAGTAAAGAAAACCGGGAGAGGATATCGATTGGGAGACAAAGAAATAAAATTGATATGCTACGCCGATGATGCAGTAATCATATCAGAAGACGAAGATAACTTACAGAGACTCCTACATAAGTTCCAACAAACATCAAAAGTGTTTAATATGCAAATATCTGTAAAGAAAACAATATCTAATATCTAAAGAACCGAAAAGATGCAAACTCGAGATTTATGATCAGAGTATAGAACAAGTGATGTCCTTCAAATATCTAGGGGCAAACATAACAAGTACCAGGAACCTTAAGGAGGAAGTAAAAACTCAAACATCAAAGACATCATTAATATCAGGATACTTAAGAGCACCAGGAGCAAAATAAGAATATACAAAACATGCGTAAGACCGATCATGACGTACGCGATAGAAACCAGAGCGGAGAACACAATAACAAAACGACTCCTAAGAACAACAGAAATGCGAACACTTAGATCGATAACAGGACATACCTTATTTGACCGGAAGAGATGTGAAGAAATAAGGGAAATGTGCGAAATACGGGATATGGTGAGATGAGCAAGGAATAGGAGAAGAGAATGGAGAGACCATATGGACAGAATGCCAAATGACCGGTTGGCTAAGGTTGCAAAAGAGAAGCGACCAAACACACCTCGTCCGCTTGGAAGACCACCAATAAGATGGTATGAGAGCTGGTCTTCATCATCGCAATTGTTTCTGGGAAACCTTTGAAGTAAGCACAGGACATGGTCCTAACATAGGAAGAAGAAGAAGAAGTTTTTTCAATATTCTATCAATTAACGCGACTTTTCATGATTCCATATCAGTTTATTCAAATATCCCGTCATATCAACGGCCACGTGACATATGTCAAAATCAATTTTTAGGTTATCAGACATGTAGAACTATATACCTGAAAAAGAAATTTGGATACTCTAATAATAAAAAAATTTCCCATATGTTGCGAACTTTTGTCACTGTATATGGAAAAATATTTGTAGTTTTTTCCTTTCACTCTGTAGAGATGTCAAAACAACCACGAATATACAATGAATAAGACATAATGAGTTTTTTGCACTCTTTTAAATGTCTAAGAACTAAAAAATTCTAAAGGAAAAAAATTAAAATATTACCAATGTATTTTTGAATGACGTATCTTCTGTTAGGGTTCCTTTTTACTACATCGAGAATATATTGCAAAGTTCTACATATATGAATGCCTTCTCCTCTACTACTGTTCGTAGGTTTCAATATCCATATGTTCATATACCCATCCATAGCTAAGCATGGCATGTATTCCCGAAGTTGATTTAATAAGTAATTAGCTTTTCGAACCATGTCTTTAGCAACTGTAATACAAAATGGTCAGATAATTTTTTATTGTGCAAGCATTGATTCGGTTGTTATTAAATCAGGCTAAAAACACTGGTAAAGTTATTTACTCAGTACTTTCCTTACAAATACGATAAAAGCTGTAAAATAAATATGAAATTTGAGCGTCTCTCAATAAACAATAATTTTTACTATCCAATGTTTTAAAGAAGCAAAAAATATCTTATAATTGAAATCTACCCTCAGGTCCTAAACTCCTATATGAGTGAAAAGTTATACTTAAAATACTTTTCGATCTAAAACAAGTAAAAAGTGGAATAAAGAATAGGTAATGAGAGGATGTGTAACACGAAAATATATAGAGTAAGCCGCCTAAGTTTCTTTCCAATTCTTTAATATATTTAACTCGAAAAACCCTCAAGACAAATACAGAGCAACGCCTTTCTTTATATGTTTGACACTAAATAATTTAAAATACTAAAAAGTAACAGAATTTTCAAATTTCAATAAACCTGAAAAGGACGTATATCGTGATATACACCCTTTATATGTTTAACTATAAACAGTTGAAAATAATAAAAGAATAATACAATTTTTAGATTCATCGACTACAAGAACTCTAAAAAGGATGCATAATAAGATCCATATAGAGCAACCCCTTCCACTCTTTTGTTGACAAAAAAATAGAAAATAATGAACAAAAACATAATTTCTAAATTTCCCGACTATAAGAACCCTCTAAAGGACTGTAACACTAGATATATGTGGAGCAATCTTCTATTTTGTTATCAAGAGTTTTTGAGAATGCTAATTTTCACTTTGACATTAGTTTTATAAATTTGCACCCTCATAGAGATAAAAGTCCTTATTTTCATCCTTGCAAGAAATATTAAACTCAAAATTGACATCCTCAAAAACCCTTGATAATAAATTTTTAAATCTGAACACAAAAATTCCTGATTATGTCATCAGAGTCAAAATAGGCATTAGTCCAAAATTTTGAAAGTAAGAACTCAAAGGCCGAGGATGGTCGATTGGGCGATAATGGGTTAAATCAGCTAAAATCACATTCACAATCGATATTAAAGCCCAATACATAAAATAAATAACAACAGCGTGGTTAATAATCATCTATGTCAACAATCTTCTATTGAAGTTATAAATGGTGAAAAGAGTTATAGTTAACCTTGGTTAACTACATTAATTTTCCTTAGCCCACACCACAGAAAGACAATTTAACATAACCGAGCATGATTTAGCCCACACCACAGAAATACAACTTACACTACCTTAACCTGACATACTATAGCTTATAAAACAGGAACAGGAACTTTACGTTACATAGTCTAATAGGCGTCCTCGAAAACCCCTGATAACAAATTTTTAATTCCAGATACAATAAAACATAATTATGTTTATATTTAACCCCAACCCCTAATTTTTACCTTTATAAGGGATATGAATTTCAAAACTACCCTTAAAAAAAGTCCAATAAACTTGAAAAGGACGTATATATATCGAAATATATACCCTTTATATGTTTAACTATTAACAGTCGAATAATGAAAGTTGTTAAACAAGGCTGCCTACTCTCCCTCATACTTTTCAACATTTATAGTGAATTTAAAATGCGACACGTATTAGATCGATGGGAAAGATGAACTAATATACACACAACAAGCCAAGAAGAGCTGTTGACCTTAATTGAAAGACTTCAGAATATCAGTGAAGAATATGGTCTACAAATAAATAACAGCAAGACGAAAATTCTGATAGTTGATAGGGAAAACAACTCCCCGAATGTACAGCAGATTAATGGATATGAGGTAGTTAGCAGCTTCATATACTTGGGAGCTTTAATCAATAACACCGCACAGCTATGACTCAACTCGCAAAGCTTTGAAGAGCTAGGGATAACAGTCGCAACATGAAAATAAATCTAGTAGAAAGCCTTGTATTCTTCATATTCAGGAATGCATCTGAAACCTGGACGATACGCACACGCTGATCGACCCGTATAGACGCGTTAGAAACGTGGTGCTGGCGAAGGATGCTGAGAATTCCGTGGACAGCTCGGTGAACAAATTCTTCGGTCCCTAATGAGGTCAAACCGAAATAGAGACTTTCCAACATGGTCTATGTTGGCATCCTAAAGTATTTTGGTCACATTACACGTACTGATAATATGGAGAAACTTGTGGTGAACGGCAAACCAAATGAAAAAAGGTGACGCGGAATATTACCTAGCCGCTGCATGGATACGATTGAGATGCTGTTGGGTACCAACATGGAACAAGCTACAAGACAAACAGCTAACAGAGAACGTTGGTGTGCTACTATTAGAAATATCGCCAATAGACTACCTAGCCAGACATAATCACGATATGTCTGACAAGACATTTAGACTAGAAGAGGAGGATAAACAGTTGAAAAAAATATTAAAAGAATAACACAATGTATGTATATATATATATATATATATATATATATATATATATATATATATATATATATATATATATACGAGGCTGGTTTGAAAAGTCCGTGCAAAAATAAAAACTACTTATGTGTTTGGGGTAAACCTTTTTTATTTTTCGACATAGTCTCCTTTTAGGCTTATACACTTCGTCCAACGATGTTCTAGTTTGTTGATCCCTTCCGAATAATAGGATTTGTCCAAGTCTGCAAAATATCCATTAGTGTCTGCAATCACCTCCTGGTTTGAATAAAATCTTTGTCCCGCCAGCCATTTCTTCAAATTGGGGAACAAATAGTAGTCCGAGGGAGCCAAGTCTGGAGAATAGGGGGATGTGAAACGAGTTGGAATCCTATTTCCATTAATTTTGCGACCACAACTGCTGAGGTGTGTGCTGGTGCGTTGTCGTGATGGAAAAGGACTTTCTTGTGGGCCAATAGCGGGCGTTTTTCTTGCAGCTCGTTTTTCAAACGGTCCAATAACGATGAATAATATTCACCTGTAATAGTTTTACCCTTTTCCAGATAGTCGATGAGAATTATCCCTTGCGAATCCCAAAAGACAGTCGCCATAACCTTTCCGGCCGAAGGAACGGTCTTCGCCTTTTTTGGTGCAGATTCCCCCTTGGTAACCCATTGTTTAGATTGTTGTTTGGTCTCAGGAGTATAGTAATGTATCCATGTTTCATCCACAGTGACGAAACGACGCTTAAAGTCTTCCGGATTCTTCTGGAACAGCTGCAAACCATCCTTGCAACACTTCACACGATTCCGTTTTTGGTCAAGCGTGAGCAATCGCGGCACCCATCTTGCGGATAGCTTTCTCATGTCCAAATGCTTATGCAAAATATTATGTACCCGTTCAGTCGAGATGCCCATAGCACTAGCAATCTCACGCACCTTAACTCTTCTGTTATTCATCACCATAACATGGATTTGATCAATGATTTCTGGAGTCGTAAACTCCACAGGCCTTCCAGAACGTTCAGCGTCACTTGTGCCCATATGGCCAGTGCGAAAATTTTGAAATCACTTATAAACTGTTCTAATCGAAGGTGCAGAGTCACCATAATGTTTATCAAGCTTCTCTTTAGTCTCCTGAGGCGTTTTGCCTTTCATAAAGTAATGTTTAATCACCACACGAAATTCTTTTTCGTCCATTTCTTGAAAATCACTCGACTTCCTTGATTCACACGAATGCCAAACACAAAGAAATAGACCAATATGGCTGAAACTTGGTGTGCGTTCATTCAAGAGGTGCTACTAACTAAACATGACCTCGATACGCGCCGGTGGTGCCATCTCTCAGACTTTGCACGGCCTTTTCAAACCAGCCTCGTATATATATATATATATATATATATATATATATATATATAAAATATATATAAATATATATAAATATATATATATATATATATATATATATATATATATATATATATATATATATAAAATATATAAAATATATAAATATATATATATATATATATATATATATATATATATATATATATATATATATATATATATATGTATATATATATATATATAAACAAGGACAGGAGTACTCGCGACTGACTAGTTAAGAAAAATATATTCTCAATTTAGTGGGGCTATTTAAATATATTTAAATATTTAAGGCCTTGGGTAGTGAAACAACCTTTTTGTGAGTCGAGCTTTTGAAAGTATATTTATTTCTTCTTCAGGACATCTGGAAAGACAAAATTTTCTCTTTTCTTTATACTGTTAAGTGAAAAATTTCTTTTTTTTTGGGTACATTTATTTGATTGAGAAAACACAAAAAAAGGCATGAAAAGAAAGAATTGATTCAACAAAGTGGTTTTTTTATAACGACACAAGCAGTCATTAGCACAAAGGGACATTCCCTAATATGGTATACTGTTGTTAACTACATAATATTATAATTAAAAGGAAAATACACAAAAAACGGCCAAAAATGGCTGGCTTTGGTTCTCTCTGCTTATCCCGTAAACCAGTAAAATAAGAAGAAAATTTCAATTTTTGGCGGTAAAGATGGAGTGTGATAGACCCATATAACTTTCATGTGGTAGAGAAAGATCAAAGATATTGATTCGTTTCGATCTGAGATATGCTTGCAGTTGAAAAATTATTTAAATGGCAAGTAGTGTAATGAATAAAGATAGAAATAATCGTTAAGAATTTGGATTTTTTATTTCAAGAGCGCATGTGTCAACCTATATACGGGGGATAATAGAAAGAAACAATGCATTACAGTTTTCGGAAAATAAAATATAAAATGATAGAATAATTGGATGGAAAAAACATTTGGTCCATGTGTTATTCGTCTGGTACAGGACGATCTGTTAGTGATTGGTATTTTTCTAATTCTAATTTAAGGATGTAACTGTATATGGAACTGAATCCCTGGGTGTCACTCTTTTTATTCATGGCGTAGGGTTCCCGATTAATATGGGCCATTTCTAAGAAAATTCGTTTGTAGTAAGAATCAGAGGGATCTAGGACCTCGGTCTCATCCCAGCTCATCGGTGGTCATTGTTAATGACATGTTGTGCTCGAGCACAAGGTTGTACATTACGTCTGCAGTCACTTTTGTGTGATGTAATCCTACCCTTCAAATTTCTGGATGTTTATATATATATATATATATATATATATATATATATATATATATATATATATATATATATATATATATATATATATATATACAGTCGACACTGTTTATAGTGAAACTCTATATAGTGAATATGAATATATATATATATATATATATATATGTATATATATATATATATATATATATATATATATATATATATATATATATATATATATATATATATATATATATATATATGGAGCAATCTTTTAATGCCATTTCTCAGTCCCTTAATTTTTTATGTGTTTGACTACGAATAATAGCAAAGAATGGGAAAAACACAATCTTGTAAGCGATATATATTTAACAATCTGTCTATCCTCTCCCCTTGACTCGTTATATATTAACTATAAGCACTAGAAAATAATAAAACAATATATCATTTTTAGATTTTTCAACTCTAAAAGCCCTGAAATTGATGTATGGTATGTAAATATATTTCCTTCTTCTTCTTCATAGACTTTTTACATCCATTGTCGGACATAGCTCTGCCCTTTTATTCTCCACTTATCTCGGTCCTGTGCTTCTCGTGTCCACGTTAGGCCGGCTATAAGTTTTAGATCATCTTTTCACCTGGTCTGAGGTCTGCCCCTTGATCTCTTTCCCAACCAGGGTCTCCAATCCTGCATCTTCCTATTCCAACGATTGTCCGGTTGTCGCATTGTATATCCAGCCCATCTCCATTTTAGGCTTGCTATATGTTCTTTTACATTTATTAGTTTAGTTTTTTTTTCCCTAATATATTTGTTTTGTATCCTATCCATTATCTTTAAATTCTACATCTGGCGCTCCATTGCTCGTTGTTTTGGCCAATCTATCCATTATATTCCTAGTGAGTGTCCAAGTTTGTGCTGCGTAAGTGAGAACTGGTAAGACACACTGGTTACCAAAAGCTGCCCGTGCCAGTCTGATTCTTCTTTCTTTTTTTGCGGTTTGATTGGATTTACCGCATTGTATCATTTGTCCCAGATATATATATATATATATATATATATATATATATATATATATATATATATATAAATATATATATATATATATATATATATATATATATATATATATATATATATATATATAAATATATATATATATATATATATATATATATATATATATATATATATATATATATATACATATATATATATATATATATATATATATATATATATATATATATATATATATATATATATATATATATATATTCTTCTACATAATCAAGTCTTTCGTTGTCTATCATTATGTCTTTTTATTTAATTTTAATCCCGCTTTTTCTAATCTCTATATCTCTCTCTTTTTCTCTAACCCCGATAAGAATTCATAACCCTATATGTTGAGGTAATCCCCTCGCCCATCCTTTTAACTCGCCTAAAATGTTTTTACCATCTCAATCAAAAACCAGGAAATATTCTCGTAATAATGTAGAAAATATATAAAATTTCTCGCCCCACTTCTTTTCCTGAAGCTACTTTGTTCAAAAACTATAGATTTTTCCTTCAACTGCTATATGTGTATATCTCATTTCGTTGGAGAGTTATCGCGCCATCACAGACAAATCCACCGAAATGAGTGACCGTGACCTGAGATATCCAAAAACCTCCGAGCGTGATTTTTTCACGAATACCTTTTAGCAAGTAAAAATAATCAATCTAGCTACCGTGCGATGCATGAGGAAGTTCCACAATTTAACATGTTCGAAACAACGTCGATGGTGGCGGACCCAGGGTTTTTATAAGGAGGGGCGATTTGTTACGAAAACATACAATTTATATTAGATCAGCGACACTTTTTTTAAATCGATAATTTTATTGTTATTATTATGATTAATTTATATTATGAATTCATAATATTACATATTAGGAATTTGTAATAACTGTAGCCCTGCAAGACAATACTGGGTAATGCAGGATTACAATAATTATTTTTTTCTGCAGTTGCTACCGAGAGTAAATTCTTGATTTATATCAAAAAGTCTAGGCACATTTGATTACTATATCATCTTTCTTGAAGGAATTTGTTGACATGATTTTATTTCATAGAAAATTGATAGCAAATTAAATTCTCATCTTCTTGAAGGCGTTAATATCCATAAAATTAGACAACGCTTTAATTGACATTTGAGCGTATCTCAATAAAACCCTAGTATGTGTGTGAATGTATCATGTAACACACAACCTTGGGAGTTGTGGTCTAGAAGTGAGTACCCAGTACCTTACTATCCTTCTTATACAAAGTGGTGACATTCTGGGTTACGTGATTCAACAACTGGTAACTGAGGCATCTGTGAATTGATAGAATGTAAGCAACGAAGTCAAGCTAATATATAAGATTGGTTTAGAGGCTACAACCTCTATATTTATGGTAGTGTCCTACATGAAATTAAACAACTAAGAACGAAAAATGGTCAAATATTTCAGAAAATCTTATTAATAAATTACTAATAATATAACAGAATATAATAATCAATTTGGTCAGTTGAAGAAATTTTGGGAGTGACAGACTAACGACTAAATTTAATTCGAGTACACGTGTTGTAACAATTTCCTTAAGCGTTATTATATTTTTTCTACGTTCGTAAACTCAAATTATTATTTTGAGATCATTAAGTCGAGTGCAGTACTTTATGCTCGTAAATAACAGAATTTAGTCACATTTTATTTAGTGAAAATCTGTGTGCAAGTTTCTAATAATAAAATTATATAAATCATACCTATAGATGAATGGGTACTTTTATCCACTAGTTTAAAATGATGTCCAATATGGATAGCTTTGTAATATTGTTCAAGGAATTCATTCCATTCATTTTCTAGGGCATCCTTAATTTCTTCGTCAATGTCTTGATGTTTTTCTTTTTTGATAAACTTGTAACATTCTGTTATTGCAAAGTCGAAAATTGTCATCTAGTAAAAAATTAAAAAATATAGTTTGTATAGTAACATAACGTAAAATCAAATAAAAATTACCTCAGTTTCGAAACATTTCTAATTAAGTTATTCATGTCATGATACTTGTATCATGGATTTTTATTGTTTGTAGGCGTATGAAGTAAATCAAGAATATTTTCGAAAGTTATCACGTGATGTTAATTTGATTATGTTTTACCATATACACATTTGTATTATCAATTTAAACGAATCGCTATATCATGGAATCTCCGCAATGACAAAATTTACAATAAGTTTTCTTGTTAACGATAATAGTACAAATTCTTCGGAAGTTTAAGGATCTGTTAAGTAAATTGGCTGGATCATAACATCGGAATATTGTAATACTAGCTATTTTCTGTGTGTCTGTTCTTTATATGTGTATCAGTTTTCAAATAAATTAGTTTTGGGACAAAACAGACCTATCACATCTAAAAAAATTAGTAAAAGCATTTACTCTGTAATATCCTTGCAAACATGCAGTTCTAAAAGAAACACTAAATTTGACTAGCTCCCACTGAAAAATACAATCCACTGTATGGAGAAATATTAATATAAAAATTAAAATTTTATCTTGTATCAAGAAACGTATTTAATGATTGAAATATTGCAATCTTATCTTTTAAAATCACATCAAAGAAACTACGTGCTCTCTGCCAACTTACATTAAAGAATAATATTAAAATGTGAATGATACAGATAAAAAATTGTCAGGTCTTGTTATGTAAATGAAATAAGTAGTGATTATGATTTACATGAAGTTGGAAGTTAAACAAATAGATTTTTCGTCATCGGAAAAAAAGAGGAATTTTGGAGGGTTATTTTTTCACGAATAAAATGCTTCTTGTAAGCAAGGAAAGTAAATATTTTACCTGGTGTTCCATAAGTATATTTCCCTCAACTTAACCGCTTGTATTTCTACAACTTGTGCTATATTCAACTTAACATTTCTGTAGGTTACTGTGTAATCAGATTAGTCCCTTTTATACAGTATTTCTATTAAAATTGAAAATAAAGAAAAAACAAGAACATTGAAATAGTCGTCGTCCTTTTTGCCCCATACCACATTTCTTGGACCCGTATATATTTCGTTGCAGAAAAAATATTTTATTTTAAATATTCAATATTTCAATCAATAACCAGGAAAAATCCATATAATGGTAATTGAAAAGTTACAATGATCCACCGCCGCTTTCAATTTCTTTCCGCGTTAACAATAAAAACAATCAAAAAAAATGTAATGCTTCTTCAAACTCCGAAAAAGATCTTTAACAAGATAAATATAAAGTTCCTCTTTTATCTCCCTTCTCCACTTCACATATTTTATTACAAACTATTAGGCTTAAAATTTGCCGTTTTCTCATCCAAAAATCCTGAGTAATTTCTCATAATACTATTGAAACTGTAAAAGAATCTCCTATTTTTTTCACTTCCTACCTCTATTAAAATTGATAGCAATAAAAAAACTTAATTTTTATATTCCCACAGTCTAAGAATCCCGAAAAGGGATATAGCAAGATATATACGAAGCAACCTCTCTAATCCCCTACCCCACTCCATTAACGCTTTATATATTTCACTATAAATTAAATGCTTCAATTTTGTCAATTACATCAACTAAAAAATCTGGAAAAATTCTCAAAATATTATTGAAACTTTACAATATTTAATCAGGATATATAATGAAATATGCACAAAACAACCCCTCTATTCATGTCTCTCACCCTTCTATGTTTTACTATAAATATTTATTCAAAATATTTGTTTATTATCTCAACAAAAAATCAGAAAAAAACTACTATGTTACTATTAAAACCATACTAAATTTATCGACCCCTACCCCTTTAACCCCCTTCGCCTTAAGCGATAATTGCTCAAAAACTATAGGCCCTTATTAAGTATTATATATATACATATATTTATATATATATATATATATATATATATATATATATATATATATATATATATATATATATATATATATACCTTATTTCGTTCGTGAGTTATCGTGCAAACAGTAATCTAGGATCCCTAAAACGTGAAAAAAGCAAAAATCTCGGATTGTGATTTTTTCACGAATACCATACTTTTCTTTAGCAAGGAGAGTAAAAGGAATTTGTTTCATAATATAAGATTATATGTTAGGTCGTAGATATATTCGTTGCTCTGGTAGAGTCGATAATGCCTGTTCTAATTAGGGTCTTATAAAGGTATTTAGAAATTTAACTAGTTTCGTGACAACTATGTTTCATTGAACAATTGGACAACTATGTAACATAGAATTGTGAAATATTAAAGTTAGATTATCATATAATGTCAAATTGTGTAACAAAAAATTTTAGTTATTTTGATTATAATTGCCAATAGGCAATAAACCTAAGCACAAGAAATGTTAATAATAATTTCCTAATTTGTCCCCTTGCCTCATCTTTAAGGTATCTTGACAATATTAGTGTACGTATAATTGCAAAACAAATACGGATAAAAGGCAGCTAAATATGTAAACATTTCCAGAGCTATTTAATTTATTTTCATATGTTGTTCATTGGTTGAAAACTTTTGTTTTAACTGTAACAATTAAAACATATAAAAATCTTTGTCGATATATAACCAAAAAAAGGGGTAATCCTTGTCCAGGTGGGGAGGTGGCTAATAAATAAAAAATGAAACTTAAGTAACACTTTAACTACGTGCAATCGAGAAAAAAATGTTTTGCTCTCTATCAGAGAAATCAACCATTTCAGCATATTAAGTTATTTTTATAACAAACCATATATGCTCATATATTTTTTAAAACTTACCGGAATTTTCCCAGTTTCACTAACAATTTTGCTTTCTTCGGTAATGTTGTTTCTGACCACCCATTTTAGTAAACACGTAGCTGCTGTTAAACCAAAATCCTTTAAAAAACCTTTAGTGTCTCCTCCTTTAGCTAATAAGTAACACCTTAAAATTATATACATATGTATATGTATATATATATATATATATATATATATATATATATATATATATATATATATATATATATATATATATATATATATATATATATATATATATATATATATATATATATATATATATATATATATATATAGAATAGCAGAAAATGTTGTTCAGTTCAAAGCCATATCGGAAAGAGTTATTTCAGTAGAAATACAGATGAACAAAGACGCAAATGTAGGATCATTCAGGTATATGCACCGACATTAGACAGCGAGGAAGAAGAAATTGACCAATTCTATGAAGATATAAACAAAGTATTGCTACACCATAAAACAAGATATATCATAATAATCGGTGACTTCAATGCCAAAATAGGTAAACAAGCGAATACTAATGAGAAGAGTGTCGGGAAATTAGGTTTGGGTACGAGGAACAGCAGAGCAATGTTATCAAATCTTGTTAACGAAAATAACTTGTGCGTTATGAACACATTTTTCCAAAAGTCAGAACATAGACGATGAACATGGCAAAGCCCAGATGGTGTAACAAGAAACGAAATTGATTATGTTTTATCAAATGACAAGAATATTGTAATCGACACAACAGTTCTGAATACGATAAGCGTTGACAGTGACCATCGGATACTTAGAGCAAAAATAAGATTAAATCTGAAGCAGGAGAGATGTAGATTAATAACGCATACAAAGATGAAGACACCAGCAGAAATAATAAAACAAAACACAGACGAACATCGACAAGCACTGGAAAATCACATAAAACACATAAACTAACATACAGAACTTGATGAACTAAACACACAAATAATCAACAGCCTATTTATGACTACAAAATAAATAGCAACATAGAAAAAAGAAAAAATACCAAAAATTAAGTAAAGAGACACAAAATCTAATGAAACAGAGAAGACTATTAAGAAATGATCCTACAAATGGTAGATTAGAATTGGCAAAAATAGACAAAAAGATAAAGAAAAAGATCACAGAAGATATCAGATAGTAAAGAAACTCGGAAATAGAAGAAACTCTGAAAGATGGAAAAAGTTTGAAACACCTAAATAGTTAAATGAATGAAGGGAGACATCAAATATTAAAACTTATGAATAACGAAAACCACGCGATCACACAAATCTAAGATATCAAGGAAGCTACAATACTATATGACACGAAAAATAATGCCATCGCCCGGGAAAGAAGAAGGAAATAGAGTGATAGTAAGAAATATGGGATCTAAAGAAATTCCTGATGTAACAACGGATGAAATAATGTATGCCATACAATATATGCACTACAACAAAGAACCAGGGGACGATGAAATAACTATAGAAATGATAAGGTATGGAGGGGCATCTCCAAGCAAGCTCTATTAAACAGGTGCCTTATAGAAAGTAATATACCAACACCTTGGGGAAACGCCTTGATTGTGCTTATTTTTAAGAGGGAAAACAAATTTAAATTGGAGAATTATAGACCCATCAGCCTGTTATCGGTACTGTACAAAATCCTCACTAGAATCATAACATACTGATTAATGAACAAATTAGACAGTTATCAACCACGTACACAAGCGGGATTTAGACGGGGATACAACACTTTGGACAATCTTCAAACAATTAGATTACTAGTAGAACAGGACCTTGTGGATAGCAGTGGTTGACAACGAAAAAGCATTTGATTGGGTAGAGATATGGGCAGTCCTTAACGCCTTAAGTAACAGTAGAGCCAACGTCAAGATACACAACTCCTCTTGAATTCATGTATAAAAATGTCACATCACAAATAATGCTTGGAAAAACAAAAAAAAATCAAAATATCCCCAAAGCTGTTCACATTGACTCTGGAAGACATGTTCAAATCTCCAAAGTGGGAAAATAGAGGAATACTCATGGACGGTGAACGATTAAATCACTTAAGGTTCGCAGATGATGTCACTCTGATCGAGAGTCTCGAGAAATAGATCTAATAATAAACTTCACCAAAACCAAATATTTGAACAACGAAAGTGAAGATAACAGCCAAGAACTATTGATAGAAGGTGAAAGAGTAGGCAAGGTAGAAACATTCATATATTTAAGACAAAAAATCGAAATGTTAAAAAATAATTTAAGGGCTGACTTGGATAGAAGAGTCTCGTTGGTTTCATCAGCGTTCGTAAGGTTACAATCTATATTTAAATTAGACATCCCAAATACAATAAAAGCCAGAGTGTTCGATCAATATGTACTGACGGTATTAACATATGGCACTGAAATGTGGGCTTTAAATAAACGTATAATAAATAAACTCCGGGTAACCTAAAGAAAAATGGAGAGAAGAATGCCAAATATTAGACCCCAAGATCCCATTCCTAACATCGAGATACGAAGATGATCAATAGTGACAGATGTAATACAACGAATATGTATATTAAGGTGGAATTGAGCGAGGCATATCGCAAGGATGAATGATCACAGAATGATACGCCGTATGGTTGGATGGAGGCTTAGACAACATAAAAGATGCAGAGGTAGACCACAGACAAGATGGCCGGATGACATAAAAGATTAGCGGGATATGACTGCTCAGAAGGTTATCCTCTTTTTTTCTTCAAGAAATGTTCTCTGTATCCATATGCCCCGCATCCCTTATATATATACACACACATATATATATATATATATATATATATATATATATATATATATATATATAGGTATATATATATATATATATATATATATATATATATATATATATATATATATATATATATATATATATATATATGTATATATATATATATATATATATATATATATATA
This sequence comes from Pachyrhynchus sulphureomaculatus, assembly GCA_019049505.1. NCBI lineage: Eukaryota > Metazoa > Arthropoda > Insecta > Coleoptera > Curculionidae > Pachyrhynchus > Pachyrhynchus sulphureomaculatus. Next base: position 103,265,523 of record CM032447.1, read on the forward strand.
TATATATATATATATATATATATATATATATATATATATATATGTATATATATACAGTCGACACTCTATATAGTGAAAGACCAAAATGTTGACCGAAATTTCACTATAGAGAGTTTTTCACTATATAAAGAGAAAATCCGTATATATTGCTATGTATGTAAGATATTCTAGGTCTTGAAAAAATTGCACTATAAAGAGTTTTTGACTATATAGAGTTTCACTATAAACAGTGTCGACTGTATATATATATATATATATATATATATATATATATATATATATATATATATATATATACATACATATATATATATATATATATATATATATATATATATATATATATATATATATATATATATATATATATATATATGTATATATATATATATATATATATATATATATATATATATATATATATATATATATATATATAATATATATATAATGTTTTGAACTGTCAGTTCGAAGAAATTACGCCATCTTGATTTTTTTTTAAATGGAAAGCTCTGTATATTATTTTATTTTTGAGTCCTACTAAAAATTCTAGATATTATCTGTCTAACATACCATATGTCTAAATTGAACTGTTTTGGAATTATTGTCATTTGAAATTTAAAATTAAAAAAAAAAAAACAAAAAACTATTAATAAACACTCTAGGTTTATTTTTAAGGTAATAATTGCTCAAAATGCCTACCGTTAACAGCGAGGCAATGACCCAATCTGTCATAAACAGCCTGAACAGAGTTTCGCAGGGAATCCGGGGTGTTCTGTGCTACTTCATATTGAATTCTTTGTTGTAAATCTTCTACAGTTTCAGGTCGACTTCGGTAAACTTTGGTTCTTAAATGACTTCATAAAAAAATCTAGTGGCGTAAAGTCGGGTTCTTTGCAAGCCATTCTACAGCATACTCTGCGTTAAAAAGATCACACACCTCCTGTTGTGTTCTCCTGCGGTCTCCGTAACCAACCATCATTAACAAAGTGATTCTTTCAGTTTCTGTTAAATGTACCATTAAGATATTACGCTCAAATTGCAGTTTCACAAAATGCAGCAATAAATCATTTTTTTGACGCGTTAAGTCGTTACCTGACAGTAAATGTTTGACACAAGTTAGCTTAATTTTTTTTTTTAATTTGATCTCCTTAATGTCAAATATCAATAATTTCAAAACAGTTCACTTTAGACACATGGTATGTAAATAATATCTAGAATTTTTAGTAGGACTCAAAAATAAAAAAAAATATACAGGGCTTTCCATTTAAAAAAATGAGATTCTTAGGTTTAGATAGAAAAACAATAAAGCTAATTTAAGACAATTCAGTTTGATCCCTAACTAAGTGGTTAACGATTATTTCGATATTTTCCTGAATTTAAAAGGAAGTTTGAACGGATAAAAGAATATCATAAGTATCAACTATGCACGATCCTAAGGTAGTAACTGTTTTTTTATTAAAAACAATAATAATAAAAACTTACATACCTGGGATGATTAATTCGGGCTACGCCTGGTATTTGAAGCCAATGATTATCACGAGCAGCTTGACAAAGCCCTTGTTTAGTGGTATAACTAAATGACTCCCTTCTGAATCGATTTATTAATGTTAGCTAAAGAATACGAAATATTATTTATTTATTTTTGAAAATTTAATTAGAAAATTGCTTATATACAGATACGCTCGCGCACACATTAATCGCCTCTCGTGTCTCCCGAATCTTAAAAATTATAAAAAAGTTAAAGTTGAGTGCTATAGAATTTTTTAAGTGATATCTAGTAAGGCAGTTTTTAATAGCAGCTACGATTTTTGAGGTATAGACGCATTTTTCGCCTATATCTTCGATTTAAAAAGTTCTCAAAATTTAAAAAATATATATACGAGAGCTCTTCTTAAAACAAATTTAACTGTATCTAATATCTCCAAGAGCTAAAAGTACCGTTGCATTCCACTTTAAACACTTTATACGAATCCATTTGCACCTTTTAAAATAAGTTATAAATTTAGCGAGAATCAAGAGGTGCTCAAAAAAAGGAAAGGTTCAAATCTTGGATTTAAATACTAATCGCCAGGTTGATTAAATAGGTTTTAGATCTTAAGCTGACCTAGTTGTTATAGAATCTAAACTTCTAGTTGATCAAGTGTGTTTCTTTTGAGACTTCATTCCAGGTTTAAACGATCTCAAATATTTATATAAGATAATTTAAAATAAAAAACAATAGCTAAGGCCTTCGAACAGATAAGCAAATTGGTAATTTCTAAAATTTCATCATAATTTTGTTAGGGTTTTTAAACCCCGAAAAACATATTTTTTTTTAACTTCTTTCTTTGTTATATCATGTAAACACGTATATCGTTGGCAGAAGGTATTTATTTGGTTTCTTGTGATTCTAAAAGAGAAAATTGTAATTGGCAAAGGACAAGAAATCCCAATGATAAAACCGTTCTGAACAGATTAACCCACAGACTCAACACAGTACTAAAAGAAAGTCGAAACGAATGCTTTAAATACTACATTACCAACTTATTGCCAGGAGACTACACAATCTGGAAAGCAATAAAAAATATCAAGAGGCCAATAATCCCAATACCGCGACAAGGAAAAACGGCGGATCATGGAGCTGATCAAACAAAGACAAAGCGAATACCTTCGCCCAACATCTGGCTCAAGTCCTCACACCGCTACCATCAAATAATCCAGCCTTAGACACAGAAATAGAGCAATATCTCGATACACCTGGGCAACTATCATTACTTCCTAAACTCTTTACACCGTCTGAAGTTTCGAGAGAAATAGGATTAATCAGTCCGTATAAAGCACCTGGGTATGACCTCATCAACGGAAAAATATTGAAGGAACTCCCAAGGAAGGCAGTAGTACTGCTCACAACAGTTTATAATACTATTCTATGCCTCGGACATTTCCCATTTCAATGGAAATACGCTCAGGTGATCATGATTGCCAAACCAGGAAAACCTCCACAACAACAGAACTCGTATCGCCCAATTAGCCTCCTGCCTCTACTTTCCAAGATAATGGAAAGATTACTTATCACCAGAATATCTGAAAACCTGTCAGAAGAAGAAATGGTCCCCATATATCAATTCGGATTTAGAGCAAGACGCTCCACTATACAACGATGCCACAGAATAGTTAAACACATAAGGAAAAACTTTGAAGAAAAGAAAATGTGCGCGTCAGTATTCCTAGACATCGAACAAGCGTTCGATAAAGTCTGGAACCGGGGGTTGCTCTACAAACTGAGGAAAAACTACCAGACCAAATCTTCCAAATACTTAAATCCTACTTAAGGGACAGATTTTTCCAGGCCAAAATGGAAAACACCCTTTCTCAGTATCATTCAGTCCAGTCGGGAGTGCCTCAAGGAAGTGTGTTGGGGCCCTTGTTGTATACTATCTTTACTGCTGATATCCCTACATCAGATAATACCTTAATAGCCACCTTTGCGGATTACACTGCAATCATGTCCTCTGACGCAGATGCTAACAGAGCCTCCTTAAGGCTTCCACACAGCTTTGGGGATGTAGCAAACCATCAAATACCAAAATTCTCCAAGCCTTCCAATCAAAAACATTGAGACTGATCACAATCGCTAAATGGTTTGTCAATAACGACATACTACACAATGATCTCAGAATCCCACACGTCAATGAAGTAATAACAGAAGCAACCAGAAAAAGAAGAGATCTAAACCTAAACCACCGCAATCAATTAATTGCTAACCTATACAACCAGCCTCTTGCTAATAGACGACTTCGAAGACGATGGCCAGAAGACCTAATTGAGTAGATGTTGTAGTCCCATCAATGGATGGAGCCCTTCTCAAGCTACCTACCAACCTGATAATACTATTTACTAAATGTTCTGTAATTTAAATTGAGTAGATTGTAAATGTGCAAAAATAAAATTAAAAAAAAAGATTTATTTAAACAAAGTAGGCGTCTAATTTTTTACTATAATTGGTATACATTGCATAAACTATTACAATAGCCAATTTTTTGGTTGAGATAATAAATAAATTATATGCCAAAATATTTATAGTAAAACATAAAAGGGGCAAATAATGTGGGGGGGGGGGGAGATTAGAGGACTTGTATATGCAGCATTATATGTTCTTTTTAACATCTTTAAAGAGTTCTGGAGCCCTTCAAAAATTAGGTTATTTTTTCATTATTTTAACTCAAAAGGGGGTGTAAGGTGGTGGGGTCCTTAAAGACTGTCTAGTTTCAATAGTATTTTGAGATTTTTTCCAGTTTTTTTTAATTGATGCATTTGACAAATTTTAAGAATGTTATTTATAATAATATTTATAAGAAGTTATTGCGGTGGGGTTAGCGGTTAGAAGGGTTGCTTTACATATATTGTGCTATACGTCTTTTTACGGCTCTTTGACTGTAGGAATAAGAAAATTATGTTGTTGTTTCATACTTTCGTCACATTTGAATAGGGGAAAAGGGTGAAAAAGACGGAAAAATCTTATATAGTCTCGATAGTAATATAATAATTTTTTCAGGTCTTTTGGATGGAAAAATGGGTACATATTAAAAAAAAAACATAAAATAGGCTAAAGGGGTTGAAAAGGGAGGTAGAGGCTTGTTTTAATTCTATTACGGGTCTTTTTTCGGGGTTCTGTCAGTCATTACACTTTCTTTTTTTAATATTTTTCATCGTTAATATGGTAAGAGGGTGAAAGGGGTAGGTATAATTATATCGTTCTAATATTTTTCCTGACTCTTGATTGAGGTACTAGATATTTATTAAAAAATAAATTGTTATAGTAAAATATATTTGAGGTAAACGGAATGAAGTGAAGGGTGATTGCGAATATATCGTAATATATTTCTGTTTTAGTTTTTTCATTATTTTCAATTTTAATAGAAATTGTATACAGAAGAGATTGAGATACAATTATAAAGTAAAAAATGTTGAGATTAAAATTGCCCTTTGAAATTTTTGGTTGTCTTTACGACTTATTTTCCGAATTTCGTCGGTCTGTTTATTTGACTGTCAATTTATTGGTACGGTCACTCCAGAACGAGATGATAATGTAATACCTGAAGTATACAGTGTGTCCCAAAAAAGTTTTATACAAATGGAGAAAAAAAGTTTGTCTTACATATTAAAAAAAAATTATTCCTAATAAAAAGTTCTGCATCACATGGAAATCCATAATCAAGCATCAGAAGTTTAAAATATTTGATGGTATATAGGGAAAATAAAAAATAATGATTTATAATGAAGTGTGTGCTTAATTTTAAATATAGAGCAAAATATTAATTGAAAATATTAAGAGGAAGTAAAAAATTATGTTCACGTCTAGACTTGTGGCCTTTCTAGTTAAAAATTCAAAAAATTCCAGTAAACACGTCAGGAAGTGTCTGATTATTTATTGAATAAAGGAAAACGAAATTAATTAAAAACTGGTGCTCTGATTTCGATTATATCATATTTTTGTTAAAAATTTGATAACCTTTTTATCTGCTTTGCAACAATTACATCCATAATAATATTTAAATTTAAACACACTTTACTCTTCATTATAAATTATTATTTTTTATTTTCTCTGTGTACCATCAAATAGTTTAAACTTTTGATGCTTGATGATGGATTTCCATGTGATGCAGAACTTTTAATCAAGAATAAATTTTTTTGTAATATGTAAGATAAACTTTTTCTCCAAACTTTTTGAGACACACTGTATTTGAAACCTATAGCACTTAACTGATATCGTTTCATGACAAGGGGGTGAAAGAGGTGGGAATTTATTTACTTTTTACCTGATTAGTTATTTTAGAACTATGTGGAACGTACTGGGTAAATAACTTTATCGATTTTTAGTGTTCCGTACGGAACACTTATAAGATCACTTCGATGTCCGTCTGTCTGTTTGGCTGTCTGTTACACCCGATTTTCTCCGAAACTATTTGACATAGAAAGTTGAAATTTGGCACTGATATAGGAATTGATGGCCTCATTAGAGCCATCTACTTCTGAAAGTGAAATTTTTACTTAAGGGGTTAGTTTTGGGGGGTGAAATCGGAAGTAAAAAAAAAAGTACCAGGTGATTGAGTGGGGTGTCAAATGAAAGCTTAAAAGACGAGTTCAAAAATATATATAATGTAATGCTTGCGCACACTTCTCTTTGTATTATTTTTAAAAAAGTGCAAAATATCGCTGCCCCCACCTTATATCAAAATGTACTGATCAAAAAATTTTGAAAAAAATTCTTCAATATTCTCCACAGATTGTAGATTGAACGAAAATTATCACAAGTGCATTACCTTTAATAATTTGTCTACATTTCAAGGACATCAGTTTTCAGTAAAAATCAGAAAAAAACTTTGTTCAAAATATATTTGGGATGAGTTTTGTGAAGTCACTGATCATTTTATACTTCCCTAACAAAAATTTTTATTTCAAAAACAATCAACATAAGGAACACTAATTGCGCGAGTCCAACTTGCACTTGACCGGTTATTAATTATCAATATATAAAAGTATAATAAAATTTATATTATTAGTTTCTTGATCCATTCCAATGCATTAACTAGAGGTTTTTATGTTTAATTTCTTATATAAACATTTATTTGGTGAAATTTGTAATACGTTATGGCATAATGTCGCAAACAATACACATCTTACAAATTAGGTGTTTCATATTCCATAGTAAGTAGGTCGTGTTTAAAAACTTTTTAGTGAACCTAGCCGTAAGACGTTAATCAAAAATCTATTGGTGGCGACTCTCCCTCTACGCCAGCATTATTCAAGCCAATATAATTGAAAAACTCTCAATCTTTGGCAAAAACGGATATTTCCTGAAAATGCAATAAAAATAACAACTTTTATTCTAAGAATAGATAGAATATATTATACCGATTCCAGAAAATGGAGGGAAAGGAAATGAATATCTACGAATTCCCATTCTAATTTTACTAGAATGCGTAGTATACCGGAACTTGACCTCCTTTCTGAACTGTTGTGTCAAACATCAAGTTGTTCGCTTTACTGCTAATATCATACAACAACAATAAATGTATTTGCATACATATAACACGTAGGCTGAAAAGTTTTTGGTCTGACACATAGATGTCGCCCTTTTCAAAAAATCCATATGATTTTTAGGAAGTACCAACTTTCAAACGATACATGTCAAAATTTCATGACATTTCGATGATTAGCTTACAAGTTACAGTGGTTTTAGTGACGCTACTTTTGATATTTTCAAAACAATGGGAAACATCGAATTTCGTGTGTTGATTAAACACTGTTTTTTGATGGGAAAAAATACCGGTCAAGCAAAGCAATGGCTTGATAAGTGTTACGGGAACTCTGCCCCTAGAAAAATCACTCATCATTTCCAGTTATGCTGAATTTAAACGCGGTTGTACAGATAAAAATGATGCTGAACGCTCTATACGCCCAAATGAGGTGGTTACACCGGAAACAAAAAAATCCACAAAATTGTTTTGGATGACCGTAAAGTGAAATTGCGTGAGATAGTTGACACCCTAAAGTTATCAAAAGAACGTGTGGGTCATATTTTGCATGAACATTTGAGCCTGAGAAAGCTCTGTTCGTAATGGGTGCGCTGTTTGGATCTGTTTAAGCTAATAAAAAGGATTTTTTCCAAGCAATATATGACAACGGATGAAACATGAATCCACCACTGCACACTGGAATCAAGTCAGCTGAGCGGACAGCAGCCGGTGAAAGCCGCCCGAAGCAACAGTCGGCTGGGAATGTTTTGGCCTCTATATTTTGGGATGCGCATGCATTAATTTTCATCGACTATGCTGAGAAGGGTGGTTACGATGGCAAAATTTTATGAATTGAAGTTTAAATTGCTTCCTCATCCACCGTATTCTCAAGATTTGGCCCCCAGCGACTATTACCTATTCGCCGACCTCAAAAAAATGCTCACGGGAAAGGGATTTGGCTCCAATTAAGAAGTCATCGCCGAAACTGAGGTCTATTTTGAAGGCAAAGACAAATCTTTCTACAAGAAAGGTATAGAAATGTTAGAAAAGCGTTGGACTGATTTATCGCTCTTGAAGGAGACTATATGAATGAATTTTGCAAAAAAATGTGTTTTAAGTAGCTAGACCGAAAACTTTTCAGCCTAGGTGTTACTTATTTAAAATTATCTGATTCAATAAAAGGATATTTAACATTAGTTTATATTACTTTAGGATAGGAAGTCGAACAGCAGAGATAATATTATTCTGATTAATGTAATGTGAATGGTATGCTTTTCTCAGTCCAATCTACAGTTACGTCATAGTTATCCGATTTAATTCTCGACTAAAATTGAAACATTAGAAAAATTGGCTAAATTGCAGATCGTTGTTAGATAGGCCATAGGGATGATTAAATTATTTAAATAAAAATTTCTTGATCCTAACGAGGCGTATCATAACTTACAACTTATATTATTTGTTGCTGTAAGTTGTACTCGGTAGGAAACACTGTCCTGGGCAAATCATTCTAAAGGGATGATGACCTTCATATAAAAGACTGCTTGAAAAGTGTTATACAAGGAGTAACAAGCTCAATCTCTGAGAGGAACTAATAGAGCAACATTTATCGAACATTTTCCATGAAAATATAAGTCGCCAACCGTTCTTCGATGTTTCAAGGTATCAAGATGTACTGTGGTTACTATGACTCCAAGATTTTTTTCCAGGTCTTTGTTAACTTGAACGATTTCCTGCTGTCTGCAGATATTGGCTTGAATAGCCGATGTTCGAGCGGTTAAAGCGAATGAAGAAATAAGCGTACTGTCATCTGCAAAGCTGTAGATTAGATTTCTGTTCCTTTCCAGCAGGTCGTTAATGTAACTGAGAAAGAGAGTCGGAGACAATATAGAGACTTGGGGAACATCAGCGCTGATAATGAAGGTATTAGAACGAACCCGTCGACGGCCACCCGTAAAGAACGCTCTTTGAGGAAACCCGAGAGTCAACGAAACCGTTAGACATACTGCAAGAGCGTAACTTAGGCAACAATTCATCATGGTAAACACGGTCGAATGCCTTGGATATATCAAGTGCCATCGCTCAAGATTCTCCAGAATGTTCAATTGCGTTGTTCCAAATATGTGTTACATAAGTTAGAAGATCTCTTGTTTATCTTTGTTTACGAAAGTCATACTCATGGTCGCTAATAATCTAGATATTTTGGAAGATACTGATCGATAACCTTCTCCATAACTTTCGATATTAATGAAAGCTGGTGTGTAATTTTTTGGCAAGCTCGGCTTTAGGGTATCGGCTGAACTGTAGCGCATTTCTAATAGGAGGGAAATATTCCCTTTCTGTAGGATAGGTTGAAAAGTCTACAGAAAAGTGAAGTTAGTTCGCTTGCGTATTTTTTGAGTATTATAGCAGGTATTTCATCCATTCTGGCGCCTTTCTGGTGTCTAGTTTCAACAAATTACATTTTATGGTACGCTGTCTGAAAACAACATCGGGCATCCTTGACCTCACTATGGGCATAGTGGGTGGTGTTTTTCCTTGGAAAACGACAGTAGAATGTGAACTAAACAGTTCAGTTCTTTCTCAGTAGGTACTGTTGTAATAGTATTGGCCGTGTAAGTGGTGGTATAGTGGATTTCGTGAAATTTTGACTAATAGTCTCAGCGACTGACCAAAAGGACCTGGAATTGTTGGAGCAGGCAAGAAGTTTGTTTTTAGTTCGTTGATTGTGTGCCTCCTTGGTCTTGTCGATAATTTCTTTGCATTTGTTTCGAGCACGAACGAAGACGTTACGATTCATGACGTTAGGATTTTTATGCCATTGTCGGTAGGCTAAATGTTCAGAAGAAGCATCTTCTTTGCATTTTTGGTTGAATCCAGGCTTACCGTTGGAAGAGCATCTCTTCGAAAAAGGAATGTAAGCTTCCATACCAGCCAAAATGACATCGGAAACCTTCTTAGCGCAATCAGATGGGTCGTCGGATATATTTCATGAATTCTTCCCATTTAGCAGATTTGTAGTGTCAAAACTTGCCCGGTTTAGGCGCCTCTTTGCCACTAATCGATAGGATACTTGATATGGAAAGACGAAGATAAATATATTAAACATAGGCTAAAAAAAATTGTTAAGAGACAAATTATTATTATTATTATTATTTAATTCACAATTGTAGTACAAAAAGTTGGGAAAAATAATGACATAAGAATTAGTAATTTGATTATATCCAATAAATAAAGAAAACAAAATCGAATGTCTAGGTTTATGTTTGTGTCAATACACTTGAGAACTAGTTCAAAATGGCTGCTTTTCTCATGTTCATCATACTATTCTGTTGTGCGAAACGTATTTTCCTACTCCCCCACTTTCTGATTGACTCCCAACCAGGGCGCCATTACCTGCCCCATTGTTTTAATTTACCTTTTTGTTATCAGGACATTCTTTAAAAGCATCGAAAGTGTGGTCCCAATACAGATCTACCTATAAAAAATGCGCTATAATTGTAAATGTTTATTAATAGATTATGAATAATACTTTAGCAATGGCGGCTCGTGATCTCAATCTTAGGAAGAAAATATTTTATTAACTGAACTAAGTATATGTTATCTAAAAATAAAGGACGTGCTTGTTATTTATAGCCCGGATATATAATATAATGTAAATTTCACGGTACATCCTGTACCACTTACTTCTTTCATTGCAAATTCCTACTGTAACGGTAATATTCGTTCCACTGATAAATAGTACGGACGAAACTGTCTTAGAACGATTATATTCGCAACTAGCTAAATTTAATAAAAATATAGTTCAATTTGATAAATTAAAGAGGTTATTCCGTTTTCTTTAATATTTTGGAGGCCAAGGCCAGAAAATCAATTATATTTATTAACAGGTCTGTAAAAATAAAAAATTGTGCAGTAAATAATAATTTTAAAGCTATATTTGTTTTATTTTAAAATTTCTCCTAATGAAATAGCTTTGATGACACAATACAGTAAATAATATGACAAACAAAACTGAAAATTTTTAAAAAAATCAATTTTCTGCTGCCAGGCTGTCAAGCTTTGTTGATTAGTACGACATTCCTAATGAGTTGGGAGGTTACTTATGCGATCATTCGACGGTATTCTCCAGCCTACTAGGTTGCCTAATTAGTATAATCTTAAGTGATACTAAAGTGCCAAGCAGCGCCTGGACTAGAACCCTGCTGCATGGTGTCGAAGGTTTTATTTGAGGCTAATTTAAATTAATTTGAACAAGACTAAATTTGTCTCTATCAAATATGGTAGGGGCGCCTGGTAGCCTCTTGGCTTCGAATACACCACAATATACAGTATATACACTTTTATTTTTCCCCTAATCTGTTATATATTTTAGGTGGAACGGGAAGGAAACCCAGAATTTTTGACTCACACAAACCTGGAAATACTTAACAGAGTCAGAGAAGTTCTATTGAAGATAGAAATTGACATAACGTTGGATTCAAGAAGATTATTTGCCAAGGCTGTGCTCTGGCGAGTATTGAGTAAACAAAGAAGCGGTCCTGAAAAGAAAACCGAGGACTTAGAGTCAAGTTAAAAGTAGAGAATATTTAGGTCAGTATGCAGATCATCTCAGCTTATAAACAGGCGTGTCCACTTGTGTTGGATGCTAGTATGAGAGTGCACTGGCTACCTTAGCGAGATTCTTAGGTTAGCCAAGCGCGATTTGAGCCGGCCATGAGAAGTAGATCAACTTAAGCCTGGAATGCCTATAGAACTACTAAGCGAAACTTAAGAAATAGCTAAAACATAGAAAAAAAAAACTTGGAGGACGTTTTGTGAAAAGCTTGTTTCCTTATGGGTGTCAAAAGTGTCAGAATTCTAATCTGGAAGAACAAAGGGGTCATTGGTTCCCTATGTAAACACCTATCGGACTTTCACTTTTTGGGTAGTATTCCGTCTCTGGCTGCATGCGGGACCGATCCCCAGTTGAAATTACGTACTGGGGTTTGGCCGGCGAGATATTTAATTGAGTGGGAAATGAATTTAGGCCGTAAAAGGCTGCGGTCCGAATGGAATATTTTTAGCTTTGCTAACGAGATTCCTTGAGATTCTACTCCCTGGATTGGAGAGAATCTTTTGAGCTTTGTTGTTGGGATACGTCGTTAAAATAGTGACGTTCATCCAAAAGAATGGGTGGGCTAATTATTTCGTGGTAAAAATTTTCAGTACACATACGTTTAACTTATTTTTTAAAGAATATCTCGAAAAGAATAGTTGATAGGCACTTTAAATAGGTTATTTTAAAAAGGTCACCTCTCTAAAAAATCAACATGTCTATTAGTGAGGTTGATTACCGGAAACTGTGCTGCATGATGTCACAAAAATCTAAAGAACTCTGCATTACGGGGACGTAGTTCGAGCAATCTTATTTGTCGTAAAAATAGCCTTAGATGAAGCAAAACCGAGGACGATCTGTGCATCTCATAGTAAAGGGAGAGTTGCCGGTAATCGTGCAATGGGTAAGGTTGGTCCTAGAAAAACAAGCCGTCAGTGTAGGCTAGATGATTAGGGGAAGAGTGGATGTTCTTTGAGTAGTTGTCTTTTTCCCTGCCAATGATATCTTCTGATGGAGAGACTGATGGTAAGGCTGGCCGAATCCAGCTTCCATGCCCAGGCAAGTGCAAATAATCAGTCATTTTGGTAATGGAAAAATTTGTGAGCATTGTTGGCAACATATCGTAGGTCGCATGTAGAATTATACAGAACTGTTATGTTCAAAAAGGTCTGTCTCTTAATTCAGATAACATAGAAATGCTCATCTTTATCAGGAGGAAGCAGTTCGAATATTTTACAGTATTAAATATCTAAGCATTACTGTAGGTAACAAGTTAATCTGGGGGACGTGCATTGGCACTATCGTCAGGAACTCGTCCCCTACTTTCGAGTTGCTCTGCCGCGTAGTCAATGCACCTTGATAAACAAGTCGCCGGGTTAACTATTAACTCTTCATAATGGTAATTTGGATGGTAATAAGGATCACTTATGATTTGGTGGCCTGGAGTGGAGAAGGTTACTGTACGAACTAAGCTGGCTGAAATTTAAAGGCTCGCTGACTTGAGCATTTCAGAACCAATGAGAACTACTCCGATAATCGGGTTGGATGTGCTGCTTGGACTACTTATTGCCTTAATTTGTATAAACAAGAAAACAGTGGTGTCTTATTTACGACTAAATATTGGAAAGGAAGATATACAGAAACAGCTCTAAGAGCTAAGGAGGATCTACCTTTGTTAATTTTTAGGACAATGATGATAGGACAGGCTTAATAGGTTTTTCATCTTTATAATTCCCACTACTCCCCGGGGGTAGTGGGACCAACATGGAGATCAACTTCTGTCAAGATGCTCTGGTATGCTTCACTGATGGGTCGCTAATGGCTGGAGTTGAATCGGCAGGGGTGGTGATTTATTGGCAAACTATAGATATGCGCAAAAGTTTGCTACTTGGAAAGTATACTTTCAGGCATAACACATAGGCTGAAAAGTTTTTGTTCACTTTTTTTTTGCAAAATCCTACTTTATTCATCAATATAGTCTGCTTCAAGAGCGATACAATGAGTCCAACGATTTTCTAATATTTCTATACCGTTCTTGGAGAAAGATTTGTCTTTGCCTTCTAAATCGGCCTCAGTTTCGGCGATAACTTCTTCATTGGAGCCAAATCTCTTTCCCGCGAGCATTTTTTTGAGGTCTGCGAATAGATAATAGTCCCTGAAGGCCAAGTCTGGAGAATACAGTGCATGGGAAGCAATTCTAACTTCAATTCATGCAATTTTACCATCGTAACCATTGACTTGTGACACGGTGCATTGTCCTGATGAAGGAGTACTCTTTTCTTGTTTATTTGGGCCGTTTCTTTGCGATTTCTGCCTTCAAATGCACCAATAACTTTTTATAATATTCGCTATTGATGTTTTTTCCATTCTCAGCATAGTCGATGAAAATTATTTCATGCGCATCCCAAAATATAGAGGCTAAAACCTTCCCAGCCGACTGTTGTGTCTTTGGTCGCTTCGGGCGGATTTTACCTGCTGCTGTCCCCTCAGATGACTGCTGATTTGATTCCGGTGTGTAGTGGTGGATCCATGTTTCATCCATTGTTACATATCGCATGAAAACAGGTCCAAACAGCGCTCAGAATCATTAACACGTTGTTGTTCTTTGTCCGAATAGAGCTTTCTCATGCCCAAAAGTTCCTGCAAAATATGACCAACATGATTTTTTGATATCTCTAAGGTGTCAGCTATTGCATGAAATTTCACTTTACGGTCATCCAAAACAATTTTGTGGATTTTTTTGATGTTTTCTGGTGTAACCACCTCATTTGGGCGTCCAAAGCGGTCAGCATCATTTGTATCTGTCCGACCGCGCTTAAATTCAGCATACCGGTAAATGATGAGTGATTTTCTAGGGGCAGAGCCTTCGTAACACTTATCAAGCCATTGCTTTGCTTGAACGGTATTTTTTCTCATCAAAAAAGAGTGTTTAATCAACATACGAAATTCGATTTTTTCCATTGTTTTGAAAATATCAAAAGTAGCGTCACTAAAAACCACTGTAACTTGTAAACTAGTGGTTGAAATGTCATGAAATCTTGAAGGTTGGTACTTCCTAAAAAATCATATGGATTTTTTTGATAAGAGCGATATCTATGTATCAGACCAAAATCTTTTCAGCCTACGTGTTATGCCTTTCTTTTTACGTTCCCTCTGCTGGCAGTATATAGTATCTCGGACAGTCAACTGATACTCATGCCCATTGCTCAACCCAAGACGAAGTCAGCATTCAAGAGGAAAGATATAGGTTTCTACACAACAGAAGGTGTAGTACAATAAGGCGGCGCGGCAGGCGAACTCGCTACAGTTGGATCTTGACCCTAACCAGCCATGGAATGTCCAAGCAGCACAAAGGAGGAATTGGCTGATCAGTGATCAAAGGAGTAGCGGTATCGGAATCCAGGGTGCAGGTCGGCCAAGGATTTTACATTGTACCCTAGGCGCTGAGCTACCACACAAATAATAAAACTGCTACTACTATCTTATTTGATCGGTTGAGAGAAACAAAGAGAGATTGTATAACTCTAGCATTTTTACAACGAACCGCCAATGCATTTTACCTATTTTAATAACAATATGTATAACCTGATGGTCCTTGAGTAATTTTGACTTTATTAACCTTTTAACAGTTGTTGCCACATCTTTCTTTTTTAATAATTCCACTAATTCTTCCATACGCATGTGTTGGTATTTTATTATTTCGTGGTTTAATTTTTCTCTAAAAAAAATATCCAGATATAAGTAAAAAAGTTCTGTATTCCATTTATTTTTCCGAAGAAGATCCGTACAACGAAAATTCTGGTCGGTTAAAAGGACAGTAATTTGTACCAGTGGAATTAAACCTTGATTATTCTGGATTAAAAAACATATTTTACTTCGCTATAAAATGGTGCCATTCACTAATATTTTATGATCTACTGATATAGAAAAATTTTTTCGGGAACTCAATGACGGGGCTAAATAATCCATTTTATAATTTTTTTGAGTATTTACTAGCTGAAAAGTATGAATTAAAATAAAAAAAATATTGTCAATAAAAACCGCTGAAAACTTCTATTGATTATGTTCGATTTTATTTATTTATTTTCAGTGTTCCGTACGGAACACTTATAAGATCACTTCGGCGTCTGTCTGTCTGTCTGTCACACCCGATTTTCTCCGAAACTATTTGACACAGAAAGTTGAAATTTGGTAATAATATAGGAATTGATGGCCTCATCAGAGCCATGTAGTTTTGAAAGTTAAATTTTGACTTAAGGGGTTAGTTTTGAAAGGTGAAATCGGAAGTGAAAAAAAAAAATTTACTAGGTGTCAAATGAAAACATGTGAAAACACAAGTAGAAAATATATATATATATATATATATATATATATATATATATATATATATATATATATATAAATATATATATATATATATATATATATATATATAATATATATATATATAATGTAATACTTGCGAGCACTTTTCTTTGTATTATTTTTAAAAAATCGCGAAAAATCGCTGTCCCCTCGCCTTATTTTGGAAAGTACTTAACAAAAAATTTTGAAAAAAATTCTAGAATATTCTCCACGGGATGTAGATTGAACGAAAATTATCACCAGTGCATTACCTTTAATAATTTATCTAGTGTATAAAAAAACAAAAATTTCATGGTCATCAGTATTCAGTAAAGATTGGAAACAAACTTGTTTTCATTTTATACCTCTGTAACAAAATTTTTTATTTTTAAAGCAATCAACGTACGGAACACTAATTGCGCAAGTTTAACTTGCACTTGACCGGTTATTTATTTTCGAAAATGCTTTGGTTTATAAGATAATAACACATCATTGTAAAAATACTAATTATTGAGTTGATGCAAAAATTTTTAATAAAAATATCTTAACACGTAATTTATTTTTACCTCTATTGAAGACATTTTCAATAAAATAATCATGCAGAAATGTTTTACCTTTAAACTAAATTCATTAAATAATTTATTCACTAGATAATTAATCAATATAATTAATATTACTCCTAATAATAATAATAATAATAAGTCTTATAAATATTAATAAGGCAATTACTTATAATCGATTTGCAGTAGTTGCCACGGAAGCTCTTAAGTAATTGCTTGTGTAGGAAAAGTAATTTTTACTATGATTTATGCCATATTAAGAATAATTCCGATTTTTGTCTAAAAGGCTTAAGTTTTTTGTAGTAGTTGCTTCATTTTTAGTGTTCCGTACGGAATACTTATAAGATCACTTCGGTGTCTGTCGGTCTGTCTATCTGTCTGTCGGTTTGTCCCTCTCATACCCGATTTTCTCAGAAACTATTTAACATAGAAAGTTAAATTTTGGCACTAATATAGAAATTAGTGGTCTCGTCAGAGCCGTGTAGTCTTGAAAGTTAAGTTGAGTTGAAATCGGAAGTGAAAAACAAATATTAGGTCATCGAGTGGGGTGTCAAATAAAAGCTTGTAAAAACACGAGTTTAAAATATATATATATATATATATATATATATATATATATATATATATATATATATATATATATATATGTATATATATATATATATATATATATATATATATATATATATATATATATATATATATATATATATATATATAAGGCAGGGGTGCTCAAACTTGAACTGCTGGCGATCTACCTCAATATTGTTAGACTACGATCGATCGACTCTGAGAGGCTGCAAGTAAGTGTGATGCAGGTTTGTCGTCTAGGTAGGGTGTATCGTGGCATAGATATTAGTTTTCCGCACAATATGTATTTTTTTAGTCAAGGTAAGTGTAGGTCTGCTCTAAAATGTCAGTGAAAAAACTCATAATTATTCAAAATTGCGAGTTTATTGGTTCTTACAAAACAAACGAGTTCTAGTGTTTAAACTTAACTAAAGAGTGACTTTGGATGTTGAAGCGTGGCACTGCATGTCCTCAGCATACTTTTCTTAAGATGGTACGTAATTACCGAGTGCTAATCGCAAGCATGATGACATATGTTCGTCAGTTAGTCGATTGCGATATTTTGACTTAATTATCTTCATTTCAGAAAATGCAGACTCGCACAAGTAAGTTGACCCGAACATTCCCGTCAGTTGAAGGGTGATTTGCCTTAGATTCAGATATTTATCTTCAGATATAAAACACCAGAATTTTGTATCAGATGCTGTGGCTTTGAGATGTATATCTGATATAATCTGCACTAACTCATTTTCAACAGAACATGAGTCCATGTTAAACTGACTTGCTATTTCAGTAGCTAATTCCTCGATGTTTTTACACGAAAAAGAATAACTCACAAATGATGCGATATTTGCCAATTTACTGAAATCATAAAAACGTATTTCGAATTGGCCCAAAATATTTGATAATTCTGCCTTATAAATATCATAATTCAACTGAGGAATCCTTGCTTTCAAAGACGGAAAATTTTTCAGATCCTTTCTTTTCAGTTGATCTATCATAAGTTGCAATATACTTTTGAATGCGTTTATTGCGCTAATCATCTCAATAATAGTTTTTCCTTTACCTTGAAGCTCCAAATTAATGGTGTTTAAATGCATTGTGATGTCTGTCAAAAATGCCAAATTAGTCAGCCATTTTCCGTTTTTCAGCATCTGAGTGTCATCACCTCTTTCGTCCAGAAAAGCTATTATTTCGGGCAATAATTCTTGAAACCTTTCTAGGAATTTTCCGCGACTCAACCACCTGACGTCCGTGTGAAGAATTAAATCAGTGTGTTCAGCTGACTCACTATCTTCCAACTGCAATTTAAAGAGCCGTCGTTGCAAGCTACGTGCACGGATAGAATTCACAATTTTTATTGCAATGCCCATAATCTCCTCCATGTTTAGAACTTTTGAACACAAAACTTGTTGATGTATAATGCAATGGAAGGAGAAAAATGAAGGGAAATCATCATTACCTCGACACAATGCCACAAAACCGTTTTCGTTTCCAGTCATTGCTGGTGCTCCATCGGTTGTAATGCACACTAGTTTATATATTGGTAGCTTGTAGTTTGTTACAAAATTGAAGAAAACGTCATATATATCCTCACCACGGGTCTTTCCTTTCAGAGGAATCATTGTCAAAAACTCTTCCTTAGCCGACATGTCATTGAATACCATTCGAATAAAAATACACAGCTGGGCAGTGTCTGTCATATCGGTGGATTCGTCGAACTGTAAAGAAAAGTATGTACATTCCATGATATCATATTTTAGTTTATCTGCCATGTCCTGACTCATGCCTTCAACACGCCTTGTGACAGTCGGACGAGATAACTGAAGTTCTCTAATAGCAGACATAATCTCTGTTTTATTTTTAAAATCTCCAAATAAAGTCTCACCCGCTTCAATAAATGCTTCCTTCACAACCAATCTATCATCAAATGGTTTCTTGTGTTTCGCCAATATATTTTAAGGTCATCAGTTTTTTAGTAAAGAACAGAAGAAAACTTTGTTGAAAACTCATTTGGGTGTAACAAAAATTTTTACTTTAAAAGCAATCAACGAACGGAACACTAATTGCGCGAGTCCGACTTGTATTTGGCCGGTTTATTATTTCTTAGGCCCTAGTCCTTGTAACTAAAAGCTATTGATATACATATGTGGCGTAAAAATAATTGTACATTAAGTTGATAGTCCAATCACAAAACCGCGTAAGAAGTCATAGTTATGGGGCTGGAAACCGAAATTTTTTAATAATAATAACATTATTGCATATATTAGGACCTATAAAAGAATAAAGATCACGTCTGTTACTGCTACAGTACTCACAAAATGAAGCAGCTATTCTCATTAAAAATTGAGAGGTATGGAAGTTTGCTATTATGATTTTAGGTGCTTGTGCAATGCTCTTAACGTAGTAAATCAAATATTAGACCCTATCAAATAATATATTAGAATAGAATAGAACTTTTCTGCTAATTTAAATTCCTGTACAGCAGAAAATAGAAGAATATACCTTTTCCAATATTACTTCCGTGCTTAATTGGTCCCAAAAATTAGTCAAAAAGGAACATGATTTATGGTCTAACCAAAGTATGATTGACATGGATTTTACCGGGAAAAATTTCCAATATATATTAATTAACCTTATACATAGTAATTCACTTAGCCCTAATTGTACAGGTAATAGTTAATATTTAGTTATTCTTTGAATTAGACCAATGAACCATACCGGTGTGTTTTACGCAATTATTAGTTTTGAGTTTAATTGCCAATAGTTGCTTATATACTATGGGTGTGGATAACTAATTGAGCCTAGACCACTTCCCGTGGTCTCAAACAAAGGCTGTTGCTATGGATAGTCATTTGATTTTCAGCAAATACGTACACAAAATTTGGTGGGCCAGCTTTTATTGTACAATCTATAGCAAACATTTTTGACCGACAAAAATTGTGAATTTAGTAAAATCGAATATCGATCGTTAATAAAGTATCTCTTTCTAAAAGAACTGTCCGCTAAAGAAATTTATAACGACATGTTTACTACATTGAAGGAACAATGTCCTTCCTATGCCACCATCAAAAAGCGGGTTGCGGATTTCAAGAGAGGAAGAATCAACATTAGTGCTGAACAACGTGCTTGAAGACGCGTGTCGGTGTCCACCCGAGAGAATGTTGAGGTTGTGCCGGAAATAATTCCGGAGAACCAACGAATGTGATTGAAACCTATAACAGCACTCCGAAAATTTCATATGAATGTATTTTTTCCCTGTCTAATCTGATTTGGGTATGATAAAATTGTCAGCTTAATGGATCCTTAAATGTTTGAACGCCGGACAAAAAGGACTGAAAGTTATAACATCCAAGTTGATTTGTAGCTGTTTTGAAGGGGATTGATCCAACTTTTTGTATCGAATTGGTTGAAACGTGGGCCCATCTTTATAATCTAGGGGCAAATGATTATTCGAAGGAGTGGGAACATGCTCCGCTCCAAAAAGATTCACTTACAGAAATCACAAGGAAAAGTTTTTGCTCTAAAATTGCAAAAAATAAACGAATTAAGCTTTGAACTGATTGATCAGCCCCAATATTTCTCTGATTTAGCTTCCACGGACTTTTTCCTATTTCTAAGACTGGAAAAATATTTTAAGGAATACAAATTTTATTCGAATGAAAAGGTAATAAATGTTGTCGAGTTACTTTATAACCGTTGTACTAAGTGTATAAAGTTGAAAGAATATTACGTTGAACAAACAATTTTTATTTCTGAGATTTGCTTGTTCTTTCTATGCTAGGCTAGAAACTTATCAATACGCTCTCGTAATCCTAGTATAACTAGTTTATTGTGATAATGTTTGACACCCAATTGTTGTTGTGGTTCAGCGCAAATTATTTTTATGCCTTTACGAATTATACCTGTAATTCATGTGAAATTTTTCTACCCATCCTCTTTTCAAAAGAGCTCTTCTTACCGCCGGAAATACCCCCTTTATAGTAAAAGTTTTACGCTCTCTTATTGCTCTGTCCACTTCATCCCTCAGTATTCCTAAGGGATCATAAATCTCTCTTGGCGGTGGTACCGAGACGACTCTCCTTTTGTTCTGTTGTGGCCTCCTCAGTGATTGTTCAGGGTAACTGCATGAATAAGAATGATTTTATTAATGAAGGAGATAGCTACCTTATAAAGTAACTTTTGGCATCTTGGAAATTTTACAAAAAGAAGTTTTTTTAACATGAATGTTGGGCACCTGACAGTGATATTTCATGAGTTGCGTATAATTGTTGATGTTATACGGGAATAAAATATACGGTAAAAGTAAAAAAGCAACTTAGCATAAGTTGACTCAAATAAGATATTATTCAGTTTTTAAAAGCAAATTAACATTAATACTCTCGTAGCAACAGTGAATTTGGTTGGTATGTTACAGCACCGTTTAGAAATTATCCCAAATGAACGTAGTATATTATTTCGTTTATTGTTAGCATTTTTCCAATAATATTGATTTTTTTTCTCATTTTCTGGATTTTTCTTTACGTTAGTTACTTTTAATACAAAACAGTATAGTAATAATAATAATAATAATAATACATGGTCAGCTCGATGGTCAGGCACCGACCCCACAACAAGAAATCCCATCCCTCGTTTAATCTTCAGACAGAGCACGCAACCAATCATCAACACACACACACTAAACAAGCACATAATACCTCAGTATATAACTTAAGCACAATCGAAGACATTCACACAATAATATACGCAGCAGCAATCACCACTCTAACACAAAATAATCAAAAACTCCCTCAACGACGAGGAAACCCCAACAGGACAAAACCAAAATTCAAATGGCAAATTAGAATAGAAAACAAAATCAATAACATCAGGAGAGATCTAGGACATCTTACCCAGTTTATAAGCGGGAACGCGTCTAAATGTGTCACACAGGGGGCAAACAAGATCAAATCTAAGTCTCCCAACAGAACACTGCCAGAAATCCTTGATACCTTGAAACAAAAACTATCTGTATATGCCGCAAGACTCCGCAGATACAAAGAATCAAATGAGAGGAAAGACACCAACAACCTCTTCCGAAGAAGCGAAAAACAGTTCTACCGGAAAACTATGTACAACAAACAGATAGCAGTGACTGAACCACCAAACAAACAAGAACTCACAGATTATTGGAAAAGTATCTGGTCAGAACCCAAACTACACAATAATAACACCCCCTGGATCAAAGCGGAAGAAGACAAACATAAACATGTGACAGAACAAGAAAATACTACATTAAATACACAAGAAATTACAGAAACTATCAAACACACACACAACTGGAAATGTCCTGGAATAGACAATATACAAAACTTCTGGTACAAACAGTTTACCACCACACACGAAGCACTCACACACCAAATCAACAAAGCCATTCTACAACCACACACATTTCTCACTTTCCTCACACAAGGAATAACATACGTTAAACCCAAAAGCTCAGACACCACAAAACCGTCAAACTACCGACCTATCACCTGTCTTCCAACCCTATACAAGACCATCACAGCCACAATTTCGAAGAAAATAGAATAACACCTAACAGACAACTATATTCTCACAGAAGAGCAGAAGGGATGCAGGAAAAATAGTCGAGGATGCAAAGAGCAGCTGATTATAGATAGCGTGATTATGGGACAAACCAGAAAAGAACACAGAAACCTTCACATCGGTTACATAGACTATAAAAAAGCCTTCGACTCCATACCCCACAGCTGGTTAATCAGGGCCCTAGAAATCCGAACGGATCCAAACAGAAGAGCTGTACATCAGACGGGGTATATTTCAGGGAGACTCGCTCAGTGCTCTATGGTTTTGCCTCTGTCTCAATCCACTCTAAAATATACTAAACAGAACAGAGCATGGCTTCAATATCAGACACCAAAAAGTGAATCAACATAAAATAAACCAACTCCTATATATGGACGACATAAAACTCTACGCTGCCACACAAACACAGCTGAAAGAACTCCTCAAAATCACAGAAATATTCACCTTAGATGTCAATATGGAATTTGGTATAAGTAAATGCAAAGTGCTCCACATCAACAAAGGCCAATGGAAGTGCCACCATGAGACAGGTACACGCCAACATCCATACTTGAAAATGAAGATTACAAGCTCTACTGGGACATCGGTATCCATACAGATAAAACTGTCTCCGCTAATAGACCCGATATTACTTTTCAGTGCAAAAAAGGAAAAGTCACCTATCTAATTGACATAGCTGTCCCCAACGACACAAACATCCAAACGAAATACACAGAAAAAATTTCCAAATACACAGACCTTGCAACGGAAATAAAAAGGCTATGGAGACAATAAAAAGTCATCATTGTCCCCCTCATTATATCAGCCACAGGCCTTACACCAATAACATTCACACCACATTTAATGCAATTAGGACTCAACACAGACATACACAGAAACATTCAGAAGTCAGTGATTTTGAAAACGTGTAACATTGTCAGGTTATTCCTTAATACGGAATGGTAATAGCGTTTGTGCTGACTTGGTTTTGGCCCGTCAGCCAAACATAGAACGACATTGATCAAATGTGAGAAAGAAGAACTTTTTGTAATAATACATTGCTTGTTTAACACAAAAAAGTAAAATACAAAACATTGTAAGAAAAAATTGATACGTATTGTTTAACAATATTTCTTAAAAAAACTCACCCCAGATACTGCTCATCCCCTAAATTATATCTACGTAGTGTGGCATTTATTGTTACCGTTTTCTTTTTTTAAATTACTCTATGCGGTTTTTACCAATATATCACAACAATCTGGTAATAGCCTGGCCACCTTAATTAGATTTTTAGAGAAATCTTACTACAGGAAAGACTCGTTTTTTTCCTTGAGTTTTTTGGGTTTCCTTTATTATACTTAATTAATATTATAATAATAGTAATACTAATATTACGTAAGAAGGCGTAATATTCCCTTTTTGTAATCTACGATAAAGTCGGTACATCTATTTGATTGTAATTTCTAGTTTTCTTGGAACCAGCACGATGGGTTTTTCGGCAGGTCGGCGGCAGCGCTGGACAGTTTTCAATAAAGAGCGTCGAGTGATAGGTGCTTCAAATATCAAAATTCCTCTGTCGTTTTGGCTTAGAAAACTCTCCTAAGGGTAAGTTTCTGTTTTCCTTTTTTTTTTTACTAGTTCGTCCCCTTTCAATTCACTTTGGAATTCCTAGTATGAAAGACCTTTTTTACGGAAAGGGTGCCGATGCCATTTAGCGGTACCATAATTCTCCCAAATACTTTCGGCCACGTGCTGCAGAGTCGACAAGGTAAAATTATTTGAAAAGCTAGGTAGTATTGGTTTATAGGTAGTACGGTTTTTTCCTTTTCAGGGTTTTACTGCTGTTTTTTAAACAGTTTTTACTACCAGTTCTTATTCTTCTGGCTACAGTGTCCTCTATCAAGAGGTTTTCTTTTTTCCAACAAATATGTTGGTCTTTCCGATTTTCTCCTGTTTTTCCGATTTTTCTGTTAGCCCTTTTTGGAAGCATATCACTAAGATTTCATCCTACAGGCTTAAGCAAAAGAGTTCTTTGATCAACATTCAAGAAAGAATTTTCTTAAGGCCAGTAATATTTTATTAATCTGAAAATCTTTTAATTGTAAGACATAAATAGTAGTTTACTTGTATATATACTATTTTTAATTCTAAATCACAGTTTTTATATTTTATTATATTTTTTTATTACTACTGGATTACAAGTCTGAAAGTAAATGCATAGAAATAAATTTCTGTTTTATTTTATCCTAATTTTTTTTTGTTTTACTGCCTAGTGTGGTGACACCTCAATTTTATTTATTTTAGCAACGTTTAAATTTTCCTGTGCTATGCCAACACAGTTGTTGAATAAAGATAGGTGGTTCCCAAATTAAATAGAAGAAAAGGCATATTTAGAACCTATTCTCTACGACCTAAGAGCGGCAATTTAGCACAAGTAAGTTCCTGTAAAAAGAAGTTGCCACAATACTACGATCTAAAACAAATAAAGAAAAATTTAAATTATATGAGTACAACAGAAAAGACACAATAAATTATTAGGGCAATGTAAGTATATCTCTTTGAAGCAGATTCAAATTATGAACATTATTTCGAAATCCAAGTTTAAAATAAATGATGTAGAGTAAATTTAAATTTTCAGATCTTAAAACAATAATTAGTCATATGAAGTTTTGTCCTACTACAGATACCCTTGTGTTCAAAAATTAAGTGGACTGATTAAATAAAACACAAACTATTAAATTAATCATCCAAATCTATTTGATTCCCTTCAAAATAATTTCCTGAACGTTTTATTTTTACGTAAAATCATTAATAATTATGTAGGGCGTTATCGACATGTAAAATCTGTGAGGTGTTCTAACACAATTCATGTGTTTTTTTAAGAATCAATTTATGTAAACGACCCACATCGCTTAAAAAATACTCCTTGTTAATTGTCTAGTCAGTTGAAAGAAAATTCTTGTCTACAAAACCACGATATTCGAAGAAAACAGGTAGCATGACCTGGATTTTAGACAGACTTTGATGCGTTTTTTTTCGGGTTTGGGTCATTTTTTGCGCGATGTTCACTTGAATGTTGCACTATTTCGGGGAAATATGAATATATCTAAATCTCATCAACTTATGCGTTTCAACTTAAAGTCATTCAATGATATCATCTCTTTAGTGACCTCAACACGATGATGTCTTTCAAGAAAATTTAGATGTTTTGAAACAAGGCGGAATAATACATCAGACGAGTACAAATCGTTTTAATTGTATAATTGAGGTATCCGTTACTTTGTGACGGTACATTTTAAATTTCTAAATGAAATTAAACGAATTACTTTGTTATTTGTCACTTAATTTTTTATTTATCTGCTACTGCAGTTTCGTAGGTTTTCTACATTGCCTACATTGTATTACACTTGACAATGTAGAAAACCTACGAAACTGCAGTAGCAGATAAATAAAAAATTAAGTGACAAATAACAAAGTAATTCGTTTCATTTCATTTAGAAATTTAAATCGTTTTAAAATTCGGTTATGTTGATCGAATTAATATTTCAGTAAGGTCTACTGATACTTGAATTGCAATTATTGAGTACGAATTTTCTTCTATGGTTGCAGTGAACGGTCCTCTAGAATACAGTTCGGCTTCAACTGCTTCCTTATTATCTTTAAATGATTTGTACAACTTGAAAACTTTTGATTTCGCTGAACATTCATTAGCGCAACACTTTTAACTTATGAATACAATGAATTTCGTTCTTAAAACAAGATTGAATGTAAATACTTTACCCAATAAATTTATTCATTTTTAAAATGACCGACAAAGAAGTTTGACAGTTACGAAACATACTAATTTATCTAACTAAACCAAACAAATGTCATAGAAATATCTATATATACAATTCTAGTAGCTTAAAAAACAAATATTTTAATAGATAGCAATAGCTCGTTTATTTTAAAAAAGCAATCCCCTTAATTTTTGAATATACTAGAATATAGCTTGCTTGACCGTAGAAGAATCTCGACTATACAACGTGGTATTGTTATAACATATATTTATCTCGGGTATGAATTTTGAATTTTTTGAACATGTTGATGGCCTAGATCATCTAAATAGATAGTATCAATTAATCGTTTCATAAGACTTTCTTCTCCATCTGATATTATTGATACCGCAAAGCCTTCAATACTGTTTGGCTCAACGGGCTTTTATATAAACTCTTGGTTTTGCATAATCAACCATCTTAGTAGTGACACAACTGCATTTCTATATGACTAGACGTAAGTCAAGGTAAGAGTGGGAAATTCTCTATCCACCTCGAGAAAAACGAAATCCGGAGTACCGCAGGGTTCGGTGTTGGCTTCCAAATTATATAACTTATATATGACCGGTTTTCCAACCTATCCTTCAACCAAAATAGGTATTTTTGCAGATATGCGCTCATCTTCGCGCACTCCTATTATGCAAACGTAGCAAGGGCACACATCTGCAACCATCTCAGAAAAATAACCACATGACTTAGACAAAGAAAGATCAATTTGAATGAAAACCTAACCAAACAATTTACCAAAATTCACATAAACGAATCAATTAAAATTAATGGCATCCAGGTACCATTCAGAAATGCTTTGAAATACCTGGGTGTTATAATAGACACCTACACGTCAATTATATTCTGAAAAAAGTCTTTGTTGCTATGCAGAACCTATATGCACTGTTAGCACCAAATTCTCAGCCGAGTTTTCAGATTGATGGTATACAAACAAATTATATTACCTGTGGCGATGTATGCTATGTCAGTATGGTGCAACATATGAGATATATAGGTTGCACGAATACAACGAATTCAAAAAAAAATCCTCAGATGTGTAGCCTCCGCGGGACGATACATTAGAATAGATGACTTACATGACGGAACTGACATATAAAAAATAAAATAACACATTATTTACATACCTGATACATTTTACAGATATAAAACACTAACATCGACACTAACCCACGACCTAACAACAACTCGTGAGGCACACAATTCGAAACATAAGCAGGACTACCGATTTATTCTGAAGATCCAGCTGGGTAAGCTATAGCTGCATGGAGCAGCAACGAAAGTAATTTTAAACAATTCATCCAACTAAATTGATAAATATAAATAGAATTAGTTTTATATCTTTATAGTCTCACATTTATAGTTTCATGTTATATTGTAAATAGACTAGTTTTATAGTTATAGTATAAATAAATAAAATAAAAACCCACACAGTGCAGGTGAGTGACGCAGATAAATAACAACTAAATTAGTATAAATAAATAAATAATATGTTATATAAAGACAATCCTAAACTGCTAATTTCTAAATTTGTACATGTTATTAGGAACTAGTAAAACACTGTAAATGTATAACATAAGAAGGAATGAGATGGATGAATGAACGAGGGAAGAGAAAGTGGGGGGGGGGGGGGGGGGGAAAGAGAGAGGGAGAGAAAGATAGATACCATAGATTAGATAACAAGATAAGGCCAATAGCATTCACTAGACTGTACTTGATCAATTCAAGCAGAGTTTTTTGTAATAATTTTTCTCTGCAAAAACAAAGTTAACTATGAACAAATAAAAAACTAAATCAACAGAATTTATTCAAATTAAAAACGAATTTTGTTTTATCATTAACAACGTATTTGGAAATGTAAAACTACAAACAGTACAACAAATTACCACATGGTAGACCATCGGCCAGCCGCAAGGCTTCTAAATACAGATGAATGTGTCTTTAGGCATATTGTATTTGTAAAACATTAAAGAAACTGTAACTCAATGTAGATTGTAATAATTTTGCAATAATAAAGAGATCCTTGACTTTGACTAGACTATACAATATGGTATTGTTATAACATATATTTATCTCGGTCATGAGTTTTGAATTTCTTGAACATATTGATGGCCTAGATCATCTAAATACATAGTATCAACTAATCATTTTATAAGAGTTTCTTCTCCATCTGAGATCATTGATACCAGTAAATAAACAGTACTTTACCAGATCATTATAATATAGAACCACTTCTCAAAATATCGAGAGCCTATTTCAATGGGTGTTCACTTCACCGAGAAAAAATAATTATATTTGGGAAGTGGTGTTTGTAATATCAGGCAATATTGAAGTTTTTGTGTATAATTATTTCCCGCCAATTCGTAGAATTAACGGGTCAGAAACTAAAGTTAAAATAGCATGGTTGAGAGAATCACGCTTTATAAATTACGAAATTAAACCTACACTTCCACAATTAAACGGCTTAACGAATTTGAAGCAATGTTCTTGCGATGATTAAATCCGTAGCTGTTGTTCAAGTTATGTAGTTATGTCACTGCTTCGAATTAACCCACAGAATATCAGGCTGGAATTCACGGAGCTATTGTAGTTATTGATATACTTCTTGTACCATTTTAAACTAGGTTAAGTTAGATTCTTATCTTATGTAATATACGTATGTTATATTTTAAGTTTCAGTAAACACAACAGTCTTGCTTAAAAATCTCGTGATTTTTTGAGACACCAAAGAAGTTGAAGAAATAATAATTATCTTTTTCTCTTCAGTGAAATATTAGTACTTTTAGTCACCTCTATACTTTTCACAAATTTAATGTACAGTTTCTGTTAAAAATGTTATTCTTTCATAGGTATTTCCTTGATAAATTAATTTACCTAGTTCTTCCCTCGCAAATATGCAGTTTCAAAGTAAATACTGAATTTGACTTCCTCATACTAAAGAATAACTTAATCCAAACATTACCATTCGTTATTTTATACAATAGGTATTTTATGGTTATTAATATTTATTTATTTATTTATTTATTTATCATACATGCCTTACAGGTTACAAGACCCAACTACAAGGCCGGAGATACAGATAAGAGCCACTATACATAGAAATGTAATACAATAATAGAGTATTAAGCAGATACAAATTCCAACCACAATAATAATAATAATAAAAACAATTAAATATTAAAACAATAAGAAAAGAAAGATGCCACAGCCCCTCAGTGTTGCAATATTTTACCTATCGTTAACATAGATGTGTTGAAAAAGTCGATGCTTATTTCTTGATTATACATACTACACATTGAAAAAAGTGGGGAAAATTTTAATATATTTGTTCTTGGAACAGGTAGATAAAAAGTGTTATATTGTCTGCTAGTTATACGCGGCACACTAAAATTTATTCTTGACAGAATAGCGGGAGAATCTATATCAATATTCATAATTTTGAACAGAGTCGTCAGGAGCAAGTAACCACGACGAACCTTTAATAACGAGCAGCCGTTATCTGCAAGTAGTACCTCATGCGGAAACCCCTGTTTATCAGTATGGGTGTCATAGCCTGGAGACCAGACCGTAGCAGCGTATTCCAATTTAGAACGAACATAACAAATATATAAAGTTTTAATTCCGTCAGGATTATGAAAGTCACCGGTGCAGCGTGCAATAAAGCCATATGTTTTAAAAGCTTCGGAGATTATGGTGTTTATATGATCTGTGAAAGAAAGTTTTGGATCAAATGTTACGCCCAAGTCCCTGAAGACATTCACACGGGAGATACTACTGTTATCCAGCAAATAGTTATGAATAATCGGTGAGATTTTATTTGAGAAAGACATGATGTTACATTTCTTAATGTTAAGCTGTAAATTGTTTGTTACGCACCATTGGCCAATTATCTTAAGTCCTTCTGAAGATTTATGCAATCCCGAATACCTCTCACCCTGTTGTATAATTTTACATCATCGGTATAGAGTAAATAACCAGCACCTAAACCCCTCCCAATATCATTTATAAAGAGATTAAAAAACAATGGTCCTAGTACAGATCCTTGGGGAACCCCAGAAGTAGCATCATAAGATCTTGATTTGGAGCCATAAATTTCCACATATTGCTTACGATTAGTAAGGTAAGAATGAATCAAAGATATTAATGAGCCTGAAAAACCAAAGTTAGTTAGTAGTTTATTAAGTAGGAGAGAAAAATCCAGCCGATCAAAGGCTTTGGTGAAATCTAAATAAATGATATCCATTTGGCAACCCTCGTCAATTGCCTCTGCTATTTCTTGAGTTATAGTAATTAAGTTTGTAGATGTAGACCTACCCTTGTAGAAACCATGCTGATGAGGGGTTATCAAGTTTTTCGTAGCATAAAATATATGATCGTGTAATAAAAATTCAAAGATTTTACTAAAATTACATATTATTGACACTGGCCTATAATTATTGATATCTGATCTATCTCCTTTTTTAAAAACAGGACTGACTTTAGAGGTTTTCCATAATTCCGGGAAAGTACTCGTCTTCAAGCTTAAGTTGAACAGAGTTAACAGTGGTTTGGCTAAAACAAATCTGCAATCACGAATAAAAAATGCTGGGAGTAAATCCGGGCCCGCAGTAAATTTTGGTTTTAGTCTTCTAATGGCATTAATAACGTCTGATTCACAAAAGGTACTGACTGCGACAATAGGCCAAGAAGCCACGACATCCTCACTGATTAATCTATCCAAGGTTGGACGGGAAAATGATTGTTCGAAATAAGTTGCAAAAGCGTTTAGAATATCTGATGCCGAGTTCAAATAACTCCTGTCATAAGTCATACTACTAGGTATACCCTTCTGTTCTCTTTTGTTTTTGACAAATGACCAAAACTGCTGCGGATTAACCTTTATATTCTCTTCTGTTCTCTGAATAAAGCATCTATAAGATTCTGTAGTATCTCGTTTTATTTCCGATCTCAACGTTTTGAACTTTTCAAACTGATCCATGTCTCCATACTTTTTATATTTTTTATGACATAAGGCTTTCTGCTTTATCTTGAATATTACGTCACGCGAGAACCACGGAGGGTATTTCTTGCTATGACCTTTTAAATACTTCGGTACATGCTCATCTATTATTTCATATAATTTTTTATAGAAACTGTCACAGGCTTCATCAATACATGTAATATTGTTTAGAATTGACCAATCGATTTTCATAAGGGAGTTATACAATATAGTATAATCTGCTTTTTTGAAATTATAGCTGCCTTGAAAATTTATTTGAAAATCGCTTTTAGCATTCATCGATTGGCAGTATTTAAATGGAATTACTGGTGCGGATGATGAGCGTCCTCTTCAATAAACACAAATATCAAGAGTTACCGAGAGGAAGGGGTTTTAATAAAGTTGAAAATAATGGAAAACTATATAACTCGGATTTCTAGACTGCCTCTAAAATGGACATATATGACTTATATAAACTAACTTCTAACCTTCATATAATCTGATATATTTAAACTAACCCTCTCCCTTATCCCTGTAACACAATACATCTTTTACTATAAATAATTATGCTAAAATTTTGTTTAATATCCAATCAAAAAACTAAGAGAAATTTTCATAACACTAATAACATTTTACGATATTTAACGATCCCCACCCTGAGCACGACACCTGTTAGAATTGGAAATAAAGAAAAAATATTAAAATTTTCAAATTCCTTGCCATCAAGAAGATGGGCAGAAAAGGACGTATAGTACGACATATATAAATGCATCCCTCTAACCTCTTTCCTCACAATTTTAATCCCTTATACGTTTTACTATTTTATTTGAAATATATATTCTTTAAATTTTCCCAACCAAAAACCTCGAGAAATTCCCACACTGTATATGTACTGAAACTATATAATATTTAACTGTCCACGCCATTTCATTTCCTTTATTAGGAGGAACTGAAAAAATAACTTGAGTTCAAGAACTCTGAAAGTACATATAACACGATACACGCAAATCTACGTTCTACTATAAATATCATTTATAAAGCTTGTTCAATAAAGAATTAGGACAAATTCTCATAATACTATTAAAGTGATACAAAGTTTATGGATTCCTACCCCTTTTGCCCTCTTCCTCTAGAGCAGAGGTTCCCAAACTTTTTTTTTCTCGTAGACCACTTTCAAAATTTTACTGGTTTCGGTGGATCCTCTGCTGCTACATTTCTACCATATTCCCAAAACTCGTCAAAAAATGTGAAGATTAGATCTAAGGATGGAAATTTGCGTCGTGGCTGAGTTTCAACCCTAAATTCGGAGTGGTAAAAATAAAAAGAAAAATAATATATTTTCTTGTATTCTATTTATTAAAATAATATGATTACAGACTTATAGAATTAAAATTAAATATTAATAACGTACCGTAACTTCAACAATGCAAATCAACAATTAAAAAAAAATAGTCATAATTTTAATGGGAGGGGTGTACTTGATGGATTGATAGCAAATTATCAATATTTGGCTTCAGTTTTGTAAGGAATAACCGCAAATCTCCCCGTTCTGTGATGTTCAATTTACTCCTTTTTTTGTTAATAGGTCTGTAACGACACTAAAACTTTTTTCGACAAGGTATGACGAGGGAAACGCTATCAAAAGTTTTCTCGCAATTTCCCACAGCCCAGGATATTTTTCGGGTATTTCTGCCTGCAGCCAAAATGTTTGATAGCCTTTTTTAAATTTCACCTTCAGCTCCTCATTGGTGCTAAGCTCGAGTAGCTCCTCTTGTAATACCACATTTGCCACTTCCGCTTCATCAAATGGATTTATGATCCATGGTGGTATTTCCATCGTCAGAATATCTTCAAATCTATTTTTGAAGTCATCATGCAGGGCATTTAAATGTTGAACGTATGTCTGAATATCCTCATCAAGACATTCTGCCTGTGACAAGTTTGGAAACTGGGAGAATTCGCGCCGACTAATATTTTGCTTCATAAATTTTAATTTTCCAAGAAAAGCCGAAATTACACCCTTTGTCCCCTTGTAACTGCAAGTTAATGTCATTAAATTTTTTGAACAAATGTGTCAAATACACGATGTTTGCTTTCAATTTGAACAGGTTTTCTTTTAATCTGGATCTTTACTTTCCAGTAACTCTAAAACTGATTCAAAAAGTGAGTAAAATCTTGTTAAACATGCACCTTTCGGCAACCAGCGTACTTCCGTATGTAAGAGCAATCGTTGGAAGTCATCATTTTCGTCGCACAATTGTGCAAATAAACGGGTATTCAACTCATTGCTTCTTATTTTGTTAACTGCTTTAATTACAAATTGAAGCGATTGGTGCAATCTATCACTCAAATTTTTCGCTACCAGGTGTTGTCGGTGAATGACACAGTGAATTGCAGTTACTCCTGGTATAATTCTTTTAAGATGGCTTATAAACCCACGATATCCCCCGAAGATCGCAGGAGCTCCATCTGCTGCCACCGAAATAATGTTTGTAAATGGAATCGATTTTTCCTTAAAAAAATCACTCAGGACATTAAATATTGATTCGCCTTTAGTGTCCGTCTCCAAAGTTTTCGCGAATAGCAGCTCTTCATGGATTTCTTCGTACATAACAAATCGAACACACATGCCAATAATAATGCTTCATTACCAGGTAAAGTTGACTCGTCCAGTTGAATAGAAAAAATGAGTTGTTTGCAGATAATTACACAAGAAGCTTTCAATATCAGAGCTCATTTCATCAATACGTCTTTGTACAGTGTTGTTACTCAAAGGAATTCTTTTGAGTACGTCAAATGGAGGTTTGTGCAGAACAGTTTTTAAAACCTCTTCAACAGCGGGTAAAATTAACTGTTCTCCGATGGTGTGCGGTTTTCCCAGATTTCGCTATAAGCAATAAGATATTGTAAGATGCCCGCAAGCCATCATCGTTACTTTGAGACGTTGAAGCGAACATACTGTGCACGGTGGGTCTCTTTTCATATTTTTCCTTCAATGATTGAAAATATTTTAAATATTTACCTTCTTAGATGATCTTCGAGCTTCGATGGTTTCATAGAGTCATTGCTCAAAACTAAACTCATAAAAGGCATATGGGCAATCGTTTGTCTGCCTTTGATGGAAGAAAACCAAATTTCAATTTCAAATAATCAACACTGTACTGTGGACATTTCTTCTTAAATTCAGCCATGTTTCGTATCAGTTACCTATCTGTAAAAAAAAGTGTTTCTTTTAGTAATCATAAGGCCACTTTAACAGGCTATGGCTATTTTAACAGAATAAAATAGGATTAATTAATTATTGCAATGAAAAAACCAAAATGCCGTACAATTTATGAAAATGTTTTTAGTCATTTAGCATTAGCAACTACGAGGGCACTGAAATATGTACAAACATGCAGGTCAATCATATATCTCACCTTTATTGAATCACCACAGTCGGGTAAATAAATAATTTTATAATAAAAAGTACTAAAAGTTCAATCTTTCTCGGCTTTCTGTTCTTTTATAGAAGTATCGAATAATGGCCCTGTTCAATATTTAATTTTTATTACGTACCTACTACACGCAAACATAACAAATATTATTACAATATAAAATAAAAGTATGAATAACAAATAGGCAGGTACTTACTTTTTCCGGCACTGGCAAATACTGACATCGATTCACTCACACTTTTCTTTTCAAAATTCCGGAAACAAATGAGTAACGTTTGTCCTTGGTATTCGTATTTATATTGGTGAAGAATCAAACAAGTTTATGCAAGATTGTAAGCTCAGCACAAGTCGTATTTCGTCCCTTTGCATGTCTGAACGGCTTGCGTTGCGGGCGGCCGGGCGGGTGGGTGGGCGACGCTTTGCAAGTCTCGACGCGCGTTGTACTGAATATCGAATATGCAAGTTTTAACAAGTAACAGTCGCTGACCTTCTTAAAATAGACTACTCAAAAAAATTAAAGGAGGTTTTAAAACAAGGAAATTAATGCTAAATAAACAGGCTATCTGATCCATATGCCGGCCTAACTGAAAAATTTTTTTTCAAGCCCGTGGACCAAAAAAAAGCAAAATATTTGCAATATTATTTTTTCGCGCTATCTGTTAGGATTGCATGAGAACCGTAGCTCCTAAAAAATTTTAGCCAAAAAATCTGAAAATTAGAATCTTAAAGCTTTAAAATGCTTTTTTTTTTTAAAGTCTCAATACGACCATTTTTCATCGCAATACCGCCTTCAAAAATCACTGAAAAATTTGAAATTTTTTTTTTGCTCCCATAATTTTTTTGAGTAGTGTATTATCTGCCTACATTGATAAAGCTAAGCCAACATTTTTGTTCTTTACTATCGAAACCAGATAAATTTTCGTGGACCTCCACTTACAACTTGTGAACCCCCATTTTTTTTTTCACGCCAACGTAGACCCCGTCGAGTCTCCAGTGGACCCCTGGGGGTCCACCTGAAACACTTTGGGAATCACAGCTCTAGAGTAATATGGTTCGAAAATTATTTGTTTCATTACTTTTTCAAGTATTGTATGTATATTAGATTTGAAATTGATATCTCATTTCATTCGGTTGAAAGGTTTACAGAGGGTGTTCCTTAAATTTGGCACACAGAGGATAATATATTTAATAAAATTATGAATCGTTGTTGATGCCATATTTATTGTTACTTAATTAAATAAAAAGAGAATATTAATAATAAATT
Source organism: Pachyrhynchus sulphureomaculatus (assembly GCA_019049505.1). Lineage (NCBI taxonomy): Eukaryota > Metazoa > Arthropoda > Insecta > Coleoptera > Curculionidae > Pachyrhynchus > Pachyrhynchus sulphureomaculatus. The sequence goes on from CM032447.1 coordinate 103,301,660, forward strand.
GAAAAAATTGTAGTAATTATTAAAGGGAAGATACTTTACAGAAGTACAATGTGTACAGTGGCGGTTCTATATCAAGCTTCTATTTTTTCTGACAAGCTATAGGAAATCAGGCAATTTGTAAACAAAAGCTGTATAGTTTCAAATAAATTTTGATTTGATATAGTTTGGGATTAGAGTTAGGTTAAATGGATTATCACTTTAAAGTTGCTTATAAAATTCATATAAGATATTTTAATAAAGTTTCTCCAGTGTTCTAATTTCAACATGTAAAGATCGGTGAAGATGTTTCGTGCAGTCGGAGGTGAAACATTGGCAAGTTACTTCAAATTGATACGGTTTAATCCCAAGAACACCAATACATAAAGTTCATTGACATTTGAAACCTAGACAATTTTTATAGGCTGTAAAATTTAAAAGGGGCATCTTTCAGCGAGATGGTGTTGATGTTCTTGTCATAGTTTCTCGTTATCTAGCTAAATATTACCACTTTTGGTTCCCTTTTAGTTAAATTGGAATAAGTAAGCGAAATATGTAGGTTTTGTGCTCTAAACTATTAAATTCGTATATATTATGTCTAAAATTAAATATATTCCTAATTCTATGAGTAGTTGTAGAGAAAATTTTATTTAATCTAAAATGTTATACCTTAGAGTAATATAAAAAGACTAAATATGTTAGATACACAAAATATAGGTTTATGTATCTTCTATAGTCTTCAAGAAAAGGTACACTGTCTGATGCCCTGTACTTACCTATCTTTCAAACCTGCTCTAGTTCTTGCAATCGATACCGTAGCATTTTCAGGTGGAAATTTTACAGTCCTGATAGTTACTTTGCTTTGATTCTTATTGTCTGGGGCTGAATTTGATCTCGGTGAACTTGTCTTTCTAGTAGGTTGATCAGCAGAGCCAGGTTTTTGTTGACTAACATTTTGTTTGTTTTGAATTGGGTTAACTGGTTGCCTGTTGTTAACAGGCTTTTTAGAATCTTGTTTGTTAATTTTAGTTGTAGCTTTTCTCTTGTTCTGTTCTTCTTGTTCTTTTTTTTTTCTTATTTCTTCCTGCTCTCGTGTCCTTTTAATTTCTTCCGTCTTTTGATAAAGATTTTCCAATTCATTTTCTACGTTGAAAGATGCTATTTTTGGTGTAGACTTAACCAGTTTTATGCCATTTTTTAGATCATATAGGACGTACGTCATGTCCCTAACCACCTTGAAATAAGATTTAAGAATTAATAAGTAATATCGACTCAATTGGATTTGACATATTTGTAATCGTGAAAGTAACTTTGAAGCATTGGTAAACAATATTTTCAAAGTAAATAGTTTATTCTAAAGTACTGCAAGTCGAAGATAATTCTGTGTAATTTACGTTGAAGATTCCACAAAATCAGACCCTAGTCGGCTCTTGTCTCTGTTACGAAAATAATGGGTAGCAACATGCATAAACCAATTAAAAAATCTAAACTAACAGACTCTGTGTAGTTGTGGTTTATTAAAAAATGATTAAAGTAAATTATTTTTACTTCCTTTGCCAAAGAAAAATATTGTTATTAGTGACAAAATCACCCTCCAAAATTTTTATATTTTTTCACGTTTCAAGATCTCTAGATCACGAAAAACATAGTCCCTCATTTCCGTCAGTCTGTCTGTCTACCTATTTATTGGCACAGTAACTCTCAGTCAAAATGGGATATCGACTTCAAATTTGGTACATATATAATACTTGAAGTAGGAACAGAACCTGTTGTTTTTGGATAATTTGGCTTAAGGCGAAGGGAGTGGGCGTCGATAAATAGGACGATGAATAAAGTTTAAACATATTTTAAATAGTCAAACATCTAATGAGTTACAGAGGTGCGGGAGGAATTAATTCATATATATATATATATATATATATATATATATATATATATATATATATATATATATATATATATCATGTTATCGGTTCATTTCAGAGTTTTTTGAGTCGTGGAATTTAAAAATGATGTTATTCTTTTCTTATTTCCAATTATTTGTACTTAAATATATTCGAGATTAATGAGCTTGGGGGGGGTAGGGGAGGTTAGAGAGATTGCTTCGTATATATCTCGTTCTTTAGGGTGCTTGGAATTGAAAAATTAAAAAATTGTCTGTTTTGATCTTGTTCAATGTTAATAGGAACAGCATGTAGAGGGAAATGTTAAGTTTCAGTTGTAAATACTTCTGAAGCCGTTCTTCTGCTCAATTCCTTTTTTTTAATAATATCTTATCATTACATTCTCATTATTTAAAATATTGACATATAGCGCTTGAATTAAGTTGTTGCTTAAGTGTTAGAAAGTCAAAGTCAGCACTGGTTGTAGATCTACGTATTAGTAAGAATTGGATAAATTTCTGCAACGATTTTTCTTTGTTTTATATATTATCGATTTTTGGTTCAGGTTAGTTTAGATTAGAATAAGATTAATTATGGTTATGGGCACGAAAACAAAATTTGAATCTATTATTCTTTACTATTCAGATACTATTGATAACTTGAGGTTATTTAGTTATGGTTCCAAGTATAAATAAATAAAAAATCTCTTACGCTGTTCTATCATATTTGTGATCTACTCCATAACAGCAATGTAAAAATGATATTAACGAGAAATGTAAGAAAATCTCAAAAATAATAACAATAATAATAATGTCTTTATTCTAATTTACAAGGTAATATTACAAAAGGCCAAATTGAAGCCAGGCTTCCTCATTTAACTTATACCGTTGATTCAATAATAATAACTAAATTTATATATATGAACTAAAAAACTAATACATAAATATAACTGTGACACAAATGTTGTTTGAGACATGGTAAAAACACACTAATACTACATTTCCAAGCAACGGTGACACAAGAGACCGGATCAAAACAGAAGGCAAATCATGCACGGGACTACAATGTTATCAACATGTTGCTTGCCCTATGTTTAAACGCGGTAGGTTCTAATTGTCTTAAGTCTGCAGGCAATTTATTGTAAGACAATGATCGTTCAAATAAAGCTGTTCTGTGATAAGGAGGAATGTTGGTAAATTTATGCCTCAAATCGAAGGCATGAGCATCATATCTAAATTTAATTTTCTGATACAAATAATTGGGATTTTCTTTGAAAATTACTTTACTAAATAAAACCAAACTATGTAAATGCCTTCTTTCGCTCATAATTAGCCACTCAATCTCTTTCATTCCAGCACTCAGTCCCTTCTCATACTTTCTTATGCAACCAATTAGACGCACACAACAGTTCTGCATACGCTGTGTACGTCTGACATCCCGCTCCACAAGACAGGGTCCATACACAGTGTCGCAGAAAGCAAAGTGCGACAGCACCAATGATTCGCACAAGGATTTTTTCAGAGCGGCATTCAAAAGGCGTCGTTGGTTAAAATAAGTTTTAAATTTGCAAATGCTTTCCTGATACAGCCGCTAATGTGTTCTGAGAATCTCAATTTAACGTCCAGTAATAATCCCAAGTTCCTGGCAACATTGGAAACCTGTACTGTGTCATTATTTATACTGATATGTATCAGATCCTGATTGTTCTCGTCCGAATAAAAGTAACTGACTTTTTTTAGGATTCAATTCAAGACAATGGTTTAGCGAAACTTCCCGAAGATGCTCAAGCTCATTCGAAAGTTTATCATTCGCTTCCAGAATTTGTTCGGGTCGAAATGACATGTAAATCGGCTTGTCATTTGCATATCGGTGCGTTGAGACGTTCTTCAGGTTTGCAGTAAGTTGAGAAGTGTACAATGTAAAAAGTAGAGGCCCGAGGATTGCCCCTGAGGCACACCACACTTAGCGACTACCTGACTGGACTGTTTACGATTAAGTTTTACACACTGCGTTCTGTTCTCGAGATAGCTCTTAATACGCCCACAAGCATCTCCCTCAAAATCAAGAAAACCAAGAATGGCCAAAAGCAAAGTATGATTTATTCGATTAAAAGCTTTCGAGTAGTCCAAGAGCACCAAGGCAGTGAGCTCACCACGGTCCGCCGCCGACAGAATATCGTCCGTAACTTTGAGAAGTGCAGTAGCACAACTGTGATCCCTGTGAAAACCAGATTGGAAATCTGGTAGGAGCCCGTACCGCTCAATATGCTCCCGCATTTTGCCGCTCCATCACTCTCTCAATGACCTTCGACAGCGTTAGCAATATGCTTATGGGCCTAAGATCCTTCAGATCCTTAGGGGAGGTCACCTTCGGAAACAGAATTATAAAGGAACTTTTCCAAATGTCGGGGAAACAGTTAGTATCAATACATGAGTTAACTAAATGCACAATAAAAGGAATTATGTATGGAGAACAGTTCAACAAGATAGTTATATCAATTCCATCAGTACCCACCGCCCTAGAGCCAATAGAAAAAAGTGCCTGCTCAATCTCACCAGTTGTTGCCACTCTAAAATGAAATGTACTTGTGGCCTGTTTTTTATTTTGTAAATAAAAGTTTAAGATTTCTGAATCTGCAGCCGAAGAGCCGGCAGCAGTAAAAACAAATGTGTTAACATCTTCTACATTCCCCAAATGTTCAGGAATACAACTAGATACTTTAGAAGAAATATCCAAATCCCTCAACAATTTCCAATTATTTTTTGGATTACTAGACCGAAAATTACTTTCTAAATACAACTTCTTTTCCTTTTTTTGTTGCTAGTGTAACATAATTCCTAAGTTGTCTATAACTTTCCCAATTCTCCAGTAATTTATTTTTTCTTATATTTTGTTAAGGCTTTGTTACGAAGATGCATGGCATGCCTCAAGCCCTGATTTAGCCACGGGGCTTTCTTCTTAGTGATACGTGCACTTCTCAAAGGAGCATGGACATTGAATAAATTAAGTATATATGCATTAAATGTGCATAGTTTTTCGTTTTTATTTTATATATAGAATATATTATCAAAAGCTATCTCCAAAAGATCGCTGTAGAATTTTCCTACATTGAAATTTTTTAAAGTCTCTATATGCTACCAAAAATGGCTCAAACTTTGTCACTCGCAGTCTTAGCTTGCACCTAACAACGAAATGATCAGACACGTCAAAGCATGTGTCAACATTACTGTTCAAAACACTATTAGAACATATTATAAGGTCAATAAGTGATGCGTTAGTAAGTCCACGCTTGGTAGGTTCATCGATAACCTGCTTCAAACCGTATGCATGCAGTAATGCAAGAAACTGTCGAGTGTACACGCAGTCAAGATTAAGCACATTGATATTGAAATCGCCAATGCAAATCAAATTCTCACACTGCAACAAAAATTTAGACATATTATGTTCGAATTCATCAAAGAAATCGTTAATTCCCTTAAAGCCAGGAGGTCTATACACAACGCCTAAAACACTTTTTATTGCATTCATTTTAAATTCTATTCAGATTTGCTCAGAAGTATCAGATTTTAAGTCACTCAAAATATTAAATTCAATAGAATTACGTATATATAAAAGAACTCCTCCCCACGACCCCGCACACGATTCATTCTTACTAATTTATAGCCATCAATACACATCATCACATCATCAATATCACGTGTTAACCAGGTCTCAGAAACAGCTAAAATATCAAATCTATTGGACATAATGTAATCCCTAATCCTATTTATTTGGGTAACAATAGATCTAATATTTATATGTCCTATTTTTAAATTGTTATTTTTGTTTACATGAAAGGACATCGAGCTACAATGTTTGTAAATATTAAATCTTAAAAGTATATGTATATGAGTAGAACTATTTACAGATCTCTTTTTATACTCTTGACTTGTGCGGAAGTAAAAATCAATGATGCATTTTAATTCGGTGTCATTGCCGAGATATGTTAAAAGTAAAAAAATTAAGGACATAACATGAATATCTTACCTTTTCAAGTGTAACATCTTCGCCATGAATAGTTACATTGCTACTTCTTAAAGGTTTTAAAGTTACGTTACTTTTGCTGTGGGTATTTTTACAATCAACAATTGCCTTTTCAAGGTCTTGTTCCACTTTGGAAGGGCTCGTTTTAAACTTAAATATTGAAAAATAATATAAAATATTTGTTAATATTAAAACTTGATAAAATTACCTGACTTGTAGACATTTTAGTCCGATCCTATTTATAATCTACGAAAAATTGGCGAAAATTCATCTTTAACAATTTTGAACAGCACACATAAATTTTGGTTTGTTTTTGAACTTTACATTTGACAGTAACGAAATCAGCAATATGAAAGGTGTTTACAGGTGATGGTACATCAATCAGTGGTTAAATAATTGACCAAACTAACTACCTCTAATAAATACGAATGTAGGTGGATCTGTGATATAAAATACAGGCATATGTGAAGTTTCCTAATGGAACTAAAAATCTGGTATATTAACAACCTTGCACTACTGAACTTAGTCTTCGTAGGTTATAAAGCTACTTTGAATTTTTTGAATAGCAACCTAGTTAAGTAGGTTGAAAAATATATAATTGCTAGTATGTATTTTTAGCCGTTTCCGGAATACGGGATTTCAAAGTTGAAGAATTACTTTAACACTGCAAAAATTTGATATCTTATCTGTTTGTCTGCTTGGTTATAATGACTTTCTACTAATGAAACACCTCAGGTACTGAAGTTACGTGGCTGGCCGCGGCTCGGTGGCATAGTACTTTGCTACTGTGCAGAAGGTCGAGAGTTCAATCTCGCAGGTCGGTATACTTATTTATTAATTTATTTAAGTATATTTGGCCTGGCCACGTACATAGGTAGTAGTCGTTTGCAGAAATGTAAATAACGTTCGCACTACCGCGTTGTTTAAAAGATGCTGTGAAATACAAAAAGGTATGTTTCGGCACTTGGATAATGTTGACAGGTATTACATCCTGGCCGGTATCCTTGGGATATGGAAAAAGGGTAAAATCCCTACTAAGGCCTACTAAGGTAATATTTTGACGATGTTCAACTCTCTCTATTTAGAATGGCTTAAATGAAATTGAAAAATTGAAACTAACAGCACAGTTCCGTTTCTGTGGTTAACAAAATTATGTTTTTTTTAGTACCTACTTTTAATTAAAAGTGGTTTTCTGAATTTCTAATAAAAATTTAATCAGGTTATTTGTATCCAGGATCACCTAATTGATCGGCACATTGATAAATTTATAAATCTATCTCATTCTTATTTTGTACGTAGTTCATAATCCGGATCGGCGGCCTTATCTGTCCATCCGATCCTCAATATGATTTATATAGTTATTAACGTTTATAATAAGTACCAGAAATAGTTTATTTTCGTAACTTTATTGCGTATTTAATACAATATTTATAAAACAAACTCCCGAAGTCTTGAAGTAGAGGATTTAAAATTTTGTAAATTCTGTAAATTTATTGAAAGGTTGCAATCAATATATTCCGAAACGTTGTTTTATATTCTTTATTGCGTTTAATATTTTTTTCATTGTATTTAAGAAATGATGAATTTGCTATAGAAACATTGTATTGAATTAGTACTTAGCCGTTCGGAACAAGACAAATATATTTTTTCTCACATTAAGGAACTGACAAATATCCCCGTATAATAGAAATGTTTTGGAAAAATTGTAGCCAATCAAAGAACCAACAGGCAATATTTTGAGGGGAAAAAGTAAGGTGTGATTAGAAATATCAGAGCAATTTGATATTTATAGTCTAGCGTCATCAGGCAAAAAGAGGCAGAGCTGTTAAAATTAAACTAAAACTGGGCAATTACAAACAGAAATGACTACGACCATACCTGCAAGATACTGAGTCTGAATGAAACATGCTTTATTTACTGACCTTTACTGAATCATATGTTTTAAAAAAATTTCTTACTTTGAATGTTTTTCTGATATGAATTAACTTTGACATTGTAACCAAATATCTATTTGATGTTCAGATATCTAAAAATAAATATTTTCTTTAATGTCCACACAATTTAAGTCCAGAATTTTGGGAACGACTACAAATAAATAATAATAATTGCATGTTCTTGACAATAGATAACGAACAGCTACTTAACGATGTTCTCATATATAGGAGATGCTAATTCAAAAATATTTCAGTTAACGTGTTAGTCATATTTTGCATGAACATTTGGGCATGAGAAAGCTCTATTCGAAATGGATGCCGCGTTTGCTCACAGTGGACCAAAAACAACAATTTGTTAATGATTCTGAGCGCAGTTTGGACTTGTTTAAGCACAATAAAAAGGATTTTTCGTGTGATATGTGAAAATGGATGAAACGTGGAACCACCACTATACACCGAAATCAAATGGGCAGTCATCTGAGTGGACAGCAGCCGGTGAAAGCAGCCCGAAGCGATCAAAGACACAGCAGTCGGCTGGGAAGGTTTTGGCCTCAGTATTTTCAGATGCGCATGGAATAATTTTCAATGACTGTGTTGAGAAGGGAAAATCCATCAATAGCGAATATTATATAAAGTTATTGGTGCGTTTGAAAGCAGAAATCGCAAAGAAAAAAGTGCTCTTTCATCAAGACACTGCACCGTGTCACAAGTCAATGGTTACGATGGCAAAATTGCATGAACCGAAGTTCGAATTGTTTCCTCATCCACCGTATTCTCCAGATTTGGTCCCCAGCGACTATTATCTATTCGCAGACCTTCAAAAAAATGCTCGCGGAAAGAAATTTGGCTCCAATGAAAAAATTATAGCCGAAACTGAGGCCTATTTTGAAGGCAAAGACAAATCCTTCTACAAGAAAGGTATAGAAATATTAAAAAAGCGTTGAACTGATTGTATCGCTCTTGAAAGAGACTATATAGATGAATAAAGTCGAATTTTGCAAAGAATGTGTAGGTAGACCAAGAACTTTTCAGCCCACGTGTTATATTGCATAATTCTTCCTTCTTTGCAACAATAAGTTCTTACATAAATATATGCATAGGAAAATATATAGATATAATCAGCAGAAACTTAAAAACCGTTTCTCAATGCCTATATGAATCGAACCAATGATTTTAGGATATACGCCCCCGCATTTTAACTAACATCACTGTACTGCTGCTTGCTAATCGGAGATCTGGTTCGTCGTCTCCTTCAGCTCAGTCGACAAATACTTCTCAATTTCCGAATCGTTAGTAAACAGGCCCAACCTCGTAGTCAGCACTTTTTATTTGTTCGTGGTTCTTTACGATGTATGTAACCCACACTTAAATAAAGTTAAATGAAAGAAAATAACGGCGGTCTTGATTCATCAAAACCATATATATATGAAGGTCAACATACAGCAACAAGAGAATTAAAACCCACCCAATTGACAACCACGAACTCAGGGTATATATCCCTGCGCCTTAACCAACTACACCACAGCACCACTATTTTACATTCTGCCAGTCGAAGATCTGTTTCGTCTCTTCACATGTCTAATCCATTTGACCAACAATTTTCTCCTGATGTTTCATGTATTGTTCAGTAAGAAAGTCGAACAATGAAGCCGACTTGCAGGCCGCAGCAGAGTGATGCCGTAGCTTGGTGGGTTAATGCATATAGGGCGTATACCTTGAGATCATGGGCTTGATCTCCTCTGGCATCGATAATTAAAGCTTTTGGGGTTGTATCTTTACCTTCACATAATTTCCTGTTTGCTCATGGTTTCGGCGAACCCAAACTAATTTTTATTTTTTTCACATAAAAGTAAGAATGTTCATTAACACCACTTTTTGGTATAAGTGGAAACGTATGTAAACCAGATGAATAGTATTTTTTAAGTTATCCACCAATATATAATATTATATACATAGGTGCCCTGGTGAAGGGCAGCAGCGATCACCAGTACCGGCGTGAGGTGCTAAGGACATGATCCTGGACTGGCTCTGCAATGAAATATCACAGGCATGATTGCAGCAGTTGTAATGGCTGTGATACTGCGATCGAGAAGGCAAAAGGGAAGCTAGTCGAATAATTATTCCATGAGAACTTTGTACTACAATGATGGAACGAGATAGATAAGAGGATATGCCATACGATCCGGCTAGCACCCGGCTCCAATCTGGGTCCAGGTCAGTTGGTGTCAAATTAGCTACTAAGTATGCGTTTATAGGAGGAAAATTTGCTACTGGAATAACAGAACTAAACATGAGAAAGGACCTTTCTATAGCCACTTGGAACGTTAGGGGTCTACTTAAGACAGGTAAATTAAACATCTTGGGAAGAGAATTGGTCAGACAAAATATACCAATATGTAGGACAAGTGAGACAAACCGGAAAGGCCCAGGTCATTTTGAAACATCTGACAATGTAATCTATATCTCGGGGGTTTGTGGTATCGAAAAAAGTAAGTAAATATGTAAAAGAATATCACCCTATCAACGAAAGACAAATTGAAATAACTTTAGCAGCAAAACCACACAGAATACACCTTCTACAAATTTATGTGCCAACTTCAGACTCACCAGACCAGGACATCGTGGATATCTACAGTAAAAATAATTATCACAGAAACACCGAATAAAGAAATGGTCTTGCTAAGCGGAATGAAAGGGGCGAAAGGATATTTCAATTTTTCATCGGAAATGAAATGATGATATAAGAACACCACCTTTCAACAGCATCCTCGTCGCCTCTATACATGGGTATCTCCAAATGGAGAATATAAAAATCAAATAGATTTTATAGTGATAATACGAGGTGGCGCACCTCATTTACTGGACAGACAAAACCGGTAGCAGAATGTGGATCTGATTATCGGGTACTTTTGTGGAATATTAAGATCAAATTTTAAACAAGAAAACATACAAAAAAATAGAAATAACAATCAGTAATCCAAATCCGGAAACATTTCAAAGGCTGCTGAGTATATCAATATAAAATGGGAAGAGTCTAGAAGTTGGATTACGTACGCAGCCGAGAAAAGTATAGTTCCAGAGAGAACGCACAGGAAACACTGGATATCAAAATAAACAATGAAAGAAATAGAAGGAAGAAGACGTATAAGAATGATGGACATAGCTGATGACAAACAAGCTCGATTAAAACACACAAATCATTTAATTAAAAATCTCTACAGAAGAGACAAAAACACCTACATAAACAGCATGTGCAGTGAAGTCGAACAATATTCAGCTCAGAAGGAGCGACACGAATTTTATAAGAAAATAAAATATTAACGCCAGAATTCAAGCCCTAAACACAGGCGATTGAAGAAGGTAATATCAAAAATAAATTTCAAAGGTTTAAAAAGAATACTGCGAAGAACTATATAAAAGACTTTTCTGACCCTGCCCATGTCCCTCCCTCTTCAAGTAAATCATCACAAACCAGTATTCTGAGATCAGAAGTAGAAAATGCCATTGCAAAATTCAAAAATCGAGAGGCACTAGGCCCAGACACCATAACAGCCGAAGTCCTTAAAGCTATGGGGGAGCATGGGGTCGATTTACTACACGACATATGCGATATGGTGTGAAATACCGGCGAATGGCCTGGGGACTGGAGAGAGTCAATATTCATACCGATTTACAAAAAAGGGCTCCTCCACAAAATGAACCAATTATAGAATTCTCTCCTTGATCTCTCACGCTAGCAAGGTTTTTCTAACCACACTGAATGAGCGTCTCAGGTCTTATCTACTGCCACAAATATCAGAAGAATAAAGAGGATTTATACCAGGAAAGGAAACATGGGAGCAAATTTTGAATGTGCGTCAACTGATAGAGAAAGAAACAGAATATACCATCAAAATTTATCTCTGCTTCATCGACTATCAGAAAGCGTTTGATAAGGTGAGATGGCCCAAACTATCGTCGATTCTGAAAGAAATGGGAACCCCGTGAGATTTATTAAAGCTAATACAAACGCTTCACGAATTCAACATAGCCAAAGTGCGTGTTAATAACATGTACACCTACAGCTTTACTACCAAAACTGGTGCCCGGCAAAGATGCATTCTTTCGCCACTACTGTTCAACATTTATACGAAGTACATAATGTGCGAAGTTTTTAATGCTTTTCCATGCTTCCAACTTTCGGTTAAAAGAGCCACATAGCTATGAAGAGTTTTACTGCGAATTGCAACGATGTTGATATCAACAATTTAACATATTCTCAGTTTTTGAAGGTCGCACGGGTTCGTTGTCTTGGGAATATTATTAACTAATATTGTAACATATATTGTTAGAGCTGTAACTTAACATTGTAGTGTGTTTATTCTAACATACTCGTTTACATTTAACTTAGCTTTAGTCATATTGTCTTGTTAGTGGATGTATTTATCTGTTAGACAATAAAGATTATTATTATTATTATTACAAAAAAGTTCTTCTTTCTCACATTTGGTCAATGTGGTTCCATGTTTGGCTGACGGGCCAAAGCCAAGTTAGCACAAACGCTATCATTATGTATTAAGGAATGACCTGACAATGTTACATGTTTTCAAAATCACTGACTTCTGAATGTTCCTGTTATGTTTGTGTCCTAATTGTATTAAGTGTGTGTTAATTGGATGCGTTCGGTTTGTGTTTCTAGGCGTATTTTGGTTTTCCATGTTTTCATAATTTGCGCGAGAAATTGCCTGAGGTGTTGGTTGATTTTATAGATTTCTAGGGCTTTGATTAACCAGCTGTGAGGAATGGAGTCGAAGGCTTTTTTATAGTCTATGTAACCGATGTGAAGGTTTCTGTGTTCTTTTCTGGTTTGTCCCATAATCACGCTATCTATGATCAGCTGCTCTTTGCATCCTCAACTATTTTTCCTGCATCCCTTCTGCTCTTCTGTGAGAATATTGTTGCCTGTTAGGTGTTGTTCTATTTTCTTGGAAATTGCGGCTGTGATGATCTTGTATAGGGTTGGAAGACAGGTGATAGGTCGGTAGTTTGACGGGTTTGTGGTGTCTGAACTTTTGGGTTTGATGTACGTTATTCCTTGTGTAAGAAAAGTGGGGAATGTGTGTGGTTGTAGAATGGCTTTGTTGATCTGGTGTGTGAGTGCTTCGCGTGTGGTGGTGAACTGTTTGTACCAGAAGTTTTGTATATTGTCTATCCCAGGGCATTTCCAGTTGTGTGTGTGTTTGATTGTTTCTGTAATTTCTTCTGTAGTTAGTGTGGAATTTTCTTGTTCTTGTCACATGTTTGTGTTTATCTTCTTCGGCTTTGATCCAGGGGGTGTTATTATTATGTAATTTGGGTTCTGACCAGACAGTTTTCCAATAATCTGCGAGTTCTTGTTTGTTTGGTGGTTCAGTTACTACTGTCAGCTCGTTATACATAGCTTTTCGGTAGAACTGTTTTTCGCATCTTCGGAAGATGTTGTTGTTGTCTTTCCTCTCGTTTGATTCTTTGTATCTACGGAGTCTTGCAGCATATACGGATAGTTTTTGTTTTAAAGTATCAACGATTTCTGGCAGTGTTCGGTTGAGAGATTTAGATTTGATCTTGTCTACACCCTGTGTGACACGTTTGGATGCGTTCCCGTTCATAAACTGGGTAAGGTGTCTCAGATCTCTTCTGATGTTGTTGATTTTGTTTTCTATTCTTATTTGCCATTTAAATTTAGGTTTTCTGCTGTTGGGGTCTCTTTGTCGTTGCGGGAGTTTTTGATTATTTTGTGTTATAGTGGTGATTGCTGCTGCATATATTATTGTGTGAATGTCTTCGATCGTGCTTAAGTGTGGTATGTACTGTGGTATTATACGCTTGTTTATTGTGTTGAGGATTATTTGTGTGCTCTGTTTGAAGATTAAACGAGGGATGGGATTTCTTGTTGTAGGGTCGGTGCCTGACCATCGAGCTAGATGTGACTGCATTTCTGCTTTGAGTACATGTATGAGAGGTGATTCAGGGTGATGTTGTGTAGATGTTGTTGAGGGTGGTGAGTCATTCATATTGTCGTCTGTGATATGGTGTCGTGTGATGCTTACTATTTGCATTGAAATATTATTTTGAGTTATGCTCCTGCTGGGTGGTGGGTCTTGTTGTTTTCCACTGGGTGGTTGTGTGTGTGAGATTGGTTCGGTATCTGCTCTACTGTTTCTATTGTTTGGTTGGTCTGTGTTCAGTTCAGCAGCTACTTGGTCTGTGTTCAGTTCAGCAGCTACTGTATCTTTGATGGCTTGCAATTCGAAAGGTGTGAGGCGATTGTTCTTGGTAATAACTCTTTTTTGATCTATTACTCTCTGTTCTGTAACAAGTAATTGCAGATGTGGATATTCGGTCAAGAAAAGTCTGTGTAGTTCCAGTCTGTAGCCTGATGTCACTGTTTCTAGTTTGGTGGCGGTGTAGTAACAGCGCATCACTGTTCTAGTCATTTCATCTGTCCACTTTAACCGCTGTCTTGGTTTGCCAGCCTTGGTAGTTGTATGTTGTCCTTGCAAAACATACGCGGTTCGGCCTGGCTTTGGTGGTTGTATTTGTCCCGCATCTACGTCGGTTGCGCTTGGGATTGGTGGTGGTGGGTCCAAGCGGCGAGTGAATCTCTTGTCAGTGATTTCCTTGTCAGGTGTGATTTCATTACAGCAACGCATGGCGTGTTCATTGATTTCTGTGGTGCAACTCATGCGTTGCTGTGACTTTCCTGCCTTGGTGGGTGTCGGCTTACTCGCCGGCACAACACTTTTGGCAGGTCCATTTTCGGTTGCCCGGTCTTCATCGTTTTGGTCGAGCTGCCATTTCCCGCGACGTCCTCGACCGTTACGTCGCTCGCCCGACGCTTCTTTTATTGGTCTGCTATTGTCTGGAATGTTCTCAATGTTTTGTGGTGTCAGAAGCTCAAAGTGTCCCGACATTGGGTTGCCTGTTAGTAGAAGGTAAATAGTTTTGTTGGATTTTCCCGTGCTTATTATTGTTGGTCTGTCCGTAAAAGTTATTTTTGTATGTCTTGTTCTTCGTTGTTTTGAGAAGATATGAAAGTTGCTATTTTGTGTTTCCGAGAGGGCAAGTATCTCTAGGCTCGTTCCGTAGGTGCCATTTTTCCTCATATAATTATAGTAGTTATTGAAGTCTTTTATATCGTCGACTTCGAATAAAGAAAATGTGTGAAGTTCCGACCAGTTTTGTTGTAAATATCTTAGAGCAACCTCTCAAACCATCAAACCACTCAAACCATCATGAGAAATCATGATGGTTTTGGTGACCATACAAGTGTAAGCTAACTGCACGGAAAAGGCAATTTCCATCACCTACAATGTCGGATCTGGTAAAACTATCGGGAGTAGTTTCGGCTGAGGCGGTTGTTTGGGTCGTCTGTGGTTGTTGTTGTTGTGGTGTTGCTATAGCTGTTTGTACGACAGGGGTCCGCCTCCGCAGCACCCTTCCATTATCATTACTATAATTCTTTGACATAGTATTCCCACGAGTATCCTAGGGAAGAGGGGTCGATTGCGGCAGAGCCTGGATGCCACAGCAAGGTTACTTACTCCCGCAGGGCGCCCGGTATCCGGGGGAACCGTTCGCGACTCATAAACGCTGAGCCATTCATCTTTTCGGCACGGTAAACACCTTAAGATTGCGTTTTTGTTACAGATAATCTGGACAACACAAGATAGCACAACATGACTCAGGTACCTAGGGATCGTCAATGCCCGTACTAGGAGAATCCTGGGATTCCCCTAGCCCCTGAGGGGTTATTATTATTATTATTATTAACTAGAATGGTGGTATCGCCGGTGGAATAAAACGCATACAGAACTTACGCTATGCGGAGGACACCTTGATTATAGTCGCAAATAAAAGTGAATTAGAGGTCATTACTAAGAATGTGGAATCTTTGGCACAACGACACTACTCAGTAGATATCACTACTACACCAAACACTGCGATCATCCCTCCTGATGAAGCTAATATGGTTAGCAAAACGCGCGTCGAGTGCAAAAATAAAGGGTTTGGTGTAGTGGTGATATATATTGAGTAGAGGTCATTATGCAAAGACTGTCAAGGATCAGTAAAAGCTACGAATTGGAAGTAAACAATAAAACAAAAATAATGATCATTAGTAGAACGAATGAAAATCAACTTCAGCATCTACTAGGGTATGAAATCGTAAATTCCTATCAATACCTTGGGCCTCTAATTACTAATAGCAGCCAGTGTCACTTAGAAATACGTAGGAGACTCTCAATTGCTCGCCCTGTAACCATAAAATTAGTCAAAATATGGAAAGATTTGAGCATCTCCCGATCGACTAGGTTAAGGCCCGCAAGAAAGCTTATATTTCCGATTGCAACATATGTATCCGAAACATGGACGATAAAGAAAGCTGATATAAATAAAATCGCTGCATTTGAGATGTGGCTGTATCGTTGAATTCTTAGGATATCGTGGGTGGAACATCAAACTAATCGGTCTATTTTACAAGAATTAAAAATTACTAAAAAATTGAACCCGCTTATAAACCGGACATACTTGAGATATTTCGGCCACGTCAGCAGAAGACATGAAATGGAGTCACTGGTCATACAGGAAAAGGTGGAAGGCAAGCGCTGCAGGGGTAGATCACCTTCACGTTGGGTGGATCAGGTGAAACAGTTAACCGGGAAGTCATTGCATGAAGTATCAGAGCATGCACAGAACGGAGAACAGTGTCAGATGATAGTTCAATGCATTTATTTAGCACAGAGTCACCATACCCTCTCGAGGGTGAAAAGACTTAGCGGGAGGTATATTTTTTAGACACTTGAATGGAATAATATTATGGGTTGTTATGAAACCTGGCTCTGGTGTTTTAGAAATAAAACATGATAAATTAATTTATTTGTATATTAATTTAACATTTAGATAACAACAAATTATTAGCTTAAAGTTACGACAAAAAATTCTTATATTATTAAGAAATATCTTAACAAGCAGAAATCTTCAATATCGACAAAAGTCTAAAAATTTTAATATTTTGATCATATTTTTATCGGCTGCACAAAACTTTTTTGTACTTCAAAAATACTACGTTATATTGCATTATTTTTAACCCAGTCTATGCGACTAAATATTGTATGCTCGAGATTACGAGGAAAAAATATGAAATACTACGTTTGTCTGAATGATTTAAGGTAAAATATTTAATTTGTTAATTTCATGCAACCCATAAAAATATATTTATTTTCTTGAGCAAATAAAACTTATATCTTCAAAGATTTTGGCCAAAAAGAGACAATAGACCAAATCAGTGGTGACGTCACCTTGTGTTAATAAACAACCATTAATTAATAAAATTAACGGTTTCAGTCATATTAAACAAAAAACGGTCAAAGTTCACGTTTAATTGTCAAAGTAAAAAATACTTATTGTGGGTACTGATTTGTTGTCAAGAATTTAAATATAGTTTATCGTTTCCAAATTATTGCTTTTATTAGCTACCTAACTTATTATGTCACACTTATTTGGTCTATTATGGCAGCAACATAGGCAGTGTTTGAGGTTTTATGTTACGTATAAGCTACACGTATTCATTTTTAAAAATTTTCATTCTGTATAATTTTGTAGTAGAACTTTATTAAGATTCTTAAATTAAATGTGATCTTACACCACCAGATACTTATCAAATATTTGCTAAATGTTCTTCTCGCATTCACTAAATATTAAACAACGTTTGAGAAACAATAAAGTCTATTAATATCATGTATGATGTATCTTTAGTTAACTTTAAACCCGCCATACTTCCTTCTGCATAGAAGTAATCCCTACCTTTGAGAAAAAAAGAAAAAATAACCACCTGGGCCTCTGACATTCCCATATGTAACCTACACTTTTCAAAGGCAATATTTTACATCAAATATCTGTAGATCATTCAAAGGATGTTAGTTCAGGTTAAATTTTAGCAACAATCAAAAGGATTTATTTTTATCACCTCGTATAAACAATAACTTATTCTATCCAATTTAATATCATAGGTCACAGTCATAATTTAGAGTAACGTATTCGGATATTCCTCTATATTCATCCATTAAACATGTATTATGATTCTAACTTAGGTTAATTAATCTATCTGAATACAATATAATCAATGGCGTAGCCGGTTTAAAGGGCGGGAGGGGGAGATGTGGAGCGTTTCTTTAAAAAATGAAAGGGAATACTAAAGGCTGCTTTAATCGACAAACAGGGGTGCGTCAAACGACAACTCAGGGGCGGAACTTTTTGATGACAACAAAGACTTTCTTGTACTAGAACTCTAAAAGCTTAGAACTCTTCCAATACATTATACTAAAAACAAATGACCGAGAGATGGAGATTTTTTCCAAAAATGAATCCTTTTACAGAGTGGCACTTATACTCGATCAGCGGGTAGGGGGGAGGGAGGTTTTTTTACGACAAAAGATTGTGAAAGTTTAAAAACTCCATTGTTGACCGGGTAGTGAACATTCACACCACAAAGCGTACTGTATTTTCTGCATCCATAGGGGCGTGTGGGATATATTCTAGCTGGCTTCTTATCCCCAATCTCGGCTACGTCACAGCGTTTAATGAATGTATAAATAATTATCGATAGATTTTTATGAGTTAAGGTTACTAGTTGTTTTATAAAACCGACACCTAATATATTTTTAGTGTTCCGGACAGAACATGACTTCGGTGTCTCTCTGTCTGTCCATGTGTCTGTTCGTCCGTCCGCCCGTTTGTCTGTCTGTCACACCCGATTTTCTCCGAAACTATTTGTCATAGAAAGTTGAAATTTGATAATAATATGGGAATTGATGGCCTCAACAGAGCAGTGTAGTTTTGAAAGTTAAATTTTGACTTAAGGGGTTAATTTTGGAGGGTGAAATTGGAAATGAAAAAAAAATTACTAGGTCATCGAGTGTGGTGTCAAATGAAAGCTAGTGAAAACTCGAGTAAAAAATACAAATATAATGTGATGCTTGCGCACACTTTACTTTGTATTATTTTTAAAAAACCGCGAAAAATCGCTGCTCCCCCTTATCTCGAAAAGTATTGATCAAAATATTTTGGAAAAATTGTGGTATATTCTCCACGGGGTATAGATTGAACGAAAATTATCACGAGTGCATTACCTTTAATAATTTATCTGGTAAATAAAAAAACAAAAATTTCAAAGTCATCAGTTTTCAGTAAAGATTGGAAACAAACTTTGTTGAAAACTCATTTGGGGTGAGTTTTGTGAAAACACTGATCATTTTGTACCTCCGTAACAAAATTTTTTATTTTAAAAGCAATCAACGTACGGAACACCAATTGCGCAAGTTCAACTTGCACTTGACCGGTTATTTTCTAATCTTCTAAAATCTTAAAAAGTAATATAAACAAATGTACAGTGACTCGTCAGTTGTTAGACTTTTGTATTGAAATTTTGAGTTTCGATATAATTTTTTTATTTGTTGGCATATTACGTGGTTTTCTTTCGGAACTAGTTGTTTTATAGTTTGTCTTTCTAACATTTTTATTATTACTTTATTTACTATCTTTTATAAATCGAAACAGAAAATCTATATTTTACATTAATATTTTATTTCTTATATTTTTAGATTATTTTCAGTTCGTCCAGTGGTAGGACTAATAGAAATAAGTTGACAATATAGTTATATATATTCTAGTTTTGCTAAAATAATAACGTAGTCATATTGAGGTAAAAGTAAAATGTTATATTGACTACTTTACTATATGCACACCCATTACTATATTTATATACATATATGTTTCA
This sequence comes from Pachyrhynchus sulphureomaculatus, assembly GCA_019049505.1. NCBI lineage: Eukaryota > Metazoa > Arthropoda > Insecta > Coleoptera > Curculionidae > Pachyrhynchus > Pachyrhynchus sulphureomaculatus. Next base: position 103,321,270 of record CM032447.1, read on the forward strand.
CTCTGAATATCCAATCCACTTAAAATCATGACAATGGAATTTTAAAATTTGAGTGGCGTTGCCAGATTAATTATTAAAACATTTACAAATAAAATTACCACCTTTTTCTAAAACATAGCGAATCCAAAGATCGAGAGATCTGTTCTATCGTCATTCTCATCTATCGATAATATTTTATAGGTGTTATTGATTGACAGTGGTTATGGTTACGGTAAACAATAAAATTCTGACCGTTTCAGCAAGGTCTTTAGACTGATGCTATGATGAAATGAATTATTAATATTATATTCAAAATATACTGGCTGTTTTCAAATTTTACTGATGTATGAAATATTCCACGAAATGTCGGGAAATTGCAGATTTAAAACACGATTTGAAGAAAAGAATAACATTCTATAGTATGAAATATTCTCTGCAAATTAAACAACTAGCACATGTTTTTTCGTGTATATTGTTGATTGTAGCTGTAACAATTCTTATCATTTTATTGCCCTTGGCAATATTTTGAAAAGGCCTGTATATTTTAGATAATATTTTAGAAGAAATATTAAACGCTATAAATGCTTATAAAAACGCTTAGGAATAAAACAGGTATGATAAACGAAATTACAAGGTTTTTCATAAAGTCTACTTTTAAAAATTCTTTCAAAAATTAAATTCCAGGATTCTATTCTGTAGACAAATGAATTTTAATTAACTAAAAATTATTATTATTACAGTTAGCGTTTATCTCCGGTAACAATTTATTTAAATCGAACGTGTGCAAATTTAAACAAGGTACATTCCTAACAAAATTTTTATTGACGTCTATAGAGCTAATATTAGTTTTATCAGATTTATTAAGAACATTTTCACCTTTAAGAATACTGACAGTACCCTTTTCCCATGAATCACGTGACATATTAGAATTGTCGTCGTTCTTAGAGGCTATTTCTCGAAGAAGGCTGAAGTAACTTCGTCTGTGAGTTGCGCTACCATGGGATGTTCGGTGGAGGTTTGTACTTCTAGTGTTTTCGCTTCCGCTTACCTTTCTAGATAAAGAAGATTTTTGATTAATTTTATGTCGGGATAAACAAAATTTTGGTACCCTCTCGGCTCGGTTTGAAGCTGCTGGTTTTTTCTTGACATGTGTCTGTTGTTCGGGTTTCTGGTTCAGAGGCAGAACAAAATCAATCCCGCTGTCACTTTCGAAGACTAAAAAACAACAGAAGAAAGGGTAAAATTTATATTACAGGACATTACGCTATTGTTTATTTAAAACTAAATTTAGTTTCTGATTAAAATCTGATAGGTTATTTAAAATTATGTCCAGTTAATTACTAGTTCAAGACTGTTTCAATAAAAACACAATTTCAGAAAATTTTCTTTCTGTTTCCTTGAACCAGATAATTTTAGTTCTACTTAACAGTCCTGTTAATTCAAAAATCAAATACTAGATAGATATATTTATAACTGCTTACATTTATATACTCTAAAGATGAAATACACATAAAATTATAAAATTATAATTTTAGCTAACTACTGAATTCTATACAAATAGAAGTTCAACTTGGTCCTTTTCAGTGGTAAACAGGTAGTTATAAAATAAGTACTGCCTTTAACTCTCTCACACTAAGAAATAACTTAATCCAAACATCACAAGTCGATATTTTAAATTATAGATGCTTTATAGAAAGATACACGGTGTGCCTGAAACAGGGTTTAATAGCTTCGGCGACCATTCCAATTTTTCCTACGGTAATCGATTAGTATAGTAACAGAGAGCATGTGTGAACATTTTAAAATTTTTCACCTATCCGTTTTGAAAAAAGTAAATTTAAAAATTGAAAATAGAAAATTTCGAAATAAACATAATTAGTGTTCCGTACGGAACACTTATAAGATGACTTCGGTGTCTGTCTGTCTGTCTGTCACCCACGATTTTCTCCGAAAGTATTTGTCATAGAAAATTGAAATATGGTTATAATATAGGAATTGATGGCCTCATCAAAGCCGTGTAGTTTTGAAAGTTAAATTTTGACTTAAGGGGTTAGTTTTTGGGGGTGAAATCGGAAGTGAAAAAATTTTTTTTTTACTAGGTCATCGAGTGAGGTGTCAAATGAAAGCTTGTGAAAACACGAATAAAATATATATATATATATATATATATATATATATATATGTAGTACTTGGACTCACTTTCTTTATATTAATTTTAAAAAGTCGCGAAAACTCGCTGTCCTCTCCCAAGTCACTGATCATTTTATACCACCGTAACAAAATTTTTTATTTTAAAAGCAATCAACGTACGGAACACTAATTATGCAAGTTCAACTTGCACTTGACCGGTTATTTTTGTTTTCTACGTTAACATTGCCCATTGAATTTATTTAAAGCATATTTACATCATACGAGGATGGACTGAAAAGTTCGCGGCCTCACCAAAAAATAACTATAATATTTTTATTATAGTACCCTCAATAAGTTCATACTTTCTTTGGTTGTAACAGTGTAAAATTTTGTTGCTGTAGAATTTGTGGCTTTTAGATTAGAACGAGTTTAGTGAGACCAAGTGCAGCGTTTTTGGAAAAATGGAAAAAATGAACAACGTGCGGTCATTAAGTACCTGTTTAAAAAAAGATTAACACCAAAGAAGATCTATGATGATATGAAAACAACACTAGGGGAATCTGCTCGGTCCTATACCACTGTGAAAAAAATGGGTTGCAGAATTTAAACGTGGACCAGAGAGCATCGAAGATGACCCTCGCGCCGGTCGGTCCGTGACGTCTACGACTGAAGAAAACATCGGCAAAGTGTGTGATCTTACATTGAATGACCGTAGATTAACTATCAGGGAGAATATAGATACTATAGGCATCTCGTATGAACGAACACAAAACATCATTGCCAACGAACTCGGATTTTCTAAGATTTCCGCTAGGTGAATCCCGAGATTGCTTTCAGTTGAACAAAAACGAATTCGACTGTTTGAGATATTTGAGGCTGATTCGCAAGATTTTCTTAACAGGTTTGAGACAATGGACGAAACATGGGTTTACCACTATGCTCCAGAGTTAAAAGAACAATCCAAGCAGTGGAAAAAATCTGGTGAACCGACCCCAAAGAAAGCGAAGGCAATTCTGTCGGCTCGAAAAGTGATGGCATCAGTTTTTTTGGGATGCTAAAGGTATTATTATGGTGGACTTTCTTCCAAAAGGCGAAACAATAAACTCGACTTACTATTGCACCCTTTTGCATTCTTTGCGTCAAGAAATTAAAGAGAAACGCCCATCGTTACTGAGAAAGAAAGTTTTTTTCCATCAGGACAATGCTCGCGTTCACACATCTGTTGAGCCTATGGCTCAAATTCATGAGTGTGGTTTCCAATTGCTGCCTCACCCGGCTTATTCTCCTGATTTGGCACCTTCCGACTTTCACCTGTTTCCAAATCTAAAAAAACCCCTCGGTGGCCAGAAATTTTCATCAAATGAAGAAGTCGAAGCTGCAGTTAACCAGTATTTTGAAGACCTTGAGGAATCATTTTTTCAAACAGGTGTGGAAGCTTTGGAAAGCAGATGGAAGAAGTGCATAGAGCAGCAATTTTAAGATTTTTAAAAATTCCAGGTCAAAAATCAAAGTTAATTTTCTCGACATTGTATAAATGTGCATGTGATAGATATTATGATAGATTTTAGTTTCAGTGAGGTCAATAATGTTATTAGTTGAATTTAAGTTAGCTAGGTATAAAGTTGTAGAAAATCACAAAATAGTTGTCAATTTCTTTGCCTTAGTATATTATTATTTAATTTAACAAAATGTTTAAAAAACTATAAGATAGTGCCCTTACTCATGAAGCAAATCAAGAAAAATTATGTTTATTTTGACGTAATTAGAAAAACTATACCTTGATGAGAAAACATGTTTATATTAGACTATGGAACTAGAAGTTAAGCCGTTCTATATTACTTTTTAAAGAAATTTCTAGATGATCTAGAACTAAAGTTATGAAAATTTTAAAACAATACGAAAAAATTAGTAAAAAAGTTTTAAAATTACCATAGTTTTAGTTCCAGAGCACCAACAGACTTCTACCACTTGTCAAATTAATGATTTTCACGTATACTATTATAGACAGTTGCAATAATATCACATAAATATGATGTAAATATCTTTTAAACAAATTCAATGAGCATTATTAATGTAGAAAATTATGTTTATTTAGAAATTTTCCATTTTTAATTTTTGAATGCACTTTTATCAAAAAAAAAATTAAAATTGTTCGCACATGTTCTGTATTACTACATTAATCGATTACCGTCGGAAAATTTGGAGTGGTCACCGAAGTCACTAAAACCTGTTTGTTTCAGGCACACCGTGCATATTAAGAAAAAAGTTGATAACAGGAAGAGTTTCATATATCTGACATTACCTTTTAGACAGCTTTTCTGTTAAAACTGAAAATATAAAAAATAACACAATTTTCAGATTCATTAACTCCAATTATCCTGAAATATACGACTCAGTATATATCACCACTACACCAAACACTTTATTTTTGCACTCGACGCGCGTTTCGCTAACCATGTTAGCTTCATCAGGAGCGATGATTGACTAAAGCTAAACTACAAATCTACCTATTTATACTTAGCCTAATCCTTGAATTACTCAAGCGGAACTAATGACATAGGCAAGGCCATCAGTTCCGGTCAAGTAACCAGTAGGGGGGACTATAAGGAATACGCCCTCTGTCTTTATTTAAACTACTTTTACATTTTATGATTTCCATACTTTCGTATGTGTTCAACAATCTCCTATCAGATACATCCTTTATTAATCTTAGATTATCTAATGTTACAGTATGATCAGCTTCAAGGGCATGTTCGGCAATGCTAGACTTTTCTGTTCTATTGTATTTTAAGTGTGCTAAGTGTTCTTTAAATCTTGTTTTAATTGACCTTTTAGTTTGCCCAACATACTTTTTGTCACAATCATTATAACTAATTTCATAAATTCCATTTTTCTCACAATTAGGAATCTTATCTTTGGGATTTCCTAAGATATTCCTCAGATTGTCTGATGACTTATAGACTAAGGTGAGGCCTACCTTATTAAATACCTTATTGAGTCCCTTGCTTTATTTTGGATTATATGGTATGGAGACATACTTGGTGTTATTTTCTTCGCGTGTAAAAAAGGTGGAATTCTGAATATTAAACCTAAACTTATATCTATTTATTAGCTTATTTACTAAGTCATCGTCATAACCATTAACTCTAGTTATATTTCTAATACGATTCCTTTCTTTATTAAAGTTTATTCTATTCAGAGGGAAAGTGACCAAACGATGAACTAAAAAATGTAATGAGGCTAATTTATGTTGTTTGCAATGAAATGAATCATTAGGAATATATCTATCTGTTACTGTGTCCTTCCTATAGATATCAAATTCTAATCTATTATTATTTTTAATAATTAAAATATCTAGAAAAGGCAATTGTCCTTTGTTCTCAACTTCGTAAGTGAATTTAATGGAATCATACCGACTATTTAATCTAGAAACAAAATTATCAATATTTGCTTTCTTTGTATCAAAAATCGCGAAAATATCATCCACATACCTATACCATACCCTTGGGAAATATTCGAATTCTTGAATGGCTTCGATTTGAAACTTACTCATGAATAAATTGGCTATGAAAGGTGATAAGCAATTACCCATAGTTGTTCCTTCTTTCTGAACATAAAATTGATTGTTATATTGGAAATAATTTTGTTCATTACAAAGTTTAGATAATGTTAAGTATTCACGAATGCAAAAATAAAGTGTTGGGTGTAGTGGTGATATATACTGAGTAGTATCATTGTGCCAAGATTCCACATTCCCAACTTAGCTGAAATATACGTATAATACAACACATTCGAAGCAACCTCTCGTACCCTCTTCTCTTACCTCCATAACGTCGTGCATATTCAATTATATCAAATTAATGAAAAAAAAAAACAAAATTTGAAGATTTCAATAGTCCTGCAAAGGACGAAGTAACCGCTTACATGTATGATCATAAATAATTGGAACATTTTTTTGGCTTTTGGTTTAGTCGATAGCGAATAATCATTTCCAGTTGCTGTTTTGCCATGTTTCAAGTAATCTATAAGAAAAAAGCATCTTATTGCTGTTCCAAAAAACGGAAGCAAAAACTTTTCTCATTGCTTTCTGGAAGCAAAACTTCTTGGATCGAGGTGAGCCAGTATGTTCTCATTCCTTCGACTATTCCTTTGTCTCCACGTTTCAATCATAGATACCATTCGTTCCAAAAAGTTAGACATATCCTCTTTAAAACGACTATAAATCAACTTGGATGTTGTGACGTTGTGTCGTTTTTAGTCGCCGTTACCCTTAGGGTGCATTTAGCTTATAATGTTCTGATATTCAAATCAGAATGACCAATGTGAAAAAGACGTTTGTATGAAATATTAAGAGTCTCTGCTACACATCTTAGCCCATTTCGTCGATTCTCCAAAGTCATTTCATGTACAGCCTCGACCTTCTCTCGAGTAGGCACAAAGACGGATCTTTTAGTATGATATTTCTCGCTGATATCGGTTCTTCCTCACTTGAAATCTACAATCCAATTCTTGATAGTGGAGTTTGAAGGACAATTTTCCTTCAATGTATTAAGCATGCTGTCGTAAATTTTTTTAGCGGACAGTTCTTTCAAAAAGTAGTATCTATATCAAAATCGGTATTCGATTTTACGAAATTTATTATGTTTGTCGGTCATATCTTCTTCAAAAATTCACTGTAAATAGCACAATAAAATCTGGACAACCAAACTTTCTATACGTATTAACTAACTACTAACTATTGGTTTTTGACAATGGGACGTAGTCTAGGCTAACGGGTTGTCAATACTCCTAGTAATTATGTCTCAATGTCTTAACATATGATACAGACCTGCTGATAATATGTGTATCATATTTTGACGTATTGAATACAAGAAATAATGTATCATGCATTCTCTGAATTATTATTATTAAAGATTTTCAACTTTCTTTTTTTTTTAATAATTGTCATTATATCTGTATGTATATTTTACATATTTTTTTGCTACTACAGAAAATCACGACGTAATAAACCAATTCAATGGTCGAAAACTTGTAGAGAAACATAATATGGTCTAAGGAAACAAAAACAATCTCCGAAATTCTTTTTTATAAAAGTTTGGCGCTGCATTGATAAGAACAATATTTTTTTTGGAAATCACAAGGGGATTAAAGTGTTTTATCGGTATTAGCTTGTGAAACGGATCTCCCAAATAATGAACTTTGCTTCTATTTAAAATTGATATATTGAAATTTTGAACGTGACATATGCTGAAGTTACAGAAAACTACGATTCGACACATAAAATGTATTTCGTAGGTAATAATATTGTGTAGTATGTCTTCAGTAACCAGAACTAGTGATATTTTCTCTGCTTACAAAGCTTTAAGTTTTAAGTTCTCATTAATTAAGGGATCAAAATTGACAGTATTCTGTAATCGATCCGAATGTCAATCAAAATTATAAATTGCATTATAGCTTCGACAAGTTTCGACAATATAATTTAAATTTACATTTATTCTTTATTTTGACATTAATGAAAATTTAGGTAATAATACGTATTCAAGAAAAAAAATACTTCAATACATATTAAATATTGGGAATTTATATGGCTTAGTTTATATAGAGATTAGTGCAGTAAAAAAAGGTCAAAATAATAATGGGATAGGCATAGTTTAGATACAGCAATATTATGATTTTATCCTTTCTGGGGTATTACCAGGAGTATTGTCCTGAGTTTTGGACCTCAAAAAACTTGTGCTGTTTTGTTTATAAACAATTGAAGTTTTCAAACCGCGTTTTTTGAGTTTAAAATGTGAGTAACTCCGGTTATAACAGTAATGTTGTAATGAAATTTCCAACAAATTTTATAGAATCCACAAAATTGAAAAAAACAGGCAAAAATCTGTCTTTTTTTTTAAATTTTATTGTACAGGTCGACTAAGTAAACTGATCGACTTGAAACTTTTAGAAACTATTCCTTTTGTTCAAAATTTAGGTCTCGAAGTCGGCTTTCGGATGCCATGAAAATTTTTTTTGGACTCAGTTTAACCGTTTTTTACATTTGTTTAGATATAAATAATAACAACTGACATTTTGAAAAAAAAATGTTAACGAAAATGATTTTTTCTTTTAAATAAAGGTCTCGAGATTCTCTACCAGATGTGATAAAGAATTTTCAGTTTTTTTTAAATGCCCGAAAAAAACGCATTTGTTTTTATTTGATTAATAAACAAATGTAAAAAAACGGTTAAAATGACTCCACAAAAATTTGTTTTTAATGGCATAGGAAAGCTGGCATCAAGAGCTAAATTTTGAAAAAAAAATATCAATTTTGGAACAAATGGCACAAAATGGCAGGCAATTCAAATTTTAAATAACAAATTCAATTGTGCCCACTGGGTTCAATATTTTTGAGCCAAAATTTCAGGGTATTTATACTATAACAAAAGGCATATTTTCTGAAAGTTTCAAGCCGATGGGTGCACTTAGTCGGCCTGTACAATGAAATGAAAAAAAAAAAGTTTTTTGCCGGTTTTTCAATTTTGTAGGTTATGTACACATTTGAGCGACTTAAAACTAACGAGAATTTCTTGAACATTTCATTACGAAGAGTTTGTTTTTTTTTGTCTGGATCCGACACCGAAGTTATTCGCGTTTTGAAAATTTCAATTGTTTATAAACAAAAGAGCACAAGTTTGTCGAGCTCCAGAACTCAGGACAATACTCCTGGTGATACCCCAGAGAGAAAAAAATTGCTGTATCTCAACTGCGCAATTTTGCAAATGCTTTTTTATGGCATTAGATTTGAAATCATACACCAGATTATAATATTAGTGAGTTCAGTATTGACTACTTTTTCATTCTTTTCACACTTTTCGCTCTTAAGGTAGATAAAATAGATTTGCTCTTAAAATACTAGTTCTGTAAGTGGATATGTAAAACGTGTGGATATGTTAAAAATAAATAATTGAAAAGGGTTATTTAAAGCTTATTTATTATATTTGACAAATATTTTTTTATTAATAATAATGATTTTATATTTATTAGCACAAAATTACGCAAAATATAGGATTTACTTTAAGAATGCCATCTTTATCTCCGTTAAAAATACATTTTCAGTTATATTTTCTTGTATCTTGGATAGACAAGAGGACGGTGTATATGAAAATTGTGATGTACTTGAAGAACAAGAATCCAAGAATATTTTTTAAGCAGTTTCTAACTAGGAAATCGTATGAAGGATGAATTTTTTATTTGGACTCGCAAAACTTGTAAATTATGAGAGAATTGTGTGTAGTATTAATATCTGAAGCTGTAAACATTTTTATTAGAACGATACAACGCTATTTAAAATAAGACTATTTAGGTTTTTTAAAACAAAAACTGGTATAGGGCTTTTGTAACACACGAAATAGCAGTTTATAAACGGTAAATAAAAATATGGACAAAGAGTAAATATACAAAAATGAAAATAACAACTTTTGTGTTCTAAAATATTATTTTTATATATGTTAAATTAATTAGGATGGGAATTCGTATTACCATTGATAACTTCAATTCAAATAACAAAATAATACGAGGAGGTGTCCATCAAGAAGCCACCAATGAAAGATGACCAACATTTTGTAATTTATTTACTTCGAACGTGCCAAAATGTCTTCAGAATTACCTAATTTAAAATTATCTATATCTATTTGTTCATGATAGAAAATTACAACAGAATAAAAATATACTCGTGCTCTGGATGAGAAATTGGAATATTAAGTAGAATCCTAATAAAATCAAAACAATATAAGATTAAAGCAATTCGCCATCTACTAATTTATAGAATCTACCCTTGAATAAATTTCAAAAATAAAATTGATATTAAGACTAAAATAAACCTATATAAAATCTTGGTAAGATTTGGCCACTATATCCTCATGCAGTATAAGCAGAAAGGAACTTAAAAAATTACAAATAATCCAAAATAAAATATTAAAAATCATTCCTGAAGCTCGAAAATTTACCACACAAGAATCATCCATCATGATTTAAATACAGACAAAATTTTTGAATATTTAAAGAAAATTATTGATAAATATTTTGAAAAGACTCATTAAAAAATTCGTATAAACTCCAACTTTAACAGTAGATTCAAGTTGCCAAAAGATTGGTTAAATTAAAATATCTAGTTTATCAGTTAGCTCATTAACATTTAGAAAGCACATCAACCCAACTAAACAACTTAGACTGGACGTTCAAAATTCTTAAAATTAGACTGTTATATAACGCTATCAACAGAAGTAATCGATCATTGATTTGGCTTTTAAAAAATCACAGAAGATAACGTGTGATATAATTTTTTCAGCAATACTAGGCACAAATTCAATAAACTATTTTTATTTTCTTACTCACAAGCATTTGCATAAAGAATTTGTCAATAATGACAAGTTTGGAAACGATGCATGTCAGAATTGAACTATTTAATGTAGCTAAAGCTGCCTGAATACGTTAGTTTCTCATGTCTTATATGTGGCATCCAACATATTTTCCAACCTCTACTTAGCAACTATTTTCCTACATGTTTGCAGGACTTACAGGTATATCAACATATCAGGACATTATGAGGTTTTGTGTTATAAAATTCTAATAATAATAAACATACTCGTTTTGTGTAACTCTTCGATTAGGTCCTCAATGACAGGTCCTTTATATATATCAGGTGATAGTAGTTTTGGTAACGCCTTTGACGCTATAACGTCACTTATTACCTCGGCTTTTATAAATCCTGGTGGTCTTTTTGATTTTGCAGAACCTGAAAAATTTCTTTCACGATAGTCCTGAAACAAATGAAAGTTAAACTAATATCTTGTATACAACACGTATAGAAAATATGGTGAGACAATATGATCGGCTATTAATCTTACGAGGATCATTCAATAAGTAAAGAGGCAATTGGTCTAAGCTTAAATTTATTCAACGAAACCGCTCCATATTTCTAGAATTGCAAGTTGGCAACCTTGTGGGAGCTGTTTGATCATGTAATGTAAACATAACCTCAAAATATTCAATTTACCATGGCTAGAGGAAGTCAAATTTTGTAGCAATCCAATAAACTGTTCTTGAGCTAGAGCTATTTGTCTCCTTACTTATGGAATGACCCTCGTATATTGGCTACTTCTAGTTAGTGTGAACTTACCCAACGAAAAATAATAAAATAAGTATTAACTTACTTTTACATCTGATTTACAGGATTTAGTTCTAGTTCTAAATATCTTTCTTCCTCTCACTGATAAATTCATTCCTAAATATGGTGGTGTTCTAGGATAATTTTGTTTGTATATAAGTTCGAAACTTCCCGTATCAGCATTTACATCTTTTCTTCTATCCACAACAACTACAGAAAAATTCGTTATATAACAGCTTTCGCATATATTTTTTAGCTATTTGGTTAAATTGTCAACACTCATTTAAAATAGATGCGTTATGGAATTTAAACACCAGCAGGACAACAAAACTTAAAGTGAAGCGTTCAGGTGACATATATACTTTTTTTAAAAAAAATCTGTAAAATGATTTATACAGTCTATTTATCTATCTAACAAGCCTACTTCCATCCAGTGCTAGACATAGGCTTCCCCCTCCTTTCTCCATCCCTCTCGATTCTGTGTCTTTCTGATCTGTCCTTAACCAGCTTTTGTTTTCAGGTCATCTTTCCATCCATAAGGACAAAGACATGTGAAAAATAAGCGTTGTAAAATCTCTCTATTATCATTGATCTTGTAACATTTTTTATTTTGCTCTTATCAAGTAATTCGCCACTTTTACACCTTCGGAATGATTACAAATATCACTCATTTTAATATGAAAATTGTCACAAATATGTTAAAATGGATATAATTATGTGTAAATCTTTTAATTCTATTTACCTGGGTAGTGTCTCTTAACCCCTCTTTCAATTTAATTTTTTTTCCTCAAAATGATGCAGGGATATCATTTTTGGGTCAGTGCAATAATAACTTTACTAACCGCAACTAATAAAAATCTTAAAATAATCAGACTATTTTTATTTTAATTTTGGCAATTGCTAAAGACACTACTGAGTGACTTTGATATACAAGTCGCTGTTTAACGAGAAATCGAGTGAACATCCGGAATATTTTTTCTAATTCCAATTAAAATTGTCATGCACCACATCATTATCTATCCCGGATTCACAGTAACAGCTAGAAACTACTTAAATTAAAGTGACAATGCGTGATTGCGTTCTAGGAATAAATCATTATTATTAAAAATCTAATAACAATAGTAGTAAAGACCAAATTTAAAAGATGGCTTGACAGCTAATAATTAAAAATGACGAATAACATCAATGGGAATTTTTTACTTCACATTTAGCACCACATTGTGGGCCAGGAATCTGATTTTTCATTCAAAAGTGTCTAGAGCCCTCGATTATTAACGAAATCAGACCATTTTTTTTTAATACTCGTAAGCGAGTTCCGGACAAACGTAAGGCATTTGCAAAATATAACTTCAATATTTTTTAAAATTGCAAAAAGCAGCACAGAATCGGGAGGTGAAATTTCGAAGTTCACGTGATTTAAAGTTTATGCGTTCAAAACTGGTTCTTCAGGGGTTTCTGGGGTCGCTGACTCGCGCTCTCGGGGTCATTTTGATCATATTTACTCTTTTGAGGAGTGAGCATGGGGGTTAGAGGGAAGAAATTGCAGTATTCACCTGAATTAGAGTTTCGCGTTCAAAACTGGTACTTCGGGGGTTTCTGGGGTCGCTGAATTTATTCTTGGGGTCGTCTTGATCATATACATCATTTTGAGGGGTGAAAATGGGGGCTGGAGGTAACGAAATCACGAGATTCACCTGAATTAGAGGAGGAATCGAGAGGTGAAATTTCGAAGTTCACGTGATTTCAAGTTTACGCGTTCAAAAATGGTTCCTTGGGGGCTTCTGGGGCTGCTGAATCTATTTTTAGAGTTATTTTGATTATATCCGTCCTTTTGAGGGGTAAAAATGGGGACCGAAGGGGAAGAAATTACGATATTCACCTGAATTAGAGTTTCGCGTTTAAAACTAGTTCCTCGGAGGTTTCTGGGGGCGCTGAATCTATTTTCGGGGTGCTTTTGATCATACGCACCTTTTTGAGGGGTGAAAACGGGAGTTGGAGGAGAACAAATTATGATATTCACCTGAAATGAACTTTCGGTTCTGCTTCCTTGGGGGTTTCTGGGGTCTCTAAATCTATTGTCAGGGCCATTTTAATAATATGTACTTTTTGAGGGGAGAAAATGGGGTTGGGGGGGAAAAATTAATGTTGATACCGAATAATAAAATAAGGAATATAAAATTCAAGATGAATTCTTGATTTGTTTTTTTATAATTGTGTTATCGGGGAAAATTTTTCGAACTTAATTGTATAAGAATTTTATATAATTTATTAAAAAATACAATACGTAAATTATTTATTCAATTTTTATACCTATAATAATAAAATTATATAAAGTTCCCAGAACTTTCATATAATTATTTAAAATTTTATAAGCTTTTATAAAATTATGTTTTTTTTTTTTAAATTTTATTTAAATTTATTAATTGATTTAAATAATCAAATTAATTTACTTTAATTTAATTTTTGTATTCTAACTAGCTTTTGTACCTTTCTAGCCTTTCATATAGTTTTAAGAAAATTAATTTGAATACTGCAAGTGACTTTTAATAGAGCAAAACTTCACTTTTTCAAAATTAAAATCTCGATTTTCCTGTGTTTTTGTCATGATAACTTTTTCTTTCAAATATATTCTATGTGATTTTAAATAGCTTTGATATCTTCTTAACCCTTTATATTTGGAAAAAAATTAAAATGAAGACTGCAAAAGACATTTAGTCTAGCAAAGCTTAACTTTTTCAATGTTAAAATCTCGATTTTTCTGTATTTGTATGTTTTTTCTCAGAATAAATTTATTTTTCAATTCTGTGCCATAGAATTGTATTCTAAACAGCCTTTGTACTTTTCAAGCCCTTCATATAGCTAGAAGAAATTTAATTTGAAGACGGCAAAGGATTTTCACTATAGCAAACCGTAACTTTTTCTACGTTAAAATCTCGATTTTCCTGAATTTTTGATTTATTTTTTATGGAGGTTTGGTGAGCTATAGCAGCCAAAATACTCAATAGGGATGATTCTGCTTGGAAGTCTTTTATTTAGGATGACAAGGGCTCTCATATATGAAAAATCCAGACAATTTCGACGAACCCAATTTTCTATAAGAATATGGCGGGATCCTTTATGTACTGATACCCATCAGAAATTTGGTGTTCAATATTTTAATATTAAGTACAATGAAATATTTTTGTTGCTGTCAATCCAAATATATTTATGAAGTGAAATTTTATTTATTTTTGAAGATTAATATTTAATGGAATCACAGTTGATATTATCGGTAATATTTTTAAATGGAAAATAGAATGATTACTTATAACACATTTAGTCAAGAATGTAACCCAAAAATTTAAAAATGAGTGTACTAGGAACAATCTGTAACAATATACTCTCATTCCTGAATTCTTTATTATACGCATTGATAGTGATTTTTTTGTATATATTCAGTAATTTTAGAAAAGATAAGTATTACGTTCACTTCACAGTTTACTTGAAATTATACGTTTCAAAAATGTAGAAAAAAAGAAAACGTTCTACGACATTTTTTTTTCTAGTCATTAAAGGAACAAATTGCTGTTGTGCAAGAAATCTATTCTGACCGATCTTCCAATGATATTTTAAATGAAACAAAAAAAAAAGAAATATCTCCCTCTCCAATTCCTATTTTCACCCCTCAAAAGGGTGCATATGATGAAAATGACCCCGAAACCAGCGACCCCAGAAACCCCCGAGGAATCAGTTTAGAACGCGAAACTCTAATTCAGGTGAATATGGTAATTTGTCCCCCCCCCTCCAACTCCCATTTCCACCCTTCAAAAAGGTGCATGTGATCAATGACCCTAAAAACCCCCAAGGAACCAGTTTTGAACGTGAAAGTTCAATTCAGGCGAATATCGTAATTTGTCTCCCTCCAACTCCCATTTTTAACCCTCAAAAAGGTGCATATGATCAAAAGGACCCCGAAAATATATTCAGCGATCCCAGGAACCCCTGAGGAACCAGTTTTGAACACAAAACTCTAATTCAGGTGAATATCGTAATTTCTTCCCTTTCAATCCCCATTTTCACCCCTGAAAAGGGTGCATATGATTAAAATGACCCCGAAAATAGATTCAGTGACCCCAGAATCCCCCGATGAACCAGTTTTGAATGCGTAAACTTGAAATCACGTGAACTTCAAAATTTCACCTTCCGATTCCGTGCTGCTTTTTGTAATTTTAAAAAATTTTGAGGTTATATTTTGCAAATCGGCTTCCTTACATTTGTCCGGAATTCGTTTACGAGTATTTAAAAAAAAATTCTGATTTCTTTAATAATTAAGGGCTTTAGACGATTGTGAACGAAAAGTCAGATTCCTGGTACACTGTGGCGCCGTATCACTAGGACCACTCTCTTGTGGTTCTAAGCAGCGGCGCGTCATTGCTGGTAGTCGTTGTTCCATTTGAAACCATTACTGTAGTTATGTTGCCAGTCTGAAGGCTTTCCAGCTGCAGCAACACTTTTAAATGGGACGGATCTATTAGTGAAGGTGCCCCACGTTAGAGTGGCCTGTGT
Source organism: Pachyrhynchus sulphureomaculatus (assembly GCA_019049505.1). Lineage (NCBI taxonomy): Eukaryota > Metazoa > Arthropoda > Insecta > Coleoptera > Curculionidae > Pachyrhynchus > Pachyrhynchus sulphureomaculatus. Next base: position 103,337,072 of record CM032447.1, read on the forward strand.
GAAATACATTTAAACGAGGCAAGAGTACAACGAAGGTGTGATGAAAGTATAACATAACATATCTACATTGTACCTAACGAAGGTTTAAGTGAACCTTACCTTTAATAATATCTTCCATACATTGAGGACATAGCTGACTGGTGACAGATGTAGAGAATGACAAATCAGGACTGCAGTTTATTTCCAACAACCAAGGTGTAAAATCCTCGGTTAACATGAAATCTGCACCATAAATTTCATAAGTATTGGGACGTCGATCCATCGTGTCTTGACTTGCCAACATGGCGCATACAATGCTTTGACGCATGCCCGGAAAAATTATCTTCAATTAAAAAAAGATTTAATTTCTTATTTCGCTGATTCAATTAAGAGGAGTTTAAGGTTCAAACTTAAAAAATTTGCGATATTAATAAATTTGTATTCTTTATGTCATCACCTAGAAAAGACAATATAAATACCAGAATATGTTATCGTTCTAAAGGTAATAAACGAGTGTTATTTAACATGATTATGTAAACAATAATTGTTAGAGAATTGTTAAATAGTAAGGATTTTAGAGAATTAAAACTCTTTTAATGAGGAAAATTTGCTTATTTCAATTTTACAATATTTTATTTTATTAATGTTCTTGTGCTCTTGATATGCTTGTATCTGGTCGGAGTAATGAGATAGACCAGACCCTTCCAATCCATTCATGCAACTTTCATCAGAAACTGTATGTAAGTAAAAAAGAAATCTATATTAACAAATTTTGAAATAATTTTATCTTTTTACCGAAAAATTTTTAATTTATTTTTTTTCTTTAAGAAGAGTATGTTGGAATGTGAAATCTTTGGCATAATGACACTACTCAGTATATATCAGTACTGCACCAAACACTTTACTTTTGCACTCGATGTGCAATTCGCTAACCATATTAGCTTCGTCAGGAGCGATGATTGACGCGATCATCGCTCCTGGTGAAGCTAACATGGTTAGCAAAAAGCGCATCGAGTGCAACAATAAAGTGTTTGGTATAGTGGTGTTATATACTGAGTAGTTTAAGAAGAGTGAAAAACTTATTTTTATACCACAATTGATGGAGATACTGTAATGTGATTTTTTTAGTTTACATCCGTTGTAAAGTGGTTATGTTCTTAGCTGAAATCACATTCCTTTTTTGGACAAAAAATGTTCTGTTTGAATATAAAAAATAAAGTCATCGGCCAATACTTCCAGGATAAAGGTTGTGTTTTGGAAAACGTTGGATATTTATATATATATATATCAATCGGTTTTATAACGTCTTCCATCTTCCGATGCCTAATTTCCACTCCTCCCGGTTTCTCCATCCCTCCTCCTCGAGATCTTTCTCTAGTACTTCCTTGTTGATTCCTGCTCTCCAGCTTTGGCGTGGTCTTCCTCGCTTTCTTTTTCAATGAGGGTTCCAATTTAAAATCTTTTTAGGTAGTCGGTCTTGTGACATTCTCTGTACATGTCCGTACCATACCAACTGTTGGGTTCTGATTTCGTCCACTATATCGTGCTTTATTTCTAAAGCTCGTCTTATCGTGTCATTTGGTATGCGGTCTTTTCTGGATTTTCTGGCTGCTCGTCTCCAGAAATCCATTTCTGTAGCTTTTAGTATTTTTTCTGTTCTTTCCTTCAATGGCCACACCTGGGAGCTGAAAGTTATTATACTTTTCACTATTGAGTTGTAAATTCTCTTCTTATTTTCAATGGTTATGTTTTTGTCCCATAGTATACTATTAATCATTGCAATCGCTTTTCTTCCTTGGATATTCCTCTCGAATATTGCTTTTAACAGTGTTCCGTCCCTAGATATTCTCGTTCCCAAATACTTATAACTGGCACAGTGTTTGATGGTGACTCCTGTGGCCAGTTTCAAGTCCTGCTGTTGTCCTCCGACGCACATGTACTCGGTCTAATAAAGCATGTGTTTTGGAAAAAGTTGGATATTTACTTATCGTATAAAATATGTTTATACAGTGTGTCCCAAAAAGTTTTATATAAATGGAGAAAAAGTTTATCTTACATATTACAAATAATTTTATTCTTTATAAAAAGTTCATGGAAAACCATAATCAAGCATTAAAAAATTTAAAATATTTGATGGTATATGGGAAAATAAAAAATAATGACTTATAATGAAGAGTAAAGTGTGTGAAAATGTTATTAAGAACTAAAAAATTATGCTCACGTTTAGATTTGTGGCCTTCCTAGTTAAAAATTCAAAAAAACCAGTGAACACGTTAGCAATTGTTGGATTATTTATTGAATAAAAGAAAATGAAATCACTACAAATTATAGGCTGAAAATAAATGAAAATATCTTTGGAAATACCTAACAACTGTCAAAAAACTTCCAAGCTAACGTCAGTCTGTATTTGCAATAATTAGATGCCAGTAAAATTGAGATAAAATTGAAATTGTTCTCATAGTTGGAGATAATTATAAAATTTTTAGACGAGCAGCAGAAATTTTGAATAATAGACACCCTGATAAAACAGTACATTTCACAACTGTGGGACATCTAATAAATAAATTCAAGATTTATGGAAATGTTGAAAATAAATTTAAAAAGAAACATCGGGCATGGGTTTCGAAGAAGATAATCAAAATCAAGTAATTCTGTCGGTAGTAGAAAAGCCAAAAGATTCACTTCGAAAAAGATCACTTTATTGAGTGTGAATAAAATTACAGTTGCGAAAATTTTAAGACGAAATAAAATTTAAACCTCAATTTACCCGTACTTTAAAAGTAGGAGATTTTGAACGAAGACTTGAATTCTGTGCTTGGTTTCAAGGAGAGTTGGAAGATAACAGGTTTATGGCAAGACAAATACTTTTCTCTGACGAAGCGACATTTACGTCTAATGGGATAGTAAGTTCTCAAAATCCAAACTCGAGATCAATACTCGTTTAAAAACCAATGTATGGTTGTGGAATTTTTAAAGATAGAATAGTTGGACCATTCTTTTTTCGAAATAATATGAATGCTGAACATTACCTAGAATTTTTTAAATAATGAGTTCCCTAAGTTTCTTAATCATCTGCCAATAACTGAAAAACAACGTATATGGTACCAACATGATGGTGCATCATGTCACAGTACGAGAAATGTTCGAGATTACCTCCTCTACATTTTTAACGGTAGAGTAATAGGGAGGTATGTGCAGTTTACTTGGCCCCCAAGGTCTCCGTACATCAACCCTCTAGACTTTTTTTATCGGGCTACTTAAAAGAAAAGGTTTTCTTAAAGGGCCATTTCAAGATGTTGATTATCTTGAGAGAATCATTAGGGAAACATGTGAAGCTATGACTCCTGACGTAATTAGAGATGTAATAAAATATTTTTCTCGAAGAACAATCACCTGTTTAGAAAGGGACGGTGGATACATTGAAGCACTTGTGTAATAAAGTTAGAATTAATCCATATCTTTAGTTGTTATGTATGTACGTAGTAATTAAGTAATGTTGCAATTTCAAAATAAAATGATATTAGCCCAAATTCATTATGGAAGTAATGGTTGCAAAGCAGATAAATATATCAAATTTTTGACAAAAATATGATACAATCAAAATCAGTATACTAGTGTTTAATTAATTTCGCTTTCCTTTATTCAATAAATAATCCGATAATTACCGACGTGTTTACTGGAGTTTTTTTGAATTATTAACTAGGAAGGCCACAAATATAAACGTAAGTATAATTTTTTAGTTCCTAGTAACATTTTCAATTAATATTTTGTTCTGTATTTAAATTAAAACACACTTTACTCTTCATTATAAATCATTATTTTTTATTTTCCCTGTATACCATCAAATATTTTAAACTTTTGATGCTTGATTATGGATTTCCATGTAATGCAGAACTTTTTATTAAGAATAATGTTTTTTTGTAGTATGTAAGATAAACTTTTGCTCCACTTGTATAAAACTTTTGAGACACACTGTATGAGTATATAAGACATACATGAAAAATAAGACTGATATACTTGATTAAATGTGTATTTTTAGCACATACCCGTAGATTAGTTATAGAAACCGTTTTCTAAAAGTCTGCATAACTTTTACTCTGGTCAACATTCTGCAGAAAACAAACTCTTGCCAAAAATACGTTATTTTTGGCTGTGTAACTATATACAGTGCATCAGGGTTGCATTCTTTCGCCCTTGTTGTTCAACCTCTATTCGGAGGTGATATTCAATGAAGCACTCACTGGTACCACTGAAGGAATCAATATCAACGGCGGCAACCCCGCTCCCTCCCGTGGGGGAGCGGGGCCCCCGTAGGGGAGCGGGATAGAATATCTCCCCCGGTATGTTCTGCCTGTCGTAGGAGGTGACGTAAAGAACAACCTAGATGGTAGATGCCCAGATCCCACCAGCATCGCCCGGTGTGATACCATCGCATCGGCTTAGGCTGCGTGAAGTTGCTTAACGTTTCGTGGCTGTGCCGATGTCCCGGACTGTGGGACCTAACAGCATGATGAGGCACCTGGATACAAAAAATTCCGGAGGTAAAATAGCCCCCCGTTCGGATCTCCGGGTGGGGGCTGGTTCAGGGGCGTCGACATGCAGAGATCAGTATTTCAAAATGGATTTTTGCAACATACGAGGTTTAAACACGAACATAAATTCAGTGCACCAACACCTGCAATCAAATAAACCTCATGTACTCGTTCTCTGTGAAACTAAGGTCAGTTCATCGACCAGCACAGTAAACTATCTTTATCCTGGGTACGACTTCTATTCCCGATTTAGGCGTAACTTTGGAATCTGTCTTTATGTCAGAAGCGACCTCTCTTCTGTGTTGTACTAAGTATGTGGAGCGGGTGCCCCCAAACTTTGTGGGGTGAGGGGTTTTTTGTTCGTCGCTTTTCCTTACGACTTGGGGGTGCGGGTGACGCGGTGACAGTGAACCAACGAGAAGAGGCTCTGGAGCCCCCAAACTTTGATGTTATATGGTTAAAAATAACGACTCAACCAACCTCAAGGTTTATCTGTATCCTCTATCGATCACCAAGTGATACTAACTTTAGAACACTTTTCGCTTCCCTTGCAGACACCATCGATCATTTACAAATTAACTATCCAAATGCCGAAATTGCCATCCTGGCGACTTAATGTCCACAACATCAACTAGCTTAAATATTCAAATACTACCGACGAACAAGGTCGTAAAGACGAATCATTTTCAATCAGTTATGGCTTAACTCAGCTTATTGACGAACCAACACGGATCCCTGATCGAGACGGAGAGTTTTGCCAGTCTTCTTGATCTCTTTTTAACCACTAATCCGGAGATTTACACAGTCAGCGTAAATGCGCCGTTAGGTTCTTCCGACCATAAACTACTTTCGACATCGAGTATTCTACCAATCAATGACAGAGAGGCGCCTAAACCGCGCAAGATTTGGCACTACAAGTCTGCTAAATGGGAAGATCTCATGGGATATTTTCGAACTTTCCCTTGGTTAGACGTTTGCTTTCGATCCGACGACCCATCTGACTGCGCCAGGGAGGTTTCCTATGTTATTTTGGCCGGTATGGAGGCTTACATCCCTTCTTCGAAGAAATGCCCTTCCAACGGCAAGCCTTGGTTTGACCGAAAATGCAAAGAAGCTGTTGCTTCTAAACATCTTGCATATCGACAATGGCGTGAAAATCCTAACAACATAAATCGTAACGCATTTGTTCGTGCCAGGAACAGATGCAAAGAAATTATCGACGAAACCAAGGAGGTACACAATCAACGGATTAGAAACAAACTTCTCGTCTGTCCCGGCAATTCAAGGTCCTTTTGGTCGGTCGCTAAGGCAGTTAGTCAAAATTTCACCAAATCCACCATACCACCACTCACGCGGCCAGATAATTCTATTGCAACGACACCTGTTGAGAGAGCAAACTTGTTGGCTGAACTCTTTGCTTCACATTCTACTGTCGATTTCCAAGGAAAAACACCACCTACTATTCCCATCGTGCAGTCAAGGATGCCCGATGTTGTCTTCAGACAGCGTATCATAAAGCGTATTCTGATGCAGCTAGACACCAAAAAGGCTTCTGGCGCTGACGGAATACCTGCCATAGTTCTCAAAAAACTGTGCGAGGGAACTAACACCAGTTTTCTGTAGACTTTTCAACCTATCCTACAGAAAGGGAATATTTCCTTCCTGCTGGAAATGTGCTACAGTTCAGCCGATACCTAAAAAAGGCAAGAAGACCTTGCCAAATAACTACCGACCAATCACACTGCTTTCAATAATATCGAAAGTCATGGAAAAGGCTATCAATCAGCATCTTCTAAAATATCTTGAAGGATTCAACATTATTAGCGATCACCAGTATGGCTTTCGTAAAAATAGATCAACAGGAGATCTTCTGACTTATGTAACACATGTTTGGAACAATGCAATTGAACACTTTGGAGAATCTCGAGCGGTTGCTCTTGACATATCCAAGGCATTCGACCGTGTTTGGCACGATGGGCTGTAGGCTAAGCTCCGTTCTTATGGTATGTCGGAAAAGTTCTGTTTGTGGCTCTCATGTTTCCTCAGAGAGCGTTCTTTACGAGTGGCAGTCGACGGTTTTCTTTCTAACACCTTCACTATCAAAGCCGGTGTACCCCAAGGCTCCATACTGTCTCCTACTCTCTTTCTCATTTACATTAACGATCTGCTGGAAAAGACCGAGAATCCAATCTACAGCTTTGCAGATGACAGTACACTTATCTCTTCATTCACTTTAAAAACGCTCGGACATCGGCTACTCAGACGAATATCCGCAGACGGCAGGAAGTCATTCAACTTAACAAAGACCTGGAAGAAATTCTATCTTGGGGTGACAGTAACCAAGTGGAATTTAATGCTACAAAAACTCAGGCGGCAGTTTTTTTCTAAAAAAGTGAACGTTGCTGAGAACCCGACATACTTATGTCGGGGCACTCCATTCCTCTAACATCGTCACTCAATTTGTTGGGCGTTAATTTGGGAGCAAATATGTCCTGGCATGAACATGTTGCAGGCATAGCAAGGAGAGCTTCTCAAAAGTTGGGAATATTATTTCGAGCCAGAAAGCTTTACACTCCACAACAACTGTTAATTCTTTACAAAGCTCAAATTCGACCAACTATGGAATACTGCTCCCATGTTTGGAGCTCCGCTCCAAAACATACACTGCATTTGTTGGATTCTATTCAGAGAAGAGCTGTTCGTCTGATTGGAGACCCGAACTGACTGTCGGCCTTGATTCGCTGGAAGATCGAAGAACGGTTGGCGACTTGAGCCTATTCTACAAGTACTTTCATGGAAAGTGTTCGAAGGATGTGGCCTGCTTAATTCCTCCCAGAGCGGTGCATATTAGAAGTACACGTCACGGTAATTTTTCACATCCGTATGAGGTTCAGCTTGTTACTCCTCGTACAACGCTTTTCAAGCAGTCTTTTATATGGAGAACATCATCCCTTTGGAATAATTTGCCCAGGACTGTGTTTCCCACCGAGTACAATCTACAGCGATTCAAGAACAACGTGAATAGCTTTCTCCGCACACGTGTCGCTCCTGTGGCGCTTTAGGGACTTCCCTGTAGCACGTGTGCTAGACCCATAAAAAAAAACAAAAAAAACAATAACATCAGTTACACCGATGATACATTAATTTTCACTAATAACGGAAAAGACCTATAAAAACTTATGGATAAAATAACTGACACTTCTACAGAGTTTGGTTTAAGACTCAACGCAAAGAAAACAAAATATATGATTATAAGTAAAATAATCTAATGTTGAAGGTGGGATTACAGTCTGTGGCACAAAGATACAGAAAGTTGATAAACTGATGTATCATGGTAGCAATAGCAACGACCACTGGGACCTGACTGTGGAAATCAAAATTCGATTAGAGAAGGCCCGAGTCGCATTTATGCAGAACAAAAGAATCTTACCTAGTCACAACCTATCATTGAAACTACCAAAGAAAATGGTAGGCTACTATGTTTTACCGGTTCTCCTGAACAGTATGGAAGCGTGCATGCTAACTGAAGCAATGCTTAAACGTCTGGAGGCATTCGAGATGTGGATGTATCGACGACTGCTAAAAATCAGTTGTAATAGCGTTCTCACTTGCATGCACAAGGACTTGTAGCTGATCATGCCATCAAGCGACACAAATTAGAATATTTTGGTCACATTATGAGACATTCAGAAAAATACGAAATCTTACATTTGATTATAGAAGGAAAGATTCTAGTCAGACGTGGTCCAGGGCGAAGGAAAACATGGTGGTTGAAAAATTTAAGGCAGTGGTACAGAAAGTCTACGGTTCAACTTTTCCGAGCGGCTGTCAATAAAACGATCATCATCAACATGGTAGCCAACATGATAACCAACGATCGTTAAACGGTCATGGTACCCGAAGAAGAAGGGCTATACACGGTAAATCGGTACTTATCTTATTTATATCCTCTAATAATATATGATAATAAATAAATAAAATGGATCTTATATTAATTTCTGATTTTGCCCTCTATAACTGAATAAAAAATATTTGATACCTGGTTCCACTTATCAAGATATCCCATCTGTTTTAAGTACGCTTTAAACGTATTGCTATCCCACATGTTGTCCTCTGGAAGTGCTTTATCTCTCTGCTGACCGTTTGCGTATTTACACTGCACAGCGTAATTCGTCAGATGCAAAGATTCGTGAAAATTTTCCAGGCTGAAAGTCTGCCCACTAAATCTAAGGTAGCATTCCCTAAAAACACAAATCATTTGTGAAGACTCGCTGTCCCAGAATTTAAAGTAATATACAGTATTTTAAGAAAATCATGTAAAATTCGAAGCAGTTTGCCATAATCCCATTCCGTCCGTTTTAAATATCTCGAATGATAATGATGAAACAAGATCAGATTCATAAGTAACCCGCAAAAATAAATTAGAGATAATGCGTTTGCTGGAAAAATCTTTGTTGGCCCATGTAATCTTTTTCATGGTTTTTTAACTGATTTAATTTTAATAAGATTGAATGGAATGAATATTTTTTAAGGGTTTTTTTCTACATACACCACGAATTTTCAAAAATTTTATTTTTTTACGGATTTTTATACTGTGTACTTATATAAATAAAAAGCAAGATGCAAGAGGAAGAAGGCATACAGTACGAAGCTGGAATAGGAGACTACCCGTAAGTTCAGTTTTTATCTACCTGAAACTGTAAACGCGTTTTTCTCGAAACTATGTTTTCAGACACTGTCTGCAATATTACACAGTCAATTTTTAATATTTTTTAACTTTTTTTTTTCAAATCTTAATAATTACTTTTTCTACAAAATGTCTAGAGATTTTTTTAATTTTTCCAGTAGACAATTTTTTATAAATAATTAAATATAATTTTTTTGGTCGAAAATTGCATACTAAAGTTTAAAAACACCGTAATATTTTTATTTTTGAAATTAATCCTTCGTCACATTATTTTACAAGACTAATTTTTATTTTTGCAGATTGGATTATTTTTTGTGAAGTTATCCTGCAGACAAGGAGGCGCCATGGTTTTCATCAGTGGTCCATTTAACCCGATAAAAAATAATGTTAACATTTAAAATATATTTAAAAAAAAAATTGGCGTATAATGTAAAGTACAATAAAATATATAATCGCCATTCTTTTGTATTATTCACTTAATAAACTTTCAAATATATTTTTTTGAAATATACAGTGAAGTCCGTTTATAACGAACTCCAAAAAATCACTAAAAATGGTTCGCTATATCCGAAGTTCGTTACAAACAGTAAACAAAATCTAATATCATTCTTTACTACTGTTTCATTTAGATTAGGCGCTAATGCTTAGAAAAAATGAATAATAATAATAATTATTAAATTAAAAGAAAACGTTCAAAGGCAAATAGAACAAGTCACTCTAAAGTTATTATTATGTATGTTGGTACATATACGAATATAAACGAAAACATTAAAATACGTAGTTTATACAATAAAATCAGTAATTTTCGTTTATACAATTTTACTTGAAAAAGAAATAGTGTTTATATAATCGTCAAGGACGCAAAAACTACTCCATGTAACACATGGGCTGAAAAGTCCCGGGCCTAACAAAGAAAACACGGTTTTTTTGGTTCAAAATTAGCTTTATTCATCAACGTAATCTCCATCAAGAGCAACGCAATCATTCCAGCGCCGCTCTAACATTTCAATACCACTTTTGTAGAACGATTTATCTTTTGCCTCAAAATAGGCCTCAGTTTCAGCGATAACCTCTTCATTCGTGCGAAATTTCTTACCGGCGAGCATTTTTTTTCAGGTCTGTGAACAGCCAGTAGTCGCTGGGAGCCAAATCTGGCGAATACGGTGGATGTGGGGGCAATTCGAAGTTCAATTGATGTAGTTTTGCCATTGTTTTGATTGACTTGTGACACGGTGCGTTGTCTTGATGAAACAAAATTTTTTTTCTTTGCCATATGCGGTCGTTTCTTTGCAATTTCGGCCTTCAAACGCTCCAATAACGCTATATAATATTCACTGTTGATGGTATTTCCTTTCTCAAGATAGTCGATGAATATTACACCACGTACATCCCAAAATACCGAGGCCATAACCTTTCCAGCCGATTGTTGTGCTTTCGGGCGCTTTGGACGAGGTTCACCAGTTGCTGTCCACTCAGATGACGATCGTTTTGATTCCGGAGTGAAGTGATGGATCCATGTTTCATCCATTGTCACATATCGATGCAAAAATTCCGGTTTGTTACGTTTAAACATGGCCAAACACTGCTCAGAATCATCAACACGTTCTTGTTTTTGATCAACAGTGAGCAAACGCGGCACCCACTTTGAACAGAGCTTTCTCATAGTCAAATGCTCATGCAATATAAAGCCAACACGTTCTTTTTATATCTTTACGATGTCAGCTAACTCACGCAACTTCACTTTTCGATCATTCAAAACGATTTTATGGATTTTTTTGATGTTTTCTGGTGTTACCGCCTCATTTGGACGTCCACTGCGTTCTGCATCATCGGTGTCTCTACGACCACGTTTGAAGTCAGCAAACCAACGTTTTATTGTTGTTTCTGATGGAGCGGAGTCCCCATAACACTTTTCAAGCCATTGCTTCGCTTGAACGGTATTTTTTTCCCATCAAGAAGCAGTGTAAAATTAAAACACGAAATTGTTTTTGATCCATTGTTTTGAAAATAACAAAAGTAGCGTCACTCTTAGGACAATAACTCACAAACTAATGAATAGAATATCATGAAATTTTAACAGCTGTCTTTTGAAGGTTAGTATTAACTGAAAAAAAGGTGACTGCAATAAAACTAGCGCCATCTATGTGTTAGGCCCGGGACTTTTCAGCCCATGTGTTATGTTCAGGAACTTCACGAGATTCCAAAAAATTGCGAATTCCAGTCATTTTCTGAAATGGATGGAATATAAACATTACTCCTTCTGAAGCTCGTCTTCGTTGTCATTATCGCTTAAAATCTTTCCAGAAGTCACTGATGTCACAACTTGATCATAAGTTAATATTTCATATCAGCATATACATATTCTTCAAAATTAAAGTGATTAAACATCTTTTTAATCTCGATTTCTACTATACTTTGTTGGATGTCAGCATCGTGAACAAATTCTAGACAATCAGTAGGATTTTCTCGATGTTTTGGTAACTCATCATTTGAGTCGTATCTACATTCCTTCCTTAAAAATCCTCCATGCTTAAAACAGTTTGCAATGGTCTCTCTACTGACGCTTTACCAAGCTATATGGATAAAGTTCATAGCGTCCAAGAGAGTTACAGAAAAAATGTTACCTTTATCGATCGTCTTTAACATTTTCATAAGTAAAATCTTTCTAGAATGACGTTTTAAAGAATGTATCACACCTTGATCAATAGGCTGGAGCTTTACACTTGTGTTTGGAGGCATAAAAATCAATTTGCAACTTCAGGGTGCGCTGGACAGTTGTCAATCAAAAGTAATATTTTTCTGTTGGTGACTTTTAATTCTTTGTCCCATTATATCAGTTCGTTTTTAAAAATTTCTGATGTCATCCCGGCATTACTGTTTGATTTGTACTTTACCGGTAAATGTTTGTTTTTAAAACACCTGGGATTAGCGGACTTTCCTATCACCAACAATTTTCTTTTCTCTGTTCCAGACATATTTGCAGTTACCAACCCAGTAATCCTTACTTTTGATAATTTTCCATCAGCACAATTCTCTCCGACAAACTTTAATGTCTTATCAGCCGTCATCTTGTAAAACAAACCCGTTTCATCCGCATTAAAAATGTCCACATATTCATAACTTTCTCGAATTTCCGGCCATACATTGGCCAACCACCGATCAACAACAGTCCTACTATCTTACCCCCACTAATATTATGTTGCTTTTTAAATCGTTCAATCCAACTTCTAGAACAGTTAAACACGGTGTTCCCTATTTTCCATCGGAATTCACGAGCTTTCTCTTGTGAAGTATAGCCGGTAATAGGAACATGCTCATGTTGTTTTTGACTAAGGAGTCCTTTATCGACTTGGTCATGTGTAGATTTTCTTACTTTTTTACAACTAAAGTTTTTTTTATTATAGACTGATAAGATTTCTTGCCTCTTCTTCCATATGATAGAAACCGTAGATTTAGTTAAATTCAACTGTTTGCAAACATTACTTTGTTTAACTCTATTTTTTATTTTCCTTATAATATCGTGTTTATCTTTTAAAATAAACGCTTTACGTTTTGTTGTGTACTCATTTTAAAATAAAAAATTAAACATTCACCTTGCTACTTTGATCAAGTAAATTGAAAATAATACAGCTCGAAATAGCGATGCGGCGGAAACAAGTAGAATAGGGGTTCCCAGTGAGTTTGGGTGAATTTCCTAGATCAAGTCGTGCGACATCGAGTACAGAGAGTGGCAAGTTCGTTATAAACGGACGCAAAACATCCAAATTTGGTTCGCTTTATCCGGAAGTTCGTTATAACTGATAAAAATTTGTATTGATCTTATGGAAGTTTTTTCGTGTATTATAAAATAGTTCGTTTTAACCGGAAATTCGCTATAAACGGGTTCATTATAAGCAGACTTCACTATACATACTTTGTGCAGTACTCAGGTATATGTAACCCCTTAAAAAACAATTCTTATTTTAAGTCGAATTTTTGTTACGGATACAAATATTCAGTATTCAGACACAAATATAACTGATAGTAAAAAAATAAAAATGTTGTCGATGTCAATTACTAATAAGCTTCATGGAACAGATGTTCGTAGGATAAAATATATTCTAAATTTGATGGCAGTGACATCTGTACCCTGTTACTACGAATGTAATTAAATGTAGGGTTTATATTTGAAGGTCACGTCACGAAAATTGATCGTGTATTCTGACACTTATCAAATGTAAAAGAAATTTATTTAAGGCCACTGTCACAAGCTTGTCATTCTATGGAAAAAGATTTAATTTTCTATACTATAAATTGCAATGGAAAAAAAGCGTTCGCGTAGTTCTAAAAGCCTCGTTAATATTAGAGAGATTTTACAACGCGTATTTTTCACATGCCTTTGACCTTACTGTTATCTCAAGCATGCGCGATATTAACACCAAGGAATTGTAAAGTTAGATTAATATTCATTACCTTTAATAATTCATCTGGTATATAAAAAAAACAAAAAATTCAAGGTCATCAGATGTCAGTTTAGATTGGAAACAAACTTTGTTGAAAACTCATTTGGGGTGTGTTTTGTGAAGTCACTGATCATTTTATACCTCCGTAACAAAATTTTTTATTTTAAAAGCAATCAACGTACGGAACACTAATTGTGCAAGTTCAACTTGCACTTGACCGGTTTTATTTTTTATTCATTTCATGGTTAAGCACATCGGTTATTAGTATTTGATGGGTCAACACAAGTTTATGAATTAAAGTTGGGTCTAGAATGTTTCTATTACTTTCCAAGGTAATACGAATGTGTGATAAATAAAATTTCATTTTAAATTAGTGCTATACTCTGTAATGCTACTGTGCTAAAGATTGCAAAATCTCAACACATCTGAACACTAATTAACTGTTGTTATTGTTATTTTCAATAAAAGATTATCATTTCAATTTTACTGAATTTTCTTAGTGATTTGTAGACCTAAGAAAGAAAAAAAAAACAGGCTATACCATAATAGCGATAAGAATAACGAACTTCAAATAACCTTTCTTATAGGTTCCTAAATAAAGGAAATCGTTATCCTTAATAAAGGTTCCTCTTATTTTGTTTCAATACTGCGCAAGCTTCAAATGGTGGGTGCGTGCTTTAAATAAAGATAAAGACAGTGGCCTACTAAAATAGCGTTTCAGAATCTCTCCATTGACAAAGCAAAATCTTTTATATATTAACATGAGGATTTTATTCGGCATTAAATTTTAAGCAACTATAAACATTGTGTTCCAACACATAACGGTAGCGTAAGAAATCTCCGACCTGACATGGTGCGCATACGTTATAGAAGTAATGTTGTAGTGGCACTTTTAGGATTCTAAGTCAAGTCAATATGAAGATATAAGATTGCCAATTTGTAACAGAAACGAATTTAGAATAACTACATCGATATCGAAAGTTCGTATTTAGCTGCTACTAAATTTTTATCAAATGCCAATCGTGATATCACGATGTGAACGATGATGATTTCTCTCTCTCTCTCTTTCTTTTTTATTTTGTACTTTCTCGATTCTCTTATGAATATCACGTAGTCTTCTTACCGTTCTAACTTGTCGATTATTTAAGCTTTCTTCTACTACATAATAAATTTAGTTCTGTAACATAAGGGCAACTACTTTTATCAGGAAGGCGATTTTTTAGTGCTTCGTAATTTTGGTGATCTTAAAAAAAAAACTTACCGATACATCCATATGGTTAAAGGTTGAACATTCGTTACCATAAACCATTGTCTGATGTCAAATTTCGTTTTGTATATGATTAGCGGCCTTTCTGAAAACAACTACCATTCTTTTAAGTTTACCATCAAAAATAGTATTTTCAATTAAAGGGATTATTATTAGACTATGGTTTCGTCAAAAATTAGTTAGGATTATTTTTGCATTCTTTATAGTGTAAGAAGTTCCAAAACAACTTATTAAGTCTTATATTCAATATATTCAAAGACGATGCAACAAATATTCTTGTCACATTTTTAAGTATATATATATATATATATATATATATATATATATATATATATATATATATATATATATACAGTGCGACCTCGATAATCCGGACTAATTAAAACCGCGGTGATCCGAATTAGTAAATAATTCGAATTACTGAAGCAGGACATTATTTATAATAAAAAACGAATCATTTAATACGAAACAACTAAAAAATAGTACATACATAGAATAATATTTGAAATAGAAGCATATCTTATCAAGTTTTATCTTATTTTGTAAAATAAATTTGTAATTTTTGTTTGCTTGGCCCTTCTCTGGTTCGTCATAAAAGCAATTTCTTTTAATCTTTGAAGTACAAAAACATCACTTAGAGGGATATCATTTTCTTCTGCCCATCTCATGCGCACATTGAAACTTTTAATTGCCTCATCATTCTTCACAGTGTTCTTAACAGTCTGGTTTGTATTAGTATTTAACTCTGAACCTTCATTATCACTCTCGTGTTGTTCATCTGTATCATCTATGTCTTTCAGTGGTAACAAATCTTCATCATTTTTAAGCCAATTACATATTTCCACGTTCGTGAGATTCTGCTCAGTGAGAACATTCAGCATATCTGAAACATCTGTTAAATATTTACGAACTAACCAAAAAAATACTAAAAGAAAAATTTCGGGCTTTACGTTTCATTTCTTCATTCGTGGAAAGCAAATTGTGCCGCAATTCACCCAGAGGAATATACAGAGCTGATTCATCTGCATTGTATATTTGAGTAGGTCCAAGGTTTAATTTTTTTTATATCTTATCTGCGAATAAAGTTAGGAAAGGATGGATGGCACTTTCATCATTGGATAGTTTTGCGCCACAAACTTTTAAAGCACGCAGACCATGTCTTTTTCTGAAGTTAGAAATCCAGCCTCTGCTAGCTCTAAAATTATCATTCCCGTAGGTTTCAGTGTAAAACTGTTTTGCTTTGCCTGATAAAATTTCGTAGGAAATTGGGACGTGCCTTGATCGTTGCGTACAAAACCATTTCTGGATATTCGGCTTTTCGTAAGGTTTTTCTGACGCCAGGACCGGAATCACATTTGGAAATAAATCTAAAAGAAGTTACACGTCCATAGTGAGTGTCCAAAATTATCTTTAATATAAATCATATATACATACCTTTTGATTTTCCCTTGCTTCTTTTTTATATCCGAAATTGTGGATGTTCCTACTCCGTATTCATTTGCCAACACTTTTCCGCTTTCACCAAGAACTATCTTTCTACAAGAACTAGTCTTTCTAATATATCGGACTTTTATTTATTGTTAGTGTAATATGTTTTCTTTTAGAAGGCATTTTAATATGTAGGTACATATACGTAATAAAAACGTTTACATACTTATATGAGCCACATAAAGTAAACTAGAACGTAGGTATGTTGTACTTGTGACAATAAACAAACAACTACAAAGTCCTTAATCTTTAGACGAGATACGCACGGGCCTGGTCCATTACACAGAAGGATCAAAATGTTCTAGCGGAGTAGGCGTTGGCATATATGCAAAAAAGTCCAAGCGGAATTTTAGCATTCCATTAGGGGCAAGTGCAACAATAGAAATTTACGTAATACAAGTATGTGTTCACAAGAATATTAGACGGGACTACGCCAACCAAGAAATATATAATGTCTCAGACAGTCAAGCTGCTCTAAAGGCTTTAGATGCCTATCAGGCCAAGTCCAATATTACCATGGAGAGTAAACGGGACCTGTTAGAACTATTCTTTAGGAACAACAGGGTTGAACTACTGTGGGTTCCAGGGCATTCGGGGATAAAAGATAACGAAAAAGCGGACTAATTAGCAAGATTCGGAACTACAACACCATAGAAGCGTCCAGAACCAGCGTTTGGTATACCAAAAAGGAGGTAAAAATATATCAGCAACATCTAGATCGTTAGCCCACCACATTTGACCAAAGTCATGCGAAGGACGTAGTTAGCAGCTTCTCAAAGAAATTAACAATTGACGTCCTTTGCTTTACAAGGACCTAGAACAAACTCGTACTGGTATTGATCACCGACCACTGACACATTAGAAAAAATTAACAGAAAATGGGTGAACAGCGTTTGGTATACCAAAGAGGTGGTAAAAATATATCAGCAACATCTAGATTGTTAGCCCACGACATTTGGCCAAAGTCATGCGAAGGACGTAGTTAGCAGCTTTTCAAAGAAATTAACAACTGACGTCCTTTGCTTTACAAGGACCTAGAACAAACTCGTACTGGTATTGATCACCGGCCACTGGCACCTTAGAAAAAATTAACACACACACACGTCGCGCTGGTGCTTCGCATCTGTATGAGGTTTAGCTTGTTACTCCGCGTACAACGCTTTTCAAGCAGTCTTTTATATGGAGAACGTCATCCCTCTGGAATAATTTGCCCAGCGCTGTGTTTCCCACCGAGTACAATTTACAGCGATTCAAGAACAACGTGAATCGCTTTTTTTTTTTTCCGCACTCGTGCCGCTTCTGGAGCGCTTTAGGGACTTCTCTGCAGCACGTGTGCTAGACCCATAAAAAAAAAAAAATAACAGAAAATGGGTGTCCACAATGTTGACTATGTGATGAAGAGGAATAAACTCCTATACACATCCTTTATGACTGTGCGGCTTTAACTCGAAACATATATAAACTCTTTGGCGATCTACATGGTTGTGATAAATTACCACATGACGGGCTTGTAAGGAAGCTAATAAACCTTCTTAAAGGGACGACGCTCTTGTCACCAAGAGAGGGGAGCACAATAAGCCAAGTGCAGGCATATTCGACTGTCCGCCCCATCTGCCACCAAAGATGAAGAAAACACGTTTCAAATCAACAAAATATTTATTGGAACTTCAAATAAATACTTGTTTTTTTTTCAAACTATCGATTTGATGACTTGTTATTGTCTCACAATAAGCCCTTCAATTATTTTAATTTTTTCTTATATATATAAAACATAAATATATATATATATATATATATATATATATATATATATATATATATATATATATATATATATATATATATATATATATATATAATATATATATATATATATATATATATATATATATATATATATATATATATATATATATATATATATATATATATATATATATATATATATATGTATATATATATATATATATATATATATATATATATATATATATATATATATATATATATATATATATATATATATATATATATATATATATATTAGTAAATTTCCTCAACCGTTAAAATTTATAAGAAAGTGTAGAGATTTCGGGAAAGCGGTCTTGAATAAAATACTTATTTGTTGTTAAAGAAAAACTCTATATTTCGTTGATATTTTTTCAGCTTCATCTGGAGTTAAAAACTAGAAAATAACAAAGCAGTCTTTTGGTAAAAACTTATTTTGGATTCAATAATAAATTTTATAGTCAAATATTGGGTACACTGATGGGCCTGATTAGTCCAATCTTAGCCACCATAGTTTTAGACCATCTGCTTGACTGTGTGTTACCAAAGTTACCGTTTGGAATCCCTTTTCTGTACAAATATGTTGATGATATTATATGTTCTGTACCTGTTAACTGCACTCAAGTAATTTTGGACATTTTTAACTATTTTTCATAATAAACTACAATTTACCGTGAAAACTGAAAAAGATCACAGTGTACCTTTTCTAGACACAAAAGTCAAAAGAAATAGAGATAATAAAATCATTTTAGATTGGTACCAAAAACCCTCGGCATCTAACAGATTTATCAACTTCTTTTCCAACCATCCCTCTAACCAAAAATTTAATACAGTTACAGCTATGAGAAACAGAATAACTCACATCAGTGACGAAAGCTTTTGACACACAAACTTAAAAAAAAACTCTTTAATATATTTCTCAATAACACATTCTAAAAAGGATTATTTACAACTCCAATATTTATGATGGGCCCTTGGATGACAACAGTCACGAACCTAAATATATCAAACTACCATTTATACCCGAATTAACTAACAAAATAGTAACATTTTTTAAAAAAGTTCCTCACCTAAGGATTGCAAAATATAATAGCCTGAGTAATTGGACCCTGTTCAGTAAAGTTAAACAAAAAAACTCTCTTTTCTATAACAACAATATAGTATACAAGATATCCTGTCTAGATTGTAATGGTCTCTATATTGGACAAACATCTCAATGGCTCAAGCAGAGAGTAACACAAACACAGGAGTGATTGCTTAATAGAAAAGAACTCTTGTGCTGCAACGAACTTTCATATATCAACGGGACACTAATTGGATTTTAAGAATGTAAAGATACTGGAACAAGAAAACAATCACAAAAAAACGCTTGTTCCTTGAGATGTGTTACATTAACAAAGAAACACACTCCATAAATTATAAGTTAGACACCAATAATTTGACTAATATATACTGTAATATTTTAAATAACTTAACATCACACAGTTAATAGTCATATCTCATTTACTAACAATCAACACACGTCCATCTCTTTTCATTTTAATTTACTTACAACAAACACAAAATAACTTTTCCTATACTGAACCACTGTTCAGATTTCTGAAGAAATAAACACAATAAATAACAACAGTGTCATTGCAGCCAGAGCCACAGTATATTGTTTCGTCTTGTCTGTTCGTAGTTCTGTTAGTTATATATATTTAAATTGAATGTATTTTTCTGTGATACCTTTTCCAATGGAGGAAAACTTTGGTTGGTGAGTTTTTCCTTTTTTTTAACGTGATAACCTTACCAAAAAGACTGCTTTGTTATTTTCTAGTTTTTAACTCCAGATGAAGCTGAAAAAATATCAGCGAAATACACAGCTTTTCTTTAACAACAAATAAGTATTTTATTCAAGACCGCTTTCCCGAAATCTCTACACCTTCTTATATATATATATATATATATATATATATATATATATATATATATATATATATATATATATATATATATAGATATATATATATATATATATATATATATATATATAGATATATATATAGATATATATATATATATATATATATATATATATATATATATATATATATATATATATATATATATATATATATATATATATATATATATATATATATATATATATATATATATATATATATATATATATATATATATATATATATATATATATTATATATATATATATATATATATATATATATATATATATATATATATAATATATATATATATATATATATATATATATATATATATATATATATATATATATATATATATATATATATATATATATATTATATATATATATATATATATGTATATATATTTATATATATATATATATATATATATATATATATATATATATATATATATATATATATATATATATGCCCCATGGGAGAGCGGAATAGAATATCTCCCCCTCTTCTGCCTGTCGTAAAAGGCGACTTAAAGAACAACTTAGGTGGGAGATGCCCAGATTCCATCAGACATCGCCCGGTGTGATACTATCGCATCGGCTTAGACTGCGTGAAGTTGCTTAACGTTTCGTGGCTGTACCGATGCCCCGGACTGTGGGACCAAATAGCATGATGAGGCACCTGGATACAAAAAATTCCGGAGGTAAAATAGCTCCTTGTTCGGATCTCCGGATGCGGGCTGGTTCAGGGGCGTCGACATGCAGAGATCATAATTTAAAAATAGATTTTTGCAACATACGAGGTTCAAACTCGAACATAAATTCAGTGCACCAACACTTTTCGCTTCTCTTGCAGACACAATCGATCATTTACAAATTAACTATCCAAATGCCGAAATTGCCATCGTGGGCGACTTTAATGTCTACAACATCAACTCGCTTATGTATTCAAATACTACCGACGAACAAGGTCGTGAAGCTGAATGATTCTCAATCACTTGTGGCTTAACTCAGCTTACTGACGAACCAATACGGATCCCTGATCGAGAGGGGAGTTCGCCAGTCTTCTTGATCTGTTTTTAACCACCAATCCAGAGATTTACACGGTTACCGTAAATCCACCGTTAGGTTCTTCCGACCATAAACTGCTTTCAACATCGAGTATCCTACCAATCAGTGACAGAGAGGAGCGTAAACCGCGCAAGATTTGGCACTGCAAATCTGCTAAATGGGAAGATTTCATGGAATATTTTCGAACTCTCCCTTGGTTAGACGTTTGTTTTCGATCTGATGAGCCATCTGACTGCGCCAAAGAGGTTTCCGATGTTATTTTGGCTGGTATGGAGGCTTACATCCCTTTTTTGAAGAAATGCCCTTCCAACGGTAAGCCTTGGTTTGATTGAAAATGCAAGGAAGCTGTTGCTTCTAAACATTTTGCCTACCGACAATGGCGTGAAAATCCTAACACCATAAATCGTAAAACCTTTGTTCGTGCCTGGGAGAGATGCAAAGAAATTATCGATGAAACCAAGAAGACACATAATCAACGGATTAGAAACAAACTTCTCGCTTGTCCCAACAATTCCAGGTCCTTTTGGTCAGTCGCTAAGGCAGTTAATCAAAATTTCATCAAATCCACCATACCACCACTTACACGGCCAGATAATTCCATTGCAACAACACCTGTTGAGAAAGCGAACTTGTTGGCTGAACTCTTTGCTACACATTCTACTGTGGATTTCCAAGGAAAAAACCCCACCTTCTATTCCCATAGTGCAGTCAAGGATGTTCGATATTGTCTTCAGACAGCGTATCATAAAACGTATTTTAATGAAGCTAGACACCAAAAAAGCTTCTGGCGCTGACGGAATACCTGCCATAGTTCTCAAAAATTGTGCGAGGGAACTACCACCAGTTTTCTGTAGACTTTTCAACCTATCCTACAGAAAGGGAATATTTCCTTCCAGCAGAAAATGTGCCACAGTTCAGCCGATACCTAAAAAAGGCAAGAAGACCTTGCCAAATAACTACCGACCAGTCGCACTGCTTTCAATAATATCGAAAGTCATGGAAAAGGTTATCAATCAGCATCTTCTAAAATATCTTGAAGGATTCAACATTATTGGCGTTCATCAATGTGGCTTCGTAAACATAGATCAACAGATCTTCTGACCTATGTAACACATGTTTGGAACAACGCAATTGAACACTCTGGAGAGCGCTCTCTTGATATATTCAAGGCATTTGACCGTGTTTGGCACAATGGATTGTTGGCTAAGCTACGCTCTTCTGGTATGTCTGAAAAGTTCTGTTTGTGGCTCTCATATTTCCTCAGAGAGCGTTTTTTACGAGTCGATGGATTTCTTTCTAACACCTTCACTATCATCGCCTGTGTGCCCCAAGGCTCCATACTGTCTCCTACTCTCTTTCTCATTTACATTATCAATCTGCTGGAAAACACCGGGAATCCAATCTACAGCTTTGCAGATGACAGTACGCTTATCTCTTCATTCATTTTGAACACTCGGACATCGGCTACTCAGACGAATATCCGCAGACAGCGGGAAGTCATTCAATTTAACAAGAAATTCTATCTTGGGGTGACAGTAACCAAGTGGAATTTAACGCTACAAAAATCCAGGCGGAAGTTTTTTCTAAAAAAGTTAACGTTGCAGAATCCGACATAGTCATGTCGGTGCACTCCATTCCTCTAACATCGTCACTCAATTTGTTGGGCGTTAATTTGGGAGCAAATATGTTCTGGCATGACCATATTGCAATCATAGCAAGGAGAGCTTCTCAAAAGTTAGGAATATTATTTCGAGCCAGAAAGCTTTACACTCCACAACAACTGTTAATTCCTTACAAAGCTCAAATTCGACCAACTATGGAATACTGCGCCCATATTTGGGGCTCTATTCCCAAACATGCACTGCATTTATTGGATTCTATTCAGAGAAGAGCTGTTCGTCTGATTGGAGACCCGGAACTGACCGGCGGCCTTGATTCGTTGGAACATTGAAGAACGGTTGGCAACTTGAGAGTATTCTACAAGTATTTTAATGGAAAGTGTTCGATGGATGTAGCCCGCTTAATTTCTTCCAGAGCGGTACATTTTAGAAATACACGTCGCGCTAATACTTCACATACGTATGAGGTTCAGCTTGTTACTCCTCGTACAATCCTTTTCAAGCAGTCTTTTATATAGAGAACCTCATCCCCTTGGAATAATTTGTCCATTTGTCCAGGACTGTGTTTCCCACCGAGTAAAATTTACAGCGATTTAAGACAAAGGTGAATCGCTTTTTCCGCATACATGTCGCTCCTGTAGCGCTTTAAGGATTTCCCAGCAGCACGTGTGCTAGACTCTTAAATATACATATATATATATATATATATATATATATATATATATATATATATATATATATATATATATATATATATATATATACAGTAATACCCCGCTTAGCGCGACCCCGTTACGCGCGGTTTCACTATAACGCGAATTTCAAATTTCGCGCTCATGTAGTCATTAACTTCTCTATGGTCGCGGGGGGATCCCCGCTTTCTCTGAATATTCTCTTTGAAGAATTGGGAATTCCCTGTCCTTCGACTTTGTTCTATGGGGATTTCCTCGTTCGTTTCGTGTGTTCATTTGTTCCGTAATGTTAGTTCGGTCGGCTGGCAGTTTTGTTTTAATATTTATTGGAGATACATACATACATAATTTAACCCTACGTTAAAAATGCCGCCTGTAAAGAAAAAAGAGCGTAAAAGCGTCACTTTGGAATTGAAGATGAAAGTGTTAAGAAGAATGGAAAATGGAGGCAAAGCAACAATTGTTGGGAGAGATTTTGGACTCTCAGAATCGACTGTGAGAACGATTTATAAAAATCGGGAAAAAATTAAAATCTCCAGCGAAGGTTCAACACCTATAAGTGCAACAAAACTTTCTCGTTCGAGATCATCTATCTTAGAAAGAATGGAGAAATTACTGTCAGTCTGGATCGAAGATTTGAATAAGAAGAACACACCACTAAGTCAAGATCTCATATGCACAAAAGCAAAATCTTTGTATGAGATGCTGAAAACAAAAGAAGGAGAAGGGAGTGCCACTCCGACTTTTGCTGCCAGCAGAGGCTGGTTCCATCGGTTCAAGCAGCGTTCTA
Organism: Pachyrhynchus sulphureomaculatus; assembly: GCA_019049505.1. Taxonomy (NCBI): domain Eukaryota; kingdom Metazoa; phylum Arthropoda; class Insecta; order Coleoptera; family Curculionidae; genus Pachyrhynchus; species Pachyrhynchus sulphureomaculatus. Next base: position 103,361,381 of record CM032447.1, read on the forward strand.
ATCTTCACAATATCCACATAACAGGCGAGGCGGCCAGCGCGGACATTCAAGCTGCAGCTGAGTTTCCAGACAAGTTTCAAGACTTCGTTAGACGAGAGAAAATTCCTGCTTGTCTCATCTTCAATGTTGATGAGACCGCACTTTACTGGAAAAAAATGCCATCTCGAACATTCATTTCTAAGGAAGAACGTCAAGCCAGTGGTTTTCAAAGCTGCGAAAGATCGACTAACACTTCTGCTGGGTGGTAATGCCACTGGTGATTTCAAACTGAAACCTTTACTAGTGTACCATTCAGAAACACCCCGTGCAATGCGAGGCACAGACAAGACAAGTCTACCAGTTGTGTGGCGATCAAACAGAAAGGCGTGGGTTACACGGGAAATTTTTCAAGAATGGTATTCTAATAGTTTTTGCCCATCAGTCAAATCATACTGTGACAGAAATGGGCTTGAACCTAAAGTTATATTACTCTTAGACAATGCCCCAGGACATCCAACCTCACTTGATACGCCCAGAGACTTAAAAGTGTACGTAAAGTTCCTTCCACCAAACACTACGTCAATATTACAACCTATGGACCAGGGAGCAATAGCAAACTTCAAAGCTTATTACCATCGCCGCACTTTTAGCCAACTAATTCATGAAACTGACGGGGAAGGAAGACAGTCTATGCGAGAGTGGTGGAAGTCATACAACATTATGAAGTCTATTCACAACATAGAAGAGGCTTGGAAGGAAGTTAAAATGAGTTGTATGAATGGGGTGTGGCGTAATCTTTGGCCAGATGTAGTGGAAGCACCTAGAAGAATTGTCCAGATGCAGAGACAAGTGCTTGAAGACATTGCTGCAATGATTGAGGGGTCTGAACTTGAAGATGTCACGGTAGAAGATCTCGTAGAACTTGTAGCAACGCACGACGATCCTATTAGCAATGAAGATCTGATCGAGTTACAGAATAATCCTATCTACGATGAGGAAGAACAAGTAGAAGAGAAAGTTTTATCTTCAGGGGAAATACAAAATGCACTTTCAAAAATTTATTCAGGTTTGGACATATTGCAGAGTATAGACAATAATGATGACCGTGTCTTGACCGTGTGTCAAACAATTAAAAACAGTGTTGGGTGTTATGAACGTATTTTACAAGAACGTAAACAAAACGTTACCCAAAAGACAATAGATGTATTTTTCCGTAAAAAATAAGAGTATGTATTGCATAAAGTGTTCTTAGAATTAAAGTGATTGATTAAAATGATTTGTATTTTTTTGTATTAAATTTTGACTATGTTTAATCATAAACCTCGATATACGCGAATTTCAGTTAACGCGATTTTTTTCGGAACGTATCCCTCGCGTAAAGCGGGGTATTACTGTATATATATATATATATATATATATAGTAGTAGTAGTATTTAAATAGGTAATGTGATTTATCCAGTACTTTCCTCGCAAATACTCGGTCCTAAAATACGTAAATACAGAATTTCTTGTACCAAAGAAGACTTAATCCAAGCATTTATAATACTAGATTTTTTAAATTATGGTGACTTTCTGGTGTTAGTAGTAGAGAAACTATACAAAATTTATCGACTCTCCTCCCTTCAATTCTCTTTCTATAGGCTCCTTTCCTACTTCAAGTATTATATATGTACCCGTTTTGAAATCGATATCTTGTGTATTTGGGAGAATTCGACCCAACAGACAGATAGGTACTTAGACTGACAGATAGATCTACGCAAATTAGAGAAAAAGTTTGTCATGATCAAGAGACTCTAAAACGAGATTGATTTTTTCATGAATATAGAATACTCTTTAGCGAGGGAAGTAAAAAGGACTTCTTCAACTTAGTTCAAAGCTACTGTATTTAAGACACTCTATTTGGTATTAAGATTTTATTCAGAACATTATTTATGTTTTTAACTCAAACCAAAAATGCATTCTTTTAAAATAAATTAGTGATACCAGAATACAAAATTTTAAATGGTATTTTAATTTCTTTGTAAATTTTTCTTATCTACAATTTTCTACTGCAATACTATTGTTAGATCTGACCGGAATCTTTATATTTTCTGCAAATTTGTTACAATGATAATTGATTTTGGTCGTGCCACAGTTTTTGGCTTTACAATAGGCAAGACTAGATAGATATTTTGAAAGAAAAAAATAGAAATGTTTAAAATTATCCGTTTCAGATTTTTTAATATACAATGTAGTAAATTATACTTACCAATATATTTCTGCACAACGTATTTTAGTTTTAAGCTCATCAGTTTGTCTACATCGGCAATATTTTTTATCAACTGAATACCTCTTCCCCTGCATTTATTACCGGGCTTGACGATCCATATGTTCCGTACACCATCAAGATCGCATTGTGGCCAATGTTTTATTATTTCTTTTAGTCTTATTTTTGCTTGTGCGTAAGTTGATAATAGTTTATCCTAAAATAAGTTTTACAAGTCGTAAACTAAATCTAAATTTTAAAAAAGCTCTATAAATTTAGATAATAAATGATCACTGATCACTCATATTCTGAGGAAAAGGCGGGGATGTTGTTGTCCAAGTGTCGAAACATATATTTTTGTATTTCACGGCAACTTTTAGACAACGCTGTAGTGCTGCCACGGACGTTATTGCATTTCTGCAAAAAACTATACCTATGTACGTGGCTAGGCTATATATATTTACATAAAAGTATTCCGACCTGCCGGGATTAGAACCCAAGACCTTGTGCATAGCAAGCAAGTACTACGCCATGGAGCCACGGGCCGTCACATTTTTGAATAAACTGATATGGAATCATGAAAAGCCAGGTTAATTGCCGACTATCAAAAAACTTAATGAATAAAAAGTATTTAGAATTGCAAAACAATAAAATCGCAATTTGTTTTAAATGTTTCTTTATCTAGTTATAAAGTTTGAATTTTTTGTCCAAATAGTTTAATTGAGGTAAATTTCTACTGCTTTAATCATAATTAGAAATTTTTACAACTGGAAGAAATAATTCAAAAACTGACGCTTGAACGCCAGTTATTGCAATGATTTGTATCTAATTGAAATTTGGTGTTTTACTACTAAAATTGTCCTTAAGTGTTTAAAAATGTATCAGTTTTACAACTAAAACTGTCCTTAAGTGTTTAAAAATGTATCAGTTTTCTGATCTTCGCCAAGTTTTACTGAAGTTTAAAAACATAAATTTTGCAATTGCTGTATCTTAATAGCCTTATTGATATTTTATAAACTAAAATACGCCTCGAAGGTAAAGCCAAAATCCACCTATTGTAAAAAATGTGTTAATGCTTTGTTAGAACATTCAATTTTAGTTTCTTATAAAGTACGTATTAAGTACTAAACATCTCTGGTAATAATAATAAAAACAACGAAAGTAACTTAATTTAAAACTGTCAAACGGATATTAAAACTCCGTATGTCCATCGTTTGTCCATATTATTATTCGAGAGCGCATTTCTCTTGAAACATTTGTAAGTATTTCGGGAGTTATTTGGCGTCCAGAGTTTCTAATAACTTGTCCCAAATACTCATGATTTCTAAATGGATGTTTTTTTTTTATAAACGCCAGTGTTTAAGTACTCCTACAAAAAAGTCTAAGCGTGAAAGATAGAGGGAATGTGCCACATCGGCCTGTCCACTGGTTGCTAAAGTCCTCGTGTAACCAGTTTTTTACATCATTGGTGGAGTGAACACAAGCGCTATCTTGCTGAAAGTATATTAAATGAGGTTATCTAGAAAGTCAAACTAGTATGAAATAATAAGCATATAGCAGCATTTAAATTAACCCTTAGAAAAAAGAGTCCTAAAATTTTCGTCTCTAAAATTTCACACAATTTCACTTCAAAAATAAATTTTAGGTTTTCAGTGGTCCAACACCTACAATTTTGTGAACTTACGGTCCTGCTTGAAATTAATATTGCTTCGTCTGAAAATAAAAAATTTCTGTTTCTTCATTTTTTTTCAGTAGTTTAATATAAAGTTTTATTAGGGTGCCTTTGAATGCATATTGCTGCTATCTTTCGAGCACTTTTGTAGTTTTCCCCACAAATTTTAATAATTTTGCGGCAGATAATTATGGGGGCATTTTAAACACTACTTTTAATATTAAATAGAAGTAGTTAATAAAACACACAAATTCAATTTGCAAATACAATTATAATAGAACAAAAATCCCAATACGCGCATACTAAAATTACAGTAGTTTTCTTTTATTTCAATTTCAAAGCCTACCTCGTTGATCTTTTGTTTTCTCGTTTCCAAAGAAAACTGCAGTTTTTGATACGCTTGCAATTAGATATAAATCATTGCAACAGCTGGCGTTCAAGCAAAAGATCATTTTTTGAATTACTTCTCGCAGTTGTCAAAAAACAAAAGAATATTTCTAATTACGAATAAAGCAAAATAAAATTAAAAGTTTTTAGCTAGATAAAGTAATTTAAATAAAATTGCAGTTTTAATTTTTTTATGTAAATGCTCAAAATTTTGCAAATGGAGTTTAAACCAAATTCTAAACACTTTTTACTCTATCTCTTTTTGTCGATATTCTGTCAATTAACCCGACTTTTCATGGTGCCATATCGGTTTATTAAAATTTCCTGCCATACCGACGGTCACGTGACATATCAAAATCAATTTTTAAGTTACCGGACATGCAGAACTGACTACTGAAATAGAAATTTTGATTCTCTAATAATAAAAAAAATGTCCATATGTTGTGAACTATATAAATATATATAAAATATATATATATATATATATATATATATATATATATATATATATATATATATATACACATATATATATATATATATATATATATATATATATATATATATAAATATATATATGTATATATATATATATATATATATATATATATATATATATATATATATATATATATATATATATATATACATATATATACATATATATATATATATATATATATATATATATATATATATATATATATATATATATATACACATATATATATATATATATATATATATATATATATATATATATATATATATATAATATATATATATATATATATATATATAGAGAGAGAGAGAGAGAGACAATATAACATAACTAAAACAGTGGAAAAAAAAAACAAAAAAATACTGATTAGGACGTTTGACAAACATATGTACTAAGATACAAAACAATATGTGAACATTAAACCCAAGAAAATTGTAAAAAGAATATTGTTGTAACATGTTTAAGAAGCCAAAATGACAAATCTACCTGTTGAGGAAGCCAACTTGGCTGAAATCTTTGATTCATAATCTACTCTTAGTTTCCAAGGAAAAACAGTACCCACTATTCCCATAGTTCGGCCAAGGATGCCCGATATTGCCTTCAGACAGCGAATCATAATGAAACTAGACACCATAAGCGTGCTAACCCTAGTTTTCTGTAAACTTTTCAATCTGTCCTACAGAAATGGAATATTTCCTTCCTGTTGGAAATGCGTTACAGTTCAGCCGATACCCAAAAAGGCAAGACAGCCGCAGTGATTTCAGTAATATCTAAAATTATGCAAAAGGCTATCAATCAGCATCTGTTAAAATATTCGGGAGAATTTAATATTATCAGCCATCGTCAATACGAGTTTCGTAAGCAAAGATCGACAGAAGATTTTCTCACTTATGTAACACATGTTTAGAACGATGCAATTAAACATTCTTTCTCGAACGGTTGCACTTGATACAATCAACGTATTCGATCGTATTTGGCATGACGGATTCTTGGCTAAGTTGTGCTGTTATGATATGTCTGAAAGGTTATGTTTATGGCTCTCGGATTTTCTTGGAGAGCATTCTTTACTAGGCGTAGCCAACGGATTTCTGATTCATAAGGCTCCATATTGTCTCCTATTTTCTTTCTAATTTATATTAACGTTCTACTGGACAGGACCAAAAATCAAATTTACTTTGCTTTGCAGATGTACAAATGATATGCAAATATCCGCAGACAGCAGGAAGTCGTTCAACTTAACAAAGACCTGAAAGAAAGTCTATCTTGATGTGACAGTATCTAAAGAGAATTTAATGCCAAAAAAACCCAGGCGGCAATTTTCTGTAAAAAAGTTAACGTTACAGAAACCGACATATGTAGTTATGTTGAGACACTGCACATCGTCACTTAAGTTACTGGGCGTTAACTTGGGAGCAAATATGTCTTGGGATAAACATGTCGCCTGCGTAGCAAAGAGAGATTCTCAAATGTTGGAAGCACTATTTTGAATTAGAAAGCTTTATACTCCACAACAACTGTGAATTCTATACAAAGCTCAAATTCGACCAACGATAGAATACTGCTCCCATGTTCGCCTGATTGGAGATCCAGAACTCACCAGAAACCTTAACACCATGTATTTTTCGAAGAACGGTTGGTGACTTAAGTCTGTTCTACAAGTATTTTCATGGAAAGGGTGTGATATATGTAGATCCCTAAATTCCTCCCAGTGTGGTGTATGCTATTAATACAGATCGCGTTAATACATCACATCCGTATAAGGTTCAGCTTGTTACTCCTCGTACAACACTTTTCAAGTAGTACATCATCCCCTTGGAATGATTTGCTCAGGACTGTTTCCCACCGACTACAACTTACAACGTGGATCACTTTTTCTACACACGTGTCGTCTCTGTAGCGCTCTAGGGTCTATAATCATATCCTTTACCAAACTATTTTTGTTAATATTAGAGATTGTAAAACTTTTCAACTCCCTAAAACCCTGGAAATGACGTATATATTCATAACCTAAACTATCTAAACTCCGCCACCTATTTAATTACTTGTATATTTTACTACAAATAATAGAGAGAAATTATCATAATACTTTTCAAATTATAAAAAATTTATTGACTCTTCCCCCTGTCTCGCAAAGCGATATCTCTCAAAAACTACCGATTCCATTTTCACTTCAAGTATTATTTGTCTATCAAATTTGAAGTCGATATTTCATTTTGTTCTAGAGTTATAATGCCAGTAGAACGACGGACTGATGAAAATACTTTTTTGAATACTGAAACGCGAGGAAATGCAGAAATCTCAGAGTGTTTCCAAATACAATACCTCCCTTCAGCCAGGGAACTAAAAATCTATTCGTAGGTATATCTTACTTATGTCGAAACGTATTAAAGAAGTTAGATAATATATTTTTAATCCAATGCAATCTTGTTATTTAGCATAATAATAAATTCTCATTACCATTGTCCGTCTGAATATACCACATGATTTTTTACACAAAATTTTTGAATTATTAAGTTTTATCCTCTTTTATAATTTATTATAATATGTTATTAAATATTTATTTTAATTTCGCGACAGGTAAATACTTGTTTTTTTTCCACATTAACTTATCTTGTGATATAAAAGTGTTCGAACAATAAAATTAACTAGCCTTTGATTACATAATATATAATAATAAACATTATACTTTATGTTCAAATCATGTATATTATATCATAAGACGTAAAAAAAACTTTTAATGCGTATATTGTGTTTTCATTAAAAATAATCATCATTTAGTTTTAAAATACTTTTGTTGTTTCAAGTAATGTTTTAAACTAAATACATATTAGAGAGATCTTGCAACGCTTATTTTTCGCATGCCTTTGTTTTCATCGTTCTCTCAAACATGCGCAGTATTAATGCTAAGGAACTGCACTTTCACACCACGGCAGAATTGCAGTAAAATGAACTAAAAGTAAGGTTATGTTAGTAGTCATCTTCCATAAACTTAGGGGATTTTTTCATTCATTACATTATTAGTATTTGATGGGTCAACATAAGTTTCTAACTTGAAGTTGGGTCTAGCAGGTTTTTACCACTTCCTTCAATATTTCCAAGTTAATACGAATGTGCAATAAATAAAATTTCATTTGACTGCACTAAACAATTTAGTTTTTTCACTCGACACATGTTATACTAACAATGTTAACATCATCAGGAGCGATTAATAAGTCCACAGTCAGTTATCACTCGTGATGATGCTCACATGATTCGAGAAATGCATGCCAGATGCAAAAATAAAGTGTTTGTAGTAGTGGTATTCTGTAATGCCATTGTGCCAAAGTTTGCAAAAATCTCAACATAATCTGTACACTAATTAAATGTTGTCAGTGTTATTTGCAATAAAAGATTATAATTTCAATTTTACTTTATTTTTTTAGTGTTTTGTTTACCTAAGTAGGGAAAAAAACAAGCCCTACCATACTAACGATAAGAATAACGAACTTCAAATACACTTTCTTTGAAGTTCTTAAATAAAGGAAATAGTTATCTTTAATAAAGATTTCTCTTATTTTGTTTTATTACTGCGCAAGCTTTAAACCAGAGCAGAGGTGTCAAACTCAATTTTGCAGAGGGCCATATATTAAATTTAGAATGTGTAGGCGGGCCAGATTCAAATAAAAAAAATGTACTGAATTATTTAATTATATAGTATATAATATACGGCTCTAAAAAACATGATTCTTCTTTCTGTGACACATTGCGATCGCGGGCCTTATTGATACGTCCCGGGGGCCGGATGCGGCCCGCGGGCCGTATCTTTGACATCCCTGCTTTAAACGGTAGGCTCATGCTTCAAGTAACGATAACAGCTGAATCCTTATATTTAATTTCTTCCCTTTACTATTGCGCAGGCTTCCAATAAAGATAAAGACAGTGGCCTGCCAAATAAGTCTCTCTATTAGAGATCTCTAGTAGTGAGACTTTGCAACGCTTATTATGGCAGGCCACTGTCTTTATTTTTATTTCAAGTATTCGACCACCGTCTGGAGCTTACGCAGTAGTAAAGGGAAGAAATTAAATATAGGACTCAGCTGTTATCGTTACCTGAAGTATGCACCCAACGTTTAGAGCTTGCGCAGTATTGAAACAAAATAGGAGAAACCTTTATTAAGTATAACGATTTCCCTAATTTAGGAAGTTCTTTATTCTTATTGCTATTATGGTAGGGCCTGTTTTTCTTCTACTTAGGTATACAAATCACTAAGAAAATACAGTAAAATTGAAGTGATAATCTTTTCTTGCAAATAATACTGACAACAGGTAATTAGTGTTCAGATTATGTTGTGTAATGCTAATTTCAAATGAAATTTTATTTATCGTACATTCGTATTACCTCTGAAATATTTAAGGAAGTGATAGAAACCTTTTAGACACAACATAAAATACTAATAACTGGTCTGAAAGAATAAAAAAAGAAAAGAAGATGAATACTTGAGATAACGATAAGGACAAAGGTATGTGAAAATATGCGTTGCAAAATCTCTCTACTGTCATGATTTTTTTTGTTCCTTAATGGTAATTATGTTGGATACTTGGGTGCTTTGGGAGTGTAAACTTGTTAATTTGCGTTTAAAAAATTTGTTAAAATTAGTCAGTTAGTTTTTAACAAGAGACAAATTACTTGTATTTGTTTAAAGTCACAATCAAAAGATAAAAGAGAACCTGTAAAAAAAGAAAACTAATTTTAAGCATTACTAATATTAACATATCCGAACATTAAAAAAAGAACAGTTACGGTTACGGTTTTAAAACTGGTATTGTTGAAATTGCTTTAAAATGGTTGCACTTTACATATTAGTAACTTTTGCGCTAAGGGTAGCTTATTCTCATATTTCCCCACATTTTTTGTCTTATTACAATTTTCTTGGCTCAACGTCACCTTATGCCTGGCTAAGTTACTGTGAGTTTAATTAATGTCATAAATTCTTGAAGATAATTGTTTATAAAATGAACGAGTTAAATTCTCCTATTTTTTTTTTCAATAATTTTACTATTTTTTCGCAAAGTCATGAAAGAACAATAAAAGATAATAACAAGAACTTAATAGCTTAATAGGAATACTACCAGAAAAACAATGGATATCAACTGTAATTTAAAAATGATGTTGAAAATAATTAAAAACTATTTAAGAGTTTGGTAGTTATTAGGTTCCAAAAGGGACTTCATTATTTTTATTCTTGGTAAAATGAATATGTATAAAAAATAATTATAAGAAAAAAAATATTATACAATTCTGAAAACTGGAATAAAAATTAAGAAAAACTGTTAAGTAGATAATTAAAAAGTCATAGAAACACATATTTTAATTATATTTCCTTTTACAAATTTTTGCATTTTAATTTGTGGCAAATGAAATGAACTTGTTACCTTTAACCTCGGTGTGGAATACAAAAAAAAACGGAATTTACCTTAAAATCCATAAAATATTCATTTTGATGAACTACAGCATAATAATAGCCTAAAAATTGTTCCCATTCGTGGTCCCATACTCTAGCAAACTCCCTATCTATATCGTGATGCCTCTGTTGTGCGATATAGTCCGCACATCTAGAAAAATGCAATATGTTAGTTAGATTAAGTGTTTTCACTAAATTTTGTAAAATAAATTATTATCATGAAGTCAAAAAAGTTCAAAATATAAGATAGCAAAACCTAATATGCCCAGTTTCTTTAAAAATTGACCAATTTATGTAAGTTTACAAGTGTGTAAAAAACATGAAATTTCATTAATACGTAAATGTACATTTTGTTGCTGTTAGATAAAACTTTCATGCTCCTAAACAAGGGTTGAAAATTGTGCGAATGTTGGACCTTTTAAGGAATTTCGTTATTTTTTATTCAGTTTCGTGTATGTAGGGTAAAACCCCACTATCTGCTGTTGGATGGATTAATACAGTTTCATCTCGGAACTATATTTATAAAGCTGTTACGAGAATATCTAATACTCTTCATTACTTTTTAGAGCAATGACTGTTCAGTTTATTTGTTTCTGATGAGATCGAACGTTAATCAAGTATTGAATGAGGGTAATGGTCGATAATAATATTGAATCCTTTTAGATTTTTTAAAGATGCTGATTGACAGCCTTTTCCATAGCTTTCGATATTATTGAGTAAATTAATTTGTCTTGTATTATGAACATTATATGATCTTTTCGCTTTATACAGGGTGCTCCATATGTATGGAATAATGATTCCACAACATTTATTAAAAAGTGTATCAAAAAAATGTTTAAATAAAAGTTGTAGGGTGTTATACGGCGCACATGCTGACGTTGACAATAAAATGTTTTGAACTGTCAGTTCAAATAAATTACGCCATCTTCATTTTGAAATGAAAATTGAAAATGAAAAGCCCTGTATATTATTTTATTTTTGAGTCCTACTAAAAATTCTAGATATTATGTGTCTAACATACCATATGTCTAAATTAAACTGTATTAGAATTATTGTTATTTGAAATTTAAAAAAAAAAATACAAAAAACTATTAATAAATACTCTAGGTTTATTTTTAAGGTAACAATTACTGAAAATGGCTACTGTTAACAGCGAGGTAATGACCCAATCTGTCATAAACAGCCTGAACATAGTTTTGCAGAGAATCCGGGATGATCTGTGCTACATCATATTTAATTCTTTGTTGTAAATTTTCTACAGTTTCAGGTAGAGTTCGGTTTTCAAATGACTCCATAAAAAAAGTCGAGTGGCGTTAGGTCGGAACTCCTTGCAGGCCATTCTACAGCACCTCTTCTGCCTATCCATCGATTAGGAAAAATCGCATCCAAATATCTACGAACATTGATTTCATAGTGAGGAGGTGCTCCGTCCTGTTGATACCATAGATTTCTGTTAGGGGTATCCAAATTATTTTCATCGGGAAAAAGACCTGCACAAGTTGGAACTTGCTCTTGCAGTAACTGTAAATACCACTGTCCTGTAAGATTTCCATCGATAAAAATGATATGACGTCCATAAATCCCTGCACACACGTTTATCTTTTGTGGTCTTTGAGAATGACTGTTCATTATCCAGTGAGGATTCTCAGTAGACCAGTACCGGCAGTTATGCCTGTTAACTCTTCCGTTAAGACAAAATGTGGCCTCGTCAGAAAAAACAATATTATGATTTAGGTTAGGATCATTATTGATTCGTTCCATCATGACCTCGCAAAAATTCAACGAGTCTATCGTAGTCATCTTTAGACAACTCTTGCAATAGGATGGATTTGTATGGATGCATTTTTTCTTCATTCAATATACGACTTAAGGTACCTTGTTGGTAAGGTCTGGGTGTGGTCTAGGCAAAGCTGACGAGTGACTATATGGGGATTTTCTGTAATATCCAATAAAATATCTAACTTTTTATCATCGCTTTTTATCATCGCTTGTTTTAACTTTTGGGTTCAGATTTAGAACGATTCTTAACATGACCTGACTCTCTAAATCGTTTTAATGTTTTGCTAACTACGAATTGGGTAATAGGTTCTCGATTCGGATATTCTGCGTTAAAAAGGTCACACATCTCCTGTTGTGTTCTCCTACAGTCTCCGTAACCAACCATCATTAACAAAGTGATTCTTTCAGTTTCTGTTAAATGTACCATTATAATATTACGCTCAAATTGTAGTTTTACAAAATGAAGCAATAAACGTTTTCGTCAATGATTCATTTTTTGACGTGTTAAGTCGTTACCTGACAATAAATGTTTGACGCAAGTCAGCTTAAATTTTTTTTTTTTAAATTTGATCTCCATAATTCCAAAACAGTTCAATATATGGTATGTTAGACAAATAATATCTAGATTTTTAGTAGGATTCATAAATAAAATAATATATAGGGCTTTCCAGTTAAAAAAATTTAAGATGGCGTAATTTCTTCGAACTGACAGTTCAAAACATTTTATTGTCAACGTCAGCATGTGCGCCGTATAACACCCTGTAACTTTTATTTAAACATATTTTTGATACACTGATTAATAAATGCTGTGGAATCATTATTCCATATATATGGGACACCCGGTATAAAATGCCTATTGGTGACATGCTGGTTCATACATGATCTTTTCAATTCGGATTTGTATTCACATAAAATGTTAGAAACTTTGATGTATTGGCATATTTAATAGCTTTATTACTAGTACAGAATTGTTTTGAAAGATTAGTTACGAGTATTTTATTTTTACTAATCAACGTAATGGTCGATTCTATTAAAATTGTAGATAATTGATTTGATATATTATTTTGTATGTTTCCTAATAATATAAATACTATCAAAGTATATAATAGCTATTTTATCAGCTAGTAATTTTAGACTACTTTCTAATAGTAATTAAATAACAGGGTGTCTTTGCGAAACTCTACACGTTACATTTTGATATTGCCCTTCTTCTATTCCAGTTTGAATGTATCTTTAGTGTTCCGTACGGAACACTTACAAGATTACTTCGGTGTCTGTCCGTCTGTCTGTCACACCGGATTTTCTCCGAAACTAAGACATATAAACTTAACATTTGGCACTAGTATAGGAACTAATGACCTCATTAGAGCCGTGTAGTTTTAAAAGTTAAATTTTGACTTAAAGGGTTAGTTTTGGGGGGTGAAATCGGAAGTGAAAGGTCATCGAGTGGGGTATCAAATGAAAGCTTGTGTGAACAGAAGTTCAAGAATATATATAATGTAATATTTGCGTACACTTTTCTTTGTATTATTTTTAAAAAATTGCCAAGAATCACTGTCCTTCCCTCTTATCTCGAAAAAATACTGATCATAAAAGTTTGAAAAAATTCTGGACTATTCTCTATAGGATGTAGATTAAACGAAAATTATCACGAGTGCATTATCTTTGATAATTTATCTGGTATCGGGTCTTCCATTAAGGACTTGACAACTTTTTTTTGAAATAAAACGCCCATTTGAGACATTTCGAAAATTTTACTATCGGCTTGAAGTACAATCAAAACATTTATGTATGGAATTCGACTTCATTCATATGTCCACCACGGGCACGTTTGCAGCGGTCGATTCGTTGAACCCAATTTTCGATGACTCGGCCACACATTTCGACGGAAACGGCCGCTATCTCTCTTTCAATATTGGCTCTGAGCTCCTCTAACGACGCAGGCTTGTTAGCATAGACCAATGATTTAACGTACCCCCATTAAAAGAAGTCTAGAGGTGTTAAATCACACGATCTAGGCGGCCATTCGACGGGACCATTTCTCGATATAACACGTTCACCGAATTTAGATTGCAGTAAGTCGATTGTTACACCCGCTGTGTGGCTTGTGGCGCCGTCTTGTTGAAACCACATATCATTAATGTCTAGCCCATGCAATTGATCAAAGAAATAACGTTGCAACATGCCTCTGTAGCGATCTCCATTGACTGTAACGTGACGGTTATTTTCATCAACGAAAAAGAACGGTCCAATGACACCCACCGGCATGAAAACCGTACCAAACAGTAATTTTTTGTGGATGAAGTGATGTTTCTTCAAGCACATGAGGGTTTTCACCTGACCGATAACGCATATTCTGTTTGTTGACGAAGCCGTTTATCCAAAAATGCGCTTCATCACTAAAGATGATTTTGCGATGAAATTGGTCATCTTCTTCCAACATTTCTAGAGCACAATTCGAGAACGTACGTCGCTTCATATGATCGAGTGGCTTTAGTTCTTGAGTTAACTTTAACTTATAAGGGTGCAGGCCAAGATCCTTACGCAAAATTCGCCATAGTGTGGTCTGAGCGATGCCCAATTCTTGTGAACTCCGTGAAATCGACTGTTTTGGTTAGTTTGAGATGGACGCTTGAACGGCAGCAATATTCTGGCCACTTCGACCAACCCGTTGTCTCACTGGCACGGGAACATCCAGCAGCGAATATGTTAACTCAAATTTTTTCACTAGACTATGAATCGCTTGTCTACTGGGACGAGAATTACGACCAAAAATTGGCGTTAACGCTCTTAAAGTTGCAGTTACCAACTCCAAATTTTGGTAGTAAATTTTAATTATTTGTAAACGTTGTTCGTTCGTGTACTTCACCATGATGAAAATGTTGACTTTACTGAATGTTTTGACGTTGACAGTCCGGTGATTGGCTTAAGGGTGCGTTCACAGTGAAATTTCAAAGTTGTCAAGTCCCAAATGGAAGACCCTTTATATAAAAAACCAAAAATTTCAAGGCCATCAGATCGGAAAAAAAACTTTGTTGAAAACTCATTTGGCGTATGTTTTGTGAACATCTGATCACTGAACTGAACACTGATCATTTTATACCAATCTAACAAAAATTTTTATTTTAAAAGCAATCAACGTACGGAACACTAACTGCTCAAGTCCCACTTGCATTTGGCTGGTTGTTTCTTTTAAATAACTTTTAACCCATTAATGATTGTTTTTTCATAATACCAATATTATAAATGACATATTATTAAATGTGTCAAAATTCTCACACAAGTTTAAAAGAAGTATGTAGCATTTTTTATTGTTATAAAGATAAGTATTTTTACAAAAACTTGTCAATGTTGGCAATCTGATTTTTGAATTCATCTTGTTTGTATACCTCCCAGTATCAAATTTTATTAAAATGACTTTTGCTGTTTTAAGGCAACGCAACAATTTTTTCTTACTCTGAATATCATAACAGTTACATGTCTCACTGTTACTGATTGCTTGTTCTTGGAAATATATGTAAGTGAAATAAGAAGTTCGGTACGAATCGCTTTTTGCTGTTAGTTTTTCAGCACTTGACATCAAAAAAATTAAATTAAATATGATATTTGATGTTAAGGTATTTCTTACGAGAAGACAGAGAGAGCATTATGTTAGAGAGAGACGCGAAATAGTTTGGTTTTCAGGAAATAATGAATGTGGCAACGTAGCTTCTCGCTTGCTTCCCGCAGCACGCAATCACGTGCTATTTATAATAACCTTGATGATGACATGATAAACAATAAAAATTATGTATAATTAATTAAAATGATACTTTGAATTGTTTATTAAAAATATATCAATTGTTAAGTATTGATAACTGAATACATGTGCGTGCGAGGCACGCGTTTATTCTAGTATCTTCTAAAAGAAAGTCCGATCAGTGCAAAACGATACTTTGAATTATTTAATAAAAGTATATCAATTGTTAAGTATTGATAACTAAATACATGTGCGTGCGAGGCACGCGTTTATTCTAGTATCTTCTAAAAGAAAGTCCGATCAGTGCAATGCATATACAGTCAGTCCAAAAAGTTTCCATACACTACCTGCTTTCTATACTATTTTTCTGTTATGTTTAACTAATTAATTGGAACTATGAGGAAACATGTTTAAATTAATATTTGAATCTTAACCAACTGGGATTAGTATAAAAAACAACTACGGAACATTTTATTTTTTATTTTTATCATTGTTATAAAAATTTAAACAATATTAATATCAAAAAAGTCTCCATACACTCAAGAACTGCCTTGAAAAAACACGTTATAATCAGCCGCATTTTATGAAGCTATTTGAAACTGAAAACAAATGAATAATTTTCGGCCATACTTTTTAATCTGTCACTTGTTGCTAGTAATTTTGCAGTGGGTTTTCAAAGTAGTAATAAAAATTAACGAGAGAAATTGTGAAATTCCATTTCAAGTTCGCAAGATCATAACTGATTTGTGGAAAGATGGAAAATCGTACAGAAATATAGAAAAAAATTGTTGAAAAGTCGCATGCTACTGTTCAGTACATTGTAAACCAGTATAAATCAATACGAGTTCCATGTGAAGAGGCCAGTATTGTTAGACAAATAATAATTATAGACCCCAAGAAAAGTGCACCAAAATTAAAAGAAGAAGTACGGGAACTATTTTCGAAAAATGTTTGTTCACAAACAGTGAGAATGGTTTACACAGGGCAGGCTATAAGGGGTGTGCAGCCAGGAAGAAACCGTTAATTTCGCAAAAAGCGGTTAGCTTTTGCAAGGGAATACGTTACTAAACCTCCTGAATTTTGAGAATCTGTAATTTTTAGTGATGAAACTAAAATTAACCCTTTTGGGTCTGATGGCAGAACTAAAGTTTGGAGAAAGAAGAATACCGCAATCGATATTAAAAACATTTGTTCCACGGTGAGACAGGGGCGTGGCAGTATTCTGTTTTGGAAATGCATGTCCGCTGGAGGGATTGGAAATTTACATTTTATTAATGGTACCATGGATCAGCATGTTTATCTGAATATTTTGAGAGATAATTTAAGAGAAAGTGTCCAAAAATTAGTACTCGAAAAAAGATTCATTTTCCAACAGGACAATGATCCGAAACATACCGCAAATTTGGTGCGAGTATGGATCATCCATAATGTGCGACATCAGCTTCATACACCTCCGCAATCACTCGATGTTACCGTTATGTTAAACGGCGCATTCGCAATCATAATGTTTCAAATAGAAAAGAATTAAAAAACAGAATATTGAATGAATAGAATAAGCTGGTTGTAAGCATGACAAAAAGGTTACAGGAGATTATCAAGGCCAACGGCGGTCTCACTACACATTAATTAAAACGAAGTTGTTATTTTCTGTTAAACTCCGTCAAACTATTATGGTATTAGTAATTGTTAGGTATATGGAGATTTTTTTGACATTAATTTTGTTTACATTTTTATAACAATGGTGTAACTTCTAAATAAAATGTTCCGGAGTTGTTTTTAATACTAATCCTCGTTGGTTAAGTTTCAAATATTAATTAAAACATGTTTACTCATAGTTCCAATTAATTAGTTAAACATAACAGAAAAATAGTATAGAAAGCAGGTGGTGTATGGAGACATTTTCGACTGATTGTATATGATTCAAAATTTGAAAGAACGCCCGCGTCCGCGCACCCAGTCTTCTTGAAGCTACATTGCCACAGCGATAATTTACTTCATAAAATATATGAAAAAGTAATATTTATCTAATAAGAGGTAAACTACCTTCATATTTTTTAATTTTTTTATGTATATATATATATATATATATATATATATATATATATATATATATATATATATATATATATATATATATATATATACCATATATGTGTATATATATATATATATATATATATATATATATATATATATATATATATATATATTTGTGACTTTTTACTTTTTAATGTCTATACGACAACAGAAATTGTAAAAAAGCATGTTTTTGATCGAAGAAAAAGTATGGATCTTTTACGTGTTAAATATCTGAAAATTTTACTATCAATTATGGTAATACGGCGTGGAATTGAAGCAGTGAAAGCATGATGCTAAAATCTATTATTTCTCAAAATTCCAAGTAAAACTACTCTTAACAGATAGTCGTAAGAAATATCTTAATTGAAGCTGTTGCTGTGCCTGGGTATCATTTTGAGAGACGATATAATTTTTTTTATTTAGTTTCACTTTTTTAAATGACAGGTACTTTATGGCGACGTATATTCGTCACAAAATAAAATTAAGGACAACAAGGATTTTAAAGATATTTACAACTATTGCTCACTTGATACACTTTGTGTTAAAATTAGAAATAATGAAAAATCACATAATCTTGCTCGGATTTAAGAACTCTGAAAGAGAAATATGAGACAAAATACATATAAAGCAATTCCTCTAATCCACTCTCTTGTTCCTTTAGCTCCTTATATGTTTGACTATAAATAGTTATGATTAAATTTATTCATTAAAACAAGCAAAAACCAGAAACTGTCTTCATAAAATTGCTATATTTCATCCTAGCTCCCTGAACTAATATAGTTCAAGTATTTCGTTTAAGAATTATCGTGTCAACGAATAGATGGGTTGATAGAATTCGAAAACTATGGGTTTCGTGATCTAAGAAATCTGAAACGCGAAGAAATGCAAAAATCGAGTGTAATTTCTTTACAAATGCAATACTTTCCTTAGCAATGGAAGTAAAAAATACGATCAACTGAGTTCGTTGAACAAAAAAAAAAAAAAATGGAAACTGAGCTTAGGTACTACAATAAGGTTTTTATGATGCTTAATAATAAAGTTAAAACAATTGTTTAAAACTATGCTATTTAAATGAAAATTAAAAGTTGCTTGATAAAAAAAAAATATAAAAGTTGGTATAAAAGGCATTGCTATCTTACTACAGGTTTATTACCTATCCATAGCAAAGTTAAGGGCAGAGTGTGGAACCGTTCCTTCCACGTAGTGTACATCTTTTTTTGCTTCATACCGTTCTGTGAACCACCTAAGGAGACTTATACAAGCTGTTGTACGATAGTCATCTACGAAAAGGTTATAGTGATCAGGGAATCCCAAAACGTAGCATCTTGGAAAGTTTATCTGAAATTATTACTTATTATATATTAACACTTTTTTTAAGAAAATCTATTGTATTATAGATTTAGGGTAATCCTTAATAAGGATAGTAAATTTGATGGTTGAATTATTTGAAGTCTTTCTGATTTCAACTGTTTTAATTCTACAGTTATTTAAACTTTGGATTTTAAGAAATTTAAATTTGTAAAAATTGAAAAAATCCTTTTTTTTTAAATTTCTTTATTAGACAGCACATTAAAATTATAGTAAGTAATTCTTTGTAAACTATCGTAAAATTTTGTCTTGAAAAATCGAATAAACGCAAATAGCCGGTCAAGTGCAAGTTGAACTTGCACAATAAGTGTTCTGTACGTTGATTGCTTTTAAAATAAAAAATTTTGTTACGGAGGTATAAAATGATCAGTGACTTCACAAAACACACCCCAAATGAGTTTTCAACAAACTTTGTTTCCAATCTTTACTGAAAACTGATGACCTTGAAATTTTTGTTTTTTTTTATATACCAGATAAATTATTAAAGGTAATGTACTCGTGATAATTTTCGTTCAATTTAGACCCCGTGGAGAATATTCCGGAATTTTTTCAAAATTTTTTAATCAGTACTTTTCGAGAAGGGGGGGACAGCGATTTTTCGCGATTTTTTAAAAATAATACAAAGAAAAGTGTGCGCTACTATTACATTATATATATATTTTTTACTCGCGTTTTTACAAGCTTTCATTTGACACCATACTCGATGACCTAGTAAAATTTTTTTTTTCACTTCCGATTTCACCCCCCAAAACTAATCCTTTAAGTTAAAATTTAACTTTCAAAACTACACGGCTCTGATGAGGCCATCAATTCTTATATTAGTACCAAATTTTAACTTTCTATGACAAATAGTTTCGAAGAAAATCAGGTGTGACAGACGGACAGATAGACACCGAAGTGATCTTATAAGTGTTCCGTACGGAACACTAAAAATTGACCGATTTTGCAAGGCATTTGTTACAAAAATTATTGGTACTTAACGTAAGGAATGATACACAAAAGTTGCTTAGAATTTGTCTTAAAATTCAAAAAATTAAAAATTTGTTTTTGTTGGTGTTTAATTGAAACTAAAAAGTATGCTTCATATCTCAAGAAACTGAAAGAGACTCCATTAAATCTATTTTTTTTTGGTAATTTAAGCGTAACCCGAAGAATTATGACAATGCATTGCCATTAAGTAATGAGAATGTCTGCATTCGTTCATTCTATGCGTAAGTGAATTTGTGTACAAGAAATGATCTGAGGGTGGAATGATAAGTCGTATTTGGAAAAATTAAAGCGTAAATTCAATGGATTTCTGGCGTCACGTTGTAACTGTAGATGGAACGTGAATTTACCTTTACACCCCGGAAACAAAACGGCAGTCAGAACAGTGGATTGTCCAAAGTGAAAGTGCATCCAAAAAAAAAATGAAAATAGTTTTATTGGCAGATTGGCAATTGTTTTTGATACTCACAGGATATTATCACGATTGACTACTTGGAAAAGGTAAAACAGTGACTGGCTCGTATTACGTCATGTTATTAGACCATTTGCATAGTGAGATGAAGCAGAAACGACCAAGATTAGGGCGTATAAATGTGCCCGTTCACCAGGACAATGTGCTTGTTTACACATCGATTATTGCAATGGCAAAAAGGCACGAGCTGCGGTTCGGAATAGTTCACCGTGGCCCCAAGTGATCTTTCTTTGTTTCCTAACCTCAAAAAAGGTAAGAAATAATTTTTTGTAAAAATATTTTTTTTTTCAGTAAAAAAATTGAAATCTTGATGGACCAACTGTATTGGGCTTAATGGAGGTTATGTTGAGAAATAAGTTCTTGTTTTCACAAAAAAATATTATTTTTTTATTATTTAAATTATTTTTTACAAGCCTTTTCAATACACCCTCGTATATCGACAGTGACTACGATTTGAAAATTTGGCGGTCTTTCTTCGGGGCGATCTAGTGCAGAGAATGTGAATCTTCTTAGGTAACAAATTGTATATATAATTCAGGGACAAAGATAAATGAAAGTACACTTATAAAAGTAAAATCCCTAGGTTTTTTGTTTAACATAGATTACTCTTGGAAAAAGTATCCGAATAATAAAATATGTATAAGGACTTCCTATGTTGACAGAAAGAGATTTTGTTAACTGGTATTTTTCTTACATTTGCCACATTGTCTTCTGCATACCAGTAGAACTGTTGCAGTAACAGAGCCAAGCCTTCTTTTGAAGCAAATAAAGATCTACTAAAACGATTTATAAGTTTATACGTATGTCCCCTGTGCTGTAGGTCAGATGGTTCTTTTCTCATGGACCAGTAAAAATCACAGTCGTAAGATGCTAACATTCGAGACATGACTGAAAATAAATAAGAATAATAATAATTATAGCTAATACGCCTTTATTAAGATTCTTCATGATGGTTTTACCACCTTAATACAAGATCGAGTAGTATTGTTATATTTGCTTGTTTGAATATTACTCAGAATCAGAAGAATACATTTGACACATATCTTCAAATCCAATATCTTTTAAACTTCGTTTTTGGCACCAAATATGTTTTTTTAAACTTTTTTAAATAGTAAAAGTTATAGGGAAATATAATTCACTTTTGATTATTGTAAATAAGCAGTATCAAAATTTTATATTTATATTTCACCTAACATCATTGCCTATGTCTACATCGGGGATCGCAAAGAAAAATACTAGTAGCTGCAACTACTAGTTGCTGCCACAACTAGTTGCATTAGTATTTAAAAAACCTTAACATTCAATTATAAAACTATTCAACGCTTTAAATTTGGCTAAAGGATGTTACTTTTGATATGGACTATTTTCACAAATTTTCATCTGGGTGACACAAAGCAAAAAACCACTTTGTACAAAGTAGATATGTATTAATATTTTAAAGTTATTCACTCATATCAAGATTTTTCCCGGTTGACGTTACAGCTACATTTACACTAATCCAGCGCGGTTAGAAGCCCATTATCTCGGAATAAATCCTCTGTGATCATAAAGAGCAAGATAAAAGCCATCTAGATTGATTATTACCATTGCAGTCAATGCACTGCATTTTTTTTTATATTTAACCCTAATTTTAACTTATAATTACGATTGATAGTTTTTTGGGTTAATATATATTTGTATATATATATATATATATATATATATATATATATGTATATATGCATATATGTATATATATATATATATATATATATATATATATGTATATATGTATATATGTATATATATATATATATATATATATATATATATATATATATATATATATATATATATATATATATATATATATATATCTATCTATCTATATATATATATATATATATATATATATATATATATATATATATATATATATATATATATATATAATATATATATATATATATATATATATATACATATATACATATATACATATATACATATATACATATATACATATATATATATATATATATATATATATATATATATATATATATATATATATATATATGTATATATATATATATAAATATATATATATATATATATATATATATATATATATATATATATATATATATATATATATATATATATATATATATATGACGGTGACCCTATCAATCGAATCATCACATCGGCACAGGTGGAGAGTTTAAAGAACAGTCAAGTTTAATCGATATGCTAATAAACTGTAAGTAATAAAGCTGGAAAACACCAGGAATACAATCTACAGCTATGCAGATGACAGTACGCTTATCTCTTCATTTACTTTGAAGGCTCGGATATCGGCGACTCAGGCGAATATCCACAGACAGCAGGAGGTCGTTCAACTTTACAAAGACCTGGAAGCCTGGCGGCAGTTTTTTCTAAAAAAGTTAACTTTGCTGAACCCGACATAGTCATGTCGGGGCACTCCATCACTCTAGCATCGTCGCTCAATTTGTTGGGCGTTAATTTGGGAGCAAATATGTCCTGGCATGAATATGTTGCAGGCATAGCAAGGAGAGCTTCTCAAAAGTTGTGCATGTTCAGTTCTGCGAAATTTGAACAACGCCATAGGTCATGTGTAGTATTTTCGAATAAAACACTGTTTTTTATTTTAAATAAAAGGAACAAAATGTCACTCACAACAACTTTTATTATTTTTTTGTCAACGTTTAAATGCTGTAATATCTTATTTTCATTATCGACTTCTGAAAAAACTGATTTTAGTTATTAATGTGGAAAATGACATATGTTTTACTACATTCGGTAATGGTATGAAAAAATTATAATTTATGATTATGATTAAAAACATCATACAGAGAGATTTATGATTAAAAACATCATACAGAGTGGTATAAGTAGCGTCACCTACAATTTACAACAAAACTGTGAACTGATTTCGATTTCTCATCTCAGAAAATCCCTTAGCACCGAATCTTGTACAATTAGTACAATTATTAAGAAAGCTACTTAAGAAAAATTAAAATAAAAGTATAACTTTGACACCCGGTATCGTAAATTACGAATTTTTGGACTAAGGTAAGTTAGGTTTAATGGTCATATTTTCATCCCAGAAATCCACAGTAACTCTATGTACACGGAAGACTGGGACACCCTATATATATATATATATATATATATATATATATATATATATATATATATATATATATATATATATCATCAGGCTTAATTCCTCCCTGTGAATGTAGTGGCTAATTCGACGTCGGGCTTCGATTACTAGCTCATAAAATGGTTGATGAGTTACCTACATAAGCTGATCTGTCCATTCCCTGGGAGACCACCCTTGTGATCTTGTCCCTTCAACTTTACCCTGGATTATGAGTGTCCCATGCCTTCCCCTCCTCTCAAGATATGCTCAAAGAATTTAAGAATATTGTCCAAGATTCATCATCTTTGGGTAATATGAAGCTCTTAAAGAATATATAGTGGTTAGAAACAGATTAAGAAGGTTTGGTGAACTGAGTAAAGCCACAACTGATTGAGAATGATTTACCTTCACGACCTTGTTCATTGGTCGTAATTGAATAATTAAGCCAGTTGATGTTGTGGACATTAAAGTCGCCTAGGAAGGCAATTTCGGCACTTGAATAATTAATTTATAAATGATCGTCGGTGTCTCCAAGGGAAGTGAAAAGTGTTTTAAAGTTAGTATCACTTAATGGTCGATAGAGGCAGCAGATAAACCTTGTGATTTACTGAGGCGTTATTTTTAACCACATAACATCAAATTTTCGATGCTCCAGAGCTTCTTCACGTTACCAAGTGATATCGCTTTTGACAAAAAGACAGATTCCAAAGTTACGCCTAAACCGGGAATAGAAGTCTTACTCAGGATAGAGAAAGTCGACTGCGCTGGTCGATGAACTCACCCTGAGTTCGCAGAGAGCGAGTACATGAGGCTTATTTGATTGTAGTGTGTTGGTGTATTGAATTTATGTTTAAGTCCACACGGAGATCCGAAATCCTGGAAGCTTCATCATGCTATTTTTCCCACGGTGAATCCAGAAACATCGGCCCAGTCATGAAACGTTAAGTAACTTCACGCAGCCTAAACGGATATATATATATATATATATATATATATATATATATATATATATATATATATATATATATATATATATATATATATATCGTAGATTGCAGAAAATTGACCTCAAATAGCGAATCCTAATAATAAAGGAAATCGCCCTTAAAGAAATAATGCCATGAGTATTTTTTTTCACACCCCACTGATGAAAGCTGAACTCCACAATATTATCGAAATACGTAAATTAGACAGAAGGTCTTGTTTTTTCGATCCCGTCAGTCAGCTTTTCTCCAATAAATTTGATAAAAAAATTTTAAAATATTTTTCTATTTTAAAACCGAAAGGTTTGCGGCTTCTCTGTTTTCTGCATTCCAGAGAAGATTGAAGTGTATATGCCGCGACGGCGGTTTTTTCTGTTTTCTTTTCAGTGAATGTTTCCCAATCAAGGGGGTGAGATGTTGTAAAGGTCAACGTTTCTTTTAAAAGAGCTAGACTGACACAGTGATTAAGAAATATGCAGAAAGTGTTGAATATAGCAGTAAGTGAGATAGGTTGTATCATTGGTACAGTTGGTTAAGTTTTAAATTTGTCACGGAAACTTAAGATGTTTTATGTGGCGATCCATTGTATATTTAAGGTACATTTATTTATTTCGTATGGATGTACATTGCACACTGCAATTGAAGTTAAATAAACTCACCTAAATGAATTATATAAAAATATAACCAACCAACCAATAAGGTACCAATTTAAGGTACATCGTTTACCATTTACCATATTGAAAAAGTTCAGAGAAAAACCTATTTAAAATTCTGTTTTTATTTTGGCTCCAAACAGTTGTTGAATAAATATAGCCGATCTCGATAATAAAGGTAAAAATCTACCCGAAACCAATTTGATAAAATAAATAATTTATAAAAACTGTTATATTTTAAAATAATTACTTATTACTTACACAAGTTTTATATTTCAATATTGTAATAGAAAAAAATTGTAACAGGTATTTTACCAAAATTTTATTTGCTCTCTTGTAAAAAAGATAATAAAATAAATATTGGGACGGATTGTTCCCCTTTATTTATTATAGGCTTGAAAGAATTTTTTTGGCAGATGTCGACAAAAAATGGTTACTTTATTATCGCCGAAGAGTTTACTTTGGGCTTCTGCTGTAGTGTTTTGTTTATTGATTCTTCCAACGTATTTTTGAAAGGACTTGATGTACTTTCCACAGTATTTTTATAATATTGGAGATAAAGGTTTTACAATTCTTTAAGACTTCAGCGTTAAATCCCGAAATAGACGGTTCACTATTTAAATGTGGCTGAGCAATTGCTTGTTTTTATTATTGATAATAATAGAAGCGTCTTGTAAGATCGATGTGCTTTCATTACTTCAGTTTGTTTGTTCGGGAAAGACTTTTTTGTCCGTGAGACAACTTGAATTCCGTTCATAATGGTGCCAACGATAGCAACTCTTTGGTAAGCTTCTGCAAATAAACTTGCAACTTTATATTTGTCCTCAATCATTTTTCTGTTCTTTGAATGTAATAAGAGCTTATAGGTTTACAAAAAAGACACGTCGAGAGGTAAAATTTATTTTTATCTGCGATTTTTTTAAGGTGTGTCAATTTTGCCCTACTGTTAATGAGGAATGATATATTTGCTCCAGCGCATTACCAATGCCAGGGTAGGCCTTTCATGGGAGAGGTGATTTTGTAAATATTTGATGAAAATAAATTTTTCCCTTTTTTTTTTAATTTTTCAAAAATTTTCGAATTTGAAAAAAAAAGTATTGAATGTGCTTCTACATGGCCCCACCCATTTCAATACATGCAGTGAATTTCATAACACCCTATATATATAATGTATATATATATATATATATATATATTATATATATATATATATATATATATATATATATATATATATATATATATATATATTTATATATATATATATATATATATATATATATATATATATATATATATATATATATATATATATATATATATATTTTATATATATAACATGTTATTAAAACGGGACAAAATTTATTAACAATATTAAACTTACCAGTCCTCTCACACTTCTCGACGTAATTTGTTGGAGACTCCCAGTCTTGCTTTGCAGGTAGATTACTAGTAACATCGTCTGTATTACCAAACTTTTGTTTGGTACCATGTTCGTATTTTTCTACCCAGTTTCGTTTTAAAAGTTCTCTGCGTATTATGGACCATCCACCTAACAATAAATCATATACGATATTGTTAAAAGATCTTGTGAAATATTTTTTTCTTACTCAATAAGGAAAGCATTGCAATACCAAAAATCTCATCCTCAGAGATTTTAATAATTCTTTCTATCATAGAAAACCTACATAATTAAAAATATCCAACTGTTTGTCGGGCGGTTTAAAAATGATTGTTGTCTAATTGAGTGGATTCAGAATTGATTTTTCTTTACAAAAATAGTATTGGAGAAATGTGTTATTAGGTCATAAATATTCGAGTAGGTAATTTTGAAAAGCTGGAAGGGGAGATTTAATACAGGGGATTAAACAATTTCGATGAAATTACAATTTTACCATTTTTTATTGTGAAAATTAATATTGGTTATGATTTGTTATCGTTGAGACGCAATAGTGGAAAGCAACAATGTTAGGTTAGGTTGTAAATTAAAGTGGCGTTAGTAAAACAAAGGCGTTTGTTGACAATGAGTTTATAAAAAAATTTCGAAAACAAAATTTTTGAATTTTGGGAAACATATTCGTAAATAATCATAGGCCAGATTTTTTTAATTTTGTTCAGCACAATTTTGGAAGTAACGCATCTTGAAAAGAGATAATTGAAGACAATATACTTAAAATTAATCTTAAAAAATTTACTTATATAAGTGCAAAAGATAAAGTCAGGCAAATATAAATTTTAAAAAACTAATCAATTAATTTAGTTTAATTTGGATTTAACCGAATATGAACTAGATTTTGTACGTGACAAATGTAATTACGAAAACCTTGGATAGTCACGGACAGATCAGCTCAGGTCACCCTGAATTAAACTACAATTTGACCAATAACTTAAATTAATCTGTGTCAGCGACTAGCCGAGATCCACCTACTAATACTAAAAATCAGTTTTTTTCGTTTTTGAAAAATTCGTATTTCAAAAATTTTGGTTATTTTTTGACCATTTAACCACATTGTTTTCGATATAATTGTTTCGATTTCACCAGGCAGCAGCATATCTGGAGATGTGCTTGTCAATACTTTGTATTTGTCATGCAAATTTTGACAAATGAGTAATTATTTTTTCAATATTTTTTTATATTAATTAATAAGAAAGTAGAAGCAGTTTTATAAATATCATGCCGGACACGAAAGTGGATTGGAACGTGTCAGGAATTCATCTACCGTGCTTATCCGCCTTATAAAAAACACTTTTTGAATTTGACACTTGCAATGCATAAAAATATAAAAAATAATTATCCAGTTAACTAGAAAAAATAATCTGAAGCCAGAGCAGAATTTTAAAAAAAATGTCCAAAATCTGATATGATCAAGCTTCATTACAAAAATATAAAATTTTTGACTCATTTGAGGTTCTTTTAGGCACCTAGAAGTAATCATCTTTGGCCCTATGTAAGTTTATTTCATAGCGGCATAGTGTTTTTTATAAGTATATACAAGTATATGTTTTATATTAGTATATATTTAATTTTGTTGATTTTATTTCCAGCTACATAAATCGTTAACTGTTAATACCTTTTATTAGCATATATATATATATATATATATATATATATATATATATATATATATATATATATATATATATATATCGCGATGGTTATCGAAATATCGATAATTACCGACATATCGATAAATAGTTTGAGATTCATAAAAGTTACGTAGTAATCATTAAAGTTAAAAGTCCATTTTAAAAACTAAGGATAAGTTTTAAAAATGAATAAAATATTATATGGCTTGGCTACATTTATAAAACAGAATACATTTTCAAAATTTTGTATTCTTTTTGTTCGAAAAACTAAGGATTATAGGTAGTATATATAAACTCCTGGACAAAATTAACGCAACAATCTGAAAATTAATTTTTCTTTTTCTTATGTCAGTTTTAAAGTTTATCGAGTATTTGAATAGTAGGCTATGCATATTTTGTTTCGTTGTTCATGACAGAAATCAAAACAATTCGTTTAGATTTACAGTTTTAAAGAATTTTTTAGAAGATAAACAATTTTCTGTAATAATGCGATAGATTTAAAAAAATGAATCGAACAAGGAATTTAACTGAACACGAGGTAGTGCGAGCCTCAGTTTTATTGGACGAGGGATATTGTCAGAGTTATGTTGCCAATTTGTTAGGCAAACATCGTTCCACAATAAGTCGTATGTTAAGACACTTGAATGAAGTAGGAACTTATTCTAGAAGGCTAGGGAAAGGGCGAAAACGATGCACTAGCGACCTAGATGAACGTTTTATAAGACAATATGCTTTAAGAAACAGGACTGTCACTAGTTCTATAATAAGAAACGAACTCGAAGCTGTTCGCAATGTCACAATTTCTTCTAAAACAGTTAGAAGTCGGTTAAATGAAGCTGG
>CM032447.1:103395741-103423195 GCA_019049505.1 Pachyrhynchus sulphureomaculatus
TGTACGCTAAAGTTCACTTTACAGAAGTTAATTTGCCGTGCAATTATCAAATTTACTATACAGAACTCAGTTTGATTGTGAAACAATCAATTTGAATGTGCTACACACAAAAGTTAATATGACCCTTCGATGTTTAAATTAAAAGTACAACAGTCAAATACTAATTGCTTAACAGTCAATCTGACTGCTAAAGAGTCTAATTGACTTTTGAATCCCCCCCCATTTTGGCTGTTTTTTTTTCCGCAAGGATATAATATTATATATTACATATTTATATAATAATTATATGTCTGAAAATATGAAATTTAGTTTTATAATATAACTAACTGTCCATAACTTTTAACCGTTTTTTATTTCTCATATAGTTTTTGAGATCGCAACATTTCCATTCGAAAATTTGGGATACAACGTACACAAGGATTAAATTATCATTGCAGAAAAATTCGGTACCTATCTGGTTGATATTTCGTAGTTCTTAGTCCTGGTTGGATTTATAACAAAACAAACGAGTTCAACAATATATATAATTGCGCACACTTTTCTTCATATTATTTTTAAAAAATCGCGAGAAATCGCCTCCCTGCCCCTTTATCTCGAAAAGTACTGATTAAAGAATTTTGAAAAAGTTCTGGAATATTCTCCACAGGGTGTAAATTAAACGAAAATGCATTAGTTCAAATAATTTAATAATTTATTCGGTATATAAAAAACAAAAACTTCAAGGTCATCATTTTTCAGTAAAGATCGGAAACAAACTTTGTTGAAAACTCATTTGGGGTGTGTTTTGTGAAGTCACAGTGATCATTTTCTACCTTTGTAACAAAAATTTTTATTTTAAAAGTAATCAACGTACGGAACACTAATTGCGCAAGTTCAACTTGCACATGACTAGTTAGTTTTTATCAGATAAATTATCAAAAGTAATGGCCTCGTGATACTTTTCACTCAATTTACACTTTATGGAAAATATTCCAGAATTTTTTCAAAATTTTTTGATCAGTATTTTTCGAGATAAGCGGAAGGGTCAGCGATTTTTGCATATTTTTTAAAAATAATATGAAGAAAGGTTTGTGCGAGGATTGCATCTTATATATTTTTTCGTATTTTCACTAGCTTTTGACACCTCTCTTGATGACCTTGGATTTTTTTCCCCTCCCCCTACAAGTTAACCCCTTAACTTAAAATTTAAGTTTCAAAACTAGACGGCTCTGATTGAGTAATTAATTCCTATAATTGTGCCAGATTTCAACTTTCTATGTCAATGTTTCGGAGAAAATCGGATACAACAGACGGACACTGAAGTGATCCCATAAGTGTTCCGTCCGGAACACTATTACCATATTTTAGGGTATACGGACAAATTACGTCCTTCGGCAAAGGACCCTGCAATATTCTTATCCTTAATATGTTTGTACATATACATATATATATATATATATATATATATATATATATATATATATATATATATATATATATATATATATATATATATATATATAAATAAAGAAAGAAAGCAAAAGTTGCCGTATCTAACAAAATTCTTAAATATGAAATTATCTAACAAAATTCTTAAATATGAAATTAATTGGGGAACTCCACAACGATATATTAAAAGAAAATAATTCATACTCTTGTTTACATGCCCGTATTACTTCAATTGTCGCTTCGTTCTCTTTTTCAGTTTGTGCCCTGATGAAAGTCCCAACCTAGGACCAAAATATTGGCTAAATGAACATTGTGTGAACACCTGTTGTGCCCTTTGCCGAGTTCCCCATTTAATTTCATATTTAATATATATACATATATATATATATATATATATATATATATATATATATATATATATATATATATATATATATACATATATATATATATATATATATATATATATATATATATATATATATATATATATATAAAATATAAATAAACTGTTAGTAATTATTAAAAATTATAATTTTCTACTTTTGGCTGAATATTTTGACAATCCTAACTTTACCTTTAATACTGAATATTCGATGCTCTTTAATTGCGTTTTCAACTGTTTTTCTAAGTTGAGCCAATCGCTCACTAGTGATGGTACAACGGACTTTATGACCTTCCAAGCAAGTTTTTGACCTTCTTGCGCATTTCTCGACAGTTTCTTGAATCTCTGGAGCTACCGTTTGTAATTTTGGAGAAGATGGTGCACTAGCAAGTAATCTACTGACTTTTTCATTGGAATTAGTTTCTGTTTCTTCTGATTTCTTTTTATTAGTTTCTTTATCTTTAAGGACGAGAGCATCATTTTCTGAATCTGTTTTCATGTTGTGACGGATGAACGTGTCAAAATGAAAAAAAGGACGTCAAATTTATCGTCTTTTGACAGATAGTGTGATACCATTTTTCCAATAATGTATAGCTAAAAAATGGTAAAGGTGATAATTATAGCAGGAAAATGGTTTTAATCTATATTGGATAGTATGAAGGTGTTTAACAAATTACAAGAGGATGCAACAAAGTGAATTCTCCTTAAGTTCTAATCTGATTATCAGTAGTGTAGACCTAGAAGTAGGAAACCAGAAAATATCTAGAGTGCAAAGTTTAATGAGCTGCTAGGTACTACCTTGTTAAACTGTAGCCCTAATAAAAGGTACTACTTTACTATAACTCAAAAACTATTGAATCAAATACGCTGAAATTAAAAGGTCCTAACTAAATAAACTAAATTTTAGCGGGTAATTGCCGCGAAAGAAGATGTAGTATGTATGTGTATAGTACAGTGTACTCTGATTGGAGAAACCAATCGGTTCATAAAAAATCAGAACATCAAAGTCAAAGTTGTGTCTTCCGAAATAATAAAAGCCAAAAAATTTAATAAGTTTTTTCAGAAAACACAAATTTTTTGGAGAGAGAATAAATGGCAATCCTTAAATAAATTTTGAGTAGTGTCCTAAAGTTCTATATGTACATATATATTACATATGTATGTACATATAACTATATCTATCTATATACAGTAGAACCCCGGTTATTCGAGGTAACGTGGGAGGGCACCTTCCTCGGATAACTGAAAATTCGGATAATCCGGATTTGTTTTTTATTAATTCAAAAAATAAACACCAATACTTTAAACCGAAGTATTAACGTTTTCAACATATAAATAGGTACATACATTATAAAACAGTGAAATAGGTATCTATGTGCTTCTGTTTCATAATGCACGTTCTTTTTCTCGCTGCAATGTTTCTCCATCTATTAAGAAGAAGCAAATCCGCTGGGGTTGCTTCTGGTTGTTGTTCGATATACCTCAAAGCTTTTTCCAAAGAAGCAAAACCTTCTTGATGAGAGATCTTAGTGGGAGATTGTTCATCCACCGCCACTTCGTCATCGTCATTGTCATCTGATTTTTCGGTTTCCTGAAAGGCATTCGTTATTTCTTCAATACTCATTTCTTCTTCTAAATCATCTGCTGTAATTCATTCAACAACATCTTCTCTTGTCACATTTTCGCAACCTTTTAATTTTTGTTCATAATTCAAACAAACTTTTTTCTTTTTCTTCTATCTCGCTGTCAAAATTTGAACAGGACATTTCTCCATGGCTTCTGAATTTCAAAGCTAACTCATTTAATGGAGTATCATCTTCACTGTCATTATAGTCCTCAAAATCAATAACTTTTGACCAAGATTTTTGAATAGTGGTAGTACGCACAGAATCCCAAGCTTGACTTACCCAGTAAATAACATTTTTCAGTGTAACCTTTCTTATCCCATTGATAATATCCTCCTTTTCTGTGTATTCTAACAGGTGTTCAAGATATAAACGCCTATAATTTTTTTTTTAATGTTTTCGAGGATGCCTTGATCCATTAGTTGCATTATGTTGGTTACATTTGGAGGAAAAAATTTTACAATTTCGTCCACATGAAGTCCTTTTCCAGGGTGAGAGGGAGCATTATCCATTAACAAAATTGCTTTAATAGGAAGACGGTTTCTATTCAAACATTTAGTCACAGATGGCACGAACGCTTCTTCAAACCAGTTAGTAAATAAGGTCGCATCCATCCATGCGCTCTTCTGACTTTTGTAATAGACTGGTAGGGCGTGTATATATATATATATATATATATATATATATATATATATATATATATATATATATATATATTATATATATATATATATATATATATATATATATATTTATATATATATATATATATATATATATATATATATATATATATATATATATATATATATATATATAAAAAATCTTTGTATATATGAAATATTTTTGAAGGGGTCTGAGTGCAAAATTCACATATAAATTATCTGATACTATTTAGATTGGGATTTAGGAAGAGAATATCAACAGAGGAGATCCTAATAAATTTAACAATCTATAAAGAATGAATAGTAAAAATCCAGTTTTGTGTATTTCTGTGGATTTAGGTAAGACATTTGATATTGTTGGTCATAAGAAGCTTTTGGAATTTTTTAAATCACTGGAAAGCCATTTTACTCATAGCAAACAGTTTACTTATTGACAACCTTAGTATAATAGAGTAAAATATGGTATTCCACAGGGTAGTGTATTGAGATCGATATTATTTACCGTTTACATATATAAATAATTTATTAAAAAAAAAAACGGCCGGTGGGATATTGGGCTTTGCAAAAGCTTAACATTTATTATGTCAGCCAAACATTACGAATAATTCTCGTAATAATATTGAAAATATACAGAATTTATTGGCCCTCACCCCTTTCATTCTCTTTCTCCATAACCATATTATTCAAAAACTATAGGTTCCATTCCTATTTGCGGAAGTACACTAAATTTAAAATCGATATCTTATTTTGTTACCGATTCATCGCGCTAACGCACAGACAGACTAGCGGATAGACAAACAGACAGACACATTAACACATCAAAGGAAATGGAGTACTATGTTTTTCTAAGAATCCTGGAACGCAAAGAAATGCAAAAATCTTGGAGGGTGATTTTTCATGATTACTACCCTTTAGCAAGAGAAGTATAACAGACATTGCAAATAATCGGTATATAGAATTTTTACTACCAAGCTTTGACAAGTTATCAGTTATTGTCCAAATGGTGAAAACTGGATTTTTGGTTAATTGTTATGATTTTATATTTTAGATTTGTTGCTATTTACTTTTTAATTTTTTTCAATTTTCCCTTACTTTGTTATGTTATTTACCGTTATATGTAATTTTTCTTCATATTTGAGTCCCTATTCAGGCAAAACATGGTGCCTAATTTGTCAGCCTCTCTGTTTGCTGACACGATAAGTCTTGAACAATGCGAAATATCGCCTTAAATTTGGGACCGATATAGTATTTGATGTAGAAATGGAAATTTTGTGTATTTTTAACGATATTATGAAATTTCTTTTTATTTTTTTGATGAAATAATGAACAAATTTTAAGCATAGTTATTTATAGTTATACTAGAGAGGTTGTTTTATAAATACCATATTAGATGTTCTTTTCCAGATGTATATATATATATATATATATATATATATATATATATATATATATATATATATATATATATATATATATATATATATATATATATATATATATATATATATATATATATATATATATATATATATATATATATATATATATACATATACAGGGTGCCCCATATGTATGGAATAATGATTCCACAGCATTTATTAATCAGTGTATCAAAAAAAAATGTATAAATCAAAGTTATAGAGTGTTATACCGCGCACATACTGACGTTGACAATAAAATGTTTTCGACTGTCAGTTCAAAAAAATGACGCCCTCTTAATTTTTTTTAAATGAAAGCATTGTATAATATTATATTCTTGAGTCGTACTAAAAATTCTAGATATTATTTGTCTAACATACCATATGTCTAAATTGAACTGTTTTGGAATTATTGATATTTGAAATTAGGAAGATCAAATTAAAAAAAAAAAAAATTAAGCTGGTCACGACTTAACGCGTCAAAAAATGATTTATTGGTGAAAACTTTTATTGCTGTATTTTGTGAAACTGCAAGTTGAGCGTAATATCATAATAGTACATTTAACGGAAACTGCAAAAATCGCTTTGTTAAGGATGGTTGGTTACGGAGACCGTAGTAGAACACAACAGGAGGTGTGTGATCTTTTTAACGCAGAATATCCGAATCCAGAACCTTTTATCCAATCCGTAGCAAAACATTAAAACGACTTAGACAATCAGGTCATGTTAAGAATTATTCTAAATGTGAACCTACAAAAGTTAAAACAAGCGATGATAAAAAGTTAGATGTTTTATTGGAAATTACAGAAAATCACCATTCAGCCACTCGTCAGCTTTGCATAGACCACAACATAAGTAAACCTACCTTAAGTCGTATCGTGAATGAAGAAAAATTGCATCCATACAAAACCATTCTATTGCAAGAATTATCTGAAGATGACTACGCTAGACGGGTTGAATTTTGTGAGGTCATGATTGAAGGAATCAATAATGATCCTAACCTAATTAATAATATTGTTTTTTCTGACGAGGCCACATTTTGTCTTAACGGAAGGTACTGGTCTACTGAGCCATTGTTACCTTAAAAATAAACCTAGAGAGTATTTATTAATAGTTTTTTTGTCTTTTTTTATTTTAAATTTCAAATGACAATAATTCCAAAACAGTTCAATTTAGACATATGGTATGCTAGATAAATAATATCTAGAATTTTTAGTAGGACTCAAAAATAAAATAA
Organism: Pachyrhynchus sulphureomaculatus; assembly: GCA_019049505.1. Classification (NCBI taxonomy): domain Eukaryota; kingdom Metazoa; phylum Arthropoda; class Insecta; order Coleoptera; family Curculionidae; genus Pachyrhynchus; species Pachyrhynchus sulphureomaculatus. Next base: position 103,402,500 of record CM032447.1, read on the forward strand.
TTAAAAAAAAATCAAGATGGCGTAATTTCTCGAACTGATAGTTCAAAACATTTTATGGTCAACGTCAGCATGTGCGTCGTATAATACCCTATAACTTTTATTTAAACATTTTTTTTGATACACTGATTAATATATGCTGTGGAATCATTATTCCATACATATGGGGCATCCTGTATATATATATATATATATATATATATATATATATATATATATATATATATATATATATCTATATATATATATATATATATATATATATATATATATATATATATATATATATATATATGTATATATATATATATATATATATATATATATATATATATATATATATATATATATTTACATATATATATATATATATATATATATATATATATATATATATATATATATATATATATATATATATTTACATATATATATATATATATATATATATATATATATATATATATATATATATATATATATATTCGATTGAATTCAAATCAAATGTTTGAACAAAAATAGTATCTAAAGGTGTACGTCAGGTTTCAATTGGAAATATTTTTGAAGTCCTTACACCGCTCAACTTGTTGCGATTAATATCTTACTATAAAGTACCTATTATTTAAAATATCTTTAGTGCAAGATAGTTAGTCAGTACTTATTTTAGAACTACGTGTTTTGCGAAAGAAGTACTAGATAAAATAATACCAATTTTTTCTTATTATTGCAAGTATTTTTATATTAATTTTTTTGTTGATAAATTTAATAATAATGCTTTTGCTGAAAAAATAAAATTATTTGTTTTGTATCAAAATGCTCGTCGAGTAGGTAGTTGAAAAAGTATATTCCTTAAAAAATAATTGTATAAATAAAACAATATGTACAAAATTAAGATTCGTCCTTTCTTAATGTCGAAATAAATATCAAAAAGAAGAAAAAAATATAATCAAAACATTACAACCAAGTTCATGACACAAATATTTTATATAACGAGCTTTGATATTTTATTAGGAAAAGTTTTTGAAATAAAACTGAAGTTTAAACCATTCAGTAAAAGTCGTTTGATAACAACGACAAAGAAGCAATACACTTTTCTGAAATAAATCGATGTTATTTCTTAATATAGTCTCTATGGAGGGCTACACGCTTAGTTCAACGAGATTTCAAGAACCATACATATTTTCATACCCGCTACTCAGTAATCGCTGTATGTGTATTTGTTTCTTAGTCGTTATTGTTTTGAATTGATGTCTGTGCCAAACTCGCTGAAAGGGGATCTATAGTACTATGTTTACCGAGATTTGCTAACGGCTGCCCTTTAGTTGGAATGAAATAGGCCCCAGTATTGAAAACACATCTGATTCTATAAACGTTGTGATGAAATAACAAGAATGATTACCAACTGTCAAATATCATTTTTGACACTAGATTTGGAATCAGCGACCGAAAAAATCTCCGTATACCTCGGAGAACGGTGCATAAACAACCTCGAGGCTCTACGCTGTTGTCGATAAGATCTTCGAAAATCGTCTTTCTACCCCCGATATATGAAAAACTGTCCATTTTCCGGCTTTATGTCCGTGGGAATTTTTAATCAAGAGCTTGAGAGGAATAACATATATCGACAGACAATTTCACCGAGGGCCACTTCCCATAAGGGGTCTTAAAGTGCAAGGGAAGTAAATCATTTTACTAATTTTTCATTTATCCAGCACTACAAGTATCATTCGTTGCTTCGATAAAACCGTAAAAAGAAACTTATTTTCAGGTGAAACATTTTTTTATACTATTTCTGCAACTAATCGCGTTGACTGGCACTAATTCCGAGGACCTTTAAAATTTGTTGAATGTTATTAATTGTAGGACTTTTTGTGGCTCAAATATAGAAATGTATTATTCGAGTTCCAATTCGCATGGATGATGTACATGAGTTAGAGTTCCAGTTCGTGTGGTACTGTAAGTAATGCCAAACAGCAATATGTTTCAACACTTGGAAGTCAGCTGGCGTCAAAGAGAAGTTATTCTGGGTGACTTTGTTAGAACTATACGTTGTTAGAATGACTTATGACACTAATTGACGTTGGTATTGTTTCAGAAAATGATGTGTCTGGATGTTTTTTAAAAGAAAAATTCACAATGACATAAACAAATAAAATAAATGCATTGCCCTTGTTACAGACATTTTCTTCGACTGCAAGCTTTTTCAATATTCACAAGTATTACCATAGTAGTGCCATTTTTGTCATGAACCAATAATACAATTGTGAATTGAATTGAAACGCTTGTTCGTAACAACTTGTAATTACCATTGTTATCGATAAGACGTGCACGTTAGTAGTACTTTTAATACTTTGAATTCGTTTGAAAAATATTGATTTTCAAACGAATGAATACTATCGATGAGTTACTGAATTAGTAAGTTACTAATTTTTTTTACACAATATGATGAGCTTATTGGTGTCAAAATCAAACAAAACTACTACTAGTAATTAAAGGTTTTTAATTCGAAATAATTGAGCTAATATGGCTGTCATAATCTTACAACTCCTTTCTAAACGAATAAAAGTTATTCTAGCCCGGTAGAAAATATTTTAACGTTCTTGGGCTAGCTAATATGAGTAATTGGTTGTCAAAATGAAATTCAAAATCGCCGATCCAATATGGCAGCTTTACATTACGATCTTAAGTCGAACCATATTAACGGGATATACCTAGTCGTAGATCCGAAAAAATAGTTTTTTAGGAATTTTTTTAGCGAAACTTTTCGTTATATAAATCAAGTTTTTATTTTGTATAATAACACATAGTATTATAGTAATACAATTGATGCGCTGTGATTTCTTTTTTTAAGGAGGATCATCATCAAATCAAAATTTTCAAAAAAATTAGTTTATTAGAGTATCGATCTTGACTTTGAACGAAGGTTTAAACAAAAAAGCGAAAAAATGACTTATTGCGTTTTATATTTTTGCTAATTAAAAATGAAGTTTTTGATAAAACCAAAATTCCTTCATTCAAAGACTAGTAATATGTATTGAGATGTCTTGCACACCGCCAAGCGCTGAATCTTCATCAGCTATTTGAGCTTCTAGAATAGAGGAAGGTGACCAAATATGGAATACCGTTTTATTTTTGGAATGAAAAAAAAAAAGAACTAATCATGGTACAAATCAAATATATTTATTAAGTAGTAAGACATATATTTTGTATGACTTAGTAACAGTCCTATGTTTATATAACTAATTAGCAGAATCAAAAATCTAGACTAATCAAAAATTTGTAAAGGTAGCTAAATATGGAATAGATACCCAAATATGAACTATGAGAATAAGGCACAACGAAATTCTTTAAAATATTCTTAATTTTCTAAGAGATCAAAGAACTTTGGCAACCAATGTTATGAAAACGTAAAAAAATATTCTGTTTGCAAAAATCACAAATCCAGGTGTCAAACTTTGGACCAGCACCGTCATTATGTGCCCAAAGCACGCACATTAGACACTTGATCCACAATTCTTCTTGAGTGTCTCCAGAGAAAAGTTGTTGACAGAACATACATTCTGCATCCGGCTGATCAGGAGAATCTTGACCTATTGGAACATTAGGGTCACTGTCTGTGTCAAACTTAACTTCATCATTGTTAGTGTTTGTAAGATCATCAGTCGTTTCCTTGTTCTTTCTCTTTCGTAGGCTTCCTTTCTTTTTGTTTTCAGTTTTATTCTTACTCTGTTTTTTAGTTACTTGGTCTTTTTCCGAGTCTGTAGTGCCATTGCCCGCTACCTTGTTTTTTGTAGTTTCATTTTTCTTCTTTCCTAAGTTTCCTTTGTTTTCGTCAGAGTTGGTAGTGCTCGTTTTCTTATTCTTCTTCTTTCGAAGATTTCCTTTCTTATTGCTTTCAGTTTTATTTTTACACTGTTTTGTAGCTTTTTTCCGTGTTCGTTCCTTTTCCATTCCATTAGTCTTCTTATTTTTGTTTCTGTGAGATCATTCTTATATGGTGATGAAGTTATAATTGCCTCCCCCTGTTAGATGGTTTAGCCCTTTTTGCTGGTATAGGGCTTATGTCAGATGGAGTTATAAGGCCCAGACTGCTACGATCAGGAATGGAGGGTGAAGATCTACGAGAGGGTTTACGTTGCGTTTCAGGTTTGTCCAACGATGTTCTATTTACAGTTGCAATATTAGGATCAAGAAGGGGCGGTGAAGATCCACGAAAAAATTCATATTCTGTTTCAGGTTCTTCATCAGGGTTAGGTCTAAAGACATTGGAATTTGAAGGTCCAGGTGTAGATTCTCGTTCTTCAATAGGGTTAGTTCTGGAGACGAATGTTCCAGTTACATATAAAATGTTACGATCCAGTGTTGAGTTTAAAGACATAGACGGAGATTCACGTTCTGAAACTAGAAAATTTGTAGTCAATCTGGGATTGTTACTAACTTGTGTAGACGAAGAGCTTGGTTTTGTTGAAGAAACATCTGTACAACCATCTTTCATAACATTCTGTTCCGCTGCGATGAAATCAATATCACTAAACACGTTTTTGTTCAATGGCCAGAGTCTAGTGACGCGAAATCCGTTTACTGCAATTGCACTTTCAAATAGGCATTGTCGAATAGCTCCACAATGTCAAAAGGGCTGAGTGCTCTATTATTGTTCCTAATCCAAATTCGAATTTCTTCGTTGTAGTAGACTTTCACCGGTCCCATAAAAGTTTGGTCAACCATTGGAGCTTATGGGTTGTATGTGGGGGTAATACAACAATTTCCACGTTATGTTGGCTAGCAAGGTCTATTACATCGATATTGCGCGTATGACTGTAGTGGCCATCTAAAATCAATAGAACTGGAGAATTTGGCGTTGGATTGATGTGTTTCAGAAAATGCTTGAACGAATCAGTGAATATGTGCCTTTGTACCCAACCTGATGGGTGTGTCACCCCTACAGCATCCGGAGGAGAGCCTCTCATTAAATGAGGACTCATGTTTTTCATGGAAAATAATAAATAATGGTACAAAATGACCAGTGGCATTCAGGCAGATAACAATAGTAATTAGGGCACCTCTTTCTGCAGATGTAAGAGAAGCTATTTACCGTTTCCCTTTCAGACCAATGACTTGGGATATCATGTTTTGAACTACGGTGAGGCCTGATTCATCTACGTTATAAATTCGATTCGGGGGGTAGTTAGTTTTAGTGTACAGAAGATTAAAAAATGCATTAAATTTTTCTTTGTCAAAGCCAAACGCTCTGACAAAAGACGTACCGGTTGGTTTTCTTACCGAAAGTCTATCTTTGTGGCGCTTTAGAAATAGCTTTAACCACTTTTTCGGGCTATTCCAGATTCATCGAATGGATTTTGCAAGTTATTGCATTTTGCTATCATATATGCCATTCTGCCAATATCGTTTTCGTCAGGCCATAAAACTTGCTTTTTATCTTCAAAATGTATTCCACTAACAGATTTTCAAGTTGTTGACCCAACACAGTTTTTCTCCCTAATTTCCTAGCTGCCGCTTCATTTGGGGATAGTTTAGCTTTTTGACAAAGTCGAAACAAAGTCGTTCTAGGTACTTCAAAATGCTTCACAGCTTTCATATAACCCATTTTTTTTTCTCGTACCATTTGTATAGCTTCTGACATCTTTTCTTTATCCCAATCTTTTCGTTTGGCTCTCGAAGACATTCTGAAAAATAAGTATTAACACATGAAAGAAACACATATACCACCAACTGCGAAGTGGATCCAAATATGGAATATGTCATAACCGGAACCCTAATGACGGTCTATATTTGGAATTTTATAAACTCAAAAAATTGTTGTCATTGTTATACTTATTACAAAACATAAACAAGAAAATGTCGTGAGAATACAACAATTACCATGCATATAACTACACAAACATATAAGGACAATGTTATCGCCAATAAATTAATGAGAAATAAATCATTTTTACGTACCCTAAAAAATTTCCTAGCAGAGACAAAACAAAACACTCGTGTTACAGCAATAGTCTTCGCCCGACTGACGAGATCGAAGGTGAGCGAATTTAAAAAGAGTGAATGAGATAGAAGATGGTTTTGTATTGCGTCTTGAAATGTTATTTCTAGAAAAATCTAGGTATTCCATATTAGGGATACTATTCCATATTTGGTCACCTTCCTCTACTAATTTGCTCTTGTCTATGGCGTATTCTAGCTTCTTTTGTACTTTGTACCAATTGTCGCTAGGTCAGGTCAACTTGTTCTCCGTCCACTTTAGCTGTGAAGTCTTATGTATCTCGGCCACAATGAACTCCCATAGCTGTCATTATATTTAACAAAGCCATTGTCCCCTCTTTAGAAATGCATACTGTTATATAATCAGATATTTCAAGAACTTTGTTGCCACTAGGAATGTTCTGTTTCACCGTCACAAGATTTACATTTAACGAAAGAAGTAATTGCTACTTTCAAATTCAAAATTTTATACTCTTTAAAAAATGCTACGTCTGAATTGTTACGAGTGAATTGCTATTAGTGAACTGTACAACGATACTCCGAGTTTAGATTATAGAACCTTAGAATAGCAGATGTGAATGCCCTGTTTCTTTTAAGGACAATAAAAAAATTCTTTCTTTAGTATATTATAAAAGAAAAAGTTTTAAAATCAATTAAAATCGAGTTAAGGTCGGCGAAGGCTGACCCGAGAGCAGCTTCTAGTTACCTGCTCCGAAAACTTTTCGTAACGGCACTTCCTTTAAACTGTTATAACTTCGTCAAATTTTAACTGATTCTTATGAAACTTACAGTAAATAATCTTAAGATATCATACTAAAAGAAAATGTAAAAATCCAAAAATCGAATTTGTTGACTCAGATGACTAGATATATCCCCTTAAGTTACTTAGATTAATTTCGAAACGACCTTCTGAAGTTTTTTGAGGTTGCCCACCATAAGTTAGTTCTTAATATTTTAAATTATAAAGTAGTAAATTCAATACGGCCGTTATAGGCTGCAATCTTAGTCCGATTGATTTAAAATGGCTTTGAAAAACTTGAAAACGTTTTTATTTACACCACAAAGCGTTTCGTTTTTCGTTTGTATAGGCATAAACGAAATTTTAGATATAAAATTCGTAGAAACTTACTTAGTTATGTCACAATAGGTAGATTGATGAGAAAATTCTAAGTCGTCGATCCATTTAAAACTGTCACAAGCTCGGTAATTTATCCAATCTTATTTTATAAGCCATAAATATAGGTGTACTACAATCTCATTTATTGCTTTTTTGATATTTCGGATGGGCTTATATACGGAGAAATAATTTGAACCAATTATAGTTACATAAATTTTAAAAATAATAAATGTTTGAAATATAATCCCAAACATAGCAGCAATGAACAAAAAATTTCTTGAACACCCCAATAATTGACTCTTTTTTTTTAAATTTCTATCCTTTAGACAAAATCTATTTTAAACAAATTACAGATTTTTTCGGCCGTTGGAGATGTTTTCGCAGGGTTTGGACTTTGGTATAGGATGTATATATGTTGAGATACTCTCGATTAAAAATATCAAAACATTGAAATCCAATAATTGTGTAATTTTTACATTTTATGTATTTTAACAATATTTCACAATGAACCAACTGCTCAAATCATTTAACTGAATTTTAAAATTTTTTTAACTATACAAGATATTCTGAATTTTTATCTTTTACCCAACAATTTTAACTCCTAATTTTAAGAGAATTAATTTTTTAATTTACGATCACTTTTAGTTAGCTATGTGGTGTATAGAAAAAAACTGGAATACGCAGTTCGTTCCAGTAAAATGCACCATTTTGGATGTTGTGAAATGCCCGTTTTCATTGGTCATATTTCTGAAGCCTTAACCATGTTTCTTTCTTGTGATAAATATTCCACAATATCAAGTAATTTTTCAATTATTAAAGCTAGTAGTATTGCTTGGAACATTTCTTTAGTGTGAAATAGCCAAACTCAGTATTTATTGTGATTGTGATATTGGTACTTGTGCCTCTACGAGTTTTTTTAAATCTTGTTTCTTTGTATGTATGTGGATAACACTTCTGTGATTATAAATCAAACATCTGCCTTATATCAATTATTTAAGGAATATATTACTTTTAATATTTCGTTCATCTTTACAAAATAATTTGCATTTTGACAATTGTGAGGGGCGGGATTAGAATTAGCAGAAATAGACAAAAAAAATAAAGAAAAGATAAGAGAAGACGTCAGACAGTACAGAAACTTGGAAACAAAAAAAATTCTGAAAGAGGGAAAAAGTTTGAAACACCTAAATAAACAAATGAATGAAGTGAAACATCAAATAATAAAACTTATAAATAACGATAACCAGGAGATCGCACAAATCCAAGAGATAAAGGAAGCTACAGAAAAATATTATCAAACACTATATGACACGAACATGGTCCTGCCCTAGTTCGTACATACGTGACATGTGATTTTTGCTCCGTAATAAATCGCGATTTCTTGGAAGTATAAGAGTGATAAAATTGAGAAAAGTAACTTAAAAGTGATTAAAGGCATAGGAGGAGTGATAAAGAAGAGTTAGATGCTCAGCCCTGATAAATACCAGGTAATTATACGTAAATCGAACTAACCTAAAAGAAGCGAAAATACATAAATAGCCACACTGATAAGAACCGATAAGGTCCGACGGGTCGACCGGTTGAAGGTTTTTTGCGCGGTGTGACAAACAGAAATCGACAGGTCCGGATCAAGTAAATTGAATTGAAATCGACAGAATTAAATAAAATCGAGCTGACATTAAACGGATAACGAACAAATTAAACCACATTGCTGTTTAGAGAAAAAATAACACGTTGAAATAGAAACCACCCAGGAAACATAAAGCAATGGAAGACATGCTGCAAAAAATACTAGACAGGCTGGCTTGAATAGAAAATAGCAATATAAGAATAGAACCGAAGCTGAACAATATATAAATTGAACAAGAAAGGTTAAAGAGAGAGAGAGAGATAAGAAAAAGAAAAATCGTGGTACAGGGTGTTGAAGAGATGGAAGGTGAAAATGAGATACAACTGAGAAATAAAGTGAGAGAAATTATAGAGGGAATAGAGGTTAATATTGACAGGGAAGTTGATATCATAGAGATCAGGAGGATGGGTGACCCAGGAAAAGGCAGATATAGGCCAATAGTGATAGGAGATTAGAGTTAGAATAATGAAACACAAAAATAGACTGCGAAGAACAAGAGTATATAGAAATGACGAATATCCGAAAAAAGTTCAGGAACAAAGAAAGAAGTTGTTGAAAATTATAAAAGAGGAGAAGCAGAAGGGGAATAGGGCGAAATTAACCTACAATAAGACAATCATAAACGGAGAAATATTTAACCTAGAACAATTAGAGAAAATAAGAGAAGAAAATGAAAACCAGGGAGCGGAAAGTGTAAAGGAAAATGCAAGAAGATATAGTGAAAGGACCTCTGAACAGGAAAAAGAAGAGAAAAGAACAAAGCGGAACGACATTGGAAGTGTAACTGGCACCGGACGGAATACAAAAAACTAGAGACAGGAAACCGAGACAAAGGAACAAACAGGATGACGACTAAGGCAATGAAGATGGATGATCGGAATTATGACCACAGTGAAGGGGAGGGCCAGAGAAGGACAAACAAAGGGAAAAACAAAAACAAGAAAAATAGAATGAGGATAGGAACATGGAATGTGAGAACAATGCTAATACCTGGGAAAATGTGGGAAATAGCAAGAGAAATAGAAAGATATAACATAGAGGTAGCTGCAATACAGGAAATAAGATGGCAGGGGAACGGAGAAATAAGTAAACCTAAATTTACATTAAAGTATTCTGGCAGCGAAACACAAGGACAAGGTGGCAGGCACTGTATTCATGGTAAGAGGGAAGTTAAAGGTTAGGATAGTGGAGTTCAAACCAATAAACGAAAGGATGGCATACATAAGATTCGATACAAAGCCATTCAAAACGTCCATACTTAATATATATGCACCGACAGAAAATGCACCTGATGAGGACAAGAACTAGAAAACGAAATAGAACAAATCCCCAAAGAGGATACCATATTGGTAGTAGGAGACTTCAATGCGCAAATAGGTAAAGAGGATTTCGTACAAACAGTGGGAAGTGAACATACTATACATCAGGAGACAAACAAAAACGGACAAAAATTATGCAATATGGCAGCAAGCACAGACCCAATCATAAGCAGTACAAAATTTAAACAAAAGAAAGCGCACAAAGTCACATGGACGGCACCAAACTAATTAGTACAAACACAAATAGACCACGTGCTAATAAACCGAAGGAGACAATCCTCAGTGCAGGACGTAAGAACGTAGAGGAGCCAATGCAGACTCCGACCACTTCTTAGTTGTGGCGGAGATAAAACAAAAATTAAAAAAGAAAATACCAAGCAGGAACAAAGAAAACAAATGGGATGTACAAAAATTGAACGAACAAAAAAGAACCGAATATGAAGAATCTCTACGAAGAAAACTATTGACGCAAAAAACAGAAGAAAGCATTGAATGAATGGAGCGAACTGAAAAGATGCGTGAGAGAAGCAACGCAAGAAAGCATAGGAATAGAAAGAAACCACAAATTGAAATAATGGTTTAATGAAACATATAAAAGAATGGCAAACAAAAAAATAAATGCCAGGATGAAATGGTTGAAAATAAATAATATTGAGGACAGACGGAAATATGAAAGTATTAGGAAGGAATGAAATAAAGTAATTAGAAGAGCAAACAGAGAATGGATAGATGAACAAATTGGAGAAATAGAAACAGAAGGTCAGAATGTTAATACAAAATAGTTTTACAATAAGATCAAAATACAGAACAGAACTTATAAAGGAAAAGTCAGAGGAATGAAAGACAGAGGGAAAAATAATAGAAGAAGAAAAACAGTATATTATTATATGGTAGGAACATTTCAAGCACATCTTACACGAACAAATACAGGAAGAATACATAACCGAAGAAAACGAGCAAGAAGAAAATGAAATGGAAATGATTCTAGAACCAATAAGAGATGAAATAAAAGAAATAATACTAAGAAGTAAGAACGGAAAAAAGCCAGGCAAAGACGGGATAAACATGGAATTGTTCAAATACGGCAGAGAAGAACTCTGTGAAAGCATGTACGTACTCATTAAACAGATATGGAAAGAAGAACGCATGCCACATTATTGGAAAGGAGGTGAAATTGTAATAATACACAAGAAAGATGACCAACGAGTATGCGAAAATTATCGACGAATTACCCTGCTCAACACCGCCTACAAGATTTTGACAACGATGATACACGAAAAACTAAAATATGTAATAAAAAATGTAATAGAACAATACTAATGTGGATTTACACAAGGAAAATCTACGGTAGATGAAATACATGTGGTCAAATAAGCATTGCACTAAACTTGGAATTATCCATTGACTTTAAGCAAGCATTTGACTCGGTTAAGAGAACTGGATTAAATACAGTGCTAAAAGAACTGGGAGTATCGAGCAAGATGAGACGACTATGCATGATGACGCTGAAAGAGACATTCGTCAATGTCAAAACACAGAAAGGAAGAACACAAGATTTCGAAATTAACAAAGGAGTTAGACAGGGAGATGCATTATCGGCAACGTTATTCAACCTAACACTACAATATGTACTAAGCATTATAAATCAGGGTTCAATACGAACAAGAGGCCTCCAGGTAGTGGCATATGCGGACGATGTAGTAATTATTGCAAACAACCAAAAAAATAATGAAGGAAATGGTGAGAGAAATAAGCGTAGAAGGAGCAAAAATGGGCTTGAAGATAAATGAAGAGAAAACCAAAATAATGAAAAACGGAAAATAAAATGCTCAGGAAATGGAAAGGATTAGAATAAACGAATATACCTTCGAAAGAGTAGAGAAGATTAAATATTTGGGAGTGAAGCTGTATTGGGATGGGAACAAGGAAATGGAAGTAAAGGAAACATTAAAAATAGCAAACAAGTTGTTCCATAGTAATAAGAAATTGTTAAGTAGTAAGATAATAGAAAGACACAGTAAGATGAGGATATATAAGACAATAATACTCCCAAAACTAATGTATGCTACCGAAGTTTTTATTTACAGACAAAAAAAAAATAAAGAAAAAGATCAGAGAAGACGTCACACAATACAGGAACTGGAAAATAAAAGAATTCTGAAGGAGGAAAAAGGTTTGAAACACCTAACCAAACAAATGAACGAACAAAGACATCAAATAAAAAAAAACTTATAAATAACGATAACCAAGAGATCCTACAAATCAAAGAGATAAAGGAAGCTACAGAGAAATATTTTAAAATACTATATGACACGAAAATATCGCCATCGTCCGGGAAAGAAGAAAAAAATAGAGTGACAGTAAGAAATATGGGATCTGAAGAAATTCCCGATATAACAACGGATCAAATAATGAATGCCATACAACATATGCACAATAACAAAGAACTAGAGGAAGGTGAAATAACTATAGAAATGATAAGGTATGGAATGGCATTGATAATACAATCTCTTCAAGTTCTCTTTAACAGTGCCTTATAGAAAGTAAAATAACAACACCTTAGGTAAAAGCCTTGATTGTGCTTATTTTTAAAAAGGGGAACAAATTTAATATTGGAAAATTTCAGATCCATCAGCCTGTTATCGGTATTATACAAAATTCTCACTAGAATCATAACATATAGATTAACGAACAGTTACCAACCAGGTGAACAAGTAGGATTTAGATGGGGATACAGCACCTTGAGCAATCTTCAAACAATTAGATTACAAGTGGAAAAAGCAAATGAATATAAGGTCAGCTTGTGGATAACAATGGTTGACTACGAAAAAGCATTTGATTCGGTAGAGATATGGGTAGTCCTTAACGCCTTAAGTAACAGCAGACATCGACGAAAGATACACAACTCTTCTTGAATACATATATAAAAATGGCACGTTACAAATAATGCTTACAAAAAACAAATAAAAACAAAATTAAAAGAAAAATTAGACAAAGCGACTCACTGTCCCCAAAGGGGTTCACGTTGCCTCTAGAAGACATGTTCAAATCGCTAAAGTGGAAAAATAAAGGAATACAAATGGATGGTGAACGATTAAATCACTTAAGGTTCGCAGATGATGTCACTCTGATCACCAACACAAAAGAAGAATTACAAGAAATCCTGATGGACTTACATAACAAGTCTCGAGAAATAAGTCTAAAAATAAAATTTATCAATATTTGAACAACGAAAGTGAAGATAATAGCCAGGAACTATAAATAGAAGGTGAAAGAATAGGAAAGGTACAAACATTCGTATATTTAGGACTAAAAATAGAAATATCAAAAAATAATTTAAAGGCTGACTTGGATAGAAGAGTCTCGTTGGCTTGGTCTGCTTTCGGAAGGTTACAATCTACATTTAAATTGGTCATCACAAATACAAACCAGAGTGTTCGATCAATATGTACTACCCGCATTAATATATGGCACTGAAACGCGGGCTTTAAATAAAAGTATAATAAGGTAACCTAAAGAGCAATGGAGAGGAGAATGCTAAATATTAGACTCCAAGATCGTACTCTCAACATCGAGATACGAAGAAGATCAAAAGTGACAGATGTAATATAACGAATATGTATATTATGGTGGAATTGGGATGAATGATAACAGACGGACACGCTGTATGGTGAATGGAGGCCTAGAGAACATAAAAGACGCAGAGATAGACCATAGACAAGATGGACGAATGACATAAAAAGATTGGACAACGATTGGATTCAAAAAGTAAACAATAGAGCTAATTGGAGACAACTTGGGGAGACTTACATCCGACTGTGGATGGAATAAGCTAATAATGATGATGATCATGATGAAGGGGCGGGAAAACTACATCTTGGTATTATTTTTTTCTCGGAAGGCTCCTGAATTAAATCTTAGGATATACCTCGGTCACACTAGGCTTATTGCATTTCCTCCCATTTCTTTAAAGTAGTCACTCCAATACCCTTCTTCCATGCACCAGTTTGTGCAAGTCAAACGCCTGTTAATTGATGTATTATTCTGAATCTTCTCCAAATAGACCTTTTCTTTTGAGTCTAACGTCTTACATTCGAATAGGACATGATTAACTCTTTTTGTCTCTATATTACACGATCTACAGTTCAGTTCTTCATACTTTATTAAGATGCACCTTCAGAGCACAGCACTCTGTCAGTAGACCCACAATTATTCGTAGTTTTTAAAGGAGGTACTCAAATTTTTAATTTCGATTCTAAGCATTAAATTTAAGTTTCAAAAATATGGTTATTGTTCTTATATTAACAAAAAGTCTTTTTTTGACCTTGGAAATTTATTACATACATATGTGCTATTAAATTAAGTACATATCTGCAGTAAAACCCTCTCAAATCTTATTATTAACAATAAAAAACTACAAGTATGTATGAGGTCTTCCACTTCAGTTTATTATTCTAATACTTGTGTATTTTTTGTTTTGATCAACTGATAAGTTTTTTATTTTCTAGTTCAATATTATGTAAATTGAATAATATTTATCTTTTGAAATTTCGAAATACCATATTACCACGAATAAAAATAATTTTTGAAATCACCTACCAAAATTGAACAAAGTCAATATTTCAGAAGTTATTTACTGTTTTTTCATCTGTCGAACTATCTTGAAATACGTTTTGTCCTATGTCGACTCGCCAGTCGAGTTAGGTTCGACAGAGAAGAGAACAACACACAAAGTACTTATTTCAATACTAACGCAAAATTGGTTGAGAACTTGTTTGGCGCGGACAATGTCATAGTTGCTAACAATTATCGCTATGCAACCTGATTTTTAAGGCTCTATCTACGTATATAAAAAATAATTTTGTTGTATTACGACTTATTAGCCGAGCTAGGATACGTGAGTAGAAACCTCATACTCGCACTGTCTAGCTGTTATTTTTTGTTGGCAACTATTATAATATCCTCCCTACATAAATAATTTCTCAGCTGGTTCGTGGTCAAACAGCCCCCGATAGAGAGCAGGTATCCCTTTAAAAACTGAGCTTACAGTAGCTAGAGATTCAAATTTTGTATCCTACCTTTTCAATTATCTACGGATTATTTTTATTACAATGAGAAACATTGTATTTCTTCTTCTTCTGACGCCTTCTCCATGCCGCGGAGGTTGGCACCCTATTAAAGGACTCCCTATCCTCTACAACGTGAAACAGTTCTTCCACTTCCTTATTCGTCCATTCTCTGATGTTTCTGAGCCATCACTTCGTTTTTCGCCTAAGGGTCCTTCTACAGTCAACTCTCCCTTGCATTATTCATTGTAATAACGAATATTTACCATTACGTAACAAATGACCCAAATAGGACATTTTGCGAATTTTAATTATTCTAAGGAGTTTTCTTTCCCCGCCTGTCTTCCTTAGCACTTCCTCGTTGGTAATTTTGTCTGTCCACAGTATTTTCAGCATATGTCGGTATGTCCAGAGTTCGAAAGCGTTAATTTTCTTAGTGATTTGTGCTTTCGATGTCCATATGTCAACACCGTATAATAATTGAGACCAGACGTATCATTCTGTAAATCTCAGTCTCAGAGGCAGATATAAGTTTCTGTTACAGAACACCAATTTAAATTTCACCAAAGCTGATCTTGCTAATTCTATTCTTACACGAATTTCTTAATTTTGATTCAATTCTGAATTAATGTGATATCTCAAATATTTATATTTTCCACTGTTTCTATTTGTTGCCCACTGATAGTCAGTTGTGGGTTTTCAGTAGCTTGTTTTGAGATTATCATACAGCTAGTTTTATCCGTATTAATGTCTAGTCTCATTTGTATGCATTCGTTGTATACAGAATTTACCAGGGCTTCTGAATTTTCCATATTTTCTGCCAGAATTACGGTGTCATTTGCATATCTCACATTATTTATGATCTTACCACTCATTCTCACCTCTTCTGCTTTATCTCAAAGAGGTTTTTTGAAGATAGCTTGAGAATATAGGTTCGCGTCGGTGACAACTCCGCGTGCAACAGATATAATATTTGTTTTCACATCACTTACCCTACCCACTACTAACTGATTCCAGTATAACTCTTCACTAATTTCGATATCTCCATTATCCAGATTCTTAGTTCTCCTGTTAATTTGGAATGCCCTACCCAGTAGAAATCTTTCTGGAAATCAATAAAATATGCATATATAGTTTTGATGCATTCCCGATATTTTTGAAAAATGACTGTTGGTACAAATAATGCCTCCTTATTGCCCATGCCATAACGGAACCCAAATCGAGAGCTGTCCAATTGCCCTTCACATTTTTATATATTCTATTTTGTGTTACTTTTAACAACATTTTTAATGAGTGGCACATAAGACTTATTATTCTATAGTCATTATATTATTTTGGATTGTTCTTCTTAGGAAGGGAAACAAAGATTAATTTAAGTCATTAGACTGGGATTTCACCCTGCTTGTAAATCTGCTTTAGAAGTTCAGTAAATTTTGTTATTGAATTATCATCCAAAACTTCCAACAATTCTATGGGTATTTCATCAGGACCTGGCGCCTTTCCGCTTTTGGTGATCTATGTTATCCGACTTGCTAGCAGTCTAAAGAACTTTATCGATGGTGAACAAAAGATGGAAACAATTAAAAAAATTGATTTGTTAAGTCTTCATCTTCATAAAGTGACAAATTGCTTCAAAGATTTTTTAGAAATTCAGTTTTTTTATGGTCATTGAAAGTTTTCTGATGTTTCTTGTAGTGGGTCTCAATATGAAGCATAAAGCTCATCTTAGAGTCGGTATTTCTTGGATAATTATTAAATTATATTTTAGCCTTACGGTAAAATTAAATAAATTTTCTTAGGCCACAGATTATCGCTAAACTGACAAGAATTACCGTCTGGCCAGGCGCGATCGTCAAGTTCCCACCCTACGTAGACAAAAATCAGTATCAACCGTTAAAAATGAATAAAATCCATATTTCAGCAGTGCTCTGGTATTCTCTTATTTGTCAATCCATCTTGGGATGCTTTTGGTCCCGTGATACAGCATATCAGTCGAGCTAGGGTCCATAAAACAAGAGAACGAGACTTGCAGTACTGACTACAGTATAAGCGTAATATAGCGGTAAGATACAACAATCTCTTCTTGGTATATATGATTTCATCTGGTAAAATTTCTAAATATTGCTGATCTTCTTGAAGTGTTTGTTGGTTTTTTTGTTCATCGTCAAATTGCTCTTTTCTAGATTTCTCCCATATCTGTTTAATGTTATCACCAAGAACTTCTTTTCCAGCTTCGAGAATAGCGCTATTTATGTCGTTCTTCTCGCTATTTATATTTTTTTGGGGTACTTCACTAAGTCTCTGGCTTATTTCTGTATTTAGTTTTTGTTTGTGGTGTCCATCTTTTAGATAATTAAGATTGAGTTTTGAGGGTTTCGGTTTTCTTAATTTTCTGAGCATTGTAACCTGTTAAATTGTCCTCAGTTTGAGGCATCTTTTTTTGTACCCTGTGAGAAGTTGTTTGTCCCACGCTTGAGCGCAATTTTGTAACATTGGAACTTGCCCGCACGTTGTGGTGTCATTTTGTACCGTTTGAATATTGGATGCCCCAAGCTTGAGCACAATTTTCTTGCAGCCCCGCTTTAATTTCTGATAATGAATTGAGTGAAACCTAATTTTAAAAGAACTAAAGAAATTAAAGAAACACTAGCTCAGTTTTCCTTGGTAGAGAGATATGGGTAAGAGATAATTGTCTTACGTCTTTTTGGAATTATTTTCTATTTTTAAAAAGCTTTAGCTGTACCAATTTTGGGCACCATCCATTTTAAAATAGAAAGGATCTAACTTCAGCTAAAAAAATGGAAAAATACTGAAAGAATGTATTGTTGGTAAATAAAAAAATCAGTTTGGTACAGCCGTTCTTATTCTGAAAAGTAGGATAGGTATTCAGTGAGACACTAGCTTTAATCAACAAAAAAAAGAGAATTTATTCATGTTTTTTTTTAAAATAAAAAGTTCCAACCTTTGCAGTTCTACAAAAAAAAATTCTAGCCTAACTAGTAGTTATTACATTTAAATTCTGCACTATGATAACCCCCGAAGACGAAAAAAATAGTGCTTTACACTTCACTTTTAGTCTGTTTTAGATTGCGGTTGAGGCACTACTCTGGAATAAGTCTATTGAAGGAAGTTTTGGTAACTTACGGTTCTTATTCCTGCTTTGATGGCATTCGACCGATTTCACACTTTTCTAGCTAACACTTTGAAAACCCACTACGGCTTTTAGTTAAGAAACTGGTACTTTTACTTAGCTCGCATGATGGTTGTTCTGAGCTTTGCTTTTGTAGCTCAGTCGAAGGAAGCCTACTTGGCGGCTCTGATGAAAATTAGCCTGTCGGCTAGATGGTACTAAGCCTACTCAGCGGCTAGATGGAAAATAGCCCGGCTGCGGCTAGATGGAAAACCACCTCCACAGTCGGTCTTCAGGCCCTTAAATAAACCATCCAAACTCTCCGGTAATATGGCGACGCCGGAACTAAAACAGCGGATACACACTTTTCACCAATCGCGGCGTGGCGGTAGGTTCGGTCAGGAACCCGCACAACACACTATACCGAACGTCTTGGAATCTCTGTTTAATATACCGTTCGATACAAAAATGAAAATAAGTACAAATTTGAAGTGAAAAATCAGTAACATTACATGGTCTTAAAATCTAGGAAAAAATGAATGTTACAGCATATTTGAGCAATTTGAGCAATTTTGGCTAATAATAAGGGTAATTTTTTACACGGTATACTCCATTCCCGAATCTTTTATTGATTGCTATGAAATCTATTTTATCACCCCAAGTCCGAAATTGCTCACTACATTATCAACTTTCCCTTGCTCCACCTTAGCATTGAAATCTCCCATGATTATAGTGACTTCATGCTTCTTTATGTTTTTTATTAATTGTTCTAAGTCTGAATAAAACTTCCTGATAACATTGTCACTGCTGTCATACGTGGGGGCGTACACCTCAATCAAATTGATGAGCTTTTAATTGTAGGAGTATCATTCGTTCACTATAAGGGACGAAGTAGTAACAAATTGTTGGAGCGCTTTCCGTATGATGATGTCGACCCCGTTGCTGTGTTCTCCCGTGTACATTCCTGAGTAATATAGTAGCATGTTATCTTTTGTACAGTAACCTGCATTTGGCCATCTGACTTTTGACAGACTCAAAATTTGTATTTTGTAACCTCTCCATTTCGAGTATTAGTGTTGAAAGTTTGCCCGCTTGAAAAAGAGCTCTGATGTTCCATGTCGCTACACGTTTTAAAATGTTAATATTTCATCTGGAGATTCTTCGCATCCCTGTCCCCTTGAAGGGACGCTGAGGACTCGAGGCCATTGCTTGATTTATATCCATCATAAGTGGTTATTCTTTAGAAAAATAGTGCAGTAGTTTCTCCTTGCTTCCTGCATCGCAATGCCACATCCGGTTAAATCAATATGTGATTCCCGCCTGTGGTTGCCTGCAATCAAGTATGACTGAACAGCCTAAATCCAGTAATGACCTAGCTGCTACCCTAGGCCATGTCTTCAATTGATCTGCGGGTGCTTATTCGGGGCCAAGCCTTATTCGCACCTATCCTGTATATCTACAGGACGTTCCCTATTAGCCATTGGGATTCGCCGTGTTGAGGTTGAGGACTCCCTTATCTCAGTGCGTTTTTCAAAAAGTACTGGAGAGCCTTTACTAAGTTGTTTTTAGACCTCAAATATTACACTATTGGCTTTATTTTTTTCTAAACTATAAGATTCCTTATCTTATCCTTTAAGCCTTTGATTTTATATACTACTGTGATCAAAAAATACTAAGACTTTTAAATTTAAATCGCCCGGGCATTTCCAAATTGGATTAATTTTTTTTCGTTAGGTTGGCAGGACCTTAACTGCCATCTGTGTCAAATTTTAAGACCATAGCGTCAGTAGTTAATAAGATTTACTTGCATTCGTTCAACAACAAAAGTGCGTTTTTTGATTTTTAACATGAGTGAAAAAATTCAGCAAAGAAGTTGCATTAAATTTTGTTTTAAAAATGGTTTTTGGGCTTCCCAACGTTCGAAGAGGCCGGAATTATGGGCCGATAACTCTTCGTTTTTTCATCACGATAATGCGCCTTCTCATACAGCATTGGTTCGTCGCGACTTTTTCATCAAAAATTCAACTCATATCATTCCGCAATCGGCCTATTCACCTGATTTAGCTCCGTCGGACTTCTGGCTATTCCCTAAACTCAAAAAACTGTTTCATTTTACAAAATGTAACCTACCATACCAATTTATTGGCAGGAGATATTTTGAAATATGTTACCACGAAAGTGCAAATTTGTTTAAGTTCTCCATTTTCAAACAATACTTTTGGTTAACTTCTAGTTAAATGAGCCAAATACTGTTGTTGATGTGCCACTGTGACATGTGACAGGATAACAAATGTGTATTTATGAATGTGTAACTATTGGGTGTCATTATATATAATTAAGGCATAAGAAATCCAATCATTTCGCTTATTTTTTGTTAAATCTCATACCAGTCAGTAGGAAAAATGTAATTTTGAAATAACTATTAGATTATTTTATTTTT
>CM032447.1:103423295-103474399 GCA_019049505.1 Pachyrhynchus sulphureomaculatus
ATATATTTTATTTTATAAAATATAATGATATAACTACTATAATAAAATAAGTACTCCTTAAAACATATTTTTACTTAATACAATATTTTCATCTAATCCTAACAATTTAAAATCTACCAATAATTTTGAAAAGTATTTTGTTTTTTTAAATGGTCTTTAGATGCTCGTACTTCTTCTTCACAAAATAAAATATTAGTGCAGTAACAAAACATTTGAAAATTGCACAGTTTAGATATAGCAATATTATGATTTTATTCTCTCTGGAGTATCACCAGGAGTATTGTCCTGAGTTTTAGACCTCGAAAAACTTGTGCTCTGTTGTTTATAAAAAATCGAAGTTTTCAAAATGTGTTTTTTTGAGCTTAAAATGCGAATAACTCCAGTTATATATGTCGGATCGAGACAAAAAACCAAACTCTTCGTAATGAAATTTTCAACAAATTCTCATTAGTTTTAAAGTCGCTTTAACCTGTGTATAACCTACAAAATTGAAAAAATCGCTTTTTTTTCATTTTGTTGTACAGGTTCGACTAAGTGAACCGATCGGCTTGAGACTTTCAGAAAATATGCTTTTTATCATAGCAAAGATACCCTGAAATTTTTGTTTAAAATATTAAACCCAGTGGGCACAATTGAATTTGTAATTTAAATTTTGAATTGCCCGCCATTTTATGCCATTTGGTCCAAAATGGACCTTTTCCTTTTTAAAAAATTGGGTCTTGACGCCAGGTTTTCGATGACATTAAATTTTTTTTGTTTTGTGGGATTATTTAAACCGTTTTTTTTACGTTTATTTATTAATCAAATATAAACAAATGATTTTTGATTTGGTTTGGTCATTTTGAAAAAAAAAATTGAAATTTTTTTATCACATCTGACGTTTATTAAAAAAAATTCTCTTTCGTTAACAATTTTTTTTATCAAAATGTCAGTTGTTATTATTTGATTAATAAACAAATAAAAAAAAATGGTTAAAATGACCTCCAAAAAAATTTTTTTTAATGGCATCGGAAACTGATATCGAAACCTAAATTTTGAAAAAAAAAGATCCATTTTAGACTAAATAGCATAAAATGGCGAGCAATTCAAATAACAAATACAATTGTATCCATTGGGTTCAATATTTTTGTACCAAAATTTCAGGGTATTTTTACTATAACAAAAGGAATATTTTCTAAAAGTATCAAGCCGATCTGTTCACTTAGTCAACCTGTACAATAAAATGAAAAAAAAAAACAGATTTTTTGCCTGTTTTTTTTCAATTTCGTAGTTTATGTACCCATTTGAGCGATTTGAAAACCGGACGGAGATTTGTTGGAAATTTCATTACGAAGAGTTAAGTTTTTGTTTGTCTCGATCCGACTGATATAACCGGAGTTATTCACATTTTAAACTCAAAAAACGCTTTTTGAAAACTTCAATTATATATAAACAAAAAGTACAAGTTTTTCGGGGTCCAAAACTCAGGACAATACTCCTGGTGCTAACCCAGAGAGGATAAAATCGCAATATTGCTGTATCTAAACTATGCCTATCTAATTATTATTTTGACCTTTTTTTACTGCACTATATGACTTATTAACTCCAAATATAATGACCAATCTTAAGCTTCAATTTTTTCACCAGCCAATGAGTATTAATATGCCTCTAACATAATGAACTCTTTATATATTTCCGTCACTGATTTCTTCATTTGTAAACAGAAAGTTACTTTTAGACCTTTCTTTTTCCAAATTGTCTTAGCACACGGTGAAAGTTCTAAAACTTCTTGTTCAGCCCCACTGATATTTTCTAACAAAACAGAATCTTAAATATAGTTTTTTTCAAACTGACAAGTTCTACAAAAAAATCCATTTTTCTCTAATTCATTTACAAATGCTAATATGTTTTATTGTTTCAAAATAACGGTCGCAAGATTCTACACTATCTAAATATAAATTTGCCAAATCATTTTAATAATTTACCCAATCTGGTCTATTAAGCATAAAATAATAAAACTGTTCGTTGGCTAATTCAAAAAAATGCAATTGTAGGTGCAAATTACTAATAGATTAGTTAGATTTTAACATTATATTCTTTACTGCATGCACATAACAGTCTGGCGAGTCTCTATATATCCATACCTCCCACCCCTACTCTTCACATGGGTGAGATTTGACCTACTTTAACGTAATTTAGTTGAAAGGAGTCACTCTGTGTATGTTACGAGGAAGCATATATTAATATTTAAAATTTATTAATATTATTCCTACTACCTGCTTCTGCGTGTTTATCTGTCTGTTTTACCTCATTAACTTTGGATGAATCTGAACAGTGTACTATTACTTACCTTGCTATTACTAAAGAAATGTGTTTTATTCGTAAAAAATACCCTTCCAAGATGTTTGCGTTTCTTCAGGTTTTAGGACCGGTAACTCTCGAACGAAATGACATATGAACTTCAAATTTCGTACACATACTTGACATAGGAAAGTAATATCATTGATAGATATTGTTTCAAGGTAAAAAAGCTGAAAGGGATGATAGTCGATAAATTTTGTATAGTTTCAACAGTAATAAGAGAACTTTTCCTGTTTTATAGTTACAATAGTGAACAAATTTTAAACATAAATATTTATTATGTTACGTATTAGGGTTAAAAGGGATTGGAGGGGTTGCGTTTTCAAAGTTCTTAGGTCGAGGAATTCAAATATTTGTTTGTTATTTCCAATTTAAATGGAAACTCAACCTTATTTTTATTTAACTCTTTTTTGTTAATATCCCAAGTGAAAAAAAAAACTCATTTGCAAGGTGAGAAGTGGTTACATTACTTTGCCGGAGAGGAAATCTTCAGAATCCTGGAAGGTATATATGACACAATAAATAATAAGTAACACCTCCATTTATCCATTATACGGACCAAAAACCAGACAAACTCTCTTGAAACTGTAAAATATCTGACGACTCACCCTGTTCACCCCTTTTCCTAAGACACAATATTGTTCAAAACTGTTATTTTCGATAGATGTTCTCAGTAGCAGAACAAACACAGTATTATTCAATTACTGTCATTTTTGTTCTTCGATAGATATTCTCAGTAGCGGAACAAACCTGTGTGTGAAATTAAACAGCTCTCCTATAAAGTGATGACCGACCTATATTTACAAATGTAAAAATCTTTCTCGGAATACAAGCAAAAAAAATGGAGATGTAAGAAAACAGTAGAAAAAACTGAGCAAGTGATCAAAAAAGAATAAGAAACTGGAAAAAAAGAAACAAATTTATCACTCAAATAATTCCTAAAATGTGGTGTACATATAAATAGGCAACAACTCTATTTATATGTGCACCAAATTTCATCTTAGGTTTAGTAGCTAAAAACCAGTTTCTTGGAAATCTTCAGACGTATATAAATTCATTAACATTTTTAAGTGCGATAACATTAGTTCACGTTATTTTATCCCTATTTAATAAATGTCTTATCTCTAACCTTTTATAATTTTTTACTTTTTCATCATTAATCTGTAATATTCTGTACGTCAACGTGCCTAAAGTGTATTTCTGTAATTGTTCTCTAATAGTTCAAAATACATACTACACCCTATCTTCAGCGTCAATATTATCATATTTATTTTTAATCTGTGTTTTTTTCCGAAAGTAGTTTTTATAAAGCATATTGTAAACAGATAAGAGTTTAATTCACTAAGTGCAAAATTTTAAGATATAATCGAAAAATTTGTCTTGCGTCAATTCTTTCTAACGTCAGAAATATATGCTTATAATAGGCACTTGATTGTTACTCAACTACCTGCAAAGTGATGTAGTCTTTAATAAAATTCTTGGAACAACAAACTTTCTTTTTACCACTATAAACATATTTTCAAAGAGGACATAAGTGTTAATAAAAAATAATTTGTTTTTTTTTTTAATAATAAATAATTGTATTTTATTAAAGGTTATAAATATAGTCAACATTATCATTATAATAATAACCGAAATAGGATAAAATTTGTTATATAAAGTAATATATGACAAAATATATATTTATCGATCCCACGGAAATCTTGTTATTAACATAATCCGTTTTTTTCAATCTAGAGTAATGTTAGGAGTATCAAGATGCAAAAAATTGTTGATATTTTGTTATAAATATGGCTTAAACGGTGCGAATAATCTCAGTTGTACTGCATTATCGCATGTAAATTTTTCTTTTTCCTTAAATAGAATGAAACAGATATATCTTATTATTTACATAAGATGGTAACGTCATGGAAAACTTTCAATGTTGGGATTTTAAAGTTTATAAACTATATCATGAAATAAATAATGCTACCTACCGTTCAATTTATAATATAAAGAATAAATCGTGAATCGAATAATTTATTATTATTTTCTTTTATTTTTTCAAATTTAGTGTCTTTTATTCTCACTCTTTTTTAAATTAATTTCATTAAAAATATACCTTTAAAAATAACAGGGATTACTACAATTAATGATAAAGTAGACAATATTTTTTGTTGCTGTTTTAATCAAGCTAATTAAGGTTAGTCAGAAAGAGTACAATTCTTTTGTATATGATCGACAAAATCAAATCTTATTCGTCAGTTCAACAAATTTGACATATCGCATTAAAAAATTAAAAAAATAATTATTTTAAAGAGTTGGTACTCAAAGGTAGGCAAGTCGATTTTGGTTAGTACTCGAGTAAGAGGGCTTTAAGGAGAGAGAGTAACATACTGCGGGATATTCAATAATCGCTATATTTTATGAGGGAGTCTTCTTTAAGGGGAGTTTTAAGACAGAACTACATCTGTTGAGGAAATCTCAAGATGCGATTTCCCTGTCTTCCAAAGCGAGAAAATTGAAATGATTTGGTCATTAATATTTTATTATTTATTTTTTTTTGGTGAAGCCATGTGATTTTAAGTCTCTTTTTGTACAATATATTTATTTTTTTTCAAATTTGTTAATAGATTTTGAAGAAGAATGAGAGTAAGATCCTACGGAAGGGGAAATATGAGAAAAAATTGGGAAACTCAAAAATCGTAGAGCACCGGAAGACGAAGAGATAGAGATGGGGTTACTAAAATACAAAGGACGAGTACAGAAACGAATCCATTATTTGACAAGACAAATATGGATAGAAAACAAGATGCCCGATGACATGTATAAACACATCCATCGTTAAAAAAAGTGATAAGGAGAATTGTGAATACTTTAGGCCGATAGCATTACTAAGTGTGATATATAAAATATCAGCAAATATAATAAATATACTTCTAAAAATCCACGCCGAGGAAATATTCGGAGATCACCAAAACGATTTCAAACCAGACATATCCTCGGTAAACGCAATACATACACTAGAATAGATAATTCAAAAAATCTGGAAGCACAAAAGGAAATGCACAAGCAAAAAGTGTCTTCGATACAATCAGAGGGAAAAAATGACAAGAGAATTGAAAATATTAGGTATACTCAAATAACTAAGAATAATGGTAGAAATGAGCATAGAAATTACAAGAACCAAAGTAAGATTCAACATTCAAAGATTCGTTTCAAGTGAATAAGGATATAAAACAGATTTAATATGGTCAACAATATTTAATTTTTTTTTAGAAGGCATCACAAGAAGGGTAAAACTAGAGAACAAAAATATAATGTCCCATTAAACACAAAGAAAATAGTATGCGGATGAAAATACAAGAGAAAACCAGTAAATGCTACAGAACGACTGAAAAAAGAGGCACAAAAATTTGTCATGGACATAAACAGTGGAAAAAAGATGATACGAGGACAAAGATACCCAAGATCACCTGAAAATAAAAGGACATCAATTAAAAACCGTTAACTCATTTTACTATTTAGGCCTGACAATAGGAAAAACGGGAAAAGAAAGAGTGAGAAAAAATATCCTAAAAAGAAATCAAGCATTTGGTTGGAACAGTCCACTATTAAAAAGCTAGAAATTAA
Source organism: Pachyrhynchus sulphureomaculatus (assembly GCA_019049505.1). NCBI lineage: Eukaryota > Metazoa > Arthropoda > Insecta > Coleoptera > Curculionidae > Pachyrhynchus > Pachyrhynchus sulphureomaculatus. The sequence continues at coordinate 103,429,248 of CM032447.1, forward strand.
GTAAAATAACCAAAATAAAGATGCAACAGACTGATAAGTCTAATTATTACCCATGCTTTGGAAACGGTAAAAATAAGATAAGATTTAACAATAATGCAAAGCAAGATAATCCGAACAGAAAGCGGCGATATGAATCTGAAAAGAAATACGAAAATACAGGAAGGAAGATGGAGGGGAGAGAGAAAAGATTATAAGAATTTTAAGAGCGTAGAAATTACAATGAGCAGAGCACATAATGAGATGATAACGCAGTGAATCCCAATACTTATCAAGAAACAAGAAAGGTCGATAAATAGATTGATGATGCCATTGAGGAAGATAGAAAAGCGACGGATATCACTAGAAATCAAAATATAGAGATAAAAAACAATAGAGGAATATAACAGAATCAACCAAGGCCCATAAGAAACTTTAAAACTGAATAACAAGAAGATTTATCTACCCTTCCAAGGTGTAATTATCTAAATGGATAATAATACCTTGGCATTAACCATATTCTTACAGGATTGTAGAGCCTAATGCTAATAAACTGTTTTTTCAAAATTTTTGTCTTTCTTGTCACTAACATGTTATTAATAACTAAAATAATACCCATATTTCTTGTGGAAAAACGTTTCTTGCGAGGACGCGTCGCGACATCCAAGTTGTCAGATAATAAAGACCGAAGATTGATAAAGAAAATCAAGATATTTTTAAATTGAATAACTCTCAAGAATTAATTTTCAAAAGAAATTTCTTAGTGTGTCTCAATACCGTTAAACCTTAAACCATTAATATTATCAATATCAGCGACTTACATATATCTCAGTTAAATTAATTAACTAATCCACTTAAAATAAATATCGGCTACCACACATACACATATATATATATATATATATATATATATATATATATATATATATATATATATATATTCAATATATATATATATATATATATATATATATATATATATATATATATATATATATATATATATATATATATATATATATATATATATATATATATATATATATATATATATATATATATATATATATATATATTGTAACTTTTCCTTTTGCTCTTCTTTTTTTGCTCCATGTAGACTGCGTCTTTTTGTAACATTTTTAAATACTGGACGCCCCAAGCTTGAGCACAATTTTCTTGCAGCCCCGCTTTAATTTCTGATAATGAATTGAGTGAAACCTGATATTAAAAGAACTAAAGAAATTAAAGAAACACTAGCTCAGTTTTCCTTGGTAGAGAAATATGGGTAAGAGATAGTTTTTTATACGTCTTTTTGGAAATTATTTTCTATTTTTTTTTTTAAGAAACCTCAGTTGTACGACTTTTTGTTTTTTAAGGGCACCACTCATTTTAAAATAGAAAGGATTTAACTTCAGCTAAGAAAATGAGAAAAAACTGAAGTGTTTTATGGATATTACTAAAAGGAATTAGTCTAGTACAACTGATCCTGAAAAGGAAAATAAATATTCAGTGATACACTTAGCTTTAATCAAAAAGAAAATTTATTCATGTTTTTTAAAAATAATAAAAGTTCTAACCTTTGCAGTTTACCAAAAAATTCTAGCCTAAACAGTAGTTGTTACATTAAAATTTTATATTCTTATAAATCCCCGAAGGCGAGGTATCGTGCCTTACACTTCACTTTTTTGTCTGTGTTACATTGTAGTTAATGCACTCTCCGGGATAAGTCTATATAAGGGATTTGGTTGACTTACAGTGTTTCATTCCTGTCTGGGATGGACTTTGACCGATTTCACTTTATTTTTTTTAGCACTTAGAAAGCTCACTACAGCTTTTATTGTCGAAACTTAGCGACTCTGGTGAAGATTAGCCTACTTCGGCTAGACGGTACTGCCTGGTTGCGCTAGATGGAAACGACGACCGACATGGTCGGCAGCTAGATCAAAACCGCTCACTGGTCTGCGGCTCGATGGAACTCCCCTGCCTGGCGACTTCGATGGAAAAAGTCCTGCCGGCTGGTTCTCGGACGTTTAAATAATCGTGCGACCTTTGCCGGTCATATCACGTCGCTCCAATCTGAACTCCGGGTCAAACATTTGACCAATCGTGGCCTGGCGAAAGATTCGGTCCGAAAGCCCGCACAATAAACTATATAGTATATACCGTATGTCCTAAAACTTCTGTTTAATATACCGGTCGATATTTTAAAATAAAAATAAATACAATTTGAAATGGAAAAATCAGTAACATTACATGGTCTTAAAATCTAGGAAAAAATGAATGTTACATTACCCCCTTCCAAAAAGAAATAGACTACACTAGTCTATTAAACTTAGGCTACTTATAAAAAGGTATAAAGTGGTACACTATCACTTAATACTAAGGTCAGAACTTAAAACAAAATTACAAACTTCGGTCCTTACTACTAGACTTAATTCAATTAAGCACTAATATTAAGTACAATTAAAACCAAATGAAAATCTATGCAAGTACACAAGAATCTTATAACTAGACCTAACTTAATTAAGCACTAAGGTTAAGTACATCAAAAAGTAAATAAAAATCCTTGCATGAACATAGGAAATACCTTTCCAAAATAACAATCGCGGTCTTCTTATATAAAAGAATCAGCTCTATTATTGTTACCTAAACAAAAAAATATAACTTTGTCTAGACTTTTGTCTAAATCAAAAAAAAGTGAACTGAAATAAAATATGAACACCCCCCTTAAAATATTTTAAGGATTGTCTGAAAATTTTCTATTTCAGCAAAAGAAATTTATAAAAATTCTTAAATAAAGAAAAATAAAAAAATGATTCTAGTGCAAACACTTACACTAAAAAGAAAAAAGTCTTGTCAGACCATTTAGCACAAGGCCAAAAAAAAAAAATATCTGGATAAATATCCAGACAAACGCTCGGGAAAAATCGCCATCCATGCTCTAGCTCATCACTAAGAGAACATTCTAAATCTAGTATCACTACTAGTCGCACTCAGAGAATAATCGCACTCTACGTCGCAATGTCGACGTCCTAAGACATCCAGACATGCTAAGATCGCTAGGGAAAACGCTCTGGTTGATCGCCAGATAATTGCACTCTAAAACGCAATGTCGACGTCCTAAGACATCCAGACATGCTAAAATCGCTAGGGAAAACGCTCTGGTTGATCGCCAGATAATCGCACTCTATAACGCAATGTCGACGTCCTAAGACATCCAGACATGCTAAAATCGCCAGGGAAAACGCTCTGGTTGATCGCCAGAAAACACGTCAGCTCATCGCCAGCAAAACACTCTGGTATATCACCAGAAAAAGCTCGGCTCCTCGCCAAGAAAACACTCTGTAAATAGTCCTCGACTACACAAAGTCTGCGTTCTAAAAGAACAAACTCGCCATGATCATAGTGAGCAGCTATAAAAGCTAACTAAATCACTATAAGCGCAGTGAATAGCTACAAAAGCTAAAATTCACTCTTAACACAGTGAATAGCTATAAAAGCTAAAATTCACTCTAAACACCGTGAATAGCTATAAAAGCTAAAATTCACTAAACTGAATGATCCTGCTTCAAAAAGCAATGTTCACTAAGAACAGAATGATTAGTCCGCGCGCAACTAACATTCTAGGAAACATTCCCAACATAACTATATGAGACGGCAAGTCTCGAAATAGGACCTCCCTAAAGTCATAATCCTATATAGGAATCCATAAGCAAAACGACTCAAAATCTTGCATTTTGAGCACATGCCCTCAGGCAACCAACATACACCGAAATATATACAGAAGTATGTACAGTAATATATACAGAAATATATACAGGAGTTCAAGTCCCAAACCTTTGGTTATGACTACTCCATACTGAGCTTGGTGAAAGCTCTTAGCAAAAGCTAATCAAATCTTCGGCACATCGCACCAAAGTGACAAATCTGCCTAGAAACATGAGCCAAAAAAAAAACGCTCTCCGTCATTCTTCAGGGTGGCTACACAGAGAAATAAAACTTAACCAGCATTGCGCCTCTTCAAGTTGCATGAAGAACCCTCGTGTACTGGTCTCGCCCTAGAACAACAACGAAAAACATTCAATCCATCCCACATAACAGGAGACAAACACTTCACCACGATATACTGAAAGGTGGAGACAAAAAAAATACAGAATTGGTGACCCTGGAGTCCACCAACAAAAGGGAGTAGATTATAGCATCCACTAAACTAAAACGGTGTCTACCACACCACCATAAGTCAAAAAAATTAATCAATAGGGTGTTCCGAAATACACTACTGCCAACAGCCTGTCACCACTAATAGGCTAATTGGAGCTGAGGTCGACTACAGTAGTTAGGCTCTCCTTTGGTTCAAATAGAAATAACCATTGGGTAACAAAACCTTTAAAGGTCCCAAAGGTCAAACGTTCACCCCCCATAGACTACCCTTCCAATCAGTCTGTTCCTCAGGAAGACTAACTCCCTGCCAAACGTCGTAACGGCATCTGTTAGCACCCGGTGCATCACAGCCTGTAAAAACAGATAACTCATGGGATACAACCTAAAAGGTTTACAAGGTTGACTTAACCAAGCTTCTAACGAAATTTTAAAAAACGAAAATGAGCTTAAAAAGGCTACATGAAACAAAAATTGCTCAATTTTTTTGGTGGCAACGCAACAAAACTTTTGAAGACGACAAGAGCTTTTCCAGCTTAATCAGAAACAAGAAGAAAACATCGTTGACAGCTAAAATATTCGATCATGGTGTTAATCGTCTCCCTAGACAATAGCCTCTAGAAGAAACTGCTACAGGTATCAGGCATAACCGTTTTCTGTCAGCCCAAACTTCTAGGTTACCTCTTGGAAATCTAAAAATTCGGTTAGGAATCTTCCTTCACTGCGCTTAGCCTCTCTTGACAAGGTTCTCATCTCGGTATCAGATTTTGATCATTTCTTTGTGAAACGACTGTCTTACTCTGCTCTCATCTCCTGTAAATGATCAGCCTTTAGTTCTCTTGCAGAACTTCAATTTTCTATCCATCTGATAGTAAACCGAAAAAAAACTCAACATACGCCTATGAGTCCATGCAAAAAAAAAATTTTAAAAAATTAGTGACTCAAAGGTAACGTTTAAACGGCTCTGGAAAAAAAAATCGAAAATACCCTCAGTTTGTCAATGCAGAAGAAGATCTAAACCAAAATAATCCAAGTCTTAGACTTACTGGATAAACCAAAATCAATTTACTCTTAATTGCACCCAAAATATACCATTAAGGTAATAAAAATACACCCACTCGGGTAACAAGCTTTGAAATTGCTCATTAAATTTTTTGACTCAACATCATACTACACGAGCTACATCTTGCGCCTGTCTAAACTCAAGATCACCTTGGATTGCCTCTAATCAAAATTTCGCTTCCAAGTGTCAAGAACTGGATATTATTTGGGGTCATAAGCAAATCAAATCCCGCGACCACCGACATACCAGCCTTATGATATCCTGAGCGTGACTCCTTCGCAAGCTCGCAACAGCTGAGTCGATGCTAAACATCAACTACAATCAACCTAGGTTTGGGATATGGCCAATACCCAAAACCTTAGCAAAAACTATAAAAGTAAGCTATCCTCAGCTCAACTTTTATAACAGTCAAAAAAGACGAGGTCGTCACCTCTACAGAGCAACATCAAAAAGAAATAAACTAGAGCAATTAAGATAGTGTAAATATAAATTATTCTTCTTCTGACAAACTTTCATTAGGGTTAGGTTCATTGAATGGTTTTAAGTCTTTAATATGCCATCGTCCTACTTTAGTCCCATCTAAATTAACTAAAACCATAAACTAAATCCGAAATCTTTTCTCTAATCACGCAATGCACATACTTAGGTACCAACTTAGATGTGAATTTATCTGCTGCACTGGAAAGAATTTTATTTTTTCGCCAAACGTGATCACCTATATTAAAGGCAAAATCCCTTTTCCTAAGATTGTAAGACTTACTGTTCCGTTCATAAGCCTTATGTATCCTACTACGCACGTCGGTGAAAATATCTTTTAAACCCTTTAAATTTTCGGCGTACGCACCCCTGTTACCCGGAATAATTTCGCTGTCAACATTGACATCCAAATCTAAATTTTTATAATACGATCCAGATAGAGGTATATGTCTGCCGTAAACTAAGAAAGACGGTGTGAACCCTGTTACTTCGTGTCTTGCGGTATTTATCGCTTGTTGGATTTTTGAAATATTGCTATCCCAAGTGTCATGTGAATCCACGTAACTTCTTAAAGCGGTCCCGACTGTTCGGTTATTACGTTCCACAAAATTACATTGGGGAGAGTACACGGGATTAAAAACGGATGTTAAAACCATATGTTTCACTTAAGCTCTTAAAACTCTTAGAGGTAAACTGAGTACCGTTATCGCATATCAAGAGCGATGGAACACCGTGGATTAGAAAGACATTATTTTCCAAAATTCTCTCTATATATCCAGCCTTAGAGCTTTTCAAAGGAAATAGCATGGTATACTTTGTAAACCAGCAAGAAACCACGAGAAGCCATTTATTTCCCTTTTTTGAACGTGGGAATGGGCCTACTAGATGAGCTGCTATGACTTGAAAAGGGTAATTAACCGTTTTCTCTTTTCCCATCAGTCCCATAGGTAGTGCATTAGGAGATTTCTGCGCTCCACATACTTCACAAGTCCTCACAAACTTTACGATGTCAAAACGCATTTTTGGCCAATAATACTGTTCCTGAACCCTGTGAAGAGTTTTATAAAAAGCCAAAATGACCAGAAGTAGGAGGAGTGTGACACATGTCTATAACTTCCTCTCTCTGTGGTTTAGGAACTAGTATTTTCCACTCGGGTACATTAACTTTTAAAGGCAACTGGTTTGGGATAAATTTGTACACGAAATCATTTTCCACCTTCCACTGCGGAAAATTTTGGGGAAATTCTTTAATTTGCTGCCGTAAATTGTCGTACCATGGATCAATGCGATCTACATCAACTGTATCAATTCTTACGCCAAACTGTGCATTAAGACTGTTTTCGTCCGCTGTATTATCTGGGATTCTTGACAAAGCGTCAGGAATAACATTGTGGACTCCTTTTCTATGAATTAAAGTAAACGTGTGTTGTCTCAGCCTAATCGCCCAACGCGCTAGTTTGCCACTAGGGTTTTTAATAGAATTAAGCCACAATAAGCTATAATGATCTGTTATGACCGTGAAAGGAACACCTTCTATGTAAGGTCGAAACTTTTCGATGTTAAAGAGTACTGCTAAACATTCTTTTTCAACAACCGAATAGTTACGTTCAGCCTTTGATAAAGTTCTACTGGCATACGCTATCACCCTTTCCTCACCATTGATTTTCTGTGTTAGGACGCCCCCTAAACCAGTATTAGAAGCATCACTAGAAATATAAAACTGTTGGGAAAAGTCTGGTTGGGATAAAATGGGAGCTGAAACCAATAGTTCTTTAATCTTTATAAAAGATTCTTCGGCTGCCTTTGTCCAATCTATCGATTGTCCTTTTTTCCGTCCTTTCAAAAGATCATTAATAGGTGACAACAAGGTAGAAAAATTCTCGATAAAACGTCTATACCATGAACACATTCCTACGAAGCGTTTAACTTCCGTAGTATTAGTAGGTCTCGCATAATTAACCATGCTTGCTACTTTATCCGGATCGGTACGCAAGGAATTTGAGCCTACAATATAGCCTAAAAACTTTAGAGAAGTTTTTGAAAAAATCACATTTGCTCAAATTTATCGTCAGTCCGGCCTCTTTCAATTTATCTTTTACTTCCTTAAGTAAGCGAATATGCGATTCGAAGTCTTCCGATGTTACTAAAATATCATCGAGATAGGTAAAAATATGTGGCTCATATTTCGGACCAAATATGGCGTCCACTAAACGTTGCTGAGTTTGAGCAGCGTTCTTAAGACCAAACGGCATAGTGACGAACTGAAATAGACCTCGGCCTACTACTGCAAAAGCGGTCTTTTCTTTAGAGGATTTGTCTAAAGGAATTTGCCAGAAAGCCTTTCTAAGGTCTATCGAAGATACATACTTAGCATTCCTGAGTGATGTCAAAATTCTGTCGATGTTCGGTAATGGGTAGTTATCAAATTTGCTGACCTCGTTGAGCTTTCTTCCGTCAAAGCACAGACGATACTGTCCATCGGCCTTTTTCACCAATAAGATTGGAGAACACCAAGGACTGTTTGATTCTTCAATCACTCCGAGTTTCAACATTTCGTCTAACTCTTTATTTAATACTTTTGACATATAAGGAGACATGGCGAAGGGCCTTGTCTTTACAGGACTGGCATCAGCCGTATCTATAGACATCTTGATTTTATTCGTTCGGCCTAACCTATCTTTACTACTTATTTCATTGAAAGAGCTTATTACTTTTTCTGCTTTTAAGCGTTCCGTCCGCGAGAGATCATCTAGGGTGCATAGACGCGAGAAAAGGTGTTCAAAAGAACTTTCTGAATAACAATTTTTAAAGCTTGTTTGAGAATTGTCTTCTAGGGACTGGGGATACCACGAATTATCTTTAAAATTTACTAAAATTCCGAATTTTTGTGCAAAATCACATCCTAAAACCAAAGTATGTGATAGAGAAGGTACTACTAGAGCAGAGATTACTAAACAATGACCATTGCAGACTAGCGGCAACTCAACCGTACCTAAAACTTTTAGACGGCTGCCATCTGCAGTGGTAACACTTCTATTCTTGACATGGCATATTTTTATACTTAAACGACTTAAAATCTTAATACCATTCTGACCTACAACGGAGGCATTTGCACCAGAGTCAAATAAAGCCGAGAAATGGGCACCTAATAGATTTATCTTGATATGCGGTCTGTTGTCTAAATATTTATGCACGAATAAAGGAGACATGTGACCATTTGGAGAAGCAGGAGTTTTAACTTGAGAAGGATAATTTTTATTAGACTTTAAAAAATCAGAAACTTTTTGTAACCATTTAGTCCAATCCGATCTACTGGAATATTTTTGTTCGTCCGTGTTTCTAGAACGTTTTGGATTAGGGGCTTTACTGCGAACGTGAGCTTGTGACTTAGCCGAAAGATTAGAGGCTTTTTTTGTTGGACTTAGTATATCCGCCTCGGTAATATACCGTCCTTACTCGTTTTTTGTACATTTGGGGCATGATGCTAGTCTCACACCAGTTGTTCCACATTTGAAACAAAATACCCTCTTAGGTGCTGTACAGCTTTGGTAAGTGTGATTCGGACCTTCGCAATTCCAACACGTGGAAATTGCCTTAGGTGAAACCGGCTTGTCGTTCACTTTAGCTGCAGTGTCGCTAATTTTAGAGTCATTATATTTTCCTTTACCCGTTTTCTGGTTACTCCTAGGGTTCCGATTTACATTCCCAACTTTATTTGTCGAGACTCCACTTCGGCCATTTGGATTATACCTTACTTGATGTATATTAGTTTCGCTTTTTGGTCTGCTCTTTTCTAACAAATAATCGGACTCTTCAAGTTTTCTACATAACCCGGCGAGTTCGGCTACCGAATTTATATCTAGTAGAGCTAACCGATTGACGAAACTAGGCAGAATATTCCTACGTATAAATTTAACTTTGGTACATTCCAAAGGCTTGATGGATAACCTACCAAATAAAGATTCCATGTGGGCAATAAAAATCACAGTGGACTCATTCTTCTTTTGTAGCCTCCTCTTTATTTCCGACCACAATTCTTCATCCTCATCACAGTGCAAGAAGTCCTTCTTTAGCCTATCTACCAAGGAATGCCAGTCGTTGACACTTGATTTTATGCTTCTATACCAAATGAAGGCATCGCCAGTGAAAAATTCAACAGCAGAGCTGAAAAGTTCATCTTCCGATACTTTCCTAGCTTGAGCTATTTCAGTTAGCCTCTCCAAAAAAGGATAGAGTCTCCTTGAGTCTCCATTAAATTTCAATTGCCATTCGCTGACAGGAATATTTCTGGCTGCGCAATTCACGATTGGAGCTGGTACGTTTATGACTGGGGTTGTAATAGGCAGCTGTGGTAACTCATGACCAGGAGCTATCTTTTCGGCAAGATTTGCTTCCATGAGTACACACGTAGCTATTGTTTCTTGAACATATTTGGAAAATTTCGACGCTTCCTCTTCGTCATCCGGCATGGGAATTCTTTGTACGCGACCCGCTACATGCGATAAGCGTGACCTAACCCGGTGTACAAGTGAATCATTTGGATCGCCGTCATAACTATCGATTAAGTTTTGGATAGAATTTAAACTCTTTTCGATACCAGCCGTTTCTTCTTTAAAAAAGACAGGGTGTCATCCCCTATTTTTATCGTTTTTCCGGGCTCATTAATTTCTTTACTTAAGATCCTCGTTAGAATCTTTCTTTTATCCGCGACCGGACGTTCTGAGAAAGTACGACGGATTTTCAGTTCGTAGTCTAATTCATATTCTAGTAGGTGATTGACTTTAAAATTGAAGGCTTCCATGATAAATGAATACTATAAAATTTAAAAGAATTGTTAAAAAATCGTAAAAATATTTCTCCTGTGCTCCCAATAGTCTAAATAAAATCATATAAAGGCACTTAAAATATGTAAACCTCTTTACTAAACATTTAAAAAAATCTTCGACAATTTCAAAAAAAAATTTCTAAGTATCGCCTTGTATTAAAATTCCTTTACTAAGATAACTTAAGAATTTTCAACAAAAAATCTCCAAATATCGTTTCGTATATCCGCTAAGTATTTTTAATATTCATGCAAAACCTCGGTGAGAAAAAACAACAGTTTTTTGTTCGGTTATCCGTAAAATAAATCTATCACTAAAAATTAAAGTAAACCAGCACATCTGCTAATCTGAAAGATAAAGTTAGCTTTTAAGAAAAAAACAGGGATCTCTTATCTTAGAGTCAACAACAAAATTCAAATATCTATATCAGATAAATTGAAATAAAAAATTCTACAAATTTCCTGCTTTTGTCTTATTGCTATAGTGTAGCTTCGTTTAATAAATATTGTGTAATAAAAATATCTGCAAAGTTAGAGCTTTTATTTTGTTCAAAAGCTAGTACACTGAACCCTTTTAAAAAATAAAATTCCAAAAGCCCCGCGTTGACAGCGCTATTTTTGTAACTTTTCCTTTTGCTCTTCTTTTTTTGCTCCATGTAGACTGCGTCTTTTTGTAACATTTTTAAATACTGGACGCCCCAAGCTTGAGCACAATTTTCTTGCAGCCCCGCTTTAATTTCTGATAATGAATTGAGTGAAACCTGATATTAAAAGAACTAAAGAAATTAAAGAAACACTAGCTCAGTTTTCCTTGGTAGAGAAATATGGGTAAGAGATAGTTTTTTATACGTCTTTTTGGAAATTATTTTCTATTTTTTTTTTTAAGAAACCTCAGTTGTACGACTTTTTGTTTTTTAAGGGCACCACTCATTTTAAAATAGAAAGGATTTAACTTCAGCTAAGAAAATGAGAAAAAACTGAAGTGTTTTATGGATATTACTAAAAGGAATTAGTCTAGTACAACTGATCCTGAAAAGGAAAATAAATATTCAGTGATACACTTAGCTTTAATCAAAAAGAAAATTTATTCATGTTTTTTTTAAAAATAATAAAAGTTCTAACCTTTGCAGTTTACCAAAAAATTCTAGCCTAAACAGTAGTTGTTACATTAAAATTTTATATTCTTATAAATCCCCGAAGGCGAGGTATCGTGCCTTACACTTCACTTTTTTGTCTGTGTTACATTGTAGTTAATGCACTCTCCGGGATAAGTCTATATAAGGGATTTGGTTGACTTACAGTGTTTCATTCCTGTCTGGGATGGACTTTGACCGATTTCACTTTATTTTTTTTTAGCACTTAGAAAGCTCACTACAGCTTTTATTGTCGAAACTTAGCGACTCTGGTGAAGATTAGCCTACTTCGGCTAGACGGTACTGCCTGGTTGCGCTAGATGGAAACGACGACCGACATGGTCGGCAGCTAGATCAAAACCGCTCACTGGTCTGCGGCTCGATGGAACTCCCCTGCCTGGCGACTTCGATGGAAAAAGTCCTGCCGGCTGGTTCTCGGACGTTTAAATAATCGTGCGACCTTTGCCGGTCATATCACGTCGCTCCAATCTGAACTCCGGGTCAAACATTTGACCAATCGTGGCCTGGCGAAAGATTCGGTCCGAAAGCCCGCACAATAAACTATATAGTATATACCGTATGTCCTAAAACTTCTGTTTAATATACCGGTCGATATTTTAAAATAAAAATAAATACAATTTGAAATGGAAAAATCAGTAACATTACATGGTCTTAAAATCTAGGAAAAAATGAATGTTACATTATATATATTACATATATATATATATAATATATATATATATATATATATATATATATATATATATATATATATATATATATATATATATATATATATATATATATATATATATATATATATATATATATATATATATATATATTATATATATATATATATATATATATATATATATATATATATATACATATATATATATATATATATATATATATATATATATATATATATATATATATATATATATATATACATATATATATATATAATATATATATATATACATATAAATATATATATATATATATATATATATATATATATATATATATATATATATATATATATACATATATATATATAGATATATATGTGTTAAGAAAATAATAAAATTAAAAAAATAATAAGTATTTAATATATAACACAGAATGTTTAGAGTACTCGTATGATCAATAACACAGAATGCAAGAATAAACAAAAATTATTTGTTTAGTGTTAAAATACTTTAACTGTTTTAAAGTACTTTCCCTGAGAGATACTCTAAAACCTTCTTCGGAAATAAACTGTTTCAGTTAAGAAATACTCATGTAATCATATAATCACGTTACTAAGTTGGGAATGTGGAATCTTTGGCACAATGATACTACTCAGTATATATCACCACTACACCAAACACTTTATTTTTGCATTCGACGCGCGTTTCGCTAACCATGTTAGCTTCATCAGGAGCGATGATTGACAGTCAATCATCGCTCCTGATGAAGCTAACATAGTTAGCGAAACGCACGTCGAGTGCAAAAATAAAGTGTTTGGTGTAGTGGTGATATATACTGAGTATAATCACGTTACATAAATAGCTCACGTTCTGTTTCATATTAATAAGTCATGAAGTTACTTACTCTTTTAAAAATAAACTCATTTAAAAAATCTCGTATAGTTCTGAAACCATATCCAAATCGTAACCAAAACCGGATACAAAAACACAATATAGAATAAATTGCTTACTCATACCAAGATGACCTTACAGTTAAAATATTGAAAAGGTACTTCATACTAAAATGATTTTACAGTTAGGATATTAAAATGGTAAAAGATTATTTCATTATTTACCCTATAAACCTTACTGTTATTAAAAATTAAAAAATTACTGTCGTTTTCGTTCTTCGATTGATGTTCTCAGTAGCGGAACAAGCCTCTTTAAATTAAACGGCTCATCTATTAAGCCATGACCGACCTATATTTACAAATGTAAATAGCTTTCTCAGAATACAAAACGCAGAAAATGGAGACGTAAAAAAACAGTAGAAAAAAAACGATGGTGAAGAAAGAATAAGAAACTGGAACAAAAAGAAACAAATTTATTATTTAAATAATTTCTAGTCTTTCAATAATGTTAACTTATAGAACTTCTATAAACGTGGTTTGAAAGATGGTCAATAGAAACTGCATAATTTAGCTTTCGGTGAAGAAGCAAGGAAGGTCTTTTGGTTGGAAATTTTAGGATGAACAAGATAAGAAGAGAATAGAAGAAACTATTGAAACTTACATGTGCTTAGAGATGTAATTATTCCCTTCAAAAATTAAAAAAAAATAAATAAATAAAAAAAATAAAGTCCTGTTGCTCTGGACGGAAAAATCGTTTGAACAAAAACACGATTACCATCTTCCTCTTTTAATGGGAAATAAGGTAGCATGGCACAAATTATTGGAATATAAATAAAACAGAAGTAAATCCAAATATATATATAAGGAGTGTGAATTCATTTTGAGGGATTTCTAAGAGAAGGCGTAACTTGCATTATATCACATCGGGGCATACTGTTGCTATATTCATGGCAATGGCATCAGTAAACTTTAATTCTTGGTATATATTATTTTGCTGAAGTGTAAACAACATATTTTTTTTGAGCACTGAATATGTCGAATTACGTGCCAACAAAGCACCATTTGCGGGAAGCGTTACTTTTCTTGTTTAAGTCGAAGAAAAGTCTGCTAAAAGTCATCGATTGCTGTCGGAAACCTATGGTGATTATATTCCATCGATAAAAATGTGTGAGTATTGGTTTCAACGCTTTAAAAGTGATGATTTCGACACGGAAGATAAAGGGCGTCCAGGCCAGCCGAAAAGTTTAAAGATGAAGAATTGGAGGCATTACTCGATGAAGACTAGTGCCAAATGGAAAAAAAAAAATTATTAGGAGGATTCAAAAGCACGGAAATTGGGTGCTGTACGAATTGATACCGAAAGGAGTTGAAAAGCGATTTTTCACCTGGGAACAACTGCTTCAACGGTACAATCGGAAAGGTTTTTTGCATCGTATCGTAACTGGTGATGAAAAATGGATACGCTACGACAAACCAAAGTGCAAAAAATGGGTGAAATCCGGTGAATCATCAACATCCTCGCCAAAGCCAAATATTCATGGCTTCAAGCCTATGCTATTTATCTGGTGAGATCAGCTGGGTGTAGGGTATTATGAACTGCTCCAATCCAACGAAACTTATACTAGAGAATGTTATCGACAACAATTGATGCAACTGAGCCGAGCATTGAAGGAAAAACGACCGCAATATGCCAAAAGACTCGACAAAGTGATTTTTCGACATGACAACGCTCGGCCACATGTTGCAAAACCCGTCAAGGAAACGCTAGAAGCGCTTAGATAGTATGTCCTACTTCACCTGCCGTACTCACCAAACATTGCTCCTTCTGATTGTCACTTGTTCGCGACGACGCAGGACCTTTCTAAACAGCGCTTCCATTCTTATGAGGATACAAAAAAAATGGGTCGATTCGTGGATAGCCGCAAAAGATGAGTCGTTCTTTCAATGTAGTATTCATATGCTGCCACAAAGATGGAAGAAAATAGTGGATAAATATAGACAATACTTTGACTAATCAATTTGTAACCATTTTTTTTTTTAAATAAAGCGATATTTTTACCGAAAACTCTCTCAAAATTAATTCACATACCAATACTTAAACTTAAAAAGGATAAGTCCAATGTTCGTCACTAAATTTTACTAGAAATAAGACAATAAACAAGGAGAGCTATCTAGATGAAGACGGTTCTACGAACCACGCTATTTTAAAACGGTAAATTAGGAAAAACATGATCAAGAATATCCGCCAATAGCTAAGATAAATCTTTGCATTTACTAAATTAATTTTATACTTTTTAAGTTCACATATCTGCTTGATATTTTAAAACACTTTATTAGTACAGTCACTTAAGCGCAAAAAGGATGGTCAAGTTCGAAATGAGCGATAATAAGCTCTAAACTTGTATAAACCTTTATTTTGGCATTCTAAAAGTTGTCTTAAAAGTCTCATAAAATCTCGTGTCCGCGTCTTAAGATATTCAAGCTCAAAGGTCACAATAATCCGTTTTTCGCAAATATCTCGCTTCCAATGGTTTCAATGATATTTGCATTTATTATGAAAATTATAGAGCACAAAATTCACTACAAATTTTATTTTAAACATTTTTTTATACGCTTAACCGTTTTGAGATAGAGCACGGAGAGCGCACAGCGCTCAGCCATACATAGCATAATGCAATGTCATCCGTTAGTCCCGGTAAATAATATGTCGTATAAAGTTAATTAATCACTAAAAAATCCATAAGTATGAATAATTTGCATTATTTATTAATTAATACATTATATTTAATAATATTTTTCATTTATCAAATATATTCGTTTAATAATACTTACGTACTTCGTGTAATGAAAAAATTGTTAAGTGAAATACTTTAAGTATATTTTAATTATTTTCTATTATATCTTAATTATATTTTAAGTAGAAAAAGAATTAAGTACTTTTTCTTTAAAATGTGTAAACTTTTAAATACTTATATTACTATTAAGATTATACCTACAGTATTACCATCCCAAGCTAGATAAAACATCTAATAGTCTTTTAGATCCATATCTTCTATGAAGAAATACAGAAAGGCCTAATAGTCTAAATGACCGTTCTCGTATCGAAGCCATTATTGCATGACTTATTGATGTGCATTTCGTTTTTAAATAATCTGTTTTTCCTTTTCTATTTTTTATTATAACTTTTTGTAAAAATCCAATAAAGTTTTTAGTATTTCTTCATTAATACCATCTAACATTTTACTCGAAGGTGGATAAGACTTGGTTTCGACTACAGATGATCGAATATCTTCCCTAACAATAGCTGCTGCAGCTTCTACAATCCGTAACCGTTCTTATTCGGGATCCTTTTTTTTATTGTCGTACCAAGCTTTTGATAATATATTAGCTTGTGTTTCACGAAAAAATATGATAGTGAATGATCCTACCTTTCTCGTAATTATTATGTCAGTTAAATATTTTTGTTGAAGTCTTGTAATGATAGTCTTATCATCTGGTACATACTCCGTAAGGACATCTTTAAGCTCTTTCAATGTAAATTGAGAATCTTCATGATTTTCTATATAACAAAAATCTCTTTCAATGCTTGTGTGACTTGATTATCTTCGCGAGGCTTCTTATCAGTAGATGGTACTCGACTTAAGAAATTAGTATAGCAAATGGTATGGTACTTTGCTTCAGCAGGGATCAAGTCATACTCATAAAGTACACGATCTTTTACTAATTCTCCTAAGGAATCGCTTCGTTCTTCTGCTTTTTTGATGACATTGTCTTTGAATTCAAGAGTACTTACTTTACTATTCATGCGTCTGTACCTCTCTTTTTTTTTCGTCTCTGCTGCTTCATCAGCTGCTTGACCACAAAATAAGCATAGTTTTTTGAAATCAAACACTTCATTTCTTTTTTTACGAGGTGCACTTGATGATGGTGAAGGTTCACCTTCTTCTAGGCGTCGTTTCGATGCTGCAATAGAATTTTTACTGATGTACACTTTTCGACACTCGACATGCACATTCGCAGAGATTAAGGTATTTAAATAGTTTATGTGACCGTCATTTCTTTCAATACTCGCAATTTTTAAAGTTTGTAAGCCGCGCACTACATTAACAGAATTACCTTCTGAAAGTGACTCATCACATATAAAACACAAATCAGCCATAACTCTTAAAATTGTACGTCCGTCGTTGCCAAGATACAATTTAAAACTAACGAATAAACTTGGTTAGTAGAAAGTGGTCCCTTGAAAAAGAAATCGGTCTTAACTATACAATGGAACATCTGTCCCAACTGACTATAAATAGAAAAGGTCGTATTATAGGGGTCCGTATTGCCAGGTATAATCTTAATAGTAATATAAGTATTTAAGAGTTTACACATTTTAAAGAAAAAGTACTTAATTTTTTTTCTACTTAAAATATAATTAAGATATACTAGAATATAATTAAAATATACTTAAAATATTTCACTTAACAATTTTTTTAATTACGCGAAGTAGGTAAGTATTATTAAACGAATATATTTGATAAATGAAAAATATTATTAAATATAATGTATTAATTAATAAATAAAGCAAATTCTTCATAATTATGGATTTTTTAGTGATTAATTAACTTCGTACGACGTATTATTTACCCGGACTCACGCTTGACCTTGCATTATGTTATGTTCTATCTCCAAAACGGTTAAGCGTGTAAAAAAATGTTCAGAACAAAATTTGTATCATTGAAACCATAGAAAGCGAGATATTTGCGAAAAAACCGATTTTTGTGACCTTTGACCTTGAGTATCTTAAGACGCGGACACGAGATTTTATAAGACTTTTGAAACAACTTTTAGAATGCCAAAATAAAGGTTTATACAAGTTTACAGCTTATTATCTCTCATTCCGAGCTGAAACCCCTAATGTGACTGGATGTAAATATATATATATATATATATATATATATATATATATATATATATATATATATATATATATATATATATATATATATATATATATATATATATACAGTATATATATATATATATATATATATATATATATATATATATATATAGATTTTTGACTTTATATTGTACTTCTTTTCATTTTTGTATCGAGCAGTGTATTACACTGGAATTCCTAGCCGCTCTTTATATAGTGTGCAGTGCGGGTTGCCGACCGAATATATCGAATTCGTAGTACGCCGGGATTGGTGAAATGTTTGTTTCCGGAGTGTGGTTCCGGCGTCGCCATTTTCAGGACAGAGTTCTCACGGCTTATTTAAGGGTCCGGAAAACGCGGATCTTGGCTTACTTCCACCGAGCCGCCAACAGGCTTACTTCCACCGAGCCGCCAACAGGCTGACTTCCACCGAGCCGCCAAGAGGCTTATTTCCACCGAGCCGCAGTAGAGGCTTCTGGCAATATTTACGAGAGCCAAGTTAAGCACGAGTTTTTTTTAACGTTAAGCCGTAGTGGGCTTTGTGTGTTTTCTACATGGAGTAGCCAAAGTAGGCTCTTCTCAAAAGTGATGAAATGTATGAAATCGGTTTTGTGTTCCATTGAAGGCCTAGAAGCCCGTAGGAAAACCGTAAGTCACCAGAACATAAGTGTTTTAACATCAATTTGAACTGATAAATCGCGAAGTGAATATCACGACTCTTCGATTTCGGGTGTAGTCAAGTTTTAGAAGTAAAATGTCTGTTTAGGAACTCTACTTTATAAGAACTACTTTTAGGCTAGAATTTTTGTAATTCTTAAAACTGCAAGGGTTGGAACTTTTATTTTAAAATCATTAATAAATTTTCTTTTTGGGGATTAAAGCTAGTGTTTCACTGTACACCTATCTTTCTTTTCAGGATAAGGACGGTTGTACCAAACTGATTTTTTTATTTAACAACTGTACACCATTTCAGTATTTTTTCATTTTTTTAGCTGAAGTTAGATCCTTTCTATTTTAAAATGAATGGTGCCCAAAATTCGTACAACTAAAGCTTTTTAAAAATAGAAAATAATTCCAAAAAGACGTACAACAATTATCTCTTACCCATATCTCTCTACCAAGGAAAACTGAGCTAGTGTTTGTTTAATTTCTTTAGTTCTTTTAAAATCATTATTCACTCAATTCATTCTCAGAAATTAAAAAGAGGTTGCAAGAAAATTGCGCCCAAGCGTGGGAAAAACAATTTTCACAGGGTACAAAATGACGCTTCAAAAAGCGGGCAAGTTCACAGGTTACAAAAATAGCGCTGTCAACGCGGGGCTTTTGGAATTTTATTTTTTAAAGGGTTCAGTGTACTAGCTTTCGAACAAAGTAAAAGCTCTAACTTTTCAGATATTTTTATTTCATAAGGTTTATTAAACGAAACTACACTATAGCAATAAGACAAAAGCAGGAATTTTGAAGGAATATTTATTTCAATTTATCTGATGGTGGTATAGATATTTGAATTTTGATAATTGACTCTAAGATAAGTGATTCCTACTTTTTTCTTAAAAGCTACCTTTATAGTTCAGATTGGCAGATGTGTTGGTCTACTTTAATTTTTGCACTGTTAGATTTATTTTGCGGTTAACCGAAGAAAAAACTGTACTTTTTTCTCACCAATGTTTTGCATGAATATTAAAAATACTTTGCTGATACGAAACGGTATTTGGAGATTTTTTGTTGAAAATTCTTAACATATTTAGTAAAGGAATTTTAATAGAAGGCAATACTTAGAAATTTTTTTTGAAATTGTTGAGGATTTTTTTTAAATGTTTAGTAAAGAAGTTTACACATTTTAGTTGCCTTTACAGGATTTTATTTTGACTATTGGGAGCACAGGAAAAATATTTTTACGACTTTTTCAAACAATTCTTTTAAATTTTATACATTTATCATGGAAGCCTTCAATTTTAAAGTCAATCACCTACTGGAATGTGAATTAGACTATGAACTGAAAATCCGTCGTACTTTCTCAGAACGTCCGGTCGCGGATAAAATAAAGATTCTAACGAGGATCTTAAGTAAAGAAATATTCCAATAGATCAGATTGGACTAAATAGTTACAAAAAGTTTCAGATTTTTTTTAAGTCTAATAAAAGTTCTCCTTCTCAAGTTAAAACTCCTGCTTCTCCAAATGGTCACATGTCTCCTTTATTCGTGCATAAATATTTAGATAATAGACCGCATATAAAGATAAATCTATTAGGCGTCCATTTCTCGGCTTTATTTGACTCTCGTGCAAATACCTCGGTTGTAGGTCAGAATGGTATTAAAATTTTAAGTCGTTTAAGTATAAAATATGCCATGTCAAAAATAGAAGTGTTACCACTGCAGATGGCAGCCGTCTAAAAGTTTTAGGTACGGTTGAGTTGCCGCTAGTCTGCAATGGTCATTGTTTAGTAATCTCTGCTCTAGTAGTACCTTCTCTATCACATACTTTGGTTTTAGGATGTGATTTTGCACAAAAATTCGGAATTTTAGTAAATTTTAAAGATAATTCGTGGTATCCACAGTCCCTAGAAGTCACTTCTCATACAAGTTTTAAAGATTGTTATTCAGAAAGTTCTTTAGAAAACCTTTTCTCGCGTCTATGTACCCTAGATGATCTCTCGCGGACGGAACGCTTAAAGGCAGAAAAAGTAATAAGCACTTTCAATGAAATAAGTAGTAAAGATAGGTTAGGCCGAACGAATAAAATCACCATGTCTATAGATACGGCTGATGCCAGTCCTGTAAAGACAAGGCCCTTCGCCATGTCTCCGTACATGTCAAAAGTATTAAATAAGGAGTTAGACGAAATGTTGAAACTCGGAGTGATATCGTCTATGCTTTGACGGAAGAAAGCTCAACGAGGTCAGCAAATTTGATAACTATCCCTTACCGAACATCGACAGAATTTTGACTTCACTCAGGAATGCTAAGTATGTATCCTCGATAGATCTTAGAAAGGCTTTCTGGCAAATTCCTTTGGACAAATCCTCTAAGGAAAAGACCGCTTTTGCAGTAGTAGGCCGAGGTCTATTTCAGTTCGTCACTATGCCGTTTGGTCTAAAGAACGCTGCTCAAACTCAGCAACGTTTAGAGGACGCTATATTTGGTCCGAAATATGAGCCACATATTTTTACCTATCTCGATGATATTTTAGTAACATCGGAAGACTTCGATTCGCATATTCGCTTACTTAAAGAAGTAAAAGATAAATTGAAAGAGGCCGGACTGACGATAAATTTGAGCAAATGTGATTTTTTCAAAACTTCTCTAAAGTTTTTAGGCTATATTGTAGGCTCAAATTCCTTGCGTACCGATCCGGATAAAGTAGCAAGCATGGTTAATTATGCGAGACCTACTAATACTACGGAAGTTAAGCGTTTCGTAGGAATGTGTTCATGGTATAGACGTTTTATTGAGAATTTTTCTACCCTGTTGTCGCCTATTAATGATCTTTTGAAAGGACGAAAAAAAAGGACAATCGATAGATTGGACAAAGGCAGCCGAAGAATCTTTTATGAAGATTAAAGAGCTATTGGTTTCAGCTCCAATTTTATCCCAACCAGATTTTTCCCAACAGTTTTATATTTCTAGTGATGCTTCTAATACCGGTTTAGGGGGCGTCCTAACACAGAAAATCAATGGTGAGGAAAGAGTGATAGCGTATGCCAGTAGAACTTTATCAAAGGCTGAACGTAACTATTCGGTTGTTGAAAAAGAATGTTTAGCAGTACTCTTTAACATCGAAAAGTTTCGACCTTACATAGAAGGTGTTCCTTTCACGGTCATAACAGATCATTATAGTTTATTGTGGCTTAATTCTATTAAAAACCCTAGTGGCAAACTAGCGCGTTGGGCGATTAGGCTGAGACAACATACGTTTAATTTAATTCATAGAAAAGGAGTCCACAATGTTATTCCTGACGCTTTGTCAAGAATCCCAGATCATACAGTGGACGAAAACAGTCTTAATGCACAGATTGACGTAAGAATTGATACAGTTGATATAGATCGCATTGATCCATGGTACGATAATTTACGGCAGCAAATTAAAGAATTTCCTCAAAATTTTCCGCAGTGGAAGGTGGAAAATGATTTCGTGTACAAGTTTATCCCAAACCAGTTGCCTTTAAAAGTGAATGTACCCGAGTGGAAAATACTAGTTCCTAAACCACAGAGAGAGGAAGTTATAGACATGTGTCACACTCCTCCTACTTCTGGTCATTTTGGTTTTTATAAAACTCTTCACAGGGTTCAGGAACAGTATTATTGGCCAAAAATGCGTTTTGACATCTTAAAGTTTGTGAGGACTTGTGAAGTATGTGGAGCGCAGAAATCTCCAAATACACTACCTATGGGACTGATGGGAAAAGAGAAAACGGTTAATTACCCTTTTCAAGTCATAGCAGCTGATCTAGTAGGCCCATTTCCACGTTCAAAAAAGGGAAATAAATGGCTACTCGTGGTTTCTTGCTGGTTTACAAAGTATACCATGCTATTTCCTTTGAAAAGCTCTAAAGCAGAATATATAGAGAGAATTTTGGAAAATAATGTCTTTCTAATCCACGGTGTTCCATCGCTCTTGATATGCGATAACGGTACTCAGTTTACCTCTAAGAGTTTTAAGAGCTTAAGTGAAACTTATGGTTTTAACATCCGTTTTAATCCCGTGTACACCGCAAGACACGAAGTAGCAGGGTTCACACCATCTTTCTTAGTACGGCAGACATATACCTCTATCTGCATCGTATTATAAAAATTTAGATTTGGATGTCAGTGTTGACAGCGAAATAATTCCGGGTAACAGGGGCGCGTACGCCGAAAATTTAAAGGGTTTAAAAGATATTTTCACCGACGTGCGTAGTAGGATACATAAGGCTTATGAACGGAACAGTAAGTCTTACAACCTTAGAAAAAGGGATTTTTCCTTTAATATAGGTGATCACGTTTGGCGAAAAAATAAAATTCTTTCCAGTGCAGCTGATAAATTCACATCTAAGTTGGTACCTAAGTATGTGCATTGCGTGATAAGAGAAAAGATTTCAGATTTAGTTTATGGTTTAGTTAATTTAGATGGGACTAAAGTAGGACAATGGCATATTAAAGACTTAAAACCATTCACTGGACCTAGCCCTAGTGAAAGTTTGTCAGAAGAAGAGTAATTTATATTTACATTATCTTAATTGCTTAACTTTAGTTTTTTTGATGTTGCTCTGTAGAGGTGACGACCTCGTTTTTTTTTTTACTGTTATAAAAGTTGAGCAGAGTATAGCTCACTTTTACAATTTTTTTGCTAAGGTTTTGGGTAATGATCATATCCAAACTTAGGTTGATGGTGGTTGATGTGTAGCATCGACTCAGCTGTTGCGAGCTTGCGAAAGAGTCACACTCAGGATATATCATAAGACTGGTATGTCGGTGGTCGCGGGATTTGATTTGCTTATGACCCCAAATAATATCCAGTTCTTGACACTTGGAAGCGAAATTTTGATTAGAGGCAATCCAAAGTGATCTTGAGTTTGGACAAGCGCAAGATGGAGCTCGTGTGGTATGATGATAAGTCAAAAGATTTTTTATGAGCAATTTCAAAGTTTGTTACCCGAGTGGGTGTATTTTTATTACCTTAGTGGTATATGTTGGGTGCAATTAAGAGTAAATTGATTTTGGTTTATCCAGTAAGTCTAAGACTTGGATTATTTTGATTTAGATCTTCTTCTGAATTGACAAACTGAGGGTATTTTCTATTCTTTTCAGAGCCGTTTAAACGTTACCTTTGAGTCACAAATTTTTTAAAAATTTTTTTGCATAGACTCATAGGCGTATGATGAGTTTTTTCGGTCTACTATCAGATTGATAGGAAATTGAAGTCCTGCAGGAGAACTAAAGGCTGATCATTTACAAGAGATGAGAGCAGAGTAAGACAGTCGTTTCACAAGGAAATGATCAAAATCTGATACCGAGATGAGAACCTTCTCAAGAGTGGCTAAGCGCAGTGAAGGAAGATTCCTAACCGAATTTTTAGATTTCCAAGAGGTAATCTAGAAGTTTGGGCTGACAGAAAACGGTTATGCCTGATACCTGTAGCAGTTTCTTCTAGAGGCTATTGTCTAGGAAGACGATTAACACCATGATCGAATATTTTAGCTGTCAACGATGTTTTCTTCTTGTTTCTGATTAAGCTGGAAAAGCTCTTGTCGTCTTCAAAAGTTTTGTTGCATTGCCACCGAAAAATAGAGAAATTTTTGCTTCATGTAGCTTTTTAAGCTCATTTTCGTTTTTTGGAAATTTCCGCTAGAAGCTTGGTTAAGTTAACCTTGTAAACCTTTAGGTTGTATCCCATGAGTTATCTGTTTTTACAGGCTGTGATGCACCGGGTGCTAACAGATGCCGTTACGACGTTTGGCAGGAAGTTAGTCTTCCTGAGGAACAGACTGATTGGAAGGGTAGTCTATGGGGGGCGAACGTTTGACCTTTGGGACCTTTTAAAGGTTTTGTTACTCAATGGTTATTTCTATTTGAGCCAAAGGAGAGCCTAGCTACTGTAGTCGACCTCAGCTCCAATTAGCCTATTAGTGGTGACAGGCTGTTGGCAATAGTGTGTTTCGGAACACACAGCGTTTTTCGGACTCATGTTCCTAGGGAGATTTGCTACTTTGGTGCGATGTGCCGAAGATTCGTTTAGCTTTTGCTAAGAGCTTTCACCAAGCTCAATATGGAGTTGTCATAACCAAGAGTTTGGGATTTGAACTCCTGTATGTATTTCTGTATATATTTCTGTATATATTTCGGTGTGTATTGGTTGCCTGAGGGCAAAATGTGTGATTTTGAGTCGTTTTGTTTATGGACTCCTATATATAAAATTGTGATTTTAGGGAGGTCCTATTTCGAGACTTGCTGTCTCATATAGTTATATTGGGAATGTTTCCTTGAATGTTAGTTGCGCGTGGACTAATCATTCTGTTCTTTGTGAACATTGCTTTTTGAAGCAGGATCATTCAGTTTGGTGAATTTTAGCTTTTACAGCTATTCACTGTGTTTAGAGTGAATTTTAGCTTTTATAGCTATTCACTGCGCTTATAGTGATATTGTTAGCTTTTATAGCTGCTCACTATGTTAATGGCGAGATTGTTCTTTTAGAACGCGGACTTTGTGTAGTCGAGGACTATTTACAGAGTGTTTTCTTGGCGAGGAGCCGAGGTTTTTTCTGGCGATGTACCAGAATGTTTTCTTGGCGAGGAGCCGAGGCTTTTTTCTGGCGATGTACCAGAATGTTTTCTTGGCGAGGAGCCGAGGCTTTTTTTCTGGCGATGTACCAGAGTGTTTTTCTTGGCGAGGAGCCGAGGTTTTTTCTGGCGATATACCAGAGTGTTTTCTTGGTGAGGAGCCGAGTTTTTTTCTGGCGATATATACCAGAGTGTTTTGTTGGCGATGAGCTGACGTGTTTTCTGGCGATCAACCAGAGCGTTTTCCCTGGCGATTTTTGCATGTCTAGATGTCTTAGGACGTCGACATTGCGCTGTAGAGTGCGATTATTTTCCGAGTGCGACTAGTAGTGATACTAGATTTGGAATGTTCTCTTAGCGATGAGCTAGAGCATTGATGGCGATTTTTCACGAGCGTTTGTCTGGATTTACATCCAGGTGTTTCTTAGCCTTGTGCTAAATGGTCTTACAAGACTTTTTCTTTTTAGTGTTAGTGTTTGCACTAGAATCAGTTTTTTTTATTTTTCTTTATTCAAGAATTTTTCTAAATTTCTTTTATTGAAATAGAAAATTTTCTGACAATCCTTAAACTATTTTAAGGGGGGTGTTCATATTTTGTTTCCGTTCACTTTTTTTGATTTAGACAAGAGTCTAGACAAAGTTATATTTTTTTTTGTTTTGGTAACAATAATAGAGCTGATTCTTTTATATAAGAAGACCGCTATTGTTACTCTGGACAGGTATTTCTTATGTTCATGCAAGGATTTTTATTTACTTTTTGATGTACTTAACCTTAATGCTTAATTAAGTTAAGTCTAGTTATAAGATTCTTGTGATCATGCAAAGATTTTCATTTGGTTTTCATTGTACTTAATATTAGTGCTTAATTAAATTAAGTCTAGCAGTAAGGTCCGAAGATTGTAATTTTGTTTTAAGTTTTGACCTTAGTATTAAGTGATAGTGTACCACTTTGTACCTTTTCATAAGTAGCCTTAGTTTAATAGACTAGTGTAGTCTATTTCTTTTTGGAAGGGGGTAATGTAACATTCATTTTTTCCTAGATTTTAAGACCATGTAATGTTACTGATTTTTGACTTTATATTGTACTTCTTTTCATTTTTGTATCGAGCAGTGTATTACACTGGAATTCCTAGCCGCTCGTTATATAGTGTGCAGTGCGGGTTGCCGACCGAATATATCGAATTCGTAGTATGCCGGGATTGGTGAAATGTTTGTTTCCGGAGTGTGGTTCCGGCGTCGCCATTTTCAGGACAGAGTTCTCACGGCTTATTTAAGGGTCCGGAGAACGCGGATCTTGGCTTACTTCCACCGAGCCGCCAACAGGCTTACTTCCACCGAGCCGCCAACAGGCTGACTTCCACCGAGCCGCCAAGAGGCTTATTTCCACCGAGCCGCAGTAGAGGCTTCTGGCAATATTTACGAGAGCCAAGTTAAGCACGAGTTTTTTTTAACGTTAAGCCGTAGTGGGCTTTGTGTGTTTTCTACATGGAGTAGCCAAAGTAGGCTCTTCTCAAAAGTGATGAAATGTATGAAATCGGTTTTGTGTTCCATTGAAGGCCTAGAAGCCCGTAGGAAAACCGTAAGTCACCAGAACATAAGTGTTTTTAACATCAATTTGAACTGATAAATCGCGAAGTGAATATCACGACTCTTCGATTTCGGGTGTAGTCAAGTTTTAGAAGTAAAATGTCTGTTTAGGAACTCTACTTTATAAGAACTACTTTTAGGCTAGAATTTTTGTAATTCTTAAAACTGCAAGGGTTGGAACTTTTATTTTAAAATAATTAATAATAATAAATTTTCTTTTTGGGGATTAAAGCTAGTGTTTCACTGTACACCTATCTTTCTTTTCAGGATAAGGACGGTTGTACCAAACTGATTTTTTTATTTAACAACTGTACACCATTTCAGTATTTTTTTTTTCATTTTTTTAGCTGAAGTTAGATCCTTTCTATTTTAAAATGAATGGTGCCCAAAATTCGTACAATATATATATATATATATATATATATATATATATATATATATATATATATATATATATATATATATATATATATATATATATATATCTTTATATATATTTGCATCCACGCATTGTCAAAAATAGTATTCTTTTCTTGCTATAGTTTTTTCAATGGCACGACAGAGTGGTCTCTGTGAGATAGAACTTAAATAATGAGTGCAACGTTACTATTTCGCAAATACCGGTATCATCAGTTATCTTAATATGGTTATAGAAATATTAGCCGGGTATTATTTTGAAATGAGCCGACCCGACGGAAGGTTATTTTATTTCATTTTTTATTAGCCTAGCACACGTGCTGCAGGGAAATCCCTAAAGCCTTACAGGAGCGACACGTATGCGGAAAAAGTGATTCACGTTGGTCTTGAACCGCTGTAAATTGTACTCGATCAGAAACACAGTCCTGGACAAATTATTCCAAAAGGATGAGGTTTTCCACATAAAAGACTGCTTGAAAAGGGTTGTACGAGGAATAACCAGCTGAACCTCATATGAATGTGAAAGTATTAGAGCGACGCGCCGCTCTAAGGAATTAAGCGGGTTACATCTATCGCACATTTTCCATGAAAATACTTGTAGAATAGACTCAACTCACCAACCCTTCTTCGATGTTCCGACAAATCAAGTTTGCTGGCCAGTTTCGGGTCTCCAATCAAGCGCACAGCTCTGTTCTGAATAGAATCCAACAAATGAAGTGTATGTTTGGGAGCAGAAAAGTATTGCATCGTTGGTCGAATTTGAGCTTTGTACAGAATTAACAGTTGTTATGGAGTGTAAAGCTTTCTAGTTCGAAATAATATTCCCAGCTTTTGAGATGCTCTCTTTGCTATGCTTACACATATGTTCACACCAAGACATATTTGCTCCCAAATTAACGCACAGCAAATGAGTGAGTGACGATGCTAGAGAAATAGAGTGCAACGTTAACTTTTTTAGAAAAAAACTGCCACTTGGGTTTTTGTAGCGTTAAATTCTATTTGGTTACTGTAACCCTAAGATAGAATTTCTTTCAAGTCCTTGTTAAGTTGAACGACCTCATGCTGTCTCCGGATATTTGCATGAGTAGCCCATGTTCGAGCGTTCAAAGTGAATGATAAAATAAGCGTACTGTCATCTGCAAAGCTGTAAATTGGATACCTGGTTTTTTCCAGCAGATCAATAATGTAAATGAGAAAGAGAGTAGGAGATAGTATGGAGCCCTGGGGCACACCGGCGTTGATAGTGTAGGTGTTAGAAAGAAACCTGCAGATTGTCACTAGTAAAGAACGCTCTTTAAGGAAACTTGAGAGCCATAAGCAGAATTTTTCAGGTATACTAGAAGAGCATAGCTTAGCCAACAATCCATCGTGCCAAACACGGTCGAATACCTTGGCTATATCAAGAGCAACCGCTCGGGATTCTTCACAGTGTCCAATTACATTATTCCAAACATGTGTTACATAAGTTAGAAGATCTCCTGTTGATCTAATTTTTACGAAAGCCATATAGATTGTCGGTAATATTGAATCCTTCAAGTTATTTTATTTAAATATTTTCTCTATAGATACAGAACATTGAAGGATTTTAGCCTGACAATAGTATAGACCCTTTCTCAATTACATGTTGAGAAAAATTGACGCATAAACGTCCTCTTATAGCATGATAACATTATACCCAGAAACTAACAAAATTATATTAATCCAATTTAAATATTTTTCAAATTACTAAATAATAACCTTAGTTTTTTATCTCTAACAATTACGTCATGTTTCCATAATATATTTCTGCCACAAACTTTTCATATGTCATTCGATTTAAACGAGTCATTATATTAATTTAATATTTTAACCCTGACACAGACTGTATAACCCTGACCTATACTATATTTTAATATTAAAATATAGGTTTATATGTTCTATGCAAAAAGGCTAATAAAAAAACAATAAAATATATAGAAAAAAAGGACTAAAATAACTGAAAGTACAAGTTAAAATTGGGTTTAAACATATATAAGAGATCATCCGTTTAAAATTTTTTGTTACAAATCATTTTATTGTTGCCCACCTTTAAGCTTTATACACTTTTGCATGCGGTCGAACCAATTTTCAAAACATTTTTTTCCACTCTGAACTTGGTACGTCAAAAACATGGTTTTGAAAGGATTCAACAGCTTCTTGAGGGTTAAAATCGCTGTCCACGCATTTTTTTGTGATATAAATCAGATGAATACGAGCAATGAGACATTGATTCGACCTTTTTCTGCTTCACATAATCGATTGTTTCACGTGCTGTGTGAGAGCTGGCATTGTCATGATGAAGAATGATGCGACGTTTTCGATTGTTTTTCCTGGTTTCATCGACGACTTCTTGCAAACAAATTGCTGTATAGCATTCTTCATTAATAAATCCTTCGTTCCTCTAAAGCAATGGTTGCAACATATCCACTATAATCAAAGAAACAAGCTATCATTTTCTTGGAAGTGCTTCGCGAACCAACCACTTTTGTTGAATTCGGTTCATCTTAAAGCACCCAAACAGTTAATTGTTTCTTAGCTTTCGTCCCTCACAAATATGTCCAAGTTTCGTCTTCTATTACTATGTCGTATACGAATTTTGCATGTCTCTGGTCGAATTTTTTGAAGCATTTCCTTACACCAAATGACACGAGCCTGTTTTGAAATTTCGGTTAAATTTTGCGGAATCCAACGGAAACAGATATTTTTCACAGCTAATTGTTCATGCAAAATCGAATGTAGTGCAGTCCTTGATATGAAGAATGCCTAAGAATGCCTTCATCTCACGGATTTTTTGGAACAACGACCTTCACGAAATTCATCGCTAACGGAAGCAGAACCGTAACTAAATTCTGCAAACCTATTGTAAACAGTCTTTTCTAATGTTGATTTATTACCAAAAGCTAAACGAAGCGATTCAAGGCATTGTTGTTGAGTAAGGCCTTTACTAAAATCGTAAAAAATTATTCAACGAAAACCTTTACTTGAAATTTCCATTTGTTCACAAAACTGTTTTTTTTTTTAAAGACTCAGTGTAAACAAACTGCTCAATATCTGAGCTGCCACTGTTTTAACAATAACAAATGTCAAATTTTGCAATAATGGTAATGTCACATCTCAATAGCGCCATCTAGTAGTCGTTTGTAAAAACTTAAAAGGCGGCCTCGTTCCTGTTATAAAACAATTCTGACAACTACCATAACTTTATTTTCATTTTCGATTGAATTCTAATATAATAGACGATTTTTTTCTCTATTAAGCTTAAAAATGATTAAAAAAAATGTGCTTTTTGTCTTTAGAAAAGTATGTCCGTGAGCTCTGTTAAGGTTTTCGGACATTAATGCAACTCAACGCAACTAATCGGAAGCCCAACGTGCTAGGTATAAATTTTTACTTACTCCAACATATCAAAATTCCAAGAAATAATACATTGCTATAGTCATAGTAATATTATTGTCCGTTCTCACTTAATAATTGGTCTGCAGAGGTGAGAATTCGTATCTAGTAGTGCTCGTAAGCGTATTACGGTTCTACTTTTGATACTGCAGTGGTGCAGTGCAGAAAAAATCCTCAGGTTTATTACTCAACAATCAATTAGATGGAAGAAGGTCTCCTTTATTGAACTTGTTCTAGGTATTAAGGTAAATATTGTTAATAGTACTTTTACCTAGTAAATTATATATTCTGTAACATGCTTTGTAGTTAATTTACGTCTTGTTCCAGAAGAAGACACAGTGTCGAAACAATTGTCAGCAATAATATAATAAGCATAAGTGGTGATCTTAAAGAGTTGTTTAAATTTTTATTCCTAGTTGCAGTGGTATCACTTTAAAATATGTAATGTATTAAAAAATCTTCTTATTTATAGCTAACATAAATTTAATTCTAGTACATGTTCCAGGAGCTCACTATTCTAGAATAAGTTCCCCGTCGGGATGTGAGTATGAATATACTCCCAGTATGTTCTGTAGAAGATGCCTACGTTCCCAGACTCTATTGGAAAAGTAGTACGATGATGAAACTCAAAATATCTTAAAATTATGAGGGTAAAATTGTCCCCGGTTTTTATCTTGTGGGTTGATGCCAGTTCAAAGCGTCATAACATGAAGATGAAACGAGATACGAGATTTAAACGCAAATATTAAGTTAATGTATCTAGACTTGCCATCAAATTAACCCTATATACTTGTTTTCTACAAAACTAACGTCAATCCAACGACTACTATGACCAAATCAGTCAAAAGCGTTCTCTCCATGTCCTTACAAATAACTACTCAGCAGAACACCATATATATTTGCTGTCCTTACAAATAACCAAGAAGATTGGAGCAGTTTCGCTTCAGTTACAAACACCATTGATTTCGAAACTGCCATCTTAGAAGAGTTTAATGTCCGCCACATCAACTGTTCAGTCAAACCTATCAACTATTGACGAACAAGGACGTCAAACTGAATATTTTGCAATTGGTTGTGGGACTACTCACCTCATTAATGAATTAACACGGATCCCTGACGGTAACTCAGAATTCACTAATCTTCTTGTTCTTCACCAAACTTAACCCCGTAAATCTTCCGTTGGAATCTACCAATCACAAACGCATCTCAACATTGAACATTTTACTAAGCGGTGAAAAAGAAAGGCCCTAATAGACCAAAATTTAATTTTGTCGTGTAGTTTATTTGTTCATTCTCTCAAAAAGGCTCAATTTAAGTACCAAAGCATAAATAAACAAAATACTTAAAACCAGAATATCGATTTATTTTATTTTCATTTTAAAATATATTAAAAAGTCAAGGTTACATTGCAGGAGAACCTCGTAGCTTGATAAATTTAGATTATAAGTATTTATGTTTACTTATATTTTAATATTTATTGAAATTAGAGGAAAATTCTAGGTAAATAATTTTACCAGTAATAATTTGTATATTTTTACTCTTTATTCTTTAAATCTATAGATGTCTATTTGTACTCTCTTGTTTGGATTCATTTACCAACAGCATGGCGTGAAAATTCTTTAAAATATCTAATTTGTATCATAGACTAAAGGATTATGTTATCGTAATACGAGGTCTGTTCAAAAAAAACCGAACTTTCGCCATAAAATCTTTATTAAGTATTTACAAATATCTGTCTGCTTCAAAATACTCCCCCTTGCTTGCTATGTACTACTCCGATCGTTTCTTCCATTGTTCATATTCTCCCTGGACTCGTTTGATGTGATGGCTCGTAGCTGTGCTAGCGTTTCCTCTTGAATTTCTTTTACACTTTAAAAACTACTTCTTTTCAAGGTGATTTTTAGTTTGGGAAATAGGAAAAAGTCTGCTGGAGCTACATCTGAATAGTGTGGAGGGTAGGAAAGAACGACTGTTCCATTATCGCCCAATCGCCCAAAAATTGACCAACGAGCAGAGACAACCGACTTGGCGCGTTGTTGTGGTGTAACATCCAATTATTTTTCTTTCAGCGCATATCTTCCCGTAAACGCCTTAAAACTGCAACGTAGAACTCCTTGTTGATCGTCTGACCTTAAGGCACGAATTCTTGAACAACTGCAGGATAGTCAAAGAAAGAAATCGACATCGACTTCATATTTTTTTTGGCGACTCATGAGTGCTTTCTTCATTCGTGACAAATATTGACCAACCCACTGCGACGATTGTGCCTTCGTTTCAACGGCATATCCATCATAACGTTGCTCTTCAAAGTCCTTCATCTTCACAGTCTCACGATATCGCAGAGCGGTGACTGAACGTTTTTACTTAGCCGGCGCTAACTTGCTAACTGAACAAACTACCACAATGCGGCTAGCCGCGTTTTGTTTTCAAAGAATGCCGCTAGGTGCAGTACAGCGCGCTAACTCACGCAATTTCAAACTTTGGTCTTTAACAAACCTCGTATAAAACTCATTGCAAATTTTAGACAACCAAACCTGGGTGAACAGCAATAACAGAGGGGGTGAGGCCACAATAGCCTACCCTTATTGATAATTAGCTAGCCGGTTGTCAAAAACTAATACGGTTGCTATGAATAGAGGTTTTACATTTAGGAAATATGTGCACGAAGTTTGGTGGTCCAGATATTATTATACAGGGTGAGTCAACGATATAATAAAGTTCATTATCTCATTTGTTTCGGGAATGACGAAAAAATATTAAATACAATAGTTTTAGGGAATGTTAAGGCGCACAGTTTAAAATTATTTTTGAGTATACAGGGTGCTTCAGAAAAGTGTGGCCGATATAACATATGTTTTTTAAATGTAACATCTAATTTATTTTTAAATTCTACGTAAAATGTTTTAACTTTTTTTATTAATAATGTTATATACCTGAACCTAGTAGTTTTTCTAATATTTCATTTTAAAAAAAAAATACTAATTTTCAGTTTTGTAAAAAATTGCCAGTAGCGCTATTGTTTCTGAAGATGGAATACTCATAATTGGTACGGGCGTTCTACAAGGTGTTCAAAATAAATTTATGCATTTCGACTATTTTAAATCGAAAAAAATCTCAAATATTTTAAATGGCACGCTCTATATATTATTATTTTTTCTAATAGATTTTACAAGGCCCTCCAACTTTTATTAAGTATGTCATATACCTGTTTTTAATAGTTTTCGATTTATTTTGAATTTTTCAATTTTTACCCTTGTTTTTAATACACTTATGCTATTGTGAAAACATAAACAAATAGTTAATAATAATTTTAACATAGCTTAACTTATCAAATGCTTAATTATTATGACGTAATAAATGTTCAAAAATATGCCCGTCTACTTGAATATACATGTTTAGTCGTTTTACTATATTTTCCTTCACTTTCCTTAGCATAAAGGGCGTTATTTTCCATATCTATTTTCCCTAGTGTGTAGGGGGATTCACATAAACACGATCTTTAATGTAGCCCTACAAAAAGAAGTCTAAAGGTGTTAAGTCATATGATCGAGGGGGCCACTGATTGAATCTATCCCTACCGATCCATTTTTGTGGGTAACGATCGTTTAAAAATTTCCGAACTTCCCGGTGCTAATGAGCAGGAGCACCATCTTGTTGAATCCACATTTGTTCCCTTTCAAAGTTATCAACTTCTTTAAGAAGCTGGGGTAATCCATTTTGAAAAAAAATTAGATATCTAGGCCCGTTAAGCGGTTCGCAGAAAAAATATGGTCCAATAATTCGAAAATTTAATATTCCACACCATACATTAAGCGACTAATGGTTTTGGTTTTGAACTTCCCGGACCCAAAATGGATTAACTGTTGGATAATAATGCATGTTATGGCTGTTAACTGCTCCATTACTGCGAAAAGTCGCTTCATCAGAAAACATTATTTTGGATAAAAAATTTGGATCGGCCTCTATTGCTCCATTCATGGTGGTACAAAAGTTTACTCGTCGTTCAAAATCACAGTCTTGAAGTCTTTAGTGTAGTTCCATATGAAAGGGATGATACTTGTATTTTCTCGTGGTACAATTAGCCATAGATTGGGATGTGTCAGATAAGTCAGCTAGTTGACGGCTGCTGACCTGGGGATTATCTTCAACATGAAGTAAAATCTCCATTTCTTTTTCCTCATTGGTAGCATTCTGGTTTAATACCTTCCGTTTTTTATACTCAACGCTACCACTACCATCAAACCGTTCCATTAAACACTGAAAAGATTTTCTATATGGTATACGTCTATTAGGGTACTTCGCTCCGTAAAGCCTTACTGAAAAAAGACAATTTTTTCCCGCCACCCCAGTATATAAACCATATCGATCAATTCATTTTTAGGAAAATCCATAACTATTACCTTTTTACGTCACTTACTGCAAGAAATTGAACTATTTTTACTTGCTTAATAGACATGTCAAAATTTGACAATGCCTGCATTTTTTTTTGTCTTGGCAACTATGATGTTATAGCGTAAGTGTATTAAAAATTGAATAATTCAAAATAAATCGAAAACTATTAGAAACAGGTATATGACATACTTAATATGGAGGGTTTTGTAAAATATATCAGAAAAAATAATAATATACAGGGTGTGCTATTTAAAAAAATCTGAGATTCATTAAAATTCGTTTTATGATACGTTGTCTGAACACAATATCGGCCATTCTTGACTGCTCTATGGGAACAGTAGGTGGTGTTTTTCCTTGGAAATCAACAGTAGAATGTGAAGCAAGGAGTTCAGCCAACAAGTTCGCTTTCTCAACAGGTGTTGTCGCAACAGAATTATCTGGCCGTGTGAGTGGTATAGTAGATTTGGTGAAATTGCGTTAGCGACTGACCAAAAGAACATGGAATTGTTGGGGCAAGCAAAAATTTTTTTTCTAATTCTTTAATTGTGTACCTCCTTGGTTTTGTCGATAATTTTCTTACGTCTGTTCAGGGCATTGTTGGTACGCTAGATGTTTAGAAGCAACAGCTTCTTTGCATTTTCGGTCAAGCCAAGGCTTGTCGTTGGAAGGATATTTTTTTGAAAAAGTGATGTAAATGTCCATACCAGCCAAAATAACATCGGAAACATCCTTAGCGCACTCAGATGGGTCGTCGGATCGAAAACAAACGTCTAACCAAGGGAAAGTTCGAAAATATTCTACGAGTCCTTCCCATTTAGCAGATTTGTAGTGCCAAATCTTGCGCGGTTTAGGCGCTTCTCTGTCACTGATTGGTAGAATACTCGATGAAGAAAGCAGTTTATGGTTGAAAGAACCTAACGGCGGATTTACGGTGACAGTGTAAATTCTCTGGATTTGTGGTTAAAAACAGATGAAAAAGACTGGCGAACTCTCCGTCTCGATCAGGGATCCGTGTTCGCTCGTCAATAAGCTGAGTTAAACCACAACTGATTAAGAATGATTCAGCTTCACGACCTTGTTCGCGGTAGTATTAAATACTTAAGCCAGTTAATGTTATTAAAATCGCCCAGGATAGCACAGGCCCACAAAAAAAAGTTTTGTAGTTGAAAGGTGAGTTACCATACCATATGTATTTTGGTGTGTTAAAAACGAAACCGCGGACAGAATTTACCCATCACGTAAGTATTTCGGGATAACCTCAAAAAATGCCTCCAAAATGGCCAGAATTACATCTGTAAGTAAATAAAAAATTAAATGAACAAACCAACATATCTATACATATTTTGGGGTGCTTAAACTGAATATGCCAAAAGAATTGGCTCATTAAGTCAAGCTCTTGAAATAAGCTCAAAAAGTCCAGTCTTTTAATTCACAGGTTGCTGGATTAAGGTGAGTTCCCTCGCTTCTCGCACCCTGGATGCTTTATTAAAGTAATTCCCCGATGGTGAAAGGCGAGGGGACTCCCTTGAATACACCACCCCGAGGATGAGAGGATTCACTTAAATAAAGCACCCCAAGGGTGAGAAGCGATGGAACTCACCATAATCCGGCATCCTGTGAATGAAAGAACTGGACTGGATTTGTTGACATATTTGGTTTCAGCGACCTAAATACGTATAGATATAGTGGTCTGCTCGTTTTTTTTTGCTGTAGGTTATTTTATGGTTATAGTTTAACGTTCTTGATGTAAGTTTCTTCTATTAGATTATGTTCGGTTTAGTGTTCTTGGTATAAAGTTCTTAGTGTAAGATTCTTGCATTAGCTTACGTTAGGTTTAGAGTTCTTGGTGTAAATTTCTTACATTAGGGTATGTTAAGTTTGGAGTTCTTGGTGTAAAGATTTTGGTTTAAGTTGCATGCGTTAGGCTAA
Source organism: Pachyrhynchus sulphureomaculatus (assembly GCA_019049505.1). NCBI lineage: Eukaryota > Metazoa > Arthropoda > Insecta > Coleoptera > Curculionidae > Pachyrhynchus > Pachyrhynchus sulphureomaculatus. The sequence continues at coordinate 103,466,384 of CM032447.1, forward strand.
GTTAAGGTTAGTATTCTTGGTGTAAGAGTCTTGCATTAGGCTGTGTCAAGTTTAGAGTTCCTGGTGTAAAGTTATTGGTGTAAATTTCCTGCATTAGGCTATGTTAGATTTAGACTTCTTTGTGTAAAGCTCTTGGTGTAAGTTTTCTGCAATAGGCTATTTGAGGTTTATAGTTTTGGGTATACAGTTCTTGCATTAGGTTATGTTAGTTTAAAATTCTGGTTGTAACGTTCTTCCATTGAGGTGAGTGGCGAGGTGATTCAATGTTATCCAGCATCGCGAGGGTGCTATGCTAGGGGAATCACTTTAATAAAGCATCCAGTAGGCGAGAAGCGGGAGGACTCACCTTAATCCAGCAACCTGTGGCTTACTGGACTTTTTGAGGTTATTTCAAGATGTTGACTTAATAGGTTAATTATTTTGGTATAATCTGTTTAAGCACCCCAAAATACATATAGATATGGTGGCCTGCTCATATAATTTTTTAAATTACTTACAGACGTATTTCTGACCAGTTTTGAGGTATTTTTGAGGTTATATCAAAATGCTGACGTGACGTATGAATTCTAACCTTGGATTCGATGTCAGCACCTCAAAATACGTATAGATATGGTGGTTTGCTCGTTTATATTTTAAAGTTATTTGTAAAAGTTGTTTTGATCATTTTCGAGGTGTGTTTTGAGGTTATGACAAAATCCTTGGGTGATGAGTCAATTCTGATCTCAGATTTGTTTTTAGCACAACCGAAAGCACATGGTATGGTATCTCACAAAACTTTTTTTTGTGGTCCTGTGTAGTTAATCTGTAAATGATCGATGGTGTCTTCAAGAGAAGCGAAAAATGTTCTATAGTTAGTATCAATTGGTGGTCGATAGTGGCTGATAAACCTTGTGGTTTGTTGAGTTATTTTTTTTAACCACATGATATCGAAGTTTCGGGGCTTCAGAGCCTCGTGTCGTTGGCAAAAGAGGTCACTTCTGACAAAAAGACAGGTTCTAAAGTTACGCCTAAACCCAGAATAAAAGTCGTACTCATGATAGAGAAAGTTGACTGTGCTGGTCGATCAACTGACCTTGGTTTTAGAGAGAGCAAGTACATGAAGTTTATGTTCGAGTTTAAGCCTCGTATGTTACAAAAGTCTATTTTAAAGTTGCGATCTCTGCATGTCGACACCCCTGAATCAGCTCCCACTCGGAGATCCGAACGAGGAACTATTTGGTCTCACAGTCCAGGGACATCGGCATAGCCACAAAACGGTAAGCAACTCTACGCAGCCTAAGCCGATGCGATGGTATCACTCCGGGCGATGCCTGATTGGAACTGGGGATCTACCATCTAAATTGTTCTTTTAGTCGCCTTCTACGACAGGTAGAACGTGCCGGGAAGATATTCTATCCCGCTCCCCCACAGGATAGCACGGGAAGCAACAACGTCAGTGCTACGCCACTATCAAACATTGGGCTGCAGATCTGAAGAGATGAAGAACCGACATCTTGCTGAACATCGTGCTGGAAGACTAATTTTTGTATCTACCCGAGATAATGTTTAGGCTGTACATGAAATGATTTTGGAAAACTGACGAATTGAGCTGAAACATGCAGCATAGACTCTGATCATTTTATTCCGACGTTGTCGGTTCTGATTTGACAAGATTATCAGGTGATCCCTAAGAATCACAACATTCAAGTTGATTTGTAGCCGTTTTAAAGGAGACTCATCTAACTTTTTGGATCAAATAGTAACTCTGCATGAAAGCTAAGTCGATCATTATGATCTAGAGGCAAAGGAGGTGTCGAAGATATGGAAACATGCTGGTTCACCTCGCCTCAAGAAGTTTTGCTTACGAAATTAGCAGCTTTGGTTTTTTTGGGACAACAATGAGATACTTCTTACAGATTCCTTAAAACATACCAAAACAGTCACTTGATAATTGATTATTTTTCAGAATTTACTAAACTTCCCCAAGAAATTATAAAAAACGTAAATATTCGCTAAAGTAATGTTGTTTTTGCAAGCTTACGAATCGCTGTCAGTTTTGCAAAATATGAGCAAAACATATTCTGATTTAGCTCCCTATGATTATTTAATACCTATTCTCAAAACTTAAAATTTGAAAGGACAATAATGTGGAAAACTGGTTTGCACACAGATAAAGATTTTTTTTGAAAGTCTAGAGTTATTGTATAACCCTTGGATTAAGTGTATAAAGTTGAAAGGATATAGGCTAATTAAATAGCCGCCTTTAAAGTTCTCGCACCTTCTAGGTATTTTATTTCCTGTGGTATAATGGTCTGTTAGGTTTCAAGCCTATATAACAAAATATAATACATTACATACTCCTAGAATATTCTAAAATCCGATTTTTTCAAGGATTTTTTTCCTATCTCTTATTAAATAACACCACGATGCAAGAGGAAGGGGGCATACAATACGAAGCTGGAATAGACTAGCCGTAAGTTCACTTTTTATCTACCCGAAACTTTAAACGAGTTTTTCTCAAATCTCACAGACACTGTCTGCAATATTACTCAGTCAGTTTTTTAATATTTTTTAACTATTTTTTTAATCTTAATAATTCCTCTTTCCACAAAATCTCGAGAGGTTTTTTTTTTAAATTTTTCTAATAGACAATATTTCATAAATAATTAAACATAAATTTTTTGGTCAAAAATTGCATACTAAAGTTTGAAACACTGTAAATTTTTTATTTTTTGAAAAAAAGCCCCTTCGACCATTTTTTTAGCTACTACATTTTTTACAAGGTTAATTTTTACTTTTGCGGATTGGATTATTTTTTGTGAAGTTATCCCTCAGCAAGGAGGCGCCCTAGTTTTCATCAGTGGTCCGTTTAATCTGATGAAAATAATTAAATTAACATTTAAAACATATTTTAAAAAAAATTCTTATAATTTAAAAAAAATATTCTTATAATTTAAAAAAAATATTTTAAAAAAAAAATTCTTATAATTTAAAGTACAATAAAAATATATAACCGCTCTTCTTTTGTATTATTCACTTAATAACACAGGCCAAACAAAAAAAATATTTGTAAAAACTTTTTAAACCAATACATCTAAGTGTTATGTATTTTTGGGTGCTGAAACCGTATCTGGTTTTTTTTTGTATCACCCACAGTTCTCTCACAATGTGACATCGATTAAATTTCAAAATAGGGAAAATTTAATACATAAAAAAATAAAAATAAAAAAAATAAACTGTTGGTCTCTTGTTCTATAATGGTAAATAGATGTTCCAGATTCCAATAAATGTTTTTCTTTCAGCCTAGAATTCTGCTTTTTCCTTACTCAAACCCAATTCTCCCTCTCAATCATTTAACGCTTGTGTAAACAACTGTGGTTTTAAATTTTCTTGGAACATTGGAACTCATCGTCATCCGATCGATTGTCATTAAATTCGGGACTGGACTATAAAACGTGATCAATAGACTGAAATGGCTCAGGGATAGGAAGTCCCAGTCCATGTCCTACCGGCCGATTAGCTGAAGTAAAGTTAGGATAGACAATTACTTTCTTATTTTTGAAGTTATATCCAGAAACATCAACGCTGCAAAAATAACAATCATACCATGGGAACTGCAAATCTAAAAGCTTTTTTTTCCTTCTTATACCATTTCCTCGACACCAACATAACATACTTTGTGAGGAGCCCAACATTTTTGTTGTTACCGATTTCTACACGAAAATAAGCAAAGTATACTTTTTTCTTTGATGTTTTGTAACTACAAACTCACCAGATACATATATAACAAAAAGTGTTGGGAGAGTTTTTACAACCACGATTAGGCATACTTTAAGTGTGAATTAAAGCACATAGGTTAAACACAGCCATGCAAGGTTATATTAGATGGAAGAAAACAAACAGCTGTGACATTTATCGGAACTGCCAACCTAATAACATTTGGTTTTACTCCCAACCTTATAAAATTCTGATTTTATTGCGAACCTAATAATATTCAAATGATTAAAAATAAACTTTTCACATTTTGAATATTAAAATGTAAAAAATTGGTGGGTGATACGACTTTTTTATTATTATTTTCGGACTCACCACACCAAAAGACATGGGAATCAGATAAAATTATTAAAAAAGTTTTTTCATCGTTGGCCTGTGTAGCCTTTAAAATATTTTTTTAAATATACATACTTTTTGCAGCGCCCAGGTGTATATAACCCCTTAGTCTGCGCCTGTATCTTTCAATATTGTTTTAGGCAAGTACACTCTATATTAGGTATCCATAAATAGGTTCAAAATTGTTTGACTTATTGCGCAAACGAACATAAAGTGTAACCTCGATATCTGGAAATATATTTGCCCAGAAGGGTGTCTCCAGAGCTTACCAAAGTTTGAAGAAATTGGTTCGATTTTAAGTAAACTTCTGGCAGAGTAACCAAGGACTTCGGGAAGCGATACAAACACGGATTGAGTTTAAATGTGCTAAAATCCCCACCTCAGTTTTAAAGTACAGTTAGTGCAAGAACTAAAGCCAACCGATACCGCTCAGAAGCTTAACTTCATTAATTAAATGTTCTAATGTTTTTCAACATTTACCAACAACTTATTCTCAGAGAAAGCACATTTTCAACTGTCTTTGTTTCAGTCCGTCAAATAGAAAACTAGATCATAATTCGCCTGACTCACTAAATAGGTCTAACTTTAAAACTAGTCTAATTTGGCAGTAAGCAGTTTAAATTGACAAGAGAAGCAGTAATTCAACTAAAGTTATAATACTGTGCTCAGAAAATATTTTTAACATATAATTAAACCAAAAAAAAAATGTTATTTTGAAACTATAAAAACTGTTATATTTATTACTTTTCTAAAAATCTTATTTCCCGATATTTATATTAAATTTTCTAATAAAATCGTTTTTTGGTTATAAATTAAAAAAAAATTAAAATTCTCCTTTTAGTAAATCTGGCTGTAACGCTTTTACAATAATCATATTTATTTTTAGATGACAAAGGCTGCACAAAACCTGTTAGTTTAGAGCAATATGTGTATTCCTGTTTAAACACACATTTGCTAGTCATTGGAAAAATTACACAATAAATTGACTCTTAAAAGAGATGACAAATCATGATCCAGGTAGCCCTGATTTGATGCCAATGAATTTTTGTGGCAGTACCTGAAAATTAAATTGTACCATAACAATCCTTGCTTCCTAGAATAATTATAAAAAAGTATCAGTCAAGAAATGGCTGCCATCCGAGAAACGATGTACCTAGCAGTGATTACTCCACTGCTTGCTTAAAAGAGTGCCGGGAACGGGACGGTTCACATTAAGATAACATCATATTCAAAAAATAATTTTTCTAGGGACTGTAGTTTAATATACCTTGAAAGTTTTTTTTTCGCTTATCAATTTATTTTTTTACCATGAATATTTTAAGTTTAAAGGTTTTTATTGGACACCGGTATATTGTATTTAATTTTTAATGACATAAGCTAGGTAGGTACTTGTTACCTCGGAAGAAAGTATTCATTTTCACACTACATAAAACTGCAGTTCTATTTTAAAACAGTCGATGTGTGGTATACAGATTAAGATTATGCCGACAGGCCTATAATTACAGTAAATTAAATCTTTACATAAAACACAATCTAAGATTCGTTATCACTGCAGACAAAGTGCAAGGCTATGGTTGATTTATAAGATGATATCACGACCTATTCGCTCCTAAATATACGGAGTGACTCATTTATTTTTCACCGGAGCCATAACCTGGAATATTTCATTTTCTCTAGCTAAGGGATACAAGGGGTACAAGTTAAATGATATGATATTTTTTGAATTTGTCGTAGAACTCTAAACATAATTCATATTAGATATATTTTACGGCATTAGTTAAATGTTTTTATTAGAACGGAATGAAACATTTAATTATGTCGTTTAATATAACCTTTAAAACTCCACTTTAAATATCTTTTAGGTGAAGAAATTAAATAAAGTTAGGAGAGTACATAAGTACGTAATATGCTACTTGTAAAGCTATATCCAGTCCGAGATTTTATAAATATTTCATTCTAACTGTAGACACAATAGATGGCAATACCTGAAAAAAAAACCATATTAAATAAATATATACTGGTCTGAGTCTGCGGTTGACTCGTTATGAAACATTTTAAGAATAGTGTAAAATGAAAATACTTGGCATTTAAATGTTTCAAGTTCATTAGAGGATTGCGCTACATCCTACGAACTTATTAAACCTTTTTCAAGAGCATAATGCATCTAAATTACAATGGTTTTGTTTACCAGGTACAAGTAAAATGCGGATTTAAAAAAAAAACATGTTAAATTCGGAAGAATGATAAAAAGTGCTTTATTCAAAGTATGCTCCATCGCTTGTTATACATTTTTCCCATCTTTCAGACAATTTGTGAATACCACGCCAGTAAAAATCTTCCCCTTTTGCTGCGAATCATTCATCGAGCCATTTTTTTCACATCTTCATACGAACCAAAGCGCTGCTCAGCAAGTGCGTGACCCATTGATGCAAACAAGTGGTAATCGGAAGGAGCCAAGTCTGGTGAGTAAACCGCATGTGGAAGAACTTCCCAGCTGAGTGCTTCCAACGTGTCGCGAACTGGTTTTGCCGTATGTGATGGCGCGTTGTCATGAAGAAAAATGACTTTGTGTTGCCTCTTTCGGTATTCTGGCCTTTTTTCATGCAGTGAATGGTGCAAATCGGTCAATTGTTGTCGTAACGTTTCCCTAGTTTTAACAGCTTAATAGACCGTCTACCCACCATGATTTTTTGCGCTTGGGATTCTCAAAATAAATCCACTTTTCATCCCCTGTAACTATACGACGCAAAAACGACTTCCTTTTGTACCGAGCGAGCAAAATGTCACACGTGTTATTGCGCTTTTCCATTTGCCTGTCATTCAACTCATGTGGTACCCATCTACCGGTCTTTTAAATCTTTCCCATCTCTCGTAGCCGATTGGAAACAGCTTGTTGACTAACGCCCAATTGCTCGGCGAGTTGTTTTTGTGTTTGCGAATCATCTTCGTCCAACAATGCTTGCAATTCCACATCTTCTTATTTTTTTGGCGGTTTTTCACATTCCTTGCCTGCAACATCGAAGTCACCACTTTTGAAACGGCGATACCATCGTTCACACGTATCTTGCGATGGAGCATGTTCACCATAAGCTTCTCGAAGTAATCGGTATGATTCAACAGCGTTGTTCTTCAAATGAAAATAAAAAATTAAAGCTGTCCGCGAATGCTCTTTGTTCGGCATAAATTTCGACATATTGAACACAACAACACAACACTATGCACACACTTTTCCAATTTATCACTCATACGCGTCTGACACTTGTTGATGACACAACAAAATGGCGCAATGTTAAATCTTTATAACACAAACTGTATTGGTGCACCATCTGTTGTCTGAAATCCGCATTTCATACTTGTATACCTGGGTATATGCTGAAATGCATTTATAATTTACCTGATTTTTTCCTGGGTCATAAAACTATTATCTGGGAATTTTTTTGAGACAGCTGTCTATAATGGGCGTACTTTGAAAATTTTGCTGGTCGTTTGTGGTTTTATTAGTTTTTAAATATTTTTTCATTTCTAATTGTTCTAAAAGGTCTAGCCGTTGGCTTTCCTTTTCACGATACAATAATGTGACGTTAAATATGTCTATAAAGTAGTTGTTATCTATACAATGAGTAGATATAACCATATTCTTATTATTATTTAAAACTGAATGGCAATGTTCTATTAGTCTGGTTTTTAAATTTCTACCGGTTTGTCGAATATGAAACAGCTTTACAATCCTGGCACTTAATTATATATACATCTGATTTTTTGTAAAATGAGTTGTGTGTCCTTGATATTTACTAAAAAAACGGTAAAGTGTAAGTTGGACTTGCGCAATTAGTGTTCCATAACGTGATTACCTTTAAAATAAAAAGTTGGAAACAAATATTTACTACCTAAATACATATAAATCCTTCTTCTTCCTCTAGCCATTCT
>CM032447.1:103474499-103553935 GCA_019049505.1 Pachyrhynchus sulphureomaculatus
TTTCCATTTCAAATTGTAGTTTTTTTTTATTTTAAAATATCGACCGGTATATTAACAGAAGTTTTTAGAGACATTCACGGTATATACCTATATAGTTTATTGTGCGGGCTTTAGCGGACCGAATCTTTTTCGCCAGGCCACGATTGGTTCAAATGTTTGACCGGAGTTCAGATTGGAGCGACGTGATATACCGCAAAGGTCGCACGATTATTTAAACGTACCGAAAACTCCAGCCGGCAGGACTTTTTCCATCGAAGTGGGCCTAGGCATGGGGAGTGGGGTGGGGGCCCCAGGAGTTCGAGCCGCAGACCAGTGAGCGGTTTTGATCTAGCTTGCCGACCATGTCGGTCGTCGTTTTCCATCTAGCGCAACCAGCAGTAACCGTTCTAGCCGAATTAGCGCTAATCTTCACCTGAGTCGCTAAGTTTCGACAATAAAAGCTGTAGTGAGCTTTCTTAGTGCTAAAAAAAAATAAAGTGAAATCGGGGGTCATATGTCCATCCCAGACAGGAATGAAACACTGGAAGTCAACCAAAATCCCTTATTATGACCTTATCCCGGTGAGCTCGCAATTAACTACCATGTAAACACAGACAAAAAAGTGAAGTGTAAGGCACGATATCCTCGCCTTCGGGATTTATAAGAATATATAAAATTTTAATGTAACAACTACTGTTTAGGCTAGAATTTTTTGGTAAACTGCAAAGGTTAGAACTTTATTATTTTTAAAAAAACTTAATAAATTTTCTTTTTGATTAAAGCTAAGTGTATCACTGAATATTATTTTCCTTTCAGGATCAGTTGTACTAGACTAATTCCTGTTTAGTATATATCCATAAAACACATCAGTTTTTTCTCATTTTCTTAGCTGGAAGTTAAATCCTTTCTTTTTTAAAATGAGTGGGTGCCTCTTAAAAAACCAAAAAGTCGTACAACTAGAGGTGTTCTTAAAAAAAAAAATAGAAAATAATTTCAAAAAGATAGTATAAAAAACAAATCTCTTACCCATTTTATATATATATATATATATATATATATATATATATAATAATATATATATATATATATATATATATATATATTATATATATATATATATATATATATATGTATATATATATATATATATATATATATATATATATATATATATATATATATATATATATATATATATATATATATATATATATATATATATATATATATATATATATATATATATATGTGTGTGTGTATGTGTGGTAGCCCATAATTATTTTAAGTGGATTAGTTAATTAATTTAACTGAGATATATTTAAGTCGCTGATATTGATAAGATTAATGATTTAAGGTTTAACGGTATTGAGATACACTAAGAAATTTCTTTGAAAATTAATTCTTGGGAGTTTATTCAATTTAAAAATATCTTGATTTTCTTTATCACTCTTCGGTCTTTTATTATCTGACAACTTGGATGTCGCGACGCGTCCTCTCAAGAAACGTTTTTCCACACAAGAAATATGGGTATTATTTTAGTTATTAATAACATGTTAGTGACAAGAAAGACAAAAATTTTGAAAAACAGTTTATTAGCATCTACAATCCTGTAAGAATATGGCTAACGCCAAGGTATTATTATCCATTTAGATAATAATACCTTGGAGGGGTCGATAAATCTTCTTGTTATTCAGTTTTAAAGTTTCTTATGGGCCTTGGTTGATTCTGTTATATTCCTCTATTGTTTTTTTTATCTCTATATTTTGATTTCTAGTCTCTGATATTCGTCGCTTTTCTATCTTCCTCAATGGCATCATCAATCTATTTATCGACCTTTCTTGTTTCTTGATAAGTATTGGGATTCACTACGTTATCATCTCATTATGTGCTGTGCTCATTGTAATTTCTATGCTCTTAAAATTCTTATAATGTTTCTCTCTCTCCCCTCCATCTTCCTGTTTTTCTGTATTTTTATATTTCTTGCTTTGCATTATTGTTAAATCTTAGCTTATTTTTACCGTTTCCAAAGCATGGGTAATAATTAGACTTATCAGTGTCGGTTGCATCTTTATTTTGGTTATTTTACCTAATTTCTAGCTTTTTAATAGTGGACTGTTCCAACCAAATGCTTGATTTCTTTTTAGGATATTTTTTCTCACTCTTTCTTTTCCCGTTTTTCCTATTGTCAGGCCTAAATAGTAAAATGAGTTAACGGTTTTTAATTGATGTCCTTTTATTTTCAGGTGATCTTGGGTATCTTTGTCCTCGTCATCTTTTTTTTCCACTGTTTATGTCCATGACAAATTTTTGTACCTCTTTTTTCAGTGGTTCTGTAGCATTTATTGGTTTTCTCTTGTATTTTCTATTATCACCACGTCATCCGCATACTATTTTATTTGTGTTTAATGGGACATTATATTTTTGTTATCTAGTTTTACCCTTCTTGTGATGCCTTCTAAAAAAAAATTAAATATTGTTGACCATATTAAATCTGTTTTATATCCTTATTCATTTGAAACGAATCTTTGAATGTTGAATCTTACTTTGGTTCTTGTAATTTCTATGCTCATTTCTACCATTATTCTTAGTTATTTGAGTATACCTAATATTTTCAATTCTCTTGTCATTTTTTCCTCTGATTGTATCGAAGACACTTTTTGCTTGTGCATTTCCTTTTGTGCTTCCAGATTTTTTGAATTATTTATTCTAGTGTATGTATTGCGTTTACCGAGGATATGTCTGGTTTGAAGTCGTTTTGGTGATCTCCGAATGTGGATTTTTGGAAGTATATTTATTATATTTGCTGATATTTTATATATCACACTTAGTAATGCTATCGGCCTAAAGTATTCACAATTCTCCTTACCACTTTTTTTAACGATGGATGTGTTTATACATGTCATCGGGCATCTTGTTTTTCTATCTATATTTGTCTTGTCAAATAATGGATTCCTTTCTGTACTTGTCCTTTGTATTTTAGTAACTCCATCTCTATCTCTTCGTCTCCCGGTGCTCTACGATTTTTGAGCTTCCCTATTTTTTTCTCATATTTCCCCTTCTGTAGCATCTTACTCTCATTCTTCTTCAAAATCTATTAACAAATTTGAAAAAAATAAATATATTGTACAAAAAGAGACTTAAAATCACATGGCTTCACCAAAAAAAAAAAAAAAATAATAATAAAATATTAATGACCAAATCACTTCAATTTTCTCACTTTGGAAGACAGGGAAATCGCATCTTGAGATTTTCTCAAAGTAGTTCTATCTTAAAACTCCCCTTAAAGAAGACTCCCTCATAAAATGTAGCGATTATTGAATATCCCGCAGTATGTTACTGTCTCTGCTTAAAGCCCTCTTACTCGAGTACTAACCAAAATCGACTTCCCTACCTTTGAGTACCAACTCTTTAAAATAATTATTTTTTAATTTTTTAATGCGATATGTGAAATTTGTTGAACTGACGAATAAGATTTGATTTTGTCGATCATATACAAAAGAATTGTACTCTTTCTGACTAACCTTACTTAGCTTGATTAAAACAGCAACAAAAAAAATATTGTCTATTTATCATTAATTGTAGTAATGCCTGTTATTTTTAAAGGTATATTTTTAATGAAATTAATTTTAAAAAAGTGTGAGAATAAAAGACACTAATCTTGAAAAAAATAAAAGAAAATAATAAATTATTCGATTCACGATTCATTCTTTATATTATAAATTGAACGGTAGGTAGCATTATTTATTTCATGATATAGTTCATAAATTTTAAAATCCCAACATTGAAAGTTTTCCATGACGTTACCATCTTATGTAAATAATAAGATATATCTGTTTGATTCTATGTAAAGAAAAAGAAAAATTTACATGCGATAATGCAGTACAACTGGGATTAATCGGTCCGTTTAAGCCATATTTATAACGAAATATCAACAATTTTTTACAGCTTGATACTCCTAACATTACTCTAGATTGAAAAAAACGGATTATGTTAATAACAAGATTTCCGTGGGATCGATAAATATATTTTGCCATATATTACTTTATATAACAAATTTTATCCTATTTCGGTTATTATTATAATGATAATGTTGACTGTATTTATAACCTTTAATAAAATACAATTATTTATTATTAAAAAAAAAACAAATTATTTTTTATTAACACTTATGTCCTCTTTGAAAATATGTTCATAGTGGCAAAAAGAAAGTTTGTTGTTCAAAGAATTTTGTTAAAGACTACATCACTTTGCAGGTAGTTGAGTAACAATCAAGTGCCTATTATAAGCATATATTTCTGACGTTAGAAAGAATTGACGCAAGACAAATTTTTCGATTATATCTTAAAATTTTGCACTTAGTGAATTAAACTCTTATCTGTTTACAATATGCTTTATAAAAACTACTTTCGGAAAAACACAGATTAAAAATAAATATGATAATATTGACGCTGAAGATAGGGTGTAGTATGTATTTTGAACTATTAGAGAACAATTACAGAAATACACTTTAGGCACGTTGACGTACAGAATATTACAGATTAATGATGAAAAGTAAAAAATTATAAAAGGTAAGAGATAAGACATTTATTAAATAGGGATAAAATAACGTGAACTAATGTTATCGCACTTAAAAATGTTAATGAATGTTTATACGTCTGAAGATTTCCAAGAAACTGGTTTTTAGCTACTAAACCTAAGATGAAATTTGGTGGACATATAAATAGAGTTGTTGCCTATTTATATGTACACCACATTTTAGGAATTATTTGAATGATAAATTTGTTTCTTTTTTTTCAGTTTCTTATTCTTTTTTGTTCACTTGCTCTCAGTTTTTTTTTACATCTCCATTTTTTTTTGTTTGTATTCCCAGAAAGATTTTTACATTTATAAATATAGGTCGGTCATGACTTTATAGGAGAGCTGTTTAATTTCACACACAGGTTTGTTCCGCTACTGAGAATATCTATCGAAGAACAAAAATGACAGTAATTGAATAATACTGTGTTTGTTCTGCTACTGAGAACATCTATCGAAACAACAGTTTTGAACAATATTGTGTCTTAGGAAAAGGGTGAACTGGGTGAGTCGTCAGATATTTTACAGTTTCAAGAGAGTTTGTCTGGTTTTTGGTTCATATAATGGATAAATTAAGGTGTTACTTATTATTTATTGTGTCATATATACCTTCCAGGATTCTGAAGATTTCCTCTCCGGCAAAGTAATGTAACCACTTCTCACCTTAAATTTTGAAACAATATCTATCAATGATATTACTTTCCTATGTCAAGTATGTGTACGAAATTTGAAGTTCATATCTCATTTCGTTCGAGAGTTACCGGTCCTAAAACCTGAAGAAACGCAAACATCTTGGAAGGGTATTTTTTACGAATAAAACACATTTCTTTAGTAATAGCAAGGTAAGTAATAGTACACTGTTCAGATTCATCCAAAGTTAATGAGGCAAAACAGACAGATAAACACGCAGAAGTAGGTAGTAGGAATAATATTAATAAATTTTAAATATTAATATATGCTTCCTCGTAACATACACAGAGTGACTCCTTTCAACTAAATTACGTTAAAGTAGGTCAAATCTCACCCATGTGAAGAGTAGGGGTGGGAGGTTATATAGAGACTCGCCAGACTGTTATGTGCATGCAGAAAAGAATATAATGTTAAAAATCTAACTAATCTATTAGTAATTTGCACCTACAATTGCATTTTTTTGAATTAGCCAACGAACAGTTTTATTATTTTATGCTTAATAGACCAGATTGGGTAAATTATTAAAATGATTTGGCAAATTTATATTTAGATAGTGTAGAATCTTGCGACCGTTATTTTGAAACAATAAACATATTAGCATTTGTAAAGGAATTAGAGAAAAATGGATTTTTTGTAGAACTTGTCAGTTTGAAAAACTATATTTAAGATTCTGTTTTGTTAGAAAATATCAGTGGGGCTGAACAAGAAGTTTTAGAACTTTCAACGTGCTAAGACAATTTGGAAAAAGAAAGGTCTAAAAGTAACTTTCTGTTTACAAATGAAGAAATCAGTGACGGAAATATATAAATAGTTCATTATGTTAGAGGCATATTAATACTCATTGGCTGGTGAAAAAAGTTGAAGCTTAAGATTGGTCATTATATTTGGAGTTAATAAGTCATATAGTGCAGTAAAAAAAGGTCAAAATAATAATTAGATAGGCATAGTTTAGATACAGCAATATTGCGATTTTATCCTCTCTGGGTTAGCACCAGGAGTATTGTCCTGAGTTTTGGACCCCGAAAAACTTGTACTTTTTGTTTATATATAATTGAAGTTTTCAAAAAGCGTTTTTTGAGTTTAAAATGTGAATAACTCCGGTTATATCAGTCGGATCGAGACAAACAAAAACTTAACTCTTCGTAATGAAATTTCCAACAAATCTCCGTCCGGTTTCAAATCGCTCAAATGGGTACATAAACTACGAAATTGAAAAAAACAGGCAAAAATCTGTTTTTTTTTTTTCATTTTATTGTACAGGTTGACTAAGTGAACAGATCGGCTTGATACTTTCAGAAAATATTCCTTTTGTTATAGTAAAAATACCCTGAAATTTTGGTACAAAAATATTGAACCCAATGGATACAATTGTATTTGTTATTTGAATTGCTCGCCATTTTATGCTATTTAGTCTAAAATGGATCTTTTTTTTTCAAAATTTAGGTTTCGATATCAGCTTTCCGATGCCATTAAAAAAAAAATTTTTGGAGTCATTTTAACCATTTTTTTTATTTGTTTATTAATCAAATAATAACAACTGACATTTTGATAAAAAAAAAAAATTGTTAACGAAAGAGAATTTTTTTTAATAAACGTCAGATGTGATAAAAATTTTTCAATTTTTTTTTTTCAAAATGACCAAACCAAATCAAAAATCATTTGTTTATATTTGATTAATAAATAAACGTAAAAAAACGGTTTAAATAATCCCACAAAACAAAAAAATTTAATGTCATCGAAAACCTGGCGTCAAGACCCAAATTTTAAAAAGAAAAGGTCCATTTTGGACCAAATGGCATAAAATGGCGGGCAATTCAAAATTTAAATTACAAATTCAATTGTGCCCACTGGGTTTAATATTTTTGAACAAAAATTTCAGGGTATCTTTGCTATGATAAAAGGCATATTTTCTGAAAGTCTCAAGCCGATCGGTTCACTTAGTCGACCTGTACAACAAAATGAAAAAAAAGCGATTTTTTCAATTTTGTAGGTTATACACAGGTTAAAGCGACTTAAAACTAATGAGAATTTGTTGAAAATTTCATTACGAAGAGTTTGGTTTTTTGTCTCGATCCGACATATATAACTGGAGTTATTCGCATTTTAAGCTCAAAAAACACATTTTGAAAACTTCGATTTTTTATAAACAACAGAGCACAAGTTTTTCGAGGTCTAAAACTCAGGACAATACTCCTGGTGATACTCCAGAGAGAATAAAATCATAATATTGCTATATCTAAACTGTGCATTTTCAAATGTTTTTTTACTGCACTAATATTTTATTTTGTGAAGAAGAAGTACAAGCATCTAAAGACCATTTAAAAACAAAATACTTTTCAAAATTATTGGTAGATTTTAAATTGTTAGGATTAGATGAAAATATTGTATTAAGTAAAAATATGTTTTAAGGAGTACTTATTTTATTATAGTAGTTATATCATTATATTTTATAAAATAAAATATATATAAATATGTCATTTCTTTTATTTATTCATAAAAAAAAATTATACATAAAAATACATTTGATAAAGCACAGATCGATGGTGACTTGGAGTGGAGAGTATTAAAGCTCTTAAAGTTGGTTGACCGACTAGCTGAATTACAGGTTTAGATGAATACTTTTAATATACTCTGCTTTTTCATTTTCTTTAACATAGACAAATATTGGTGTGTGTACTTGGTAAGTGGGTTGACAATATCCGAAAATGAGTGTACAGGTGTGGGTTCTAAATTCCAGTTAATGCAGTGATGCTATTTCATTAGCCAAATTACTTGCGTATGTAATTTTGGAGAAAGCAAATTTAAAGGAAAAAAATTATTTTTCTCATCCATATATCTTTGTATATCCATAACATTCATAATGATGTTAATTAATTGTTAAATTAGTAAATTCCTTAAACGAAATTTTTTTTCTAGAATATTTTCCATTATTGTTTTAAAGTTCTTCTAATTTATTCACAAAAGTCTTTAACTTGTGATGAAACACTAGTTTGTTTACCATATCTTTAGGAAATATAATTATCTTTATAAGTCAAAGACATAATCAGAACTATTTGTTTTTTTAACTTTGTATAATAAATATATTAAAAGTCAAGGGTGACGATGAAGTTTACAGTTATTTTATTTTTTTCGTCAACGAATTGTATCTAAATATTTTATCGTCTATTATTAGACAGTCACAAACTTGCTAAGTTACGAGCAGTATTTGTTGGGCGAGTTTGAGAGAGGTATGCAGGTTGATGCTGTCTGTATACACTGATTTCTCGAAGGCGTTTGACAGGGTTAATCATGAGCTTTTGGTGGGAAAGCCTCGAGCCCTGGGATTCGGCACGAGCGTGACTAGGTGGATCAAGAGTTTTTTTTGACTGAACGTAGCCAGTATATACGTATATTAAACCATATTTCAAGAAACATATCGGTATGTTCAGGTGCCCCGCAGGATTCACACTGTGGGCCTTTCCTTTTTAATTTGTTCATTAATGATATTGGTAAGATGTTCAACCATTCTGAATATCTTTTATTTGCGGATGACCTCAAATTGTACAGAGGAATAGAAAGTGTAAACGATGTTACGCGTCTGCAGGAAGATCTGAATCGACTCTATCACTGGTCAGAAAGAAATGGCTTAAGTCTAAAAACACTTTTTAGTTTCTGCATTTCCTTTAGTAGGAACTTGGTGTGCTTTTGGACAGTCAATTTAATTTTCGTGGCCATATTAATAATATTCTGAGACTGGGTCTCAGAAATCTTGGTTTTGTTACCAGATATAGTAAGCAATTGTCAGCTTACCAGTGTCATATTGCTGAGATTGTGTCAGTGCAGTGTAAATTTCTACGAACTTTAGCTTTTAAAGCTGGAATAAATATTTATAAGGATGCAAGTTCTCATGTTGACTATGGGGTGATTATGAACGCTTTTGATGTGGCTGCTTTGGAGAAGCGTAGGGATCTTGTAGATGTTTTATTCCTATATAAACCCCTGAATGCCTTTATTTCCTGTCCACCACTTTTGGAGTGCGTCCAACTTAATACTGTTCATAGGACTCGTGACAGTGTACTGTTCAGTATTCCATTTCACAGTGCTAATTATGGCTATTATAGTCCTCTCACGAGAATGTGCCGATTATTTAATACATACAGCCTTGATCCCTTCAGTTGTAGTGTTAACGAATTTAAAAAGCTTGTAAGCGCGATCGGGATCTGAGGTGTTAAACTGTTGTATTGCTTGTTTTTTTTTCTCCTTCTTCACGTTATGAATTGTATATGTGCATTGTGTTTTAACATTATTTTGTTTTTATATTACTATTGTAATTTTGTTTTTATATTACTATTGTAATTGTCAAAATAAATAAATAAATATGTTGTTGTTTTGGCTGGAATTTTTCCTTCGTTTCGAATTCACTTTGTAATAAAGCTCGGTGATATGTACAGGTAATATAGACAATAGGTGCATTGGACTTAAATTTTATTGAATTGAATATGGGTCTATTGGCAAATTATAGTACTGGATAGAAATCCAAAAAAAATTCATATAGTGTAGCAAATTTTTTATTTTGAAAATTAAATTGTGGGGGTATTTTTCAGAATTTAAAAATACACTTATATTTCTATCAATAAAAAATGGATAGCTATAATAAGAATAGGAACTCCCTAACAAAGTTTGGTTATTGTAATTTTAGGTCCTTTATCTTCAACAGGAGAATTACTATCAACGTTACTTCTTAGGAGAATTAGTTCTTGTTGGGAATTCAAAATGATTTTGTTGCAACATTCAAAAAATCTTTAATAGGATACAAAAAGAAACATTTCCCTTATCATCGGTCATAATATTTTGTCCTGATTTTGGTTTTAGATCCCATCCTCCATTTTCTAACTTTGTACTTTCGTTTTGATTATAAGATATGTAACCCTTAAGTGCTTGTTGCAGAGAAATTCTTATTTCACCATTAGGTTATAGTTTTTTGGGATTAAAGTGAATAAAAGGAAGTACTTCCCAACTTAAAATTGACTCATCCAAAAGAATATTTTCTTTATCGTTCAAATATTTCATTGTTATTTAAGTTTAAAACCCAAATTTAGGAGAAATTGTAGATTTGTTGGTGTTAACCTTGATTTATTACTAAATAAAATCCGTTTTTTATTTTTCTTTTTAAGCTTTTTTATTCTAAACTTTGCTCTCCGATTTCTTGTGATATAGAATTATAATCGTTCATTTGATTTTTTAAGACAAGTCTTATCGTTCTGACTTTTCCCCTAAAATTTACAAGTTCACGCCCCTGATCACTGGAAAATTTATAAGATTTTGTGGTGATTCTATTGTTTTAAAACCAGGCTCCACATTGGAAAAAAAATGATGTATTATATAAACTGGTTTACCATTAAGATGTGATCCTTCAGCGATACAGCAGTCAACATTTATTAAATTTATTCCAATAATTTCTGCAGGATAATCTGATATATGTTCTACATTCGGCTAGAATAATTTATTTTGAAACTCTAATAGTTTGCCAGTCGTTCCATCCTGAAAGGTTGTCGAAACTGATGATTTAAGATGCGTACATACGATATTATTATTTATAAAAATGCTAAAATTAATACCACCTTTAGAGTAATGATTTTGTAAATATCTTTTTATCTCTTCTAATTCGTAGGTGCCCGGCGGCAAAACGGTTTTAGTATTTTCATCATGAATCATTAAAATATTGTTTTCTGTTTTATTAAAATTTTGATGAATGTTATAATTGTAATTTACCATGTTTTTGTTTTTATCTCTATAAAAATATGTACTGAACCCAGATGAAGGTCGCAAATTACCATAACTATCAAAGTATACTATGTTTTTATCTTATTTTTATATATGGTGTTCAATGGGTACCATCACCATTATAATTATCTAGATTAACAATGTCATTATCATGTTCTTTTAATTCTCTTAGGTAATTTATCCCTCATTAATACACCTCGAAAATTGGAATTTGTAAAGACTTGACATATTTAACTAGGTCGAAATTCGTAAGTGGTTTTTGAGGAATATTCTTTAGCAGATTTTTGAATATAGTTTTAAATATAGATCACATTCTGTTTTATATGGTTTTTAGATAAAGACAATCCCATGTTAATTTCACAGCTTTTGCAATAAACGCTGCTCCTTCTGCAAGAGTACCCAAAGCCGACAAACCATCAAATAAGGGTATCAGTGGTAGAAACCATCCCGTCTAGGGAATTGATATTACCCTTGATTGAGAGTTTATTATTTTACCGCTATTTACTTTATTGCAGTTTTAATATTATTTTAAACTTCTAAATTATTTTTCTTTGATTTCCTTTCTAACTTGTGTTGAAATAATAATATTTCAATTCCCACAAGATTTTTTCTTAGACTTTTCCTTCTTTTACTAAGGCTAACCTTACTCTTTTACTAAGCCTAACCTAATTTTCTTTTAACTTTTGAGTGTAGTACTTATTTTTAGAGCAGCTGCTTTTTTTTTTTTGTACAAAGGTAGCATCGATCGATAATATAGTCTGTTGTAATCAGAACATAGTAAAGAACTATTTTTGTTTTGGAAGACATAGGAATACGGATGGGTTTTTATTTATGTAGAACATACTCGTCCATTTTAAAATAATTGATTCGTGATAATGCAAATTTAATTTGGATATTTCAACAAGATACCACAAATTAAAAATATATTTATGATAATAATGTTAATGTGTATATGTCATTTAATCAATTTAAAGAATTATGTTTATTATGTTGGTTCTTGATAGGCAAAGATTCTAATATAAAGGTATCGAAAAGGATTTAATTCAAATATGTACTTATAAAAATAAGCGAAATCTGGACAAAATATTAACTATGGACCAATTTTTGGCAAGAGAACTGGTCAAATCGAGAAAAGTTATTAAACAAAAATAAAGTTTGAAAATGTAGATTTTGAGGCACAATTTAAACGGGCAGAAACCTATAGACCAATTAAGCAAACCTTACAAGAACCAGTTTTATCATTTGGGAAAATTAAGCCAGCTTACCTAAGAGAAGATCAGTATACATCAATTAAAAAAAAATTAAGAATCTTCAACACCACGAATAAACTTGTTTGCGGAAATATCATCACCAGGGGAAAGATATTTTTGCTGATACATCAGTTCCACAATAAAAACAAGAAGAGTGGAAAAACTCCAAATCTTCCATTTGAAATTTCATTATTTCTTAACAATGATTTTACTAACGATCAAACATTATCTGTACTACATTACATTTGGAGCAGACGAAATAAACAATAAACAGATCGGTTAATACGTAAGCTTATAATAATTGGTTGGAAAAATTTGATGAATTCCCTAGTCAGTATATTATCGATGGTGTAAGATATATAGAACATGCATTTGATCGTCATTATGGAATAAATAGTTCACGATTAGGAAATGGAAAGATTCTATCTAGACGTAATACAACACCCTGTTGAGATTATTAGCAAAGAAGTAATAGTTGATGGTATAAGATATCCAGGTACAGCAGGTTTATATTTATTGTTGTCTAAAAAAGAAACTGGTGGCTATACACAAAACGTTCTTGATAATTATATGGATATTTTAAAAAGATCTAACATATAGGAATCACGATCCCAACGAACAAGTTTAAGGAAATTTTTCGTGCAAGTATGTGACAATAAAAGGACCTCATTTACATAAGAAAGGTAGCACTAAAACCAAAACTATTAATCCTGTTCAGAATTTGTTTCGAGGTGTGATGTCAATTAATCAGAGGCAGACTAGAGCACTGTTAAATTTCTTTACAGAGTCATGACCAAAAATTATAAAGAATAAATTAGAAATAAAAAATGTGAGAGATCAGTTATTTAAGGGAAATAAAATTTTTGAATGAGATGGTTTAAAGGACGGCCTGCAGTGTTGATGGATGGATTGAGTAGTTCATCAACACTGTTGCCGGTCCCAAGCCCGGATAAAGGAGGAGGGTTGTGGCGTTAGGAGTTAGCACCCTAACACACGTAAAAGCTAAACTCGGAAATGCTAGTTGTTTTTGAAAAGTAGGATGAAAAATCACGAGATAAGCAAAAATTCCTGGGTGGCAATCCACACCTTGGAAGAAGGGAGCCCCATCGGATATGGGGGGGAGGCAATTCTACTTCAAAGCGAATAGTTAACCCAAGCTTAAAACTCAGTCAAACAAAGAAATCCCTAAACAGAATAGCTGCTCTTGGCACCTGGAATATACAGGGATGGAGGACAAAGGACATCGAAGTCATACAAGTGTTCAAGAAGATGAACATAGACATTTTAGTAATAAGCGAGACGAAGAAAAAGGGAAGTGGAATAGAAGAAATAGATGAAGTGATGCATTGTTGGAGCTGAGTGAAGAAGGAAGAAAGTGCAAAGGCCGGAGTTGAATATTAGTAAAAAAGAAGTGGAAAAAGAAAATAACATTTTGGGAACCCATCAATGAAAGAATCATAAAACTAAATATAACAATGGTAGGAAAAGGAATGGTAATATTATGAGTATACGGCCCAACAGAAGACAGCACTATAAGAGAAAAAGATAACTTCATGGAAACACTAGAAATAGAAATACAAAAAGTAAAGAAAAACCAAGAATTAATAATAATGGGAGATCTGAATGGGAGAACAGGAAGGAAAACAAAGGACAATACCGTAGGACCATTCGGAGAAGACATTATTAACGACAACGGAGAGAGACTAATAGAGCTGTGTGAACTAAACGGCCTCAAAATAACAAACGGATTCTACAAACACAAAGACATCCACAAATATACTTGGATGCAAGAACCACGAAACTTAAAATCAATAATAGACTACATTATAATTAAAAGCGAGGCCCCTATCAAAATAAAGGACGTAAGAGTAAAGAGAGGGGCAGAATGTGGAACAGACCATAGATTATTAATAGTAAGAATAAAGGAACCGTGGTACAAGACAATAAAGCAAAAAGGAACAACAGATAAAGAAAACAGAAATACTAATGAGATAACAGAAAAAGCAGACAAAGAAATAAAATACAAAATACACTTACTGCAAGACGTAACGATAAGAGACCTATACAGACGACGATTAGATCAAAAATTAAATGAATTTAACTACGACAACCTCCAACAGATGTATGTCCATATAAAAGAAAGCATCAAACAGGCGGCCCTAGAAGCATTAGGTAAAGAAGACAACGAGAATAAGAACATAAAATTAGAATCTGTGAAAAAAAACCAAAGAATTTATAAAGGAGAAAAAAAGACTATACGAAAAATGGCTGAATACAAAATCAGAAGAAGATCTACAGAAATATAAAGAGAAAAATGCAGAAACGAGGACGATGATAAACAAAGAAAAGAACGAGAGATGGGAAAAATCGTGCGAACATGTAGAACAGTATATAGGAGGAACTAGAAGCACAGAGTCATGGAGAATAATTAAAGCATTAAGGACCAACAATAGAGAGAAGATGTATATAGAGTATATCCCAGAAAGCGAGTGGGAAGAATATTATAAGAAGCTGTTAACAGAAGACAGACAAGAATTCCAGGAGGAGAACCCTGAAGAAGAACAGAATAAGGAAAAAAAAAGAGATAGAACTAAGCTATGAAGAAGTAAAGAAGACAATAAAAACACTCAAAAATAATAAATCTGCAGGACCTGGGGGTGTGGTAAATGAAATGATTAAGTACGGGTCTAATAAATTACATCAAATGCTGAGAAACATGTTCCACAGAGCGATAAATGGAGAAAAAATACCAGAGGAATGGTCAAAAGCCTATATAGTATCTATATTTAAAAAGTGAGACCGCAGAAAATGCACAAACTATAGAAGCCTAAGCGTAATATCGAGTATGGGACGTTTGTATGGAAAAATTATTAAAAATATCATAGAGGAAAATATAAAAGGAAAAATTGGGAGAAGACCAAGCAGGCTTTACGGCCGGAAAATCATGTATAGACCACATATACACTATAAAACAAGCAATGGAAAAAAAAAACTGGCAGAGAATAGAGAAGTTCATTTAGCCTTCATAGACATAAGAAAGGCCTATGACTCAGTACCAAGACAAAGATTATGGAACGCAATGAAAGAAATAGGCATTGACAAAGAACTAATATACGCAGTAAAAGCTCTCTACGAAAACAACACAGTGAACATAAAAATGGGACATAAAATAGGGAAGAGACATCAAAAGGCCTATTACAAGGATGCTCTACATCCCCACACTATTCAAAATATACCTCGAACAAACATTAAAAAAATGGAAGTAAAAATATAGTGGAATGGGAGTCCCAATACGAGAAGATTACTTATTTACTCTAAGTTTCGCAGACGACCGAGTAATCATAGCGCAAGATGAGGAAGACCTCAGTTATATGGTAAGAAAACTGAAAGAAGAATACACTAAAGCAGGATTAGCAATAAACTTTGATAAAACGGAATATCTAACAACAAAGGAGGGAAACGTGGAGAATCTAGAAGTCGATGACGAAACAATAATCAAAGGAACCGATATATTTAAATACTTAAGAACCATCATTTCAAAAAACGCAATATCAGAAGAAGAGATTAAAGCTAGATTAGGACAAACGCGGACATGCATAAGACAATTAAATTCGATTCTGTGGGACAAACACATTACAAAAGGAAACAAAACAGGCATATACAAATCAATAATACAAAGCATAACGACTTACGGGTCAGAAACATGGACGATCAACAAAAGAAATAAATCTAAAATTAACGCGGTAGAGATGGAGTATTGGAGAAGATGTTGTATAGTGACACGTATGGAGAGAATAACAAATGAAGAAATAAGAAGCAGAATGAACATGAACATCAAAGCGAACGCAATAAACACCATTGAAGAAAAACGATTAAAATGGTATGGGCACTTAAGACGGAGCGAAGATAATAGGTGGATAAAGAAAATAACGGAGTGGAGCCCTATAGGGAGAAGAAAAAGAGGAAGACCCAGACGATCGTGGAGAGACGATGTGGACGAGGCTATGGAGGACAGGGGACTATAATAGATGGAGACTGGGAAGATAGAAACGGATGGAATCAAAGGCTGAGAGAAGGAAGACAGCGTCAGCTGTAGAAAATCCTTGATATATATATATATATATATATATATATATATATATATATATATATATATATATATATATATATATATATATATATATATATATATATATATATATATATATATATATATATATATATATATATATATATATATATATATATATATATATATATATATATATATAGGGACGCTTACGGTATTTCGTAAAGAATTTGATGATATAATAAAATTTGCAACAACAGTAATAAGTCCACTGAAACTTCAAAATAATATTAAAGAGATTAAAAAAGTTGATCAGTTAGTTAAATGAATTAATATACCTCGAAACGAGTAATGAATGAAGGATCTGAAGATATCACAACATCACAAAATACGAAATACAAGATTCTTTAAATAAAACGGCAAGAGGAAGAGTAGTACCTGTTGAAGACGGCGTACTTGTTGAAATGTTGCAACAGGGCGAAAAGCCCATATTACTAGATATATTGTAAAATAAGTGTCTCGATATGTGTGATGTACCTCGAGACTGGGATAGTGCTGTGGTGGTCTTGCTCTGCAAAAAAGGAAATAAGTCTAAATTAACCAACTATAGACCAGTCAGCCTACTATCCGTAATGTATAAGTTATTTATGAAAATAATAACTGCGAGACTCACAAAGAAATTGGACGCTTGCTAACTCAGAGAACAAGCCGGATTTAGAAAAGGCTTTGGTACACTGGACAACCTTCAAGTATTAAGAACCTTAATAGAAAAGTCAAACGAGTTTAATTTTAAGATTTGTGTGGCCTTTGTGAATTACGAGAAAGCGTTGGGCAACATTAAATAATCTAACTAACTGTAGAATTGACAGCAGATATTCGCAGATTATTTAAAATATGTATAAAAATGCAATATTTCAGATAGCATTGAAAAAAAAACACCCATAAGATGGAAATGAAAAGAGGGGTACGTCAAGGGGATACCAAAAATAGTAATGTCCAAAGAAAACTTGAAAGTGGATTTATCAAGGAGAATATCATTGGCTTGGTTGGCACTTGGCAGATTGCGGAACATCTTCCTTTCCAATGTCCTAAATGCACTAAAAGTGGATAGATTTGATCAATGCGTCTTGCTAGTATTGACATACGGAACGGAAACGTAGGCTTTGAATCAAGACATTATAAATTGCCTACAAGGAGCTCAATGAGCGATGAAAAGGAGGAAGTTGGGAATATTGTTAAGGGATAGGCTAAGGTCCACGATAACTGATGTAGCTGAGAGGGTAAGCAGGTTGAAGTGGAGATGGGAGGGTTATATCGCAAGACTCTCTGATAGTCGATGATCCATAAAGTAATCAACTGGAGGCCCTGGAATGAGAAAAGAAGTAGAGGACGCCAGCAAACTCCACAGTCTGACGACATCAAAAGACAATTGGGATACAACTGGATAAACAAGGCTCAAAACCGGAGAAGATGGACGTACTTAGGGGGGGGCTTTTGTCGGACGATGGGCTGCGACGAATAAGCATTAGTAAGAACATGTTAATATGAATGAAAATATAAACGGATGGGATGCTTGCGGTAAAATGAAGCAAGACTTTCAGTCCAAACTGCCTTTAAAACTTAAAAGCAAAGAATATAACGAATCCATTCTACCAGTAACAACATATGGTAGCGAAACTTGGGTTCAGACCCGGAAAATTATTAAAAAAGTTCATCAGAGAGGACTGCAAACCAAACGATTAGATCAGGAAAAACACAGGTGTCCGCGACATAATTGAGAGGATATCTTCCTTCAAGTGGAACTGGGCTGGCAGCACAAGATCACAGTATCGAGTAACAGCAGCAGCGGGAGCACTTGAAAATGTTAAATGAGATTTTGGCGAAACGTCGTGCAAATTTATTGTTAGACGAACGGATTGAAACCAGGAATTTTAATGTATTATACATATATATATATATATATATATATATATATATATATATATATATATATATATAAATATATATATATATATATATATATATATATATATATATATATATATATATATATATATATATATATATATATATATATATATACATATATACATAATATATATATATATATATATATATATATATATATATATATATATATATATATATATATATATATATATATATATATGTAAACATATTTTAGCTTTACTCATTGTTCTCTTATTCGTCAAATCCATCCCAAGACGTGTTTCGCCGTATCACGGTTCGTCAGTCGGGCTAAGATTGAAAACTACTATCGCGTTCCGTAACTACCAGTAAATTCTATTCTCTTGTTTGTCAATCCTACCCTGACTGACTAGCCATAATACGGCGAAACGTGTCTCGGAATGGATTTGAATAAGAAAACACTGGCTAAAGTGCTGAAAGATGGGCCTTCTCCGTTTTCAGTTATTTTACATTGACCTTATCGGGATCAATTAATAGATCTATTTCTGCTTCAGTGTATTTAAGGCAGGGGTCAAAAATTAATCCAGGAATAGTACAATAATGTGTTGGGTCTAGCTTAAACAGATTTTTTAAAAATTTTCGAAAATATTTTCCGAAAGCCACCCATCTGATTTTAAATAAATATCCGATTATGACTATTGACTTACAATCGAATGCATTCCACCTATTTACAGCTCTTTTATATTCATCTTCAGACCCAAACTGTCTTCATTTAACTTTGTATAATTATCAATATGTTTTATATGGAAAGATTTTCTTCTCATGAAAATGATACTTTCTGACATTGTTCATCTTTTAGAGTGTCAGATAATTTTGATAGAGGATATGGTAAAAATTGAAATGTCTGGAAATCGCATACAAAAAGGTTTTAGATTGTTAGCTTTTTGAGCAAAATATGAACTAACTTTGATATATATTTAAAATGAAGTATATTTTTCTTAATTTTTTGCAATTACATTCAAGTGTTCATTCTGTTGACACAAGTTCTTGATAGATGCATCATAATTTTTTAAGTTATGCATTATAACGGGAATCAAATTGGGTATTTTAAAATTTACATTGCAGTTAGAATCTGCTGGTCCTATAGACTTGTTAAGTGACAAAGGTCAGCAACTTTATTACTTTCAGCTATTATAATTTTGTTACAAATTTACTATTTGTGTAATTGTGGTATAATCTTTTCATGGCACTGAACTTGTTCATAGGTTTTAAATATTTATAATATATATATATATATATATTTTAATATATATATATATTTATATATACGTATATATATATATATATATATATATATATATATATATATATACGTATATACATGTATATATATATATATATATATATATATATATATATATATATATATATATATCTTCTTAATAATTTAATAAAAACTTAGTCTCAGTTAAGGGGGTATACTAGCCTAGAGGAGTAAATTTAAGGCATTTTTTTAGGACTGAATGGAAGGAAAATAAAAAATATTTTACTATTTGTTTCTTTTACAATGTTTTCATTAATATTTCAAGTTATATAAACATTTTCGTATAAAAAATAGAAATTCAATGAGTTCTGAGTGATTTCAAGGTTCTCCTTTATCTGAAACGAGAATTTAACCAAGTTTTTTGTTTAGGAAGGATGTCATTATATCAGGTACCGATAAAAAAATCAATATTAAAATGGTGGCTACCAAAAAAAAATTTTTTCAGTTTCTTTTTCAAAGTATTTTATTTTTTAAAAATGGTAATGATAATAATATTGGAATTTTCAAGGTACGGGCTATAAAACAGCATATACTGAAGGTACATACCAGATTTAAAGTCCGTCGGTTAAATAGAACTCTAGATATGTTGTAGACCCCTCAGGGGCTAGGGGAAACCCAGGATTCTCCTAGTACGGGCATTGACGATCCCTGAGTCATGTTGTGCTGTATTGTGTTGTCCGGATTATTTGTAATAAAACGCAATCTTAAGGTGTTTACCGCGCCAAGAAGATGAATGGCGTTTATGAGTCGCGAACGGTTCCCCCGGGTACCGGGTGCTCTCTGGGTGTAAGTAGCCCTGCTGTGGTATCCAGGCTTTGCCGCAGTGGACTCCCTTTCCTAGTAGGCAGGGTGTTGTGGAGGCGGACTCCTGTCGTACAAACAGCTACAGCCCCACCACAACAACAACCACAGGCGAACCAAATAACCGCCACAGCCGAAACTATCCCTGATAGTTTTACCTGATTTGACATTGTAGGTGATGGAAATTGCCTTTTCCGGGAAGTTAGTTTACACTTATATGGCCACCAAAACCATCATGAGAAACTCCGAGACGTTGCTCTAAGATATGTACAACAAAACTGGTCGGAACTTCACATGTTTTCAATAAATGAAGACGACGTTATGAAAGACTTCAATAACTATTATACTTATATGAGGAAAAACGGCACTTATGGAACTCGCCCTCTCGGAAACCCAAAATAGAAACTTTCGTAACTTCTCAAAACAGCGAAGAACAAGAGACACAAAAATAACTTTTAGGGACAGACCAACAATAATAAGCACAGGAAAACACGCCGAAACTATTTACCTTGTACTAACAGGCAACCTAAAATCGGGACAATTTGAGCTTCTGACACCAGAGAACACTGAAAACACCCCAAACAACAGTAAACCAATAAAAGAAGCACGATGAAGACCGGGTAAAGGAAAATGGACCTGCCGAAAGTGTTATGCCGGCGAGTAAGCCGACACCCACCAAGGCAGGAAAATCAAAGCAACGCATGAGATTCAGCACAGAAATTAACGAACACGTCATGGGTTGCTATAACAAATTCACAAAACCTGACAAAGAAATCACTAAGAAAAGAATTACTCGCCGCCTGGACCCACCGAAATCAATCTCAAACACAATCGCCACAGAAGCGGGACAAAAACAACCACCAAAGCTAAATCAAGCCACGTATGTTTTGCAAGGACAACATGCAACTACCAAGGCTGGCAAACCAAGACAGTGGTTAAAGTGGACAGATGAAATAAACAGAACAGTGATGCGCTGTTACTACACCGCCACCAAACTCGAAACAATAACATTGGGCTACAGACTGGAACTGCACAGACTTTCTTGGCCCAATATCCACATCTGCAATTACTTGTTACAAAACAGAGAGTAATAGAACAAAAAAGAGTTATTACCAAGAACAATCGCCTTAAATCTTTCGAATTATAAACTATCAAAGATATAGTAGTTGCTGAACTGAACACAAACCAACCAAACAATAAAAACAATAGAGCAAATACCGAACCAACCTCACACACACACAGCCACTCAGCCGAACACAAAAATACACACAAGAGTCACCACCTAGCAGGGGCATAACTCAAAATAATATTATAAGGCAAATAGCAACCACCGCACGAAACCATATCACAGACAACATAATCAATCACTCACCACCCTCAACAACATCTACACAACATCACCCCGAATCATTTCTTATACAAACACTCAAAGCAGAAATGGAGTCACATTTAGCTCGATGGTCAGGTACCGACCCCACAACAAGAAATCCCATTCCTCGTTTAATCTTCAAACAGAGTACACAAATAATCCTCAACACACTAAACAAGCACATAATACTCCACTAC
Organism: Pachyrhynchus sulphureomaculatus; assembly: GCA_019049505.1. Classification (NCBI taxonomy): domain Eukaryota; kingdom Metazoa; phylum Arthropoda; class Insecta; order Coleoptera; family Curculionidae; genus Pachyrhynchus; species Pachyrhynchus sulphureomaculatus. Next base: position 103,496,446 of record CM032447.1, read on the forward strand.
ATAACAGACTTAAGCACAATTGAAGACATTCACACAATAATATATGCAGCAGCAATCACCATTCTAACAACAAAATCAACAACATCAGAAGTGATTTAGGACAGCTTGCCCAGTTTATGAACGGGAATGCATCCAAATGGGTCACACAGGATGTAGGCAAGAGCAAATCCAAATCTCCCAACCGAATACTGCCAGAAATCCTTGATACTTTGAAACAAAAACTATCAGTATATGCCGCAAGACTCCGGAGATACAAAGAATCAAACGAGAGGAAAGACGCTAACAACCTCTTCCGAAGAAGCGAAAAAAACAGTTCTACTGAAAAACTATGTACAACGAGCAGACAGCAGTGACTGAACTACCAAACAAATAAGAACTCACAGATTATTGGAAAAGTATCTGGTCAGAACCCAAACTACACAATAATAATACCCCCTGGATCAAAGCCGAAGAAGACAAACATAAACATGTGACAGAAAATATAACTCTTGATATTATGTCGACCACCTTGCAAAAATAGTTTCGAGAAAAACGCGTTTAAAGTTTAGAGTATAATTTGAAACAGCCGCAACCATCTAAGTGGTACATTTTATATTTACGTTATATTAATCAGCCATTTCTAAGTCAGCCTCGAAATGCTGATTTTAAGTAACTTGTTCTTTTTTACAAGCAGTTCTAGCGCAGAGAAGCATCAGACGTTGGACGCTCTGATCGGTCGATTCTACTACGGGCTAGCTTATTGGTATACGAGTAAGCTTCATTACAGTGAATATTTTTAAAACAGATAAAAATCCTTCATTAAAAATACATACTGCAATGAGATTTGTTATTTTAATTGTCTAATTTCCTGCATGTATATGCTTAGGAAAAAAGTCCAGATTAATGAATTTAAAGATTCATTATTCTTTCTGAACTTAAACATCTACGTTGTAAGTCTTCTGATGTAGTCTTTCATCATGTAGAGCCGGATTTTGATGAACAAACCCACTGGACGTCCCCTTAGCTTCTACTTTTTGCCATTTGCACCAGGACGATGATCCAATGTAATGGTTTTTCATCCGTAGAACTTTTATGATAAAAGTTGCCCATATTTCTTTCTTCATATCTTCGATTACATTAGGGTTTCGACGAATAGTCAATCCATAATACAAGGTTAATTCATTAAAAACTTTATCTGATAATTTTCCAATACTTTTGCCGCCAATATCGTGCTAAATTTACCCCCAAGTGTAGTAACACGAACAGAGAACTAAAACTTCTTTTTTTTCCAAGTTCCATCTCACAAGACAGTCAAATATAATGGATTATTATCAGCATTCGATCCTTTTTTTCTTCTTCTTCAACAGCTTTTAAGATAATATTATCGTAAACAGTTAATGTAGCACAGTGTAAATTTTAAAGTCAACTATAGTATATAATAATTACCAACCCTTGACAAAGGTCCATTTTACTACAATACATATACATATATATATATATATATATATATATATATATATATATATATATATATATATATATATATATATATATATATATATATATATGTGTATATATATATGTATATATATATATATATATATATATATATATATATATATATATATATATATATATATATATATATATATATATATATATATATATATATATATATATATATATATATATATATATATATATATATATAACCTCCCTTTCTATTTACTATTTTATGATTCACTTCAAAGGTTTTGTTAACAAATGAATCGTACATTATCACAACAGCATTGTAATGCAATTTTGAAACTTAATCGACGGGCAGCAGTTAGTGAAAATTAGATATCGTTCTTGCAAATTGCACACAAAATAAATGTAGTGATTGTCGAAGAAACAGAGAAGAATTCCAAGATATAATAACCAAAATTATTTTCAATAATTACTTCGTCGTCTCCTGCTTTTCTTAATTTTGCAGCTGATGCACTAGTTAAATTTGTTTCCCCTGCAACAGTAAATTGATTACCACGAAATTATCTTTTTTTATCGATCTTCACACAAACTACTTCCTTTATGTCTTTATTTGATCACAAATTAATTAAAACACAAAATTATTTATTTCTAAGTAGCGAGTAGTGGATTTACGCCTACGTTGTTAACGGTTGAAGCTAAACTAACAATTTAGTAAAAAGTACGTAGGCTATTGTACGTAGACTATTGTTCGATGCACACCGCTGCTGTAATATTCAATCCTACCATATTCCAATCGCTATAACTTTGTAAATTTTAAAAATTTTGAAAATTTCCTTTTGAGGACATATTTTTAAGAGTTTATACTTTAAGTAAATGAAATAAAATCGATTATCTCCTTAAGACCCCTATATACTTCATATTTAGAAATATTGTCGTAAAAAGAATGTTTTATATAGTGTGCAAATGAATATGGAATATGCTAATATTAGTTTAAAGGTGTAAGAATTATTATAATCAAGACCATTTAACTTATTATTTAGTGGTTTAAAAATGTTACTTTTGAATATTGGTAAATTTTAAAATATTTCCAGGCACAATTATACAATCATTTTGCATTGGCTAATGCGCCGTGCCATGGATTAATGTCCTTAGTGAGCATAACAGTCTGGAATTATTTTAAATTGACCTAAGTTATATTCTAGTTTAATTAAAATGTTGTTTATGTATTCTTCATCCAAGAATTTCTTTAAAAAAATCGCCTTTTTGTTTCCTTGAGCATAAGTTCGGTATGGAGATTGTTAAACCCTTAATAAATATTTTAAAATGTTATCTATTTCATTAATTTCAACAATTTCAGTCTCCCAATCTAAACTATAGTATAGTTTTGGCCAATTAAATAATTTTTGATTTTCATCAGGTATCATGTTTCTTCTAAATGTTGGTTTAAATAAATAATTTGCACAACGAATACCATCATAAATTGCTAACTCTTTGGGAGCGTAGCCAAACGACCAATTATTCATTTAGAGAGAATGTCAATATAAACACATCAATCAAATTGACAATAAAAAGATTGTTTCGGTTTCATTCGGGTTTCTCGTTTTTTTTTCTTTTTTTTTTCATTCTTCTCTTCAGCACATTACGTTATAATTTGTTATAATTTGGGAGAAGGAGGCGTATATTAATATTTAAAATTTATTAATATTATTGGGAGGAAGAGTTACTTTCTTTGTTGAGAGGAGTCACTCTATTTATGGGAGGAGGAGGTCTTCCCACAAACTAACTACTCGCAAATTGGCGGAAATGGGGAACTATGTTATTTTTTGTTTTCTTTTTACAGATCTTTTCTTGAGTAAGGAAAGAAAGAACAATAGAAAGCATTTTTAGTTGCTATTTATTGAATAATTTGGTAATTATTTACAATTAGAGTACCTCCCAAAAATGAACTAAAAATGATGTTTTTTTACGTTTTTTGGGGCGCTGAACACGAATACTGCGTTAAAAATCGGCGCTTGATAATTTAAGCAGCAATCTATTGAGATATTACTTAAAGTCGCTTACATTAAGATTCTTTTAATATCTGAACCATTAAATATTACATAGACCTTCAAGAATAAAATAAATAATTTATACTCATCAATTGCAGAGTACTTAGGAGTCGCATAGGAATAAGTAAAAAATATTGATACCATTAACATTAAACCAAGCGTTTTTAATTTCTTTAGTTTTTCTTGATTATTCCATAAGCAAAATAGCTTTAATATTGTCATTCTTGATTAGGTAAATTTTATTTTTGTTTATAATTTGGCCACTATAGTTAGTTGCTGTGTTTTGAAAGCCAGTTGTTTCATAGATAAGAATCCTTGACGCATTATATAATCCTTGGATACTCCAAACTTGTTAAGATTTTCGCTTCAGATTTAATAGTCATTTATTTATCGGAAATGAGTAGGGTAATATTAGCGATATCTTTAAATTATCTTTAAGTAGCAATCATATTGTATGTATTTTGACGCAGAATACTATTTCCAAGAAAAAGTATGAATGCCATGGTTTCCAAAAAAAAAAAAAAAACAGAATATTCAATAACAAAAAATAAATTACGTGTTTTTTGCAACTGTACACGTGGCGGCTTAAAACAGAAAGGTCATCACGGTTTTTTCTTGTAGGGCTAATTTCAGTATTTATAGAAATATTTATAACGATACCTAAATATAAATCTAGTAGAACGGTAGTATGTTAGCCAGGTTCAATGAAGGCAAATTAATAGATTTATGGTCAATTTTTCATGCTCATTACTCTACTTTTCTTTTGAGGTAGTACCACCAAAATTGGACTTATTCGAACTAAGTGAGCAAACACAGCTTAGAATCCGCCTTTAGTAATTTTGTCCCTCCTATGAAATTACAATGAAGTCACGATTACTATTATTGATTTTACGTTGATGATCGTTGTTATTGTTTACTTTTTATATAATTCGGCTTTCGCAATTTCTTGACAATTTAGTTCTGAGGAGGTATTTCCATTATATCGGGCCATGGATGAAGTTTTGCGTTTTCCATCAATTTGAAAGCAGATCGTACGGTTGTAAGTAGTGACATTCTGGATAATCCTGAACAAGTAATCATTAACGTTCAGACGCTTGATTGTATGAGACTCTACGGTATATCACCATTTACTGATATGGGAATCGTTTTGATGTGTTCAGTTACTATTATCGTCCTATTTGTGTTTCCAAATCACTTTATTTGACAATCTTCTCATTATAATACGTAGGCTGAAAAGTTTTTGGTCTAGCTATTTAAAAACACACACAAAACGCTTGTCTAACATTTCTGTATCTTTCTTGTAGAAGGATTTGTCTTTGCCTTCAAAATAGGCCGAAGTTTCGGCGATAACTTCTTCATTGGAGCCAAATCTATTTCCCGCGAGCATTGTTTGAGATATGCGAATAGATAATAGTTGGTGGGGGCCAAATCTGGACAACACGGTCGAAGAGGAAGCAATTCGAACCTCAATTCATGCAATTTTGCCATCGTAACATTGACTTGTGATACGGTGCATTGTCTTGATGAGACAACTTTTTTCTTATTCATTTGAGGCCGTTTCTTTGTGATTTCGGCCTTAAAACACACTAGTAAGTTTATATAATATTCGCTATTGATGGTTTTTTCCTTTTTAGCATAGTCGATGAAAATTATTCCAGGCGCATCCCAAAATACAGAGGCCAAAACTTTCCCGGCCAACTATTGTGTCTTTGGTCGCTTCGGGCGGCTTTCACCGGCTGCTGTCCACTCAGCTGACTGCCGATTTGATTCCGGTGTGTAGGAGTGATTCATGTTTCATTTGTTGTCACATATCCCTTGAAAAAATCCTTTTTATTGCGCTTAAACAGGTCCAAACAGCGCTCAAATCATCAACACATTGTTGGTTTTGGTCCCTTGTGAGCAATCGCAGTACCCATTTCGAGTAGAGCTTTCTCAAGCCGAAATGTTCATGCAAAATATGACCAACACGTTCTTTTGATATCTTTAGGGTGTGCTATCTCTCGCAATTTCAATTTACGGTCATCCAAAATAATTTAGTGGATTTATTTGATGTTTTTCAGTGTAACCACTTTATTTGGGCGTCCAGAGGCTCAGCATCATTTGTATCTGTACGACTGCTTTTAAATGCAGCATCCAGTAAATGATGAGTGATTTTTCAGTCTCCGTAACACTTATCAAGCCATTGCCTTGCTTGAACGGTATTTTTTCCCATCAAAAACAGTGCTTAATCAATACACGAAATTCGATTTTTTCCATTGTTTTAAAAATATCAAAAGTAGCGTCACTAAAACCACTGTAACTTATAAACTAATCGTCGAAATGTCATGAAATTTTGACACGTATCGTTTGAAGGTTAGTACTTCCTAAAAATCATATTGACTTTTTTGAAAAGGGTGATATTTACGTGTCAGACCAAAAACGTTTTAGCCTACGTGTTATTTCTTTAGTAGACTGTCATTATTTGAAGCAGTAGCAATGTCGATCAACATTGTATATTTTGAAATTTTATCTACGAATACTAAAGGGTGTTTTTTATCGAGGTATAAAATTTTAAGTTGGCAACATTTTTTTAACTGGCGGCCATTTTGTCAGCTGTCAAGTGATTGGTTTAGTTTGGTTTGGCATTTCAACATGAATAGACTGACGCCTGAACAACGCTTCCAAATTGTGCAAATTTATTTTGAAAATCATGGTTCTGTTCGAAATACGTATCGCGCACTACGTTTATTTTACGGTCAACATAATCGTCCATCAGAGCAATTAATTCGATTAACTATGGAACGTTTTCGCACCACGTTTACTCTAAATGATAATACGCACCCACAGAGACGTCGTACAGTGCGTACAGAAGAAGTCATTGCTGCTGTAGAGCGTAGCGTAGAGGAAGACCCGAATCAGTCTATCCTCCATCGTGCACAGGAATTGGATATGTGTCCATCCACTTTATGGAAGATTTTGCGAAAATATCTTGGTTTGCGTGCTTACAAAATCCAACTCGTGCAACAATTGAAGCCACACGATCACCTAGCAAGGCGTAGATTCGGTGAATGGGCCCAAAACAAGATTGCCGTTGATCCCGATTTTCATAAGCGAATTTTGTTTAGCGATGAAGCTCACTTTTGTTTGAATGGATACGTCAATAAACAAAACTGCCGTATTTGGAGTGATGATAATCCTCAAGTGTATGTTGAGACACCGTTACATCCAGAAAAACTTACTGTTTGGTGTGCTTTATGGGCTGGTGGAATCATTGGTCCGTACTCCTTTAAAAACGATGCTGGTCAGAACGTTACAGTCAATGGTGACCGCTATAGAGCCATGATTACTGACTTTTTCGTTCATCAATTGAACAACCATGATGTGCAGGAGCTGTGGTTTCAACAAGACGGCGCAACATGTCACACAGGTCATGCCACAATTGATTTATTGAAGGAAACGTTTGGTAACCGCATAGTTTCACGTTTCGGACCCGTGAATTGGCCTCCAAGATCGTGCGATTTAACGCCGCTAGACTATTTTCTGTGGGGATATGTGAAGTCGCTAGTCTACGCCGATAAGCCCGAAACGATGACCACTTGGAGGACAACATTCGCCGCGTTATTGCCGATATACGGCCACAAATGTTGGAAAAAGTCATCGAAAATTGGACCTCCAGATTAGACTACGTCCGAGCCAGCCGTGGCGGTCATATGCCAGAAGTCATATTTAAATTATAATGCCAGAAGATTATCTTTCGAATAAAGTAAATTTCATGTCAATTTAAAAAATTCATCTTTGTTTTATTCCATTTCAAAGTTCTATACCTCTATAAAAAATACCCTTTATATAATAAACATCTAGTTCATTGAGAGCCACTGTTTAATCTATTAACACAGACTGGCCCCATTAGAGCTTGTAGTTATTGATTTTAGAGTGTATTTATAATCAGGTATCTTGTCCACGTGTAACAACTTTTTTGCAACTTCTTGGTAAAGCATTTTAGCAGCTTTATCATATATTTCCCTGTATTCTGATGCTGCGTGTCTCTGACAACCTCCGGCCACCTGCTGTACTATCCTCGATGTTGGACATCCAGACCTACGTTCTGTATACAAAAGATGTATTTCAGATGATTTTTAGTTAGAAAAACCTGATCCAGTATACCTTTTCGTGTCTGGAAATATCTATCCTATCATCCAGTAGTTTGAAACAGCCTTTTCGATATTTTCATGAGGAATCTGATTGGACGTATTCCTTGAGGAGGCTTTGTTAACGAAGCTTGTAGCTTCTGTTATCCTATTGTATGGTGACAGCAGATATCATGTTTTCATGCTATAGTGATCAATAGTCTGCTTTGTATATTATCCAGTGTAGAAGGGAATAATCGTTAGCTTTCGAAAATAGATAGTAGTCCTTTACCACCTTGACAGTAAAGAAGTATTGTTCTCTCAATACTACTTAGAGGATGGTGTTTTCGTATTTTGGTGTCGAGTTTTCTAATTTCTCTTTGTAAACTTTCCATGTCGGTACTGCGTCAGTTTATAATTCCAAACAAGTAGCTGAATGTAGAGAATGTTAATATATTGAGGGTCTTGAATAAGTTTTTGTTGTTTAACTTGTTTCGCAAAATGCGCCTTATCTTCCTTATAAACTCGTCTGATAAGTTAACTTTTATTGTTCGTTGATCAGTTTTCAACGCTTATTTCTTGTAGATATGTTCAACCTTCACTGCTTTAATATATTGACTATCCAACATCTTAAATGCGATTGAGCTTTCCACAGAATTGTATTTAGGGTTTGACATTTCTGTAGTCTGTAGTCCTAATAGAAGTTATTGTCATTATTATGACTATCTAAAAGAAAAATCAGATTATTATTATAATTATTTGACAAGAAAAATTCGCGACAGATCCTGTGGCTCCGATTCATATACGCCGACACGCCTCCCGGTCCGTCCGATTAGTGATCATCAACAAGACTCATCTGCTTGAGCAATCCAAGAAAAGTAAGAATAACTGCCCTCTGCATTTTGCATTACAAGTGACCCATCTAAGCTAAAGTAAGTTGTTATTTTCTTAAGAGTTTCTAGAAAAGTATTTTTCATTCCTACTAAAACTTTGATGACTAGGACCACCATTGTTACCAAATATCGTTCAAATAGAGCACATAGTTTATATTGTAAATCCTTGTACTTAAAATGCTTTTCCTCCTCTTCGATTGCTATATTTGTTTCAGTTGGTGCTGAAAATCTAATCAAAAAATCATTTTGTTGGGTTATTCACAAGTGCTATTTCAGGTTTGTGGGCTTGTAGTGGACGAGGTAAAATTTCAATAAATCCTATCATTTTTCATAACTGACTCGATCTCTCCTGGAAGATATTGGGAACCTGGGAATCCCATGAACATCGTACGAATGTCTGAGATGGTGAATAGAGAACACGTAACGCTACCTTGTAATGATGAATTTATGACGATGTAGCACGAAATAGCCACGCAGAAGGTAAATGCATAAGTGATTCTGACTCTTCGCTGCACTTAATGTCCGCCAAGTCAGTAAATTGACTATGAAATAAGGCGCCAAACAACCACGCCATTCTGACGAGCTAGTAAAAATCCCTCGGTCCCTGATTTAACGCTTACAGATTGTAGGACGCTAAGTATTAGTTGTTTTTTTTTTTGATAATTGCCGCAAATCGATGTTTCTATACAATAGTTCATGTTAGAGCTTTTCTGGATGCTGTCTATAGAACTGTTGTTCTGCTATTCTAACACTTAAGTCTAGATGATTCTAAATTTATAAAGTTTAGTGATTTTCTCGTTAATGATGTTGCCCTGGTTTACCGACAGACGAAGTTCTTCCCCTGCTCCTTCTGCCATCCTAAATAGAAAGAGTCTCATTCCTCACAGATCATGGCTTCAGATGATAATTCGAACTCTGCAGCTTCGCCGGCTACTTCCACCACAACTCGGTTAAGCAGATATACAGTTCAAGAGTCCTTTAAAACCTTGATGACATGAAAGGTATAGAAAATTGAGGATGAAGACTTCGATTCACGTACACGATTTTTTGAGATTTATTTCGCGGTTCTTGTTTTGTCTACTTCACTATTTTAAACGGATAGAGAAGTATTGGTAACGCCAGCATATTCGTAGCAGCAACTTTATTACGTATTGAGAGTTCTGACGAGTAAATCACATTTTTTAATGATTTCCTTTACGGGCTGCTGTGGATGGTTTTGAAAGTTGCTGTTGTTGTAACTTGCATGTGATGTACAATGTACGGATAGTTGTAATTTGCTCTGGATAGTCTCGATACTGCCGCCTGTCGCGCTTCATAAGAGTACATTTATCCAATCAAAATTTAATCCCAATATCCCGTGTGTATTTTTCAACAACTATTTTGATTTATTTAGGGTTTGTTCTCAGGCAGCATTAAGTTTAAGGTCATCTGTTTAAAACAGTTAAGTGATTTTATGACTGCGATTTTTTAATTGACAACATTTAGAGTTATGAGTCTTGAAGGATTTCTCTTTTAAAAGTAATCGGAGCAGTTTTTACCTTTTGAGTAGCCGATGTTATGGTAAATTTAGTCTTGCAGAGGCATTAGACATTGTATGCGACTAATCAAAGTAGGCACCATTTTCAATCTTTTTAACAGGTTCAGTTCAGGATCAGTTCGTGAGAAGTCGTGTGAAACTCTTTCCGTCAATCCATGCCGATTGATTGTATTGAATGAAGTGCTAAGTAATGTATCTATCAATAATAACAGTATTTTTGAAACTTTTAGATCCTTTTTTCCTCCACGTTGCTTCCCGATGTGTTGAAAAAACGATTCAATCGTGTTGAGAAATCTGTTCTATATAACAAGAGTGTATATTTTGTAGCAAAATTGTAAGTACGTGATCAATCTATACTTTTTGGCGTTGGCCAAGTCATTTTCGAATAAATATCGTCTTGCCCACAACTAACCACCCAGGAATTGGTTGTCTCTCGTTTAAGAAAATGCAGAATATTCTAGCTAGATATTCGTGTACGCTAGAGAACTCTTTAAACCAAAATTTTTTTCTGATAGCCTGGCTAACTTCGTTTTACTGTTGGAAGTATATGCAGTAGTCTCATTGAAGTAACCTCATTAAATGTTTTCTTAGTCTCGTAAATATCCTTCCACAATGTAGTTTGTTCTAACTTTATGTGTAACCCCAAAATTAATAAAGAACTAATACACTAGGACTGTTAAACTTTCTACATGTAGTCACAATTTTCAAACTTAAAGGATAGTTATGTCTTTATTTACATAAATATAATATTAAACTATGAATTCTGAACTATGGTCTTGTGAGTTAAAAATTTTTAAAAAACCCCAAATTTGTAGAACGGTCTTAGAAAGAGCACAGCTATCTGCTCTTATTAATGACACGCAAATACTGCTTGCTCATCAAAACAAGACGATATACAGTCAGTCCAAAAAGTTTCCATACACTTAACAGTTACCAATAATAGTTTGATCTAGTTTAACGGAAAATAACAATTTCGTTTGAAATAATATTTAGTGGGACCGCCGCTGGCCTGTAACCTTCTTGTCATGCTTGCAACAAGCTTTCTAGTAACTTCTGCTGGCATGTTCTCTCATTCGTTCAATATTCTGTTTTTTAATTCTCCTCTATTTGAAACATTATGTTTGCGAACGCGGCGTTTAAGTTCCTCCCATAAATGCTCGATGGAGTCAATATCGGGACACTGCAGAGGTGCTGTTGCACATTATGGATCATCCATCTCGCACCAAGTTTGCGGTATGTTTCGGATCATGGTTGTATCTTTTTTCGAGTGCTAATTTTTGAACATTTTTCCTTAAATTGTCTCTCAGAATATTCAGATACACATGCTGATCAATGGTATCATTAATAAAATGTAAATTTCCAACCCCTCCAGCGGACATCTATTCCCAAAACAGAATACTGCCATTCCCTTGTCTCACCGTAGAACAAATGCTTTTAATATTGAATGCGGTATTCTTCTTCCTCCAAATTTTAGTTCTGCCATCAGACCCAAAAAGGTTAATTTTAGTTTCATCACTAAAGATTACGGATTTTCAAAATTCAGGAGGTTTTGTAACGTATTCCCTAACAAAAGCTAACCGCTTTTTGCGATTAGCTTCCGAAATTAACCGTTCCTTCCTGGCTCCACACCCCTTATAGCCTGCCCTGTGAAAACAATTTCTCACTATTTGTAAACAAACATTTTTCGAAAATAGTTCCTGTACTTCTTCTTTTAATTTTGGTGCACTTTTCTTGGGATCTATAATTATTTGTTAACAATACTGGCCTCTTCAAGTGGAGTCAGTTTCTTGGGACGACCGGTGCGTAGTCGAATTTTATAGGAACCCGTTGATTTATACTGGTTTACAATGTACTGAACAGTAGCATGCGACTTTTTAACAATTTTTCCTATATTTCTGTACGATTTTCCATCTTTCCACAAATCAATTATCATCTTTCCACAAATCAATATCATCTTTCGAACTTGAAATGCAATTTCACAATTTCTCTCGCTTATTTTTAATCTTCTTCTTCTTCTTCCTTCAGCCGTTCTCTACCCACTGTCGGGTATAGGCCTCTCTCAAATCTTTCCATTTTTCTCTATGTTGTGCTTGTTGATACCAGTTAAGTCCTCCGACTCTCTTCAGATCGTCGCTCCATCTCTGTTGGGGCCTTCCTATGCTTCGCTTTTCACCCCATGGTCTCCACCTAGTGATCTTGCTACTCCACTTATACGGCGCTCTCGCTACATGGCCGGCCCAGCTCCATTTCAGAGATGTTATCCGTTTGGTGATATCATCCACCTTTGTTTGTTGTCTAATCCATTTATTAGTTTTCTTGTCCTTCAAAGTAACACTCAACATCTTCCTTTCCATTGCTCGTTGGTGGACTTTTTTTAGTTTTTCTATTGTTCTTTTAGTTAAAACTCACGTCTCGGCCCCATACGTTGTAGCTGGTAAGATACATTAATTATAAATTTGGGTTTTTGATCTTTGAGGAATGTTCATATTCAGTACATATTTCAATTTTCCATATGCTGCCCATCCATACGTATTCCTTCTTTCCATTTCAAGCTGTTGGTTTTCCTTTCCTATCGTTATTATTTGGCCCAGATAGATGTATGTGTTTACTTTTTCTATTGTTGAATGTTCAATCACTATATTTTCATCATTGGTGTCTTCGTTACTCATGTACTTTGTCTTGGAGAAATTTATGTCAAGTCCCACTTTTCTTGCTTGGTGGTGGAGATCTGTGATCATCTGGATCATTTCATTCTTATTGTTTGCTATAATTACAATGTCATCTGCGAATCTCAGGTTGTTTAGCCGATCACCAGCTATCAGAAGGCCATTTTCGTCCCAATTCAGTTCTTTGAATACATCTTCTAAGATCATTATAAATAACTTGGGCGATATTACATCGCCCTGCCTTATTCCTTCTGTTCACTGGGACCTTGTTTGTCAGTTCTTGGTTTACCATAACTTTGAGTGTTGCTCATTCATATATTCTGGCTATCAGTTCGCTGTATCTGTGGTCTATACGAGCATTTCTAAGAGCTCTTATAAGCGCCCATTTTTCCACTGTGTCAAAAGCCTTGCGAGAATCTACAAATGTGTGCCACATTGGTATATTATATTCGGTGGCCTTCTCGATTAGTATTCTCAATGTGTGCAAGTGTTCAATCGTACTGAAGCCTGATCTGAATCCAGCCTGTTCTATCGGTTGGTATAATTCCATTTTGTGTTCCAGTCTGTTTGTTATGATTCGTGAGAACAGCTTGTAAACTTGGGAAAGTAAACTAATTGGTCGGTAGTTTTCTAGGTTTTCGGGGTCACCTTTTTTGTATATTAAGATGACTATAGCGTTTTCCCAGTCTTCTGGTATATTTCCACATTTGAGGCATTCATTAAAAAGATCTTTTAATTCATTCATTAGGGCTTCACCTCCCTTTATTTTTACCTACTACTTTGAAAACCCACTACAGCAGATTTGTTTTATGGCCGAAAAATTATTCATTTGTTTTCAGTTTAGCGAGCAATAGATAGCTTGATAAAATGCGGCTGATTATAACGTGTTTTTTTCAATGCAGTCCTTGAGTCTATGGAGACCTTTTTGACATTAATTTTGTTTACATTTTTATAATAATGATGTAACTTCTAAATAAAATGTTCCGTAGTTGTTTTTAATACTAATTCTCGTTGGTTAAGTTTCAAATATTAATTTAAACATGTTTTCTCATAGTTTAAATTAATTAGTCAAATATAACGGAAAAATAGTATAGAAAGTAAGTAGTGTATGGAGACTTTTTGGATTGACTGTATATGTCACTCCTGGCCCATCTGTTTGTTTGAAAATGCTCAGATGGACCCTGTGCGAGAAAAATGTAAACCGGTCCATATTTCTGCTAGAGAAGATCGTTTTCCTTTTTTTTTTTTTTTATTATTTGTAATAAGTAACAACGGCAAAGTCTCTGTAAATAATTTTTAATACACTGAAAATTTAATATAAAATGGTCCAGTTAGCTACTGGCTCTCTAATATCACTTATTGAATAAACTAGATAGGTGAAGATATTGAATAAGTTAGGAGAGACAAGAAGCCTTGGGGGCCTCTGCTCATATGGCCTTGATTTCGGAGTTGCCTGATCGACTCTGATTAGGAAAGTGCGGCCCGAGAGAAATTAGTAATGTTAGCAAGAGAGCCGTGCGCTATTGTAATGGCTTCAATTTGAGGAAGGTTAAGAGGTGGTCGTTATTTAGGGTTTGTTTAATTAGAATTATCAACAACCTACAAGGTTCATCTGCATCCGCTATCGACCACCAAGTGATACTAACTTTAGAACACTTTTCGCTTCTCTTGCAGACACCATGGATCATTTATAAATTAACTATCCATATGTCGAAATTGCCATCCTGGGTGATTTTAATGTCCACAACATCAATTGGCTTAAGTACTCAAATACTACCGACGAACAAGGTCGTAAAGCTGAATCATTCACAATCAGTTGTAGCTTAACTCAACTTATTGATGAACCAACACAGATCCCTGATCGAGACGGGGAGTTCGCCAGTCTTCTTGATCTATTTTTAACCACCAATCCAGAGATTTACACGGTCACCGTAAAGTCCGCCGTTAGTTTCTTACGACCATAAACTGCTTTGACATCGGGTATTCTACCAATCAGTGACAGAGAGGCGCCAAAACCGCGCAAAATTTGGCACTACAGATCTGCTAAATGGGAAGATCTCACGGAATATTTTCGAACTTTCCCTTGCTTAGACGTTTGTTTTCGATTCGACGATCCATCTGACTGCTCCAAAGACGTTTTCTACGTTATTTTGGCTGGTATGGTAGTTTACATCCTTTTTTCGAAAAAATGCCCTTCCAACGGCAAGTCTTGATTTGACCGAAAATGCAAAGAAGCTGTTGCTTCTAAACATCTTGTCTACCGACTATGGCGTGAAAATCTTAACGCCATAAATCGTAACATCTTTGTTCTTGCCCGGAACAGCTGCAAAGAAATTATCGACGAAACCAAGGAAGCACACAATCAACGAATTAGAAACAAACTTCTCGCTTGTCCCAACAGTTCCAGTTTCTGTTGGTAAGTCGCTAAGGCAGTTAGTCAAAATTTCACCAAATCCAACCATACCAACACTCACGGGGCCAGATAATTCTATTGCAACAACACCTGTTGAGAGAGCAAGTTTGTTGTCTGAACTCTTCGCTTCACATTCTACTGTCGATTTCCAAGGAAAAAACACCATCTACTATTCCCATAGTGCAGTCAAGGATGCCCGATATTGTCTTCAAACAGCGTATCATTAAACTTATTTTAATGAAGCTAGACACCAAAAAAGCTTCTGGCGCTGACGGAATACTTGCCATAGTTCTCAAAAACTGTGCAAGGGAACTAACATCAGTTTTCTGTAGATTTTTTAACCTATCTTACAGAAATGGGAATATTTCCTTCCTGTTGGAAATATACCACAGTTCAGCCGATACCTAAAAAAGGCAAGAAGACCTTGCCAAATAACTACCTACCAGTCGCAGTGCTTTCAATAATATCGAAAGTCATGGAAAAGTTTATCAATCAGCATCTTTTAAAATATCTTGAAGGATTCAATATTATTAGCGACCAGCAATATGGCTTTAGTAAACATAGATCAACAGGAGATCTTTGTCTTATGTAACACATGTTTGGAAGAACACAATTGAACACTTTGGTGATCTCGAGTGGTTGCTCTTGATATATCCAAGGCATTCGACCGTGTTTGGCACGATGAATTGGCTAAGCTACGCTCTTCTGATATGTCTGAAAAGTTCTGTTCGTAGCTCTCATGTTTCCTCAAAAAGCATTCTTTACGAGTGGCAATCGACGGATTTCTTTATAACACCTTCATTATCAACGCCGATGTGCCCCAAGGCTCCACACTGTCTCCTAATTTCTTTCTCATTTACATTAACGATCTGCTGGAAAAGACCGGGAATCCAAACTACAGCTTTGCATATGACAGTACGCTTATCTCTTCATTCACTTTGAACGCTCGGACATCAGCTACTCAGATGAATATTCGCAGACAGCAGGAAGTCATTCAACTTAACAAAGACCTGGAAGAAATTCCATCTTGAGGTGACAGACAAAGTGGAATTTAACGTTACAAAAACCCAGGCGGCAGTTTTTTCTAAAAAAGTTAACGTTGCTGAACCCGCATAGTTGTGTCGGGGCACTCCATTCCTCTAACATCGTCACTCAATTTGTTGAGCGTTATTTGGGAGCAAATATGTTCTGGCATGAACATATTGCAAGTCTAGCAAAGAGAGCTTCTCAAAAGTTGGGAATATTAATTCGAACCAGAAAGCTTTAAACTCCACAACAACTGTTAATCCTTACAAAGCTCAAGTGCGACCAACTATGGAATACTGCTCTCATGTTTGGGGCTTCTGCTCCCAAACATACACTGCATTTGTTGGATTTTCTTCAGAGAAAAGCTGTTCGTCTGATTGGAGAGCCGAACTGACCGGTGGCCTTGATTCGAATAGAATAGAATAGAAATATGCTTTATTGTCCTAAAATACAACGTATCTGTTGACAAAGCAAGCTTAACTTAAATTATTATTATATTAATAAACACAAATTCAAAGAAAGAAAAAATAAGGAAACAGAACAAGATTAGTAGTCAATGCAGTAAATACCAAATAAAAGAAATAAAAATTACACATATGTCAACCCAAATGCCAACCACTCAACTACTGTTATATGCTTATTCCAGCTTATCATTGTAGAATTCCTCAAGTACATAGTACG
Source organism: Pachyrhynchus sulphureomaculatus (assembly GCA_019049505.1). Taxonomy (NCBI): domain Eukaryota; kingdom Metazoa; phylum Arthropoda; class Insecta; order Coleoptera; family Curculionidae; genus Pachyrhynchus; species Pachyrhynchus sulphureomaculatus. The sequence goes on from CM032447.1 coordinate 103,513,265, forward strand.
CCTTTTTTATAAGTAGGGCCCTAGTCTTTCGTCTAAAGACTCTCTCGCAATTCAATCCTCTCAATTTGAGAGGCAGATGATTATATATTTTTTTGCCATTATAAACAATTGCAGATTTGATCAGCTCCGTTTTCGGGGCCGGCAATGGCAGGACGAACGCTCGCCTAGTGCCGTGCCGGCTGACTGGCATTGCCTCAAGACGATGTTTTTTAAAGATGATGATAGCAGTTTCCAGGATAAATAGGGCACAAAGAGTAAGAACCCCTAACCTTGGAAACAATGGTCGACGTGACTCTCGCAACCCAGCTCCCGAAATATATCTGATAGCTCTCTTTTGCAATACAAAAACAGAACTAAAGTGAACTCGGGAGCAGCAAGCCCAGAAACAGATCCCATACCTCAAATGAGCCTCAACCAGTGAAAAATAAGAGGTTCTAGCTATATTCAGCCCCAGGCTACTTGCAATAACCCTAAGGGCATAGCAGCCTGAAGAAATTTTGCTGCAGATGTTGCCAATGTGATCCTCAAACCGCAGCGATGAGTCAATTATTAGACCGAGAAATGAATTCTTATCAGCTGAAGAGATGATCTCATTCTCAATATTAACATTGGAACATCGAAGAACGGTTGGCGACTTGAGTCTGTTCTACAAATATTTTCATGGAAAGTGTTCGAAGGACGTAGCCCGCTTAATTCCTCCCAGAGCAGCGCACGTCAGAAATACACGTCGCGCTAATACTTCACTTCCGTATAAGGTTCAACTTGTTACTTCTCGAACAACACTTTTCAAGCAGTCTTTTATATCGAGAACATCATCTCTTCGGAATAATTTGCCCAGGACTGTATTTCCCATCGAGTACAATTTATAGCGATTCAAAATCAACATAAATCGCTTTTTCCGCACACATGGCGCTCCTGTAGCGCTTTAGGGATTTCCCTGCAGCACGTGTGCTAGACTCAAAAAAAAGAATTATGGCCGGGCTTTAGGAAGGTTTTTTAAATTAGGTCAATATCGATATAGTGCTCCTTAAGAAAATATAGGAGCTCATGTTTTTTAGAAATAACGCTGTTGATGCTTCATAACAGGATGTTAGTGCCTGCGGGTTAATTCTGCTGGGATGTTTACTCATACTCGAGAGGCTGAATTTTACTAGGCATAAAACTAACCAATCATAGGGGAGATTGTGCCTGTTTTTCAAGAGATGCTGCATGGCCGCATTTACGGAGTCAAGTTGGGAAAGGACATTCCCTCCGTAACTGGCTGCTGTTAAAACTAACTGGCAGGGTATCTGGGATGTCCGCGGTAGGAAAACAGATGTTCACCGTGGCAGGCTGGGATCTTCCTGGGTTTTGTGCAGGAGGAAATGTGGTCTGTGCCTCATTGGATACATATAGGAGTGGGTGGGTCTGCAGTCAAGAGGGGAGTGCCGAAATAGTTGACAGTTGAAGCGTTGTGTTTTGTGGTGGCCTTCAAGGTTACTCTGACGTCCTCTGCTGTGAGGGTTTAGAGGACGCCTCTAAAGAGGATATGTCGAGCTTCTCTTCCGCAAACGGAAAGATGTGGTCGGACTCCTTTTGATTGTCAAGGAAACGGGTGTCCGAAATAATTAGGGAAGCAGGGTTGAATTTTTACACCTTCGGGCATCGTAACCCGGAGTCGTAGTTGGGTTCTTTGAACGTGGCAATGAGTTAATTGTACCTCGTTTTGTCCCAGAGGAAAATTAGAGACACTTTAGTGATGCCCCCCTTATTCTTAAGAAGGATGATTAAAAAAACTATAGCTTTCATTTGTGTTTTAAGTATGTATACAAAATTTGAATTTTGTCCCAGAGGACAATTAGAGGCACTTTAGTGGTGTCCCCTTATTGTTAAGAAGATGATTAAAAAACTACAGGTTCCATTTGTGTTTTAAGTATGTATACAAAATTTGAACTCGATGTTTAACTTCAGTCGAAAGTTATCGCACTCGTCAGTCAAATTTACAGCTGAAAAGGGGTTTTCTACGAGTATATTTCTTGTAATCTAGGAAATTGCAAATACAATATTTTCTTTTATTAAGGGGGAAAAAAGTTAATACATTTTAGAATTTGGGTAGTGCTAGGTAATCTTAAAAATATACATTACTATACAGAAGAACAACTTTAGACTATTAAGCTACTTGTATCGAATAAAGCTATGGTTATCGACTGACTGTGAATAATAATGTTTTTTTTTTTAAATTATGATCTGGTACCTCTAAGCCTTTATCGTTCCCTATCTTCAGGGTCAATATTAGCATATTTATTGTTAGCATGTGTTTGTCTAAAAGCAGTTTAGTTCATTAGTAAATTTTAAAAAAATTAAAAATTAAATAACAATTTTTTTACGTCAATACCTTCTAACGTCATAAATAAATCCTTATAATAGACCCTTCAACGGCTTTTAAATTGATATAAAATAGCCGCATATTTTGTTTCACAATTTTGAATATGTTTTAGTTAAATATAACATAAATAATTATTATGAACACTAATCACTAGTACTTAAATACTGTAAAATACAATATATTATTGATTATTTCGGGTATAAAATTGAAAATCTAATTATTTATTTTAATAATAACTGCAAACGCTATCTAGATAGATTAGCATAATCAATAAATCAATAAACCTTAATAAGTTAAGATCTATTATTTAGAACTGCTCGTGATTAAAAGTGACTAAAATATATTTATCGATTCCATGGAAACTTATTATGATCCCATCCATGTTGGCGCTAACAAGATTAAGAGGATCAGACTGGTAGGAAATCTGCCATTTATAAAAATACTATACACAATAATTTGTCAACATGTCGTTGCTTTACAATCACTAAATAAATTTAAAAATTCCCTTACTGGCTAAAAGAGAGAGAAAAAATAACTTTGTAGATTAATAATATTTCATCCTCGTGTTCTCTATTATTTAAAGTAACATACATTATTTTGTGTATTTATATTTTGGAGGGAATACCGTGAGCCATATGGATCGGGTATATTGAGTAAAAAATATATTAACCAATAATTGTGGAAATGGAGTAAAGACGGTCTTAAGTTTTCCAACTTTTTTATTTTCTATATTGGTACCCATTTGTGTACCAACTTACACATATCCAGGACTATACAAATAAAAATTACATAAACATTATTATCATCCAATACAAATTTATGTTGAAAAATTTTAAAGACGTCGATATCAAATTAGGAATTTATATTGCCAATTGACTTATCTTGTACGAAAATTATAAATTTAAAATGGGTTAAAGAAACGGTTGCTTAATTCAGTTTCTGTCGATCTGTCGGTTTGTTGGCACCATAATTCTTGAACGAAATGAGATATTGCAAACTTGGATGAAGCCTATAGTTCCTGAACGATATTGCTTCAGGCCAAGGGGGTGAAAGATGTGTGAATCGATAAATTTTATATGTTTAAACGGTAATATGGTAATTTCTTCTGCTTTTTTTGTTTAAATAATACATAAATTTTATATCTAAATATTTATAGCAAAACATGTAAGAGATTAAAGGGTTGGGAGAGGCGATTAGAGGGACTGATTCGTATATATGGTGGAATATGTCCTTTTTATGGTTTTGAAGTCCAGAAATCAAAAAATTAGGTTGTTTTTCACTGCTTTTAATTGTAACCCAGGAATGGGCTGAAATGGGTGGGGATTATTCAATATTGTATAATTTAAATAGCATTTTACACTATTTACTGATTTTTTTAGAGAAAGCTTAATTACGAGTACATTATTTATAGTAAAATATGCAAGGGGTTAAAGGGGTGGGATAGCGAGTGAAAATGGTTTTTTATGGTTGATACCGAGTCGCGGTAAGGGACGGTGAAAGGCATTAAAGAGTTCCGAGTTGCGGTACAGACCTTTTCGAACCCAAAACTGATGGCCGAGTTGCGGTCCGTCACAGGCAGGTATAGAGCTATAAATAAGTATGCAAGTTATGTGTGAAAATTAAAGCAAAAGACATATTTCAGTAATTACTATGTTTGTAAGACATGCATTTGACTAACGTTACAGCATCAATTTCTTTATGTACATATTGAATTATTTTATTTTCTAAAAATGTTGAATTGTACCTATTAGTCGAACACTTTGGTGCACTGGTTTGTACAGCATTGACTTTTGCGTATGTTTTAGTCTGGAATCCCTTGATGATCTCTAAAAATTCATGAAAATTCAGATGAGGCGAACGACTATCCTTTACAATGAAATTGAATGAAAAGCCTCAATCTCGTTATTAGTTGTCCAAACGCTGGCGTCGAGCGCGGCCCAAAGGGTTGTAGGGAAAGGAGCACTATCATCGATGTAGTTTTCAACAATGTAGTCAGCAATCAATGTTACTTGTGGCTGATTTTCTAATAATTGGACGAAAACATCTCACACGTGATCGGCAGGGAGAAAAGTTAGCCCGAACATGTGGTAAAACCATTTTCCAATGGGAGAATTTTTATCCTTGCATTCTCTAGTTAATCCTAGATTCTGAATTTTTCTCCACCAAGATTGTCCTAAATGGAATCTGCATCCCACAAGCGTTGTCTAGGGAAATTCGGTTGAAACTGCGCCGTGAATAGCGCGGTCAAAATCTGAGACGACTTTAGTAGGCAAGAAGACACATCCTAATTGCTGGCATTTGGACTTTATCTTAGAGAATACCAGAGAATACGAAGTTTCCTTCTTGTCATGTAATAGGCTGAACACCAAGAGAATATAACGGGCATTGATATATTGAAATGTACCGTCCACCGTCACAATTTCCGCCGCGCACAGGAATTCTAAATTACTTTTACAGGAAAATATCACACCAACCTGGACATCATTAAACATCAGGATATCTTCATGCCTGGCGGTTTTGATCGAGATTGAACTGAGATATTCATGACCTTCCTCTCGGGACTTTGGCAACTTTGGATAGCACTGCGTTGTTAATTTTTTGGCGATTCAGTACTTGTTCATTATGGTGTTGATGTTGATGATTGCCAGTTTGTCGTAAAAATATGTCGTCTGGTCCAATGGTATAATCTTTGGCAGTGCAGTTCTTGTTTGTGCAGACCTAACACATCTCTTTCGTCGATTTTAAACGGCTATATTGTCGAAATTTGTAATTTTTCGTCAAGGATCAAAGTTTTGCCTTTCTCGCTTAACATCCCCTATAATAAGTTCATGTTGACTTGAAAAAGTTTAAGCGTAAACTAGTAAATTTTAAAAATGCCCTTACGTTTTATACTTTTATCTAATTTAGGTTAACCCTAATTTAATGTAATAATATTTAATAATTAATAATATTTGATAATTTAACCCTACCTACCTGCCGATTTGTCGATTATCGCAACACGGATGAAAGGCAGGTCAAAATATTTACACAATAAAACTGTCACTAAATATATTTGTAAAGATTTTACAATTGCAGATTTTTGGTATTTCATGTTTATTTTCGTAGTACAATTACATTGTCAAACGCTTAACTAAGACTAAAACAGATTTTTGGTATCTTATGTTTATATGATGAACAGATGTGGGTCTATTATGTACTAAAATAGTTTGAACAAAACGGAATTTGCTACGTCTAATTAACGCATAGTCTCAATATTACTATAAGAATTTTTCCTGGTTTTTGGTTAGGATGTTTTATATAATTTTAGCTAATTATTTATAGTGAAAGGTGATGTAAAAAGAATGGGGTAAGGGGTTAGAAGGTATACTCGTATATCATAATATACTTCTATTTTAGTGTGCTTTTTCATTATTTCCAATTTTAACAGAAATAATATGTAGAAGGGATTCAGATCTGGTTACGGAGTGAACTAAAAAATGTTAACTTGATTATAGAACAAGTTTTAGAAATACACACAATTTAGTTAGCCGCAACTTACTTACTTTTGTCACAGTAGGTAAATTATTGTTTTTACTTCCCTTGTTATTTGTGAAAAATACCCTTTACGATTGTTGCTTTTCGTTGTTTAAGGGCTCCTAGATCACGAAAAACATAATCTTCTAGTTCTATTGATCTGTGTGTCTCTTGGTCTATTGGCATGATAATTTTTAATTTTCTTATTTCCGTTAGTAGATCTAACTGTCGATATATCGATCTGTTGGCACCATAATTTTGAAACAAAGTCATATTATAATACTTGTTTTTTAAAAATCCTCCCTTGTAACTTTAATAAAAATCGAAAAGGTAGCAGCAGTAAAGCAGTGACACGTTAAAGACGTAAGAAAATCACTTTCCAAAACGAAACAACAAAATCCCTTCATTTGCCCGTACAGTACTAAGAGGCGGAGGGGTTTATGCTTCCTGGAGACACGACCCCGACTATGATCGTTATTAAAAAGAATACGTAATTAAATTTTAAAATGAAACAAAAGACAAATTTAGGCATTGTTCTGATTTTCACAAAGAAAATTGCATCTAGAAATCCTATGCAAGCCATGTTAATTTCGAGTGTGGAAAGTGGAGCAGGTGGCCTTTTTAGTTGGGAAACTTACCCATTTCAATGGTCAAACTGCATTAGTACAAAGAGATGTAACTTATTTCAAAACAATTTATACCATATACCAGCGTTCAGTATTCGCGACCCAATTTTCAAACATAATTTTCATCGCGCCTTCCCCCCTCTCATACAAAAACAATACATGCAGAAATAATGTATTTTCAGTATTTTGATGCTAAAGCTAAACCATGACCTTAATTAAAAACCTTACAAACTACCAAGAATAAGTAAATATATTCATATTTAGCAACACATATCTGCTGCGTTGACAAAACTAGAATCGATGCCTCTCTATTGCTCTCTGTTACGTCCACCATATCGGTAGCGGCTTTGCGAGAAATTCCTAGTTGTCTCGAACATTCGGAAAGTCTGCCCAAAAGTGTGTGTATAAATGCTGCACCTCGTTCAATTACAGCCCGTCTCAGTCGAGTTGATCCTTCTACTGCTATCGGATTTATCGTGAATGTGTATGTTGTAATTTACGTGTTAATTGAAATTCAAGGTATTAAGTATTCACGGCAGTAAATTTATATAGAATCATGGATAAATTTTTGAGTGGGCGTAAGCGAGCATTAGACGATAGTGAAGCATCAACAAGTGCACAGACGAACGTGGTCCCGAAAATAAAATCAAGAAAATATTCTCAAGAATACTTAAATTTAGGGTTTACCAGTACTGAAATAAATGGCGAAGAAAGGCCCCTGTGTGTTATTTGCTTAAAAATCTTGGCAGCAGACAGCATGAAACCAAATAAACTTAAACCATATTTGGAAATGCCTCATAGTGAGTACCTTAACAAACCACGAGAATTCTTCGAATTAAAATTAAAATCATATGTAAAGCAGAGATCATTTTTTAAAAAAACTTTGTCTGTAAATAAAAAAGCTTTACTTGCCTCTTACAAAGTTTCATATAAAATAGCCAGATGTAAAAAGCCTCACACCATTGGTGAAGAGCTTGTTTTGCTAGCAGCAATTGAGATTGTAGAAACTATGTTTGGAGATAATTTTGCCAAACAATTGCTATCCATACCTATATCAATGATACTGTTGCCCGTCGAATTGGTGATATAGCTGACTATGTACAGCAACAGCTTTTCGGGAAGTTGCGTGACAAATTGTTTTCAATTCAGCTTGATGAGGCAACAGATAGCAATAAAGATGCTCATTTCATTGCCTATGTTTGATTTTGTGATGGTATGTCAGCAGTAGAAGAACTATTTTTCTGCAAACCAATAGAACTCAAAGCAATATCAATCGCATTATTTGCTTCTTAAATGATTTTATAAACGAGGCAAATATGGAGTGGAAAAATTGCGTCGGAATATGTACCGATGGTGCTCATTCAATATCTGGAAGATTTCAAAATATACAAGCACTTGTGAAACAAAAATCTCCACTGTGTGTGTGGACACATTGTATGATCCACAGAGAAGCTCTGGCTTCCAAAGAAATGAGTCCTGCTCTGAATATTGTGCTCACTACAGTTGTAACCGTAGTAAATTATATTAATATGGTACCCCCAAAATCTAGAATTTTTTCTGCCCTTTGTAAAGACATGGGTGCCGAACATTCAGTGTTACTATTTTATTGCGAGGCAAGATGGTTATCACGTGGGAAATGTTTGCAAAGTGTTTATGAATTAAGAAATTAAATCGCAATTTTTCTTGAAGAGGAAAACCGACCGGAGCCGAGAAGTTTCGAGATAGTTTATTTGTGATGAAATTGAACTACTTGGTCGATATATTCGAGAAACTAACTACCTTAAATCTTCAACTCCAAGGAACAAATACACATATATCCGATACAAGTGATAAAATTAATGCTTTTTGTAGAAAATTGGAATTGTGGAGCAGAAATGTAAAGCAAAACAACCTAGAAATGTTTGCAAATGTGGGTGAATGTGTTAAAACATACAAGGCTGAAGAACAACATGTGAAAGCTGTTTTAGTAACCATTGAAAATCATATAGCCATGTTGACAAAGAATTTTAAAAAGTATTTTCTTACTGACGACAACTTGGTACTTGGCAAGTTACGAGCGGGTTAGGGATCCATTTCAAAATACTCCCGAAGGGCTCTCAACCTCCGAAGAAGAAATCTTCATAGACTTCACAGCAAGTGGCGAAATGAAAAGACAATTTAATAATAAATCACTCTTTGAATTTTGGGCAGGGGTGAATGATGAGTTTTCTGCACTGAAAACAAGAGCATTGTGTATACTGTTACCATTTTCAACATCCTAACTTTGCGAAACCGGATTTTCTGCGGTGCTGGCTTTGAAAACAAAATATAGATCTCAACTAAATATAGAAAAAGATCTCAGCGTGTCTATTTCTAATATTAAACCATCCTTCGAAAATCTTTGCTCTGCAAAACAGGCCCAAGGGAGCCACTAATAATTATTAACCTTGTTTTTAATTTAGTATTGATATGTTAATTATTAGGTAAATACATTGTGCAGTACCAATACAATCCTATTTATAGGTATATTATATGAGTGTAAATGTCTATTTTATTTTTTATTATGTCATAATTGTTTTGCCTTCCTTTCAATAAATTATATTAAATGTTTTTAATGAATGTTTTTAATAATAATTTCTTTTTGATGCGTTTGCGCCCCCCCCAATAGCGTAATCACGCCCCACTAGTGGGGCGCGCCCCACAGGTTGAGAAACGCTGCCTTATTCCGATGTAATAAAGAAAATTACTGTGGAGTTATCCTCAATAATTCTAATTATTATTATAATTATATTATCTAAATCAAATAATTATTTTGATGCATTTTTTGGAGATAGTGTTTTGAAATGTTGATAGTACTACGTTAATAGGAGGCCGACTTATGAGGAGGTTCTTTTGGTAATATTACCACCTCACTACATAAAGTGATGGCCTGTACATACAGGCCATCACTTTATGTAGTGAGGTGACTTTGCTAGTATACTGTGCAGTAATAAACTTCTCGTTAATTTCAATTTTTGCTCCTTGTGAGCCCTTTATGTCATATAATGTGTGTTTCATTCTAATAATAAGAAAAGTCTTTTTGAGTCTCGAGGAAGATTTAATATAAATTGAAACGGCAACAGAAACATATAATTTTTCTTTAACCTCAGTTACCATATCCTATAAATTTACCAACTATATTATCGATTTGCAACTTTTTATTACTACCTGAAATAGTATTAAAGGTACTTCTGAACTGTTTTTGAACTGTTAGGTATTATGCTTCAGAAAACAATTAGAAAACCAACGGCGATGTAGTAGTGGAATTATTAGAATCATGAAAACTGGTACGTAACTTACGTACGTAATAAAATACAGGGGCATTCAAGAACATATCTTTTGTGAAAACGACCTAAATAATGGGAATATTGATGGTGCTTTTAAGCTCCGAAAATCGGTAGGTTGCAAGTCTGTAACGACGAAATAAGCCAGGTAAATGAAGAAACAGCAAATTACATTGCTACATCAAAAATTTCTCTGATCTACACAACAGCGTTTCAGATCTCTGAAAATATTTTAAATAAATAAACTAACGAGTACTGAAAGAATGTCTACTTTTAAAAGTTAAACTATGCTGCCTTTAGTCAATCATTTAAAGAAAGAAACAAAATTAAGACTTCCAAAAAAAGTCAGTAAAGTGATTTACCCAGTACTTCCCTTACAAGCACGTAGTTCTAAAATACCAGGTGTACAAGTATGAAAAGCAGATTTCAGACAACAGATGGTGCACCAATGCAGTTTGTGCTATAAAGATTTAACACTGCGCCATTTTGTTCTGTCATTAACAAGTGTCAGACGCGCCCGAGTGATAAATTGGAAAAGTGTGTGCATAGTGTTGTGTTCAATATGTCGAAATTTATACCGAACAAAGAGCATTCGCGGACAGCATTAATTTTTTGTTTCCATTTGAAGAAAACTGCTGTTGAATCATACCGATTATTTCGAAAAGCTTATGGTGAACATGCTCCATCGCAAGATACGTGTGAACGATGGTTTCGGCGTTTCAAAAGTGGTAACTTCGATGTTGCAGACAAGGAACGTGGAAAACCGCCAAAAAAATACGAACATGTGGAATGCCAAGCATTGTTGGACGAAGATGATTCGCAAACACAAAAAAAAACTCGCCGAGCAATTGGGCGTTAGTCAACAAGCTGTTTCCAATCGGCTACGAGAGATGGGAAAGATTCAGAAGACCGGTAGATGGGTACCACATGAGTTGAACGACAGGCAAATGGAAAAGCGCAAAAACCCGTGTGACATTTTGCTCGCTCGGTACAAAAGGAAGTTGTTTTTGCATCGTTTAGTTACGGGGGATGAAAAGTGGATTTATTTTGAGAATCCCAAGCGCAAAAAATCATGGTTAGACCCAGGCGCACCATCCACATCGACCGCAAGACCGAATCGCTTTGGCAGAAAGACGATGCTCTGTGTTTGGTGGGACCATAGGGGCGTGGTCTATTTGTGAGCTGTTAAAACCTGGAGAAACGGTTAATACTAAACGTTATCAACAATAATTGACCGATTTGAACCGTTCGCTGCTTGAAAAAAGGCCAGAATACCGAAAGAGGCAACACAAAGTCATTTTTCTTCATGACAATGCTACATCACATACGGCAAAACCAGTTCGCGACACGTTGGTAAGTTCTACCCCATGCGGCTTACTCACCAGACTTGGCTCCTTCCGATTATCACTTGTTTGCATCGATGGGTTACGCACTTGCTGAGCAGCGCTTTGGTTCGTATGAAGATGTGAAAAAATGGCTCGATGAATGGTTCGCAGTTAAAAGGGAAGATTTTTAATGGCATGGTATTCACAAATTGCCCGAAAGATGGGAGAAATGTATAACAAGCGATCGAGCATACTGTTTTTTTAGAAAAAAAAAAATCGCATTTTAAACTTGTACATCTGGTAAGTAGTGAATTTGACTTTCCCATACTAAGCAACAACTTAAACTTAGCCTATAAGTTGATTTAAATGATAGATAGTTTAAGGTAAAATATTACTCACAAAAAGGTGTAACAGAGAAGGGGTTTCAGAAGTCTAAGCAATTACATAATATTTATATTAAAATTTAAAACAATGAAAAAATATCACAATTTACGAGGGCCGCCTTTTAAATTGTTTAAAATGACCACTAGATGGCACTATTGAGATGACATTGACATTGTTGCAAAATTTGATATTTGCTCTTGTTAAAACAGTGGCGGCTCAGAGATTGGCCGAGTAGTTTGTTTGCAGTGAGCGTTTCAAAAAAAAAAACAGTTTTATAAACAAATGGAAATATCACGTAAAGGCTTTCGTTACGATTTTAGTAAGTGTTTAACTTAACAACAATGCCTCGAATCGCTTTGTTTAACTTTTAGTAATGAATCACCATCAGAAAAGACTGTTTATAATTGGTTTGCACAATTTCATCATGGTCGTGCTTCCGTCAGCGACGAATTTCGATCGACCAAAATCGGTTGTTGTTCCATAAAACATCGATGCTGTGGACAATATAATTAAAGAGGATCGGCATCTGACTTACCGTGAGATAGAGGCACGCTTATGCATATGGAAGACTGCAGTACATTCGATTATACATGAACATTTAGCTGTGAAAAAGATCTGTTCTCAATGGATTCTGCATAATTTGACAGAAACTGAAAAACAGACTCATGTCAATTGGTGTAAGGAAATGATCAAAAAATTCGACCGAGGACATGCAAATTCCATATACAACATTGTAACAGAAGATGAAACTTGGATATATACATATGAACCGGAAACTAAGCAATAATCAACTGTTTGGGTGTTCCAAAATGAACCGAACCAAACAAAAGTGGTTCGTTCGTGAAGCACTTTCAAGAAAATGATGGCTTGTTTCTTTGGTTATACTGGACATGTTGTAACCATCGAAGAACATTTAATGCTGAATGATATATAACAGTTTGTTTGCCAGAAATCATCATGACAATGCCATCTCTCATACAGCACGTCAAACAATTGATTATTTGACGGAGAGAAACATAGACCATTTTATCTCCTAACGACTTCTTTTTGTTCCGCATTGTCAAAAAAAAAATGCGTGGACAGCGATTTTCATCACCTCAAGAAGCTGTTGAATCCTTCCAAAACCAAGTTTTTGAGGTATCAACTTCAGAATGGAAAAAATGTTTTGAGAATTGGTTCGAAAGTATACCAAAGTGTGTAAATCTTAAAGGCGAATATTTTGAGAAACAATAAAACGATTCGTACCAAAAATTTTTTTTCTTTCTTTGTTTTTGTTAAAATTTAAAAGGTAGTCCTCGTATATGTATCAAATTTAAACTCGATACCTAATTTTATTCCAAAATTATCACGACAGTAGTCAAAAAAGCCACTTAAAAAGAGGGACTATATTGTTGTGATCAGGATCTTTAAAACAGAGTAATGTAAAAATCAATTTTTTCACAAATACCATACCTTCATTGACCCAGGAAAAAATATATTAATCATTTTATGATCCAGGTAGTGTTAGGGAAATTGAAAATGAACAAAAATATACAAAAGGAGAACTTTAGACCAATAAGAGGTATGTTGTGTTAAATAAAGCTAGGACTGTATATTGATTGTGAATAATAATGTTTAGTTTTTTTTTCTATTTGTGGATTTGGTACTTCTAAGTCTTTATTGATCCCTATCTTCAAGGTCAACATTATCATATTTATTTTTAGCGGGTATTTGTCTAAAAGTAGTTTAGTTTATTAGTAAATTAAAAATTTTTTGAAAAGTAAACATCAGATTTTTTTACGTCAATACCTTCTAGCGTCATAAATAAATCTTTACAATAGACACTTCAACTACTTTTAAATTGATATAGCGGCTCGTCTGATTGCTAAAACAACCACATTTTATTTATTACAATTTTGATTATATTTTAATTAAATAGAACATGAATAATTATTATGAACAAGAATAACTCGTAGATACCGAGTTGCGATCCGCCTAATGGCCTTTAGAAGGTTGTAAATGTTTTGACTTGCCTTTCATCCGAGTTGCGGTAATCGACAAATCGGCAGGTAGGTAGGGTTAAATTATCAAATATTATTAATTCTTAAATATTATTACATTAAATTAGGGTTAACCTAAATTAGGTAAAAGTATAAAACGTAAGGCCATTTTTGAAATTTACTAGTTTACGTTTAAACTTTTTCAAGTCAACATGGTCTTATTACAGAGGATGTTAAGCGAGAAAGGCAAAACGTTGATCCTACTGGAAAATTACAAATTTCGACAATATCGCCATTTCAAATCAACAGAAGAGATGTGCTGGGTCTGCACAAACAAGAACTGCGCACTGCCAAAGTTTATAGCATTGGACCAGACGATATATTTTCGCGACAAACTGGCAATCACCATTATCAACACGATAATGAACAAGTACTGTATCGCAAAAAAATTAAAAACGCAGTGAAGAAGAGGCCAACGAGGAATATTACAACGAAAGACGAAGAAAGATGATTCGGCGGGAGGTGGCTGCAGATCCGAATGTGCTGAATACTTTCACCTACTCCGATATGACAATAGGGAAGAATTTGAACCGAGTCAGACTGCAGTGCTATCCAAAGTTGCCAAAGACCCGAGAGGAACTTCATGAATATCTTAGTTCAATCTCGGTCGAGACCGCCAGGTAAAACTAATTTAGAATTCCTGTACTCGGCGGAAATTGTGATGGTAGACGGTACATTTGAATTTTGTGCGAAGTTTTTTCTACAAATCTTTACTATTCTGGCATATATCAATGGCCGTTATATTCCCTTGGTGTTCAGCCTATTGCACGACAAGAAGGAAACTTCGTATTGTTTGGTATTCTCTGCGGTAAAGTTCAAATGCCAGCAATTAGAATGTGTCTTCTAGCCTACAAAGCGGTTTCAACCGAATTTCCATCGACAACGCTTGTGGGATGCAGATTCCATTTAGGACAATCCTGGTGATTCAGAATCTAAGATGAACAAGAGAATACAAAGATAAAAATTCTCCCATTGGAAAATGGCTTTAACACATGTTTTCTTTCTGCCGACACGTGGGAGATGTTTTTGTTCAATTATTAGAAAATCAGCCAGTCTACCCACAAGTAATATTGTTTACTGACTACATAGTTGAAAAACTACATCGATGATAGTGCTCCTTTCCCTACAACTCTTTGGGCTGCGCTCGACGACGTTTGGAGCACTAATAACGGTATTGAGGTATTTCATTCAAAATTTATAAAGGATAGTCGTTCGCCTCATCCGAATTTTCATGAATTTTTGGAGGTCATCAAGGTTTTCCAGACTGAAACATACTCGAAAATCAACGCTGTACAAACCAGTGCACCAAAGTGTTCGACTAATAGGTAGAATTCAGCATTTTTAGAAAATAAGATAATTCAGTATGTACATAAAGAAATTGATACTGTAACATTTGTCAAATGCATGTCTTATAAATATAGTAATTACTAAAATATGTCTTTTGCTTTAATTTTCACACATAACTTGTCTACTTATAGCTCTATACCTGACTGTGACGGAATGCAACTCGGCCGTCAGTTTCGGTTCGAAAAAGGTCTGTACAGTAACTCGGGACCTTTTTATTGCCTTTCGCCGATCCTTACCCCAACTCAGTATCAACCTAATAACTAGCACTTAAATAATGTAAAATACAATATTTTATTGACTATTCCGTGTATAAAACTAAAAATCCAATTATTTCAATAATAGTTTCAAACACTATTTAGATTATTATAATCAATAAGTCTTGTTATATAAAATTCCCCGTGATTGAATGTCACGTAATATGTTCATCTATCCCATGCAAATTTATTATTCCCCGCATCTGCGTTGGTACTAACATGTGGCTTATTAAGAGAATCAAATGGATAGGAAATCTGCCCTTTATAAAAATAATATATATAGGGTGTACATAATAATTTGCCAGCATAACGTTGCCATACAGTCACTAAATAAAGAGGAAAAATAACTTTGTAGTTTAAGAATATTTTACCGTTGTGTCTTCTATTATTTGAAGTAACATGCGTTAGGGTACCATGAGCCATATAAATATGAAAAAATATACTTAGTAATTTTGAAAATGGAGTTAAGTCGGTCTTAACTTTCCCAAATTCTCTTTATCTTCAATAGTTGTATCGGGTTTTCTGCCAACCTTAGCACATCTCTAAATACCCAAGGTTTTACAAACAGAAACTTCATAGACGTCATTAACATTAACATTACAAAATATAGTTATTTTCTATCAAATTATAGACTAATTAAAACAAGTTAAAGGAGAGTTTGCTATTTCGTTCAGTAGATGTTTGAGTGCAGTGACGCTTAATGTATAGTATATATATATATATATATATATATATATATATATATATATATATATATATATATATATATATATATATATATATATAGATAGATATAACGCATACCTGTACACGTATGGCTGCAGCGAGGCAGCGTCCAATGGAATACTAAGTATGAAGTATGCTTTATATCTTACCATTATTGGCTCTAAGTACTGGCATGAGTACTAGAAGATTCTGTTTTCTTATTTGTCGATCCTAGCCCGACTGATGAGTCGTGATACGGCAAAACGCGTCTCGGGATGGATTTGACGAATAGGAGAAAAATAGAGTATATATATATATATATATATATATATATATATATATATATATATATATATATATATATATATATATATATATATATATATATATATACTTTATATATATATATATATATATCGACAAATATATATATATACTTATATATAATGGTATATATATATACTTATATATATATCCATATATATGCGTTATATATATCTATATCTATATATATATATATATATATATATATATATATATATATATATATATATATATATATATATATATATATATATATATACTTTATATATGGTGGCTAAACATTATGATGTTTAAACAAAAAAAAAATGTATTTTTATATCAAAAAAATGAATAACGTCAAAAAAAAACTCGAGGGGTGTCCGAGGGTACTGAATTCATTTCTGCGGTTAGTTTTTGATTTTGCACTTTTACAAGGAATGAAAACAGGGGTTATGGGTTACTATCTATCAGAAATTGTAAAAATTTAGTTCTGCAAATTGGAGTCATATTGCGTCCGCCATATTGAATTTTTTAAAAGGCCATGTAGCATTCGATAGTAGACATTTTAACAAAAATTTTGAGCCATTACACTTAGGTGGGCATTTCTCGCAGTTTTGGTCCCATATATATATATATATATATATATATATATATATATATATATACATATATATATATATATATATATATATATATATATATATATATATATATATATATATATATATAATATGTATATAATACATTAAAATTTCGGGTTTCAATCTGTTCGTCTAACAATGAACGACGTTTCGCCAAAATTTCAGTTGGTATTTTCAAGTGCTTTTGCTGCTGCTACTACTCTATATATATATATATATATATATATATATATATATATATATATATATATATATATATATATATATATATATATATATACAAACTAATTGAGCTTTGAGCGGCAGCAGCAGCAGCAGCAAGATCACAGTATCGAGTAGCAGCAGCAGCAAGAGTACTTGAAAATGCCAAATGAGATTTTGGCGAAACGCCGTGCAAGTTCATTGTTAGATGAAGAGGTTGAAACCCGGAATTTTGATGTATTACATTCCACAATCCGGGAAAACCCCTATTGTAACATTATATATATATATATATATATATATATATATATATATATATATATATATATATAACGGAATAACAAAGTTCCTTTATATACCAGTAAGGTGTCTATTTCTGACGGACGGAGGGGCATATGCTTTCTGTGCCTCCTTTGGATACGCCGCTGAGTATAATCATTATTAAAAGAATATGTAATTGGAATTTAAAGGGAAACTATAGACAGGATTTAGGTAGATCTCTGATTTGCGTGAATAAAATTGTATCTAGAAATACTACGAAATTGCGAGCCATGTTAATTTAGAGTGTTCAAAGATGGAAAGCAGAACGGGAGACCTTTCCAATTAGGAAAGTTAGCCATTTCAATAAGCAAATCGCTTTTGTATAATAAAATATGTTTTTTATTAAGGAAATTTATAGACAAATACAGATGTAATAAAGAAATCTGCAGGAAACTGTTTTACCGTCAATAATTATAATTATTATTGTAAATCATCTAAATCTATTATGATGCATCTCTCAGAGATAATATCTTAAAATTTTAATAGTACCAGGTTAATAGGAAGCGGTTAGATGTAAACAATCTCTCACTGTGTGCCGTGTGGGGTCTGTGCTAGCATATTGACATAGTTCTAGACCGAGTTTTAGTTGTATATGGATATTTTTGTAAATAATGTAATAATTTTTTTTTTATAAATTGACGAAGTTGATATTTATGTTCTAATGGTAGGTTATGTGTATTTTCCCTAAAATAGAAACGATCAGGTAGCGAAATTCCTTGTTGAACAAAAAAAATACTCTTTTGCGCTGAGATTATAAAAATTTAGTTTCCTCTTAACAGAGTAAATTAAAAATTGATGATCGACAGAGGGTGGGAGGGTAGCGGTAATATTTCATAAAAAACTCTATCTACCATGGAACTCTGAAAAATTTATGAAAAAATGTATTAATATTTCGTATTAAAAAATAATGAAACAGAGTTCTGTTTCTAAGAGCTATGTCACAGATGTATAGCTATGTAAATATACTGAAATGTTTGGTGGTTTCTAAAAAAAAATCAGTAGATGCTCCATAAATAAAAAGATACTTACTAAGGAAAATGTTCAATTGTTTTAAAGTCTCAAGAAATCCAAGATATTGAGATAATTAAACGTAAAGTGTGTGGAATAAGTAGGGTCATAGTGAAGGAAATGTTCTGGAGAGAGGAAACATTTCTTGGTTGCTATATAAAAAACAATTTTGTTCACATACGAAGAATAAACTGTGTTATTGCTTTTTATAGTGTGGTTTATCACTCTGCCAGAAGACTTAATTTCAATATATTTTTATTTGGCAAATAAAATTACCATAGCATAACAATCAGCAACAGTATTTCAGTATCACAAAAGACAAAACTGCAAAAAAAAATGCATTATTTCGTCCAACCTAATTGTTTTTACTACTTCTTCTAACGATAGATAAGTGTGGATCCAGAAACAAATAAACCATAAGAATTTCATTATATGAGTAGTGTAATAAAAATCTCTTCAGTTTTTAGAGTTCTATCTAGTTGTTTGCTACGTTTATTAAAGTACTTGTATGTAACAACTAATGATATTCTGACCCAAACCATTTCTAACAGCTTCAACAAACACCAGAAAGTTGGAGCTGTGTTTCTCGACGTATCAAAGGCCTTCGACCGAGTCTGGAACGAAGGCCTCGTTCTGAAATTGATTCGACACGGCTATCCCTCTGTCATAACAGAACTCATTCAGTCCTTCGTCTCTGGCAGAACCTTTCAAGACAGAGTCAAAACGGCCATTTCCGAAGTCAAGGCCATCAGAGCCGGAGTCCCACAAGGCTCCGTCGTCTCCGCCCACCTCTTTAACATTTTCACAGTCGACATTCCCAAATCGGATCAGACCAACCTCCTCCTTTATGCTGATGACACCGCCATTATCACCCACTCCAGAAGTAGCCGCCTCAGCACTAGCAGACTTCAGCGCCACCTCGATTAGTCTGGATTCAACCCCTGGTCAAGCCATCGTCTTCTCCAAGGGCAGCGGCACTTCTCATAGACATCTTCAACTCCAAGGCTCCCGTATCCAATGGGCCAAGACCATCAAATACCTGGGCGTCCATTTCGACCGACAACTGGTCTGGAAGGACCAGGTCTGCACTACAACCAAGAAGGCGAAGCAACTACTGGGGAAACTCTACCCCATCCTGAAGCGCTCCAGTAAGTTGCTCCCTCGGACCAAGCTACTGGTTTACAACTCCATCGTGAAGGCGGGCCTCACGTACGCCTGCCCCACCTGGTGCCAGCTCTCCAAAACAAGGAGAGCCTAGCTTCAAGCAGTGCAGAACAAGGCCCTGAGGATGAACACGGGAGCCCCGTGGTTCATGAGGAACCGTCAAATTCACAGGGCTTTTGGTGTGTCTACCGTAAAGGCACACATGAGGCAAACTCAACAGAAGTTCCTCGAGAAGGCGTCCCAGCACCCCAACCCGTGCATCAGGGACGCCTTCCGACTCCCACCTCAAGCTAGCCGCCAGTTCCCTAGACCGTCGGACCCGCTGCTGCTCTCGGACGAAGACGATCACCCCCCTCGCCCGCAGTAACAAGAAGAATGTCATCCTAGGTTAAGGTTAAATTAGTCCTAATTTAAGTCTTGTTACATCCTAGTTTAATTTAGCGTAAGTCTTAGTCTAAGGTAGTTTTAGTCTTAGTTCTAAGTCCTAGCTTTAAGAAATTTCATGTATACACCAAACATATTTCCTAGGTTAGTTAGTTAGCATAGGATTCCTATTTTAAGAACTTAGGTTAAATAGAATAAGTTTACATTTAGTTATAGAAATTATTTTTATGTACTTTCAAAAATTATAAGAAAGAGGCCTGGCCTAACTTAGAATCCAATAAAGACAGTGATAAAATGATATTCAAAATACGCATCAAGATACGTATCTGAGGACAAAGGTTATAATATTGATTGCATATCAATTTATTATGGAAACATGAAAAAAAACTATTTACACTTAGAAGCAAGTGTTATGAGAAGAAATAAAATCGTTTATGGCCAATATCAAATTTCTGTCATTGTTTGGCCAGTGTAGGTCTAATGGTATTGAAATGCTACAGAAAGTTATAGTGATGAGAGCTATTATTTTTCATAATTATTTGAATGGTAACCGTCTGAAAGACATTGAACTTTGTGTGTTTTTTTTTTTGTTGTTGGAAGTTAAGCAAAAAAAGCTAATTTTAGTCTTAGATTTACGTAAATACATAAATGACCACTCCGATACCGGTTTTGTCAAAAATAACAATGCGTTAAATTTAATTCGCTTTTAGAAACTATAGCCACCGATCAATATTCAAACTACCTAGCTTTGAAGGCGCTAGTTGATTTTAATTTGTGCATAAAGAGAGGACCTTAGTAGTTGAAAAAAACAATGCTTTAAGATAGGACTACCAGCAACCCTAGAAATCTAAATGATTGAATCTCTATGGCCAGTTCGAAAAAGGAAAGTTTGACATATCATATTTCAAATACGTAATAAGGGAGTAGATTTAAAAGTCTTATAAAAAACATTTCTTGCAAAAACAAAAATTTCTTTTTCAATATAATCTCTATTGAGCTGAATGTATTGCATTTTTTTATTTCATCAGAAAAAAAAAATTCTAACCGTTTATAATACTTTTCTTCATCCTACGAAACTTCTTTTCCAAGTCAGTTTTTGAGCCAGGAGACAAAAAAGTCACTTGGGGCCAAATTTGGAGAAGCCCAGCGTGAGCAGGCACAATGTCATGGTAAAGGAGCACATTTTTGCGAGCTAATCTTGGTCACTGTTACTTTAACTCACTATACAAACTGTTCTATAACTAGTTTACTCTTCTCTAAATAATGAATTATTATGATTCCCTATTGAGTCCCAAAAATAGTTACTTTGCCCGCCGACAAAATTTTTTTCGCTTTTTTCGGTACACTTTCACCTTTACCAATGGTGAATCCACGATTCGTTTATAATCATAAAACGACGTCAGTGACGTAGTCCTATGGATTACACTGAAACTTTTCCAAACACGATTTTGAAATGTCCTTCCTTGTAAGTTTTTGGTCTGAAGTCAACAAACGCGGCACCCATCGCACACTCAGCTCTTTCATTTTTAGAATTTCATATTAGATATTATATACCCGTTCATATGATGTATATAGATGCGTACCGCCTCAGCAATCTCACGAAGTTTAATGCGACGATCTTCCAACAGAATACCACAATTTCTTTAGATAATACCTCAATCGTACATTCTGAACGTGCAGCATCTGCCGTGCTAGTACCGCCTCGCTTAAATTCAATTATCAAGTAATAAATGGTTTTGAATGCTGGTATATTTCTAATGACAGATGAAAAAACAAGTTTCTCTAGGTTTAATAGCTGTTCAGATTTTGGGCTGCTTTACACGTAATGCCTGCTTTAATTATTTTCTTTCTATCACTCTTTAAGAAGAAATTCCTAAATGTATCGCTAAGCTTAGTTTAAACTTAAAACATTAATCTTATAGTATCAGGACTTTTTTGTCAAAAAAGACTATGCTGCTATATTCGCCCACGCCTTGATCAAAACATCTTAAAAAAATAACTTCACTAGTTTTATTCTTTATTATTATCTAGTACAGGGTCTAGAATTGTATGTATGTGACTGAGTAGTCTCATTTTTAAAAATTTAATGTTTTTTTAATTCTTTAGATAATCTAAAAAAAACTGGTCAAGTGCAAGTTGAACTTGCACAATTAGTGTTCCGTACGTTGATTGTTTTAAAATAAAAATTTTTGTTAGGTTGGTATAAAATGATCAGTGACTTCACAAAACACACCCCAAATGAGTTTTCAACAAAGTTTCTTTCCAATCTTTACTGAAAACTGGTGACCTTGAAATTTTGTTTTATTTTTTTATATACCAAATAAATTATTAAAGGTAATGCACTCGTGATAATTTTCGTTCAATCTATACCCTGTGGAGAATATTCCAGAATTTTTTCAAAATTTTTTGATCAGTACTTTTCGAGATAAGGTAAGGGACAGCGATTTTTTAAAAGTAATACGAAGAAAAGTGTGCGCAAGTATTACATTTTATATATATATATATTTTTTACTCGTGTTTTCACAAGCTTTCATTTGACACCACACTCGACGACTTGTAAAAAAAAATTTTTTTCACTTCCGATTTCACCCCTCAAAACGAACCCCTTAAGTTAAAATTTATGTTACGGTGATATAAAATGATTAGTGACTTCACAAAACACACCCAATGTTTACTGAAATTTGATGACCTTGAAATTTTTGTTTTTTTTTTATATACCATATAAATTATTAAAGATAATGCACTCGTGATAATTTTCGTTCAATCTACACCCCGTGGAGAATATTCCAGAATTTTTTCGAAATTTTTTGATAAGTACTTTTCGAGATAAGGCCCGGGACAGCGATTTTTCGCGAATTTTTAAAAATAATACAAAGAAAAGTGCGCGCAAGTATAATATTATATATATATTTTTTACTCGTGTTTTCACAAGCTTTCATTTGACACCACACTCGATAATCTAGTATAAAAATTTTTTTTCACTTCCGACTTCACCCCCCAAAACTAACCCCTTAAGTCAAAATTTAATTCTCAAAACTACATGGCTCTGACGAGGCCATCAATTCCTATATTATTACCAAATTTCACCTTTCTATGTCAAATAGTTTCGGAGAAAATCGGGTGTGACAAACAGACAGACAGACATACAGACAGACACCGAAGTGATCTTATAAGTGTTCCGTACGGAACACTAAAAAGACAAGTATCAAGAAAGGTTTCAAAGAATATTTAAAAATAAATAAACAAACTGGATTCAATTTAACCTATTTATTGAAGGTTGCATTAAAACTCGCAGTTTACATGTAGAGGGCTCCGGCTGCATTATTAATGTAATTATATCTGTTAATTATACCATCTTCAAGTTTAAATATTTCCCACTAAAATTCAGTCAATAGATGTCATCCGTCTTTTACACTGGTATTTATATATAACCGAATTAGAAAAGAACGCGATAAGTTGTTTTTCTGATGTATTTTTCTACACTACTTTTCTGCGCGCGCAAAGCAAAGAAAAAACAGTTTCTTAGGGCATATCGTAATGGACGATGAAAATAGTCGAAATACAGAAAATTATGGGTTGATCCTATATAACCATCAACGTCGATTCCAAAGCGGGATATTTACTGTTACAAAACATTGTTGTACTTTGGTGGGATATGGAGAGTATAGTCTATTATGGGTTGCTAAAACATAAGAAAACAATCAGTGTTGAACATTATAAAGAAAAACTGGAGCGTCTAGATGATAATTTAATGTAAGAATCATTGCGTCAAATTGCCGAAAAGTGATTCTTCTTCACGATAACGTTCTGCCTCATGTGGCTTTAGCTGTTAAAGAGAAATTAATAGATGAATGGGAAATTTTTCCACCCTCAATATATTCTTTCGACCTGGCTCCATCTAACTACTACCTGCTCTGTTCGAAATAGCATGGTCTGAAAGATACCCATTTCGATAATTATGATCAAGTCTGGGATAATAGAACGATAGAACCTTCTAGCATTGTGGCTGCCTAAAAAGTGGGAAAACGTGGTAGCTTCCAAGAACAAATACTTTGAATAACACACCTTGTTATAAAAGTAAATGTTCAAAAAACTCACAATCATCTGTTGGACACATTTAGTTTCTATAAACTTTATGATAATTGTGAAACATAAGAATTCATTAATAATTTTAGTTCATTTAACTATAACACTTTTAAATTCATAACTAAATTGATTATTTGTGCCATAAAAACAATATATAAACTATCATGATAAAAAACAATTATTAAGGGGATTACTTGAAATATATGCTCCTCTAGTGATAATTTTTGGAACTATTAACTTGGAATCGCAACTAATTCTGAATTAAATCCACAGTTAAATGCTAATTAGAAAAAAAAACTAGATAAAATGCACGCTCTGCTACAACTAACCTAAACTAACATTACTACACAAATTTTCTTTTTACAACTGACATATTGAAATACATTTTGTAAAGCGGTACAACAACAAAACTGCTGAAATATGGGTAGAATTATGGAGATTTGACAATTATTTTATTACGATTTAGCTACACTTTGTAAATTTTGATTAGCCTTTCTACATATTTGTTTACAATTATCCGCGTCTTCTTTGTTAAAACTTTTATAAAATGTCGGAAGAATAATTACACAGGCCGACAAAATTGGATGAAACTCCAGACCCTGAGACCAGAGTATACTTTTCTGAAGGCTTTTGGTACGGTCAATCCGAATTCGATCTAAGAATTGCTCCATCACATCAGGTTTTCAAGATATCCTAACCTAAAAATGTAAAAAACAAGGTTTTTTGCAAGATTCGGGATTATGTTACACCGCGAATTAATTTTTCTCCACAAAACTCGTTGCGGCATATGAAAGTACTACTCTTCCCCATCAAAATATATTTTCATTTTTTTTAGATGTCTTATTTCTTCTGGGAGAAATCATTTTTCTAGTAGCAACATTGTTTATTTGTTATCATACATGGTGTCCCATTTTAATGTACCAGGCTTCTTAATTTTATTATGTCAACTTTTAGTAAAAAAAGTTTCAGACAGAAGGGGTTTTGAAGAGGAAATAAAATGATATAATTGTGATGACCTCGGAAGATCATTTTGAAGGCCATTTCAAGGTCAACCTTGATTTTTTAAATGGGAACCCATATTTTTTATGAAGGCTTCGTGTTTCTCTAGCAAAAATACACAACTTCTGTTCGAAAAAACTTTCTCGATAGTAAATTAGACTCTTCAGAATTCCAACCCGTCATATCGGATTCTTCATTTTGAATTTCTTAAGGTTAAAGACAAATCATTACTCGATGGTGTTAAACCGACAACGAATTCGGATTCAGTGTCCCAAATGTCATATAATTATACTACTCTCGCCTACCAGATCAACTTTTTTTTTTTTGGTGTAGCCAAACTAATTAATTTCAACGGACGATTTCTCCGAGAAGAAATAAAATATCAGAAAAATTCCAAATGCATTTTGAAGGGGAAGAGTAGTGCTTTCAGATATCGCAACGAGTTTTGTGGATAAAAATTAATTCACGGGGTAATATATAGGATATCTCGAAAACCTAATGTGATGGAGCAATTCTGAGGATTTGGATTCAGTGTACCAAAAACCTTCGAAAAAGTATAGTCCGTTCTCAGGGTTTGAAAAATGTTGGCTTGTGTTATTAATGTTATTTCAATTCTACCAAAATGTCCATATTTCCAAACTTTGGAACAAACAAAGCCATGAAAATCGCTTCAAATTTTAGTTAGGAAGGATAGCATTTAGTGAAAGCATGTGACTCCCAAATGAATACCCATTGGCTTGATTGGAACACTTTATATTGAAACTTGCTCTGGATCAATCAGAGTATTTTAAAATAAACAGATAGGCCTAACGTAACACATAAATTTAGGATTACATCAGGATTTTTTAGAACAAGACTGTAGTGAAAGCATGTGACTCCCAAATGAACGCCCATGTAGATTTTTTGGCTTGGAGAGTTCTGCCATACAGCCAGTCGCTAATTGGAACACTTCATATTAAAACTTGCCCTGGGTCAATCAGAACATTTTAAAATAAACAGGGAGGCCCAAAGTAACTCATAATTTTGAGATTTCATCAGGATTTTTTACAATCCAGAATTTAAAGCTTAATATTGTTTTCGTGTATATAAGACATGACGAACCTTTGAGTTTGAAAATTGTCTAAAAGTCCGAGTATATGTAAAAAGTTTAACGGTCGTGGTGTACGTTATTAGGTCTTTATTAATTTTGGCTATAGACCGTTACTATAGTTGTATATATAACTTGAATAAGTCGGATTCTATGACATTAATTTTTTCTAATATGACCAGGGTAACATGCATGGCCAAATTTAAGTCTTAAAATAGGAGTAATAGATCTCCTGGAGAAGTTTAATTGACTGTGCCCTAATTTGTGTATTACTACTTCTTCTGAAGTTTTTCTATCTGTATTGCTATTCAACCATGACATTTTACATGTAATTATATAGATGTCTGATAATCCAATTGGAAATGTTAAGAATACAGTAATTGCGTCCTTCGCAAGTAGGTCAACCATTTCGTTGTGCATAACATCAATGTTAGTTTTAACTCACATAAAGACAGCCTCTTTCTTGCTCAGAGTCAGTTTAGTCAGTTTATCTGTTTAATTTCATATAAAATGTGCAATTTTCTGTACTTCTAGGTCACGAAATTGAGTACTGAGAGTGAATCCGTTAACACTCGTATCAATATTCTATTAGAGTCTAATTTTTTGCAGAGACTAAGTTATTGTAGAATTACAATGGCTTCATAAGTGATAATGGGAAAGGTAGGATTTAATTTAAATTTTGATTTTATTTTAGTGAAAGGGATATAGGAAGCCACCCCTCCATCTATGCTCTGTTTTTATGTATCCAGGGCATTTAAGTCATTGCAGGTTATTTAATTTAAGTACAGATAAATTCCAACAAAATTGTATCTTGTTTTTGGATGGATCACGTAATTGATTTTATATTCAAGATTATTTGAGTATGTTTGTGGAAATAAGTACTTACTAAACATATTTGCTTTAATATATTGTCATACTATCAATGAAGAAAGTGGGATCACTAGTAAAGATAATAAAATCTTAGGGTTAATTACCTTAAAAACACTCTGGTAAATAAAACATTAACAATAATAGCTTGTTTAAGCAATTCTTCGTGGGGTGCATTCCCTGTTTCCTGCTGGTCTTGCAGTTTTATCTGGATCTGTTTGACTAGTAGAATTGTTCTTCAGTCGGTCATCATCTTGTAATTAAATACATAAAAAAAGGAACAAAACTGTAATTGTATTCATCAATTCCATATACTTCTAGGATTTTTTAACGTTTCTTTAAATACTTCACATAAGGAAATATTTAAACAGTATATCTCTTGAATATTTTTTTTTATATTTCTATGATTACCGAATTCTTTTCATATACAAATTGTATACCTCAAGCATTTCTCCATATTATGAGTATGTACCACAAACTTTACATTCTTTTTAGTGTTCCATACGGAACACTTATAAGATCACTTCGGTGTCTGTCCGTCCGTCTGTCCGTCTGTCTGTCCGTCTGTCACACCCGATTTTCTCCGAAACTATTTGTTATAGAAAGTTGAAATTTGGTAATAATATAGGAATTGATGGCCTCAACAGAGCCATGTAGTTTTGAAAGTTAAATTTTGACTTAAGGGGTTAGGTTTGGGAGGTGAAATCGGAAGTGAAAAAAAAATTTTTTACTAGGTAATTGAGTGTGATGTCAAATGAGAGCTTATGAAAACACGAGTAAAAAATATATATATAATGTAATACTTGCGCGCACTTTTCCTTGTATTATTTTTAAAAAATCGCGAAAAATCGTGGCCCACCCGCCTGATCTCGAAAAGTACTAATCAAAAAATTTTGAAAAAATTCTGGAATATTCTCCACGGGGTGTAGATTGAACGAAAATTATCACGAGTGCATTACCTGTAATAATTTATCTGGTATATAAAAAAAACAGAAATTTCAAGGTCATCAATTTTCAGTAAACGTTGGAAATAAACTTTGTTGAAAACTCATTTGGGGTGTGTTTTGTGAAGTCACTGATCATTTTATACTTCCGTTACAACATTTTTTATTTTAAAAGCAATCAACGTACGGAACACTAATTGCGCAAGCTCAACTTGCACTTGACCGGTTTATTTTTTTACTTTGTATGCCTTCTGTATCTTACTAGCACATCTCAAATGCTTTATATCCTTTTTTTACCTTATATGCCTAGAGTAATTTTGTGTTCCAAATCTGATGAACCGAATGCTTTACATACTTTTTTATTACTTTATATGCCTTGGACATTTCTGTATATTTCTATTACATACCGAATGCTTTACATACTTTTTTTTAAAATTTTTATGCCTCGAGCATTTTTATCTGTTACCATTACATACCGAATGCTTTACTTTTTACTTTGTATTCCTCGAGAATTTTTCTATGTTCCTAACCTGATTTACCGAATGCTTTACGTCCTTTTTTTACTTTGTATGCCTCGAGTATTCTAGTGTACCCAATCTGACGTACAGAATGCTTTATATACTTTTTTATTTACTATGTATGTGTCGAGAATTTTTGTAGGTGACCAACCTGACATACCGAATGCTTTACGTACTTTTTTTTTACTTTATATGCCTCGGACATTTCTGTATATTTCTATTACATATCAAATGCATTACATACTTTTTTTTTTACTTTGTATGTCTCGAACATTTTTGTATGTTTCTCATACATATCAAATGCTTGACATACTTTTTTTACTTTGTATGCCTCGAGGATTTTTATATGCTTCTATTACATACTAAATGTTATACATATTTTTTTCCCTAATGTCTCAATAACTTCTATTTCACCATTAAGAGCTTCTTATGAACCCAGTGTCGTTCGACTGAAAATGTTCACATTGTCCGTTAGCTCTAGGCATTGCCATTATATTCATATAAATGTTCTTGAAGTGCTTTTAAATAAAGGCACTGCCGAGCTAGAACTAAAAAAAATAAAATATTCCTAATCCCTTGAATTACATATTTCTGGTAGCTTTGGTACTATGTATAGGCTCAATTAAACAAAATTTCAAGAATTACAATTAAATGAGTCTTGTTTTTTTTTTCTGACTTCACAAAAGGATCTGAACGGTCAGTATGAGTAGTGTGAAAAGTTACACACACAATAAGTTTTATAAAAGTTGATTTTAACATTTATTGTCATTGCAATCAACTATATTGGGTAGATTTCAA
This sequence comes from Pachyrhynchus sulphureomaculatus, assembly GCA_019049505.1. NCBI lineage: Eukaryota > Metazoa > Arthropoda > Insecta > Coleoptera > Curculionidae > Pachyrhynchus > Pachyrhynchus sulphureomaculatus. The sequence goes on from CM032447.1 coordinate 103,542,446, forward strand.
ACTATTATGACAAATACGTGGTTGACAGATAATTTTTTGAAAAGCAAATATATAATCGTTAAGTTATTGTCATTGATAAAGAAATGCATGTTGATTTATGTTTTCTAACGGATCATTAACATCAACTTGTGTATATATATATATATATATATATATATATATATTTTTATATATATGTATATATATATATATATATATATATATATATATATATATATATATATATATATATATATATATATATATATATATATATATATATATATATATATATATATATATATATATATATATATATATATATATATATATATATATATAAATACTACTACTAATACTACGGTCACCTAGAAATTTCAATGTGACTGCCAAAATTTAATACCTAATTAAACCCTTTTATTATATTATGTAAACTTAATTGCTCTTAACAAGTGTCCATCATAAAATTGTTTAGATACGCCTTTTTGGTGAAATCACAAATTAAAAAACCAATTAGAACAAATTTCCAAGTTTTACATGATAATCGTTTTGAGGCGATTTCTGAGAATTCCAGTTGAAGTAAAAACTGATTTGAAGTTTCTAGGGATTATGAAAATTCCTAGTGACATTTTATGATAAAAACTAGGCTATAAATCCCATTGTCCTTTTGAAAATTAACCATTCGCAAACAGTACTTTGTCACTGATGCGGGCTCAATTGTTTTGTGAAAATGCCAAAAACGAAAGAAGTTTCTATTGAAAATCGGGTTTAGATAATTGCGAGACATCAAAATGGTTACTCGTTTTTTTTTTTTTTTTTTTTTTTTATTGGTCTAGCACACGTGCTGCAGGGAAGTCCCTAAAGCGCTCCAGGAGCGGCACGAGTGCGGAAAAAGCGATTCACGTTGTTCTTGAATCGCTGTAAATTGTACTCGGTGGGAAACACAGCGCTGGGCAAATTATTCCAAAGGGATGACGTTCTCCATATAAAGGATTGCTTGAAAAGCGTCGTACGCGGAGTAACAAGCTGAACCTCATACGGATGCGAAGCACCAGCGCGACGTGTATTTCTAACATGCACCGCTTTGGGAGGAATTAAGCGGGCTACATCCTTCGAACACTTTCCATGAAAATACTTGTAGAACAGACTCAAGTCGCCAACCGTTCTTCGATGTTCCAGCGAATCAAGGCCGCCGGTCACTTCCGGGTCCCCAATCAGACGGACCGCTCTTCTCTGAACAGAATCCAACAAATGCAGTGTATGTTTGGGAGCGGAGCCCCAAACGTGGGAGCAGTATTCCATAGTTGGTCGAATTTGGGCTTTGTAAAGAATTAACAGTTGCTGTGGGGTGTAAAGCTTTCTGGTTCTAAATAATATTCCCAGTTTTTGAGAAGCTCTCCTTGCTATGCCTGCAACATGTTCATGCCAAGACATATTTGCTCCTAAACTAACGCCCAACAAACTGAGCGACGATGCTAGGGGAATGGAGTGCCCCGACATAACCATGTCGGGTTCAGCAACGTTAACTTTTTTTAGAAAAAACTGCCGCTTGGGTTTTTGTAGCGTTAAATTCCACTTGGTTACTGTCACCCCAAGATAGAATTTCTTCCAGGTCTTTGTTAAGTTGAACGACCACCTGCTGTCTGCGGATATTCGCCTGAGCAGCCGATGTCCGAGCGTTCAAGGTGAATGAAGAGACAAGCGTACTGTCATCTGCAAAGCTATAGATTGGATTCCGGTCTTTTCCAGCAGATCGTTAATGTAAATGAGAAAGAGAGTAGGAGACAGTATGGAGCCCTGGGGCACACCGGCGTTGATAGTGAGGGTGTTTGAAAGAAATCCGTCGACCGCCACTCGTAAAGAACGCTCTCTGAGGAAACATGAGAGCCACAAACAGAACCTTTCAGACATACCATAAGAGCGCAACTTAGCCAACAGTCCATCGTGCCAAACACGGTCGAATGCCTTGGATATGTCAAGAGCAACCGCTCGAGATTCTCCAAAGTGTTCAATTGCGTTGTTCCAAACATGTGTTACATAAGTCAGAAGATCTCCTGTTGATCTATGTTTACGAAAACCATATTGGTGATCGCTAATAATATTGAATCGTTCAAGATATTTTAGAAGATGCTCATTGATAACCTTTTCCATGACTTTCGATATTATTGAAAGCAGTGCAACTGGTCGGTAGTTATTTGGCAAGGTCTTCTTACCTTTTTTAGGTATCGGCTGAACCGTGGCACATTTCCAGCAGGACGGAAATATTCCCTTTCTGTAGGATAGGTTAAAAAGTCTACAGAAAACTGGTGTTAGTTCCCTTGCACAGTTTTTGAGAACTATGGCAGGTATTCCGTCAGCGCCAGAAGCCTTCTTGGTGTCTAGCTTCATTAAAATACGCTTTATGATGCGCTGTCTGAAGACAACATCGGGCATCCTTGACTGCAATATGGGAATAGTAGGTGGTGTTTTTCCTTGGAAATCGACAGTAGAATGTGAAGCAAAGAGTTCAGCCAACAAGTTCGCTCTCTCAACAGGTGTGGTTGCAATGGAATTATCTGGCCGTGTGAGTGGTGGTATCGTGGATTTGGTAAAGTTTTGACTAACTGCCTTAGCGACTGCCCAAAAGAACCTGGAATTGTTGGGACAAGCGAGAAGTTTGTTTCTAATTCGTTGATTGTGTGCCTCCTTGGTTTCGTCGATAATTCCCTTGCATCTGTTCCCGGCATGAACAAAGATGTTTCGATTTAAGGTGTTAGGATTTTCACGCCATTGTCGGTAGGCAATATGTTTAGAAGCAACAGCTTCTTTGCATTTTCGGTCGAACCAAGGCTTGCCGTTGGAGGAGCATTTCTTCGAAAAAGGGATGTAAGCTTCCATACCAGCCAAAATAACATCGGAGACCTCCCTGGCGCAGTCAGATGGGTTATCGGATCGAAAACAAACGTCCATCCAAGGGAAAGTTCGAAAGTATTCCATGAGATCTTCCCATTTAGCAGATTTGTAGTGCCAAATCTTGCGCGGCCTAGGCGCCTCTCTGTCACTGATTGGCAGGATACTCGATGTCGAAAGCAGTTTATGGTCGGAAGAACCTAACGGCGGATTTACGGTGACCGTGTAAATCTCCGGATTGGTGGTTAAAAACAGATCAAGAAGACTGGCGAACTCCCCGTCTCGATCAGGGATCCGTGTTGGTTCGTCAATAAGCTGAGTTAAGCCACAACTGATTGAGAATGATTCAGCTTCACGACCTTGTTCGTCGGTAGTATTTGAATATTTGAGCCAGTTGATATTGTGGACATTAAAGTCGCCCAGGATGGCAAATTTCGGCACTTGGATAGTTACTTTGTAAATGATCGATGGTGTCTGCAAGAGAAGCGAAAAGTGTTCGAAAATTGGTATCACTTGGTGGTCGATACAGGATACAGATGAACCTTGTAGTTTGTTCAGTCGTTATTTTTAACCACATAACATCAAAGTTTGGGGGCTCCAGAGCTTCTTCTCGTTGACAAGAGAGGTCGCTTCTGACAAAAAGACAGATTCCAAAGTTACGCCTAAATCGGGAATAGAAGTCGTACCCAGGATAAAGATAGTTGACCATGCTGGTCGATGGACTGACCTTGGTTTCACATAGAGCGAGTACATGAGGTTTATCTGATTGCAGGTGTTGATGCACTGAATTTATGTTCGAGTTTATACCTCGTATGTTGCAAAAATCTATCTTAAAATTATGATGTCTGCAAGTCGACGCCTCCGAACCAGCCCCTACCCGGAGATCCGAACAGGGGGCCATTCTACCTCCGGAACTTCTTGCATCCAGGCGCCTCATCATGCTCTTTGGTCCCACAGTAGTTAATGTGGAATTTTCCTGTTCTGTCACATGATTATCTTTGCCTTCTTTGGCTTTGATCCAGGGGATGTTATTATTGGGTAGTTTGGGTTCTGACCAGATACTTTTCCAATGATCTGCGAGTTCTTGTTTGTTTGATGGTTCGGTCATCGCTGTCTGTTTGCTGTGCATAGTTTTCCGGTAGAACTGTGTTTGGCTTCTTCGGAAGAGGTTGTTGGTATCTTTCCTCTCATTTAGTTCTTTGTATCTACGAAGTCTTGCGGCATATACGGATAATTTTTGTTTCAGAGTATCCAGGATTTCTGGCAGTGTTCTGTTGGGAGACCCGGACTTGATCTTGTTTATACTCTGCGTGACTCGTTTGGACACGTTCCCGTTGATAAACTGGGTAAGGTGTCCTAGATATCTCCTGATGTTGTTGATTTGGTTTTCTATTCTTATTTGCCGTTTGAATTTTGGTTTTGTGCTGTTGGGATTTCTTTGTCGTTGCGGGAGTTTTTGATTAAATACTTCGTCGGTTGCGTTTGGGATTGATGGTGGTGGGTCTAGGCGGCGAGTGATTCCCTTCTCAGTGGTTTCTTTGTCAGGACTTGTGCTTTTATCAAAGCAACGCATGGTGTGTTCGTTTGTTCCTGTAGTATAACTCATGCGTTGCCTTGACTTTCCCGCCTTGGTGGGTGTCGGTTTACTCGCCGGCACAACACTTTTGTCAGGTCCATTGTCAGTTGCCCGGTCTTCATCGTTTTGGTCGAGCTGCCATTTCCCGCGACGTCCTCGACCGTTACGTCGCTCGCCCGATGCTTCTTTTATTGGTCTACTGTTGTTTGGAATGTTTTTAGTGTTTTGTGGTGTCAGAAGCTCAAAGTGTCCCGACATTGGGTTGCCTGTTAGTAGAAGGTAAATAGTTTCGGTGTGTTTTCTTGTGCTTATTATTGTTGGCTTGTCCCTAAAAGTTATTTTTGTATCTCTTGTTCTTCGTTGTTTTGAGAAGATATGAAAGTTGCTATTCTGGGTTTCCGAGAGGGCAAGTATCTCTAAGCTCGTTCCATAGGTGCCATTTTTCCTCATATAGTTATAGTAGTTATTGAAGTCTTTCATATCGTCGTCCCCATTTTAATGAAAATGTGTTAAGTTTCGACCAGTTTTGTTGTATATATTTTAGAGCAGCCTCTCGGAGTCTTTCATGATGGTTTTGGTGGCCATATAAGTGTAAGCTAACTGCACGGAAAAGGCAATTTCCATCTCCTACAATGTCGGATCTGGTAAAAACTATCGTGAGTAGTTTCAGCTGAGGCGGTTGGTTGGATCGTTTGTCGTTGTTGTTGTTGTGGGGGTGCTGTAGCTGTTTGTACGACAGAGGTCCGCCTCCTCAGCACCCTGCCATTATCACTAGTATAATTATTATTTTGTGACATAGTGTTCCCACGAGTATCCTAGGAAAGAATGGTCGACTGCGGCAGAGCCTGGATGCCACAGCAAGGCTACTTACACCCGGAGGGCGCCCGGTATCCGGGGGAACCGTTTGCGACTCATAAACGCTGAGCCATTCATCTTCTCGGCACGGTAAACACCTTAAGATTGCGTTTTTGTTACATATAATCTGGACAACACAAGACAGCGTAGCACAACGTCGTCGTGTCGACAAATCGCGAGTAATATGCGGATGCCAAGGAGAACGGTGGACTAGATTGTAAAAAAATTTCTGCGGGACATGGGATTCCAGCCAAAAACGTTCAGGAAGGCCTCAAAAAACGACTCCCGCTGAAAACAGAGCTATAACAATGTTCAGCAGACGTAATCGCCGCCTAACCACACCAAAAATTACGGCTCAAGTAAACCTGGAGCGGTCGATCCCCATTAGCGTGCCAACCGTGAAGAACAGGTTAGCACAAGGTGGACTACACGGAAGAGTTGCAGTGAGGAAACTACTTCTTAGGTAAGTGAATAAATGTAAGCGATTAGAGTGGGCCCGAGCACATGAAAATTGGACATCAGAACAATGGAACTCCGTCCTTTGGAGCGATGAATCTAATTTCGAAATTTTCGGTTCAAATCGACGAGTTTACGTGCGGCGGTCAGCTGGAGAGAGGATGTTGGAAGCCTGTCAGTTGCCTGCAGTAAAACATGGTGGAGGTTCAGTAATGGTTTGAGGTTGTTTTGGCAACGGTAAAGTTGGAAAAATCTTTAGGATAAAAGGAATCATGCGAAAAGAAAAGTATCAAGAAATTTTGCTAACTCAAATGTTTGCTTCTGGAAGAGATATTTTTCAGGGGAAATTTCTTTTTTCAGCATGACAACGACCCTAAACATTCTGCTAAACAAATTAGAGAACTTTTGGAGCAATGGAAATCCGGTGATGTCCTGGAAGTGATGACTTGGCCTCCTCAATCCCCTGACTTGAACTCCATCGAATTGCTGTGGGACCATTTGGACAGGTGTGTTCGAAAACTCAATCTAACATCAGAAAATCACTTGTGGGAATTTTTACAAACATAATGAGTTAAAATAATAGAAGAAACTCTGAAGAAACTACTGGACAGAATGCCGAAACTCTGTAAAGCGGTAATTAAAAACAAAGGAGTTCACATAGATGAGAAAAATCCTGGAAAATCATCAAATCTGATTTTCTAGACTGTAAATAATTTGAAAATAAATAATAATTCATTATAATTAATTAAAAAAAAATATTCTCTGGGTTTTTGTTGTCTTGGGACTGAAATAACTAGATGGGAAAATACTTTCTGACAATAGTGAATATATATGTATATATATATATATATATATATATATATATATATATATATAATATATATATATCTGGGTTTTATAGCGTCTTGCGCCTTCCGGTACCCTGCTCCCATCCTCTTCCCCTGGTTGTCGATTTCGTTCCGCTTATTTCAATAATCTATGTAGCCTTTGGTCTTTCTTTTTTTTTCTCTGTTTGTGTCCATTTGCGTAACTATTTTGGGATTCGTATGTCATGCATTCTCTCTACATGTCCGTACCACACCAATTGTCTTCGCTAGATTTCTTCTATTATATTTGATTGATGTTCATAGTATTTCTTCATTTGGTATTCTTTCCACCCTTGATCTTCCTGCCGCTTTACGCCAGAACTCCATTTCGAGAGAAAGCAGCCGCCGTTCCAAGTTTGCTGTTAGTTGCCAAGTTTCGTATACATAAAATACACTTTTAAATATTGACTCATATAGGAGATGTTTCGATTCTCGAGAAACACTTTTTGACCATAGGATAGAGTTTAGGCACCCTATCACTCTTTTTCCTTTTGTAATTCTCTCTCCAATTTGTAAAATCCTTCCGTACTTCGCTAGGTAATGTAATTTTGAAGCTACCCAACACACATGTGCAAGGAATGCTCGTTCTTGTATAAAAATGTTTCAATTTTTAATTATTCTAAAATTTCGATATTTTCATATACATTACGAAGACAGAGTACAAAAAGTCCAAGAAAAAAAAAAATCCTTAGCAGCTAGCGACACGCAGTTTGTACAGGGTTGTACAAAAGCACATTCTTTAATATGTGCTGTAGCAGGGAATGTGCGAGGAAAGCTCGTTTCTGTATAAATATGTTTCAATTTGTATTTATTCTAAAATTTCGATATTTTCAAATATATTGCGAAGACTTAGAGTACAAAATAACTCGGTCATAATTTGGCCTTAGTATTAATCCTTGGGGCACACCACAACTTTGAGTTCACTCATTAATGTAATTACACCGTTTTCAAATCAAATAAAGAGTAAATTGAAATAAGCAAGTTGTGATCTAATTTATCAAATGCCTTGCTATAATCTATTAAAATCAAAACAGTAGCCTCACCTTTATTTACCGCTCGGTGACAGCTAATAATGTCGTGGCATAACTGAATACTGGCTTAAACCCTGACTAGCAAGTGGATAAAACATTATGCAAATGAAGATGTTCCTTAATTTCACTATTCATAATCTTTTCAAGTACTTTTGACAATAATGGCAGGATGTTTATGGGCCTTAAATTGTTATTGCTTTCTACATGTCTTGTTTTGGGTAGAGGAAATATTTTTGAGATTTTCTAAGGATCTGGAAAGGTACTGTCTAGAATACATGAATTAATAATGTTCGTAATGGAAAGATGTTCGGTTAATGCATAGCAAAATCATATATATATATCTATATATATATATATATATATTATATATATATATATATATATATATATACATATATATATATATATATATATATATATATATATATATATATATATTATATATATATATATATATATATATATATGATTTTGCTATGCATTAACCGAACATCTTTCCATTACGAACATTATTAATTCATGTATTCTAGACAGTACCTTTCCAGATCCTTAGAAAATCTCAAAAATATTTCCTCTACCCAAAACAAGACATGTAGAAAGCAATAACAATTTAAGGCCCATAAACATCCTGCCATTATTGTCAAAAGTACTTGAAAAGATTATGATAGTGAAATTAAGGAACATCTTTATTTGCATAATGTTTTATCCACTTGCTAGTCAGGGTTTAAGCCAGTATTCAGTTATGCCACGACATTATTAGCTGTCACCGAGCGGTAAATAAAGGTGAGGCTACTGTTTTGATTTTAATAGATTATAGCAAGGCATTTGATAAATTAGATCACAACTTGCTTATTTCAATTTTACTCTTTATTTGATTTGAAAACGGTTACTGTGTAATTACATTAATGAGTGAACTCAAAGTTGTGGTGTGCCCCAAGGATTAATACTAAGGCCAAATTATGACGAGTTATTTTGTACTCTAAGTCTTCGCAATATATTTGAAAATATCGAAATTTTAGAATAAATACAAATTGAAACATATATTTTACAGAAACGAGCTTTCCTCGCACATTCCCTGCTACAGCACATATTAAAGAATGTGCTTTTGTACAACCCTGTACAAACTGCGTGTCGCTAGCTGCTAAGGATTTTTTTTTCTTGGACTTTTTGTACTCTGTCTTCGTAATGTATATGAAAATATCGAAATTTTAGAATAATTAAAAATTGAAACATTTTTTATACAAGAACGAGCATTCCTTGCACATGTGTGTTGGGTAGCTTCAAAATTACATTACCTAGCGAAGTACGGAAGGATTTTACAAATTGGAGAGAGAATTACAAAAGGAAAAAGAGTGATAGGGTGCCTAAACTCTATCCTATGGTCAAAAAGTGTTTCTCGAGAATCGAAACATCTCCTATATGAGTCAATATTTAAAAGTGTATTTTATGTATACGAAACTTGGCAACTAACAGCAAACTTGGAACGGCGGCTGCTTTCTCTCGAAATGGAGTTCTGGCGTAAAGCGGCAGGAAGATCAAGGGTGGAAAGAATACCAAATGAAGAAATACTATGAACATCAATCAAATATAATAGAAGAAATCTAGCGAAGACAATTGGTGTGGTACGGACATGTAGAGAGAATGCATGACATACGAATCCCAAAATAGTTACGCAAATGGACACAAACAGAGAAAAAAAAAAGAAAGACCAAAGGCTACATAGATTATTGAAATAAGCGGAACGAAATCGACAACCAGGGGAAGAGGATGGGAGCAGGGTACCGGAAGGCGCAAGAACGCTATAAAACCAGATATATATATATATATATATATATATATATATATATATATATATATATATATATATATATATATATACATATATATTCACTATTGTCAGAAAGTATTTTCCCACCTAGTTATTTCAGTCCCAAGACAACAAAAACCCAGAGAATATTTTTTTTTAATTAATTATAATGAATTATTATTTATTTTCAAATTATTTACAGTCTAGAAAATCAGATTTGATGATTTTCCAGGATTTTTCTCATCTATGTGAACTCTTTGTTTTTAATTACCGCTTTACAGAGTTTCGGCATTCTGTCCAGTAGTTTCTTCAGAGTTTCTTCTATTATTTTAACTCATTATGTTTGTAAAAATTCCCACAAGTGATTTTCTGATGTTAGATTGAGTTTTCGAACACACCTGTCCAAATGGTCCCACAGCAATTCGATGGAGTTCAAGTCAGGGGATTGAGGAGGCCAAGTCATCACTTCCAGGACATCACCGGATTTCCATTGCTCCAAAAGTTCTCTAATTTGTTTAGCAGAATGTTTAGGGTCGTTGTCATGCTGAAAAAAGAAATTTCCCCTGAAAAATATCTCTTCCAGAAGCAAACATTTGAGTTAGCAAAATTTCTTGATACTTTTCTTTTCGCATGATTCCTTTTATCCTAAAGATTTTTCCAACTTTACCGTTGCCAAAACAACCTCAAACCATTACTGAACCTCCACCATGTTTTACTGCAGGCAACTGACAGGCTTCCAACATCCTCTCTCCAGCTGACCGCCGCACGTAAACTCGTCGATTTGAACCGAAAATTTCGAAATTAGATTCATCGCTCCAAAGGACGGAGTTCCATTGTTCTGATGTCCAATTTTCATGTGCTCGGGCCCACTCTAATCGCTTACATTTATTCACTTACCTAAGAAGTAGTTTCCTCACTGCAACTCTTCGTGTAGTCCACCTTGTGCTAACCTGTTCTTCACGGTTGGCACGCTAATGGGGATCGACCGCTCCAGGTTTACTTGAGCCGTAATTTTTGGTGTGGTTAGGCGGCGATTACGTCTGCTGAACATTGTTATAGCTCTGTTTTCAGCGGGAGTCGTTTTTTGAGGCCTTCCTGAAACGTTTTTGGCTGGAATCCCATGTCCCGCAGAAAATTTTTTTACAATCTAGTCCACCGTTCTCCTTGGCATCCGCATATTACTCGCGATTTGTCGACACGACGACGTTGTGCTACGCTGTCTTGTGTTGTCCAGATTTATATGTAACAAAAAACGCAATCTTAAGGTGTTTACCGTGCCGAGAAGATGAATGGCTCAGCGTTTATGAGTCGCAAACGGTTCCCCCGGATACCGGGCGCCCCGGGTGTAAGTAGCCTTGCTGTGGCATCCAGGCTCTGCCGCAGTCGACCATTCTTTCCTAGGATACTCGTGGAACACTATGTCACAAAATAATAATTATACTAGTGATAATGGCAGTGGGGTGCTGAGGAGGCGGACCCTCTGTCGTACAAACAGCTACAGCACCCCACAACAACAACAACGACAAACGATCCAACCAACCGCCTCAGCTGAAACTACTCACGATAGTTTTTACCAGATCCGACATTGTAGGAGATGGAAATTGCCTTTTCCGTGCAGTTAGCTTACACTTATATGGCCACCAAAACCATCATGAAAGACTCCGAGAGGCTGCTCTAAAATATATACAACAAAACTGGTCGAAACTTAACACATTTTCATTAAATGGGGACGACGATATGAAAGACTTCAATAACTACTATAACTATATGAGGAAAAATGGCACCTATGGAACGAGCTTAGAGATACTTGCCCTCTCGGAAACCCAGAATAGCAACTTTCATATCTTCTCAAAACAACGAAGAACAAGAGATACAAAAATAACTTTTTTAGGGACAAGCCAACAATAATAAGCACAAGAAAACACACCGAAACTATTTACCTTCTACTAACAGGCAACCCAATGTCGGGACACTTTGTGCTTCTGACACCACAAAACACTAAAAACATTCCAAACAACAGTAGACCAATAA
>CM032447.1:103559035-103624035 GCA_019049505.1 Pachyrhynchus sulphureomaculatus
AACAGACTGTACCCAGCAAATTATATTAAGGAAAGTCAATAAAAAGAAGGAATGGGCTACTCTGGGGATCATCACCTCTATTAAAAGGATTAATAAACTTAAAAAAATGTCTAATGATGCTGATGCTTTAGAAAAATTTCGAAAATATTGAAACAGTTGAGCAGCCTTATTAAAAAATCTAAATATAATTTTTTTAAGTGTAAATTAATTATATGCAAAAATGATATAAACAATACCTGGAAAGTGATCAGACAGGCCACTAACGAAAAAAAAAAACGTAAAGGAATATCTCTAATTAAGGAGGGAAATGAATATATTCATAATGATTAACAGATTGCTGACATGTTTTCGACTATTTTAGTAGTATTGACAATGAAGTAGCAAGTAAAATAAAAGAGAATTATTACAAATTTCCTGGCCAACCTATCAGGGACTCTATGTTTCTTGATGAAATATCTGAAGCCGAGTTGACGAATGCCATTGGCTCAATGAAGAATAGGTCCGCTGCTGGTGACGACAATATTTCTCTCAGGATGTTAAAAGAGAAGCATGAACACCTACTGAAACCTTTATTACATTTAATAAATTTAATGTTTGGAAAAGGTGTTTTTCCTGAAATATTAACAAGAGCTACAATTATACCGATTTATAAAGAGGGATAAGACAAGTAAAGAAAATTACAGACCAATGGCTGTAACCAGTTGTATTGCTAGGCTGTTTGAAAAACGCGTAAAATTAAGATTGGATAGTTTCTTGGACAGAAACAAGGTATTGTCGAATTTCCAGTATGGATTTCGTCCTGGATTGAGTACAGAGAATGCGATGGTCCATGTCACTGAATATGTAATAAATAGCTTTAATGACAGGCGTAAAGCAGTGGGGGTGTGTTTGTGGATCTGGCTCGTGCATTTGATATTGTATCTCATCGGATTCTTTTAAAAAAGCTTGAAAATGTTGGAATTAGAGGGGTTGTTTACAATTTAATAGAGTCTTACTTAACGAAACGAACTCAAACGGCTAAAATTAATAGTACCTTGAGTAGGGTGGGCAGTGTCGGGATCGGAGTACCACAGGGCACCGTACTGGGGCCACATACTATTTTCACTTTATATAAATGGTCTGTTTGCTGCACGATCAAGTTCAGATGGCTATGGTGTCTGATACGCCGATGACACTGTTATCCTGGGAGGACACGATCCAGAAAGTGGAAGAATGTATATCAATAGTGCGGCTAGGGATGGACCAGAATTTCTTAACCATGAATGTCAAAAAATCGATATACGTACCATTTTCAATAAACAATGATGGAAGGAAAGAATTTGTATTTCGTGATCTTATAGTACATGATTACTTGTATGTTACTGGTGTGGCAGACTGTCATTGTGACCGAACAATATAGCAAGGGAAAATCTCAAGTATCTGGGTGTCTTCAATGAGGGAAATTTGAAATATAACTGTCATATACGATATATTACACAAAAAATTCGGTAAACTACCAGGTGTACAAGTATGAAATGCGGATTTTTTTCTAAAAAAACATGTTAAATTCGGAAGAATGATAAAAAGTGCTTTATTCAAAGTATTCTCCATCGCTTGTTATACATTTTTCCCATCTTTCGGGCAATTTGTGAATACCACGCCACTAAAAATCTTCCCCTTTTGCTGCGAATCATTTATCGAGCCATTTTTTCACATCTTCGTACGAACCAAAGCGCTGCTCAGCAAGTGCTTGACCCATCGATGCAAACAAGTGGTAATCGGAAGGAGCCAAGTCTGGTGAGTAAGCCGCATGGGGTAGAACTTCTCCCTGAGTGCATCCAACGTGTCGTGAACTGGTTTTGCCGTAATGTGATCGGGCATTGTCATGAAGAAAAATGACTTTGTGTTGCCTCTTTCGGTATTCTGGCCTTTTTCCAAGCAGCGAACGGTTCAAATCGGTCAATTGTTGTTGGTAACGTTTAGTATTAACCGTTTCCCCAGATTTTAACAGCTCATAATAGACCACGCCCCTCCGGTCCCATCAAACACAGAGCATCGTCTTTCTGCCAAAGCAATTCGGTCTTGCGGTCGATGTGGATGGTGCACCTGGATCTACCCATGATTTTTTGCGCTTGGGATTCTCAAAATAAATCCACTTTTCATCCCCTGTAACTGTACGATGTAAAAACGACTTCCTCTTGTACCGAGTGAGCAAAATGTCACACGTGTTTTTTGCGCTTTTCCATTTGCCTGTCGTTCAACTCATGTGGTATCCATCTACCGGTCTTCTGAATCTTACCCAGCTCTCGTAGCCGATTGGAAATAGCTTGTTGACTAACACCCAATTGCTCGTCGAATTGTTTTTGTGTTTGCGAATCATCTTCGTCCAACAATGCTTGTAATTCCACATCTTCGTATTTCTTGGCGGTTTTCCACGTTCCTTGTCTTCAACATCGAAGTCACCACTTTTGAAACGCCGAAACCATCGTTCACACGTATCTTGCGATGAAGCATGTTCACCATAAGCTTCTCGAAGTAATCGGTATGATTCAACAGCAGTTTTTCTTTAAATGAAAACAAAAAATTAATGCTGTCGGCGAATGCTCTTTGTTCGGTATAAAATTTCGACATATTGAACACAACACTTTTCCAATTTATCACTCGTGCGCGTCTGACACTTGTGGATGACACAACAAAATGGCGCAGTGTCAAGTCTTTATAGCACAAACTGCTTTGGTGCACCATCTGTTGTCTGAAATCCGCATTTCATACTTGTACATCTGCTATATACAAATTTTACTAGCTAAGAGAGTTTCTAACATGCAAGTTCTTAAAAATGACATACCAAGCATTGATAGAATTAGTTCTGATGTATGGTTTGAGTATATGGGGAGGTGCATGCAGTAATGTCATTCATGTTTTAAACATAACGCAAAAATACATAATTAAGATATTTATGAACAAAGACAGAAGACACTCATCTGATCTACTGTTTAGAGAAACGGAGCTTTTGTCTGTCAGACAATTATATGTTAGGAGTGTTTTGACATTCATGAGAAGGAGTGGTCGATATAGGCGGCAGGTTATGCATGATGTAGGCACCGGACACGTTAACAGGGGGGGTATAGCTGTTCCGCGAGCGATATTTACAGCGTGCCAAAGACACATTATGTATACTGGGCCTAAGCTGTTTAACATATTACCATTCCAGATAAGACTCGTTACCAATATGTACAGTTTTCTGACAAAAGTTACATGCTGGATACAGACTGACTACCAGCACACAAATGTTTTGATGCCTATGTCGAGGAGGTAGGGTGAATATTGATAGTCTGGACTGTTCTAGAGATTATGCTGTGTTGTTGATTGACTTTTTTTCATGGTGGTTATAGATTGATCTTTGTTTTTGCTTTGTTTTTTTTTTCTCTTTAACTACTTAAAAATAGGTAGAAACCTTCAGTTTGTTTTTTTGTATAATCAAAGTATTAATAATTACTGGCTAATATTGAAACTCCAGACAAGCTGCATACAGCTCATGGAGTTTCCTACATATCTGATTTTGTGATAATTTTATTGTAATTCTGTAATTTATTGTAATATAATATCAAATCGATATTCCGAAATAAAATTTCAGAATATGGTTTGTTACTTGATTGGTCACTACAACAGAAACGTCGAGAATTTGCAAATGCAAAATGACCAACAAATAAAGATCCCATGAATGCTATATTCCATGCCTTTCCTCCTACGACTATAGTTTCCGAGCCTATACTCATACTAATCAGGTAGGCTTTAGGCAACGATATCGATCGTTAAGACCGGAGTATCGTGGAGAGCAAGTTGGAATGACTCTCGCTGGTTTATAGCAATCATGGTACTTTATATAAACCAGGTACTACTCGTTAGGGAAGATATAGACTCTGTTGAGAGTTTCGAACATCGAAAACTGCTCAACTATATAAACTTAACATTGTTAGGAAGAATAAATCAAATCGATATTTGAGAATTTGCAAATGCAAAATGACCAACAAATAAAGGAAAGGCATGGAATATAGCATTCATGGGATCTTTATTTCTTAGTCATTTTGCATTTGCAAATACTCGACGTTTCTAATATAATATTGTATTGTATTGTATATATTTATATATATATATATATATATATATATATATATATATATATATATATATATATATATATATATATATATATACACTCCATTCCCCTAGCATCGTCGCTCAATTTGTTGGGCATTAGTTTGGGAGCAAATATGTCTTGGCATGAACATGTTGCAGGCATAGCAAGGAGAGCTTCTCAAAAGTTGGGATTATTATTTACAACCAGAAAGCTTTACACCCCACAACAACTGTTAATTCTTTACGAAGCCCAAATTCGACCAACTATGGAATACTGTTCCCACGTTTGGGGCTCCGCTCCCAAACATACACTGCATTTGTTGGATTCTGTTCAGAGAAGAGCGGTCCGTCTGATTGGGACCCGGAATTGACCGGCGGCCTTGATTCGCTGGAACATCGAAGAACGGTTGGCGACTTGAGTCTGTTCTACAAGTATTTTCATGGAAAGTGTTCGAAGGATGTAGCCCGCTTAATTCCTCCCAAAGCGGTGCATGTTAGAAATACACGTCGCGCTGGTGCTTCGCATCCGTATGAGGTTCAGCTTGTTACTCCGCGTACAACGCTTTTCAAGCAATCTTTTATATGGAGAACGTCATCCCTTTGGAATAATTTGCCCAGCGCTGTGTTTCCCACCGAGTACAATTTACAGCGATTCAAGAAGAACGTGAATCGCTTTTTTCCGCACTCGTGCCGCTCCTGGAGCGCTTTAGGGACTTCCCTGCAGCACATGTGCTAGACCAATTAAAAAAAAAAACACACACACACATATATATATATATATATATATATATATATATAATATATATATATATATATTATATATATATATATATAAATATATTAAGTTGGGAATGTGGAATCTTTGGCACAATAATACTACTCAGTATATATCACCACTACACCAAACACTTTATTTTTGCACTCGACGCGCGTTTCGCTAACCATGTTAGCTTCATCAGGAGCGATGATTAGTCAATCATCGCTCCTGATGAAGCTAACATGGTTAGCGAAACGCGCGTCGAGTGCAAAAATAAAGTGTTTGGTGTAGTGGTGATATATACTGAGTAGTATATATATATATATATATATATATATATATATATATATATATATATATATATATATATATCTATCTATAAATATATATATATATATATATATATATATATATATATATATATATATATATATATATATATATATATTAGGGTGACTGCAAAAAATCGTTGTCGGAATTTTGTTCGTCTGGACCCCACAAACGATTCCCCTTTCCAGATATTGAGATTGCCGAAATTTGAGTTCGATTAAATGACGGTAACCCGTGCCGCTCGTCGCTCAAAGTTTGAAAAAATCCAAATTTTTGGCCAAAAAGCTGACATATGGAGCCATAACTCCAGAACGGTAAATAATAGAAACACGCTTAATATCTCAAAAGAAAGCTAATGTTGTTCTTCAAAATTTATATTCTATACATAATTGTTGTTATGTTATGTCAAACCGAGTTACAACAGCCTTTAGCCCCAAAAACGTGACCTGGTACCAGTAGGAGCCAGTTTGGGAGTATTATAAGAATTTTACGGGTTTTTACATAATGTGTCTCGGAATTAACATTTTTTTGTTAAAAAGTATTTTGGAACTCAATTTTCAAACATAAAGAGCCTTTTGTTCAAATTTAATCTTTTATTATATGGGGGATTACCTGACTAGTTTACCAAAGAAAGACCCGTTTGACAGGTAAAAAGGAGGGTGAATCTAATTTCTATTATAGGGATGGTGATTTTACTTCAGCGTACAACCGACCTTTTATTTATTCAGTTTAGTTTCTAAAGTGCCTTTGAGCTGGTTAGATCGAACAATTATTATTAAGATAAGGCGTTTTCTCGTGAAACAGAGGCAGAAGGGCCGCCCAGGTTCCATGACTGGAGTGGATCTCAAGTTGTCTCGAGCTGAAGAAATCAAGGTGCAAAAGGAACTTGCAAAAATGAACCGACAAATCCAAGAAGCAACTTTTGATATTGGTGAGTTTTTTTTTATTATTAGTATTCTAAAAAATAGATAAACAAATAGTTTCATTATAATTGAAAGAAAATTGTACATGAGAGCATGATTTGGCATCTTTATGATTGAGTTTATATTTTTTAATAATACCTTTTGATAATTAGAAGTAGGTAATTTAGTACCTATTGTATTATTACTATTCTGCTAAAACGACAAGTTTTTATAGTCTTTTTTTTCTCTTTCTTTTGTTGCTTCTTAGAGACGGATCATGAAGACAAGTTCGAAGAAGGAGAAGAAGAGACTGAAGAGGACAGCATCTACCAGGAACTTGAGAGCTTGGAGGAAATGGACATCCCTGAAGAAGCTGCAGAAGATCCAGGACCATCTGAGAGCAAGAGGATAAAAGTTTCATTTGCAAGGAGCGCTTAAGAGATTTTAAACATGAAATTGTCCATTTTATTAGATCGATGTAAGGTATCCGACAGAAATGCCACGAGAATTTTAATAGCTACTCTAGAAGCACTAAACCTTGACCCTCTTGAGTACAAAGTCTCGAAAACTTTATTACATGATAGAAGGCAAATGTTCAGAGAACAATATAATAAAAAAATTTTTGATAAAGTAAACATTCCTGAAAAAGAGCCCGTGGTTGTCCATTGGGACGGTAAACTTTTACCGGGTGTTTTTAAAAAATGAACAATGTGAGCGAATAGCTATAGCTATTTCATATGGCGAAAAGGAACAGCTGCTGGGAGTTCCTGTAACAGCAAACAGCTCTGGAGAGGAGCAAGCCGTAGCCGTATATGAATGCCTACATGAATAGGGTCTTCTCAACACCGTCAAGGCGAAGTGCTTCGACACTACAGCATTCAACACGGGAAGACTCAAAGGAGCATGCGTCATATTGGAGCAAATGTTAGGAAGAGAATTGTTATACCTAGCTTGCCGTCACCATATCTTGGAAATTCTGTTAAGAGGCGTATTCGACACAAAATTGGGTTCAACCACTGGACCTCATCCAGACATTTTCAAGAGATTCCTCACTGCGTGGCCCAAGATAGACAAAGGAAAATACGACACAGGCATCAGTGACAATCTAATACAAAAGCAGCTAACTCCAGAAGTAATTGCAAATGTTACTGCTGAATTCGAGACCAAATTAACTGATAGCCACCCCAGAGATGACTACAAGGAGCTATTGCAGTTCGTTCTCGTATTTGTTGGATCACTAGACGGTAATGTTGTGGATTTTAGAACTCCAGGAGCCATTCATCACGCTAGGTGGATGGCAAAGGCTATTTACTGCTTAAAAATGTTCATCTTTCGTCGTCAATTTAAGATATCTAAGGAAGAAGAAAGTTCTGTTCGTGCCATTTCTGTTTTCCTAGTTAAAATTTATTGTAAAGCTTGGTTCAATGTTCCAAAAGCTCATCTTGCACCAAAGCAAGATTTAGGTATTTTGCATAGTCTGTTAGACTATAAAGAATGTGACAACGACATTGCAGAAATAGCCCTGACCAAATTTTCGAACCATTTGTAGTATTTGAATGCAAAGTTGGTGGGATTATCGTTTTTTGATCCCACCATTACAGACGATGAAAAGTTGTTAATGGCTAATAAATTGCCCGGTAGCACAGATGAACCATCACAGCACGCTAGGGTTGTAAATCCAAAAGTTAGGAAAGAAAACTTAAAAGAGGTAGTTGATGGAGGATTGGTAAATTTACTTACCAAAGAAACGTTTACATTCTTTGACCAATTTAATATAAAAACAGATTTCCTAAGACAACATCCAAAACACCTGGCCTCAAAATAATGACTTCCAAGAAGGATTGAAAAATTGTCAAAACATTAAAAGTAGTTAATGATATGGCTGAGCGTGGTGTTAAATTAATAACCGACTTTAACGACCTTCTGACAAAAGATGAAGACCAAAAGCAATATGTCCTGCAAGTTGTAAGTAAATGCCGAGCATTATATCCTGACGTTTCAAAAACTACTTTAACAAAAGCTCTAGAATAGATTAGATAACTATGTAAAATTATCAACTCATGTAGGTATTACGTCTGTATCTTTTCTGTGTCTGTTTTGTATGTATTATATACCTAATTTTTATATTTTAAAATAAAAAATGTCATTAGACTTATCAGTAGTACTTGTTTTTTTATTATATTTCTACTTTAAACTCAAAAATATACCAAAAAAAGCAAAATTTATCACTTAATAACAAAAATATACGAAGTATGCTCCTAGTGGTACCAGGTCACGTTTTTGGGGCTAAAGGCTGTTGTAACTCGGTTTAACTTAAAATAACAACAATTATGTATAGAACAACATTAGCTTTCTTTTGAGATATTAAGCGTGTTTCTATTATTTACCGTTCTGGAGTTATGGCTCCATATGTCGGCTTTTTGGCCAAAAATTTGGATTTTTTCAAACTTTGAGCGACGAGCGGCACGGGTTAACGTCGTTTAATCGAGCTCAAATTTCGGCTATCTCAATATCTGGAAAGGGGAATCGTTTTGTGGGGTCCAGACGAACAAGATTCCGACATTTTTTTCCCCCTCTATGAGATCCGGTCACTCTAATATATATATATATATATATATATATATATATATATATATATATATATATATATATATATATATATATATATATATATATATATATATATATATATATATATATATATATATATATATATAGACCCTTCTCTCGGATTTGTTTGTCTGTACCTTATAGGTGTTTCCCTTTTTCTTCTTCTCTGAAGCGCCAAATCTAGAGATTGCTTGGATAATCTATTTTTGTTGATCCTCTCTAGTGTCCGTACCATTTGAGTCGTACAATTTGAATTTTTTTTTATCGCTCATCTCCCCGCCTCAGTAGGGATTTAACCCTTTTCTATATCCCAAGGATATCGGCGAGAATGTCGTAATACCCGTCCAAGTGCCGAAACATACATTTTTGTATTTCACTGAACTTTTTAGACAACGCGGTAGTGCTGCCACGGACGTTATTTTCGCATTTCTGCAAACAACTACTCCCATGAACACTCACAACACTTAGCCGACACACGGAATCGAACCGCTGACCTCCTGATCAACAGCAGGTTCCTTAGCCCCATGCACCAATCAGCCCGGCACCTCTACTGTCGTATATTTCATCCCCATGATTTCTTAATTCTAATCATTTCTAATCCGCTCTAGTTTTGATTTATCTGCTACCTGTCTCCAGAAGTCCAGTTCGGATGCCTTTGACGAATACTAGACACCATCGATCATTTACAAAGTAACTATCCAAGTGCCGAAATTGTCATCCTGGGCGACTTTAATGTCCATAATATCAACTGGCTCAAATATTCAAATACTACCGACGAACAAGGTCGTGAAGCTGAATCTTTCTCAATCAGTTATGGCTTAACTCAGCTTATTGACGAACCAACACAGATCCCTGATCGAGACGGGGAGTTCGCCAGTCTTCTTGATCTGTTTTTAACCATCAATCCGGAGATTTACACGGTCACCGTAAATCCGCGGTTAGGTTCTTCTGACCATAAACTGCTTTCGACATCGAGTATCGTGCCAATCAGTGACAGAGAGGCGCCTAGGCCGCGCAAGATTTGGCACTACAAATCTGCTAAATGGGAAGATCTCATGGAATACTTTCGAACTTTCCCTTGGATGGACGTTTGTTTTCGATCCGATAACCCATCTGACTGCGCCAGGGAGGTCTCCGATGTTATTTTGGCTGGTATGGAAGCTTACATCCCTTTTTCGAAGAAATGCTCCTCCAACGGCAAGCCTTGTTTCGACCGAAAATGCAAAGAAGCTGTTGCTTCTAAACATATTGTCTACCGACAATGGCGTGAAAATCCTAACACCTTAAATCGAAACATCTTTGTTCATGCCCGGAACAGATGCAAGGGAATTATCGACGAAACCAAGGAGGCACACAATCAACGAATTAGAAACAAACTTCTCGCTTGTCCCAACAATTCCAGGTCCTTTTGGGCAGTCGCTAAGGCAGTTAGTCAAAACTTTAACAAATCCACCATACCACCACTCACACGGTCAGATAATTCCATTGCAACCACACCTGTTGAGAGAGCGAACTTGTTGGCTGAACTCTTTGCTTCACATTCTACTGTCGATTTCCAAGGAAAAACACCACCTACTATTCCCATATTGCAGTCAAGGATGCCCGATGTTGTCTTCAGACAGCGCATCATAAAGAGTAGTTTAATGAAGCTAGACACCAAGAAGGCTTCTGGCGCTGACGGAATACCTGCCATAGTTCTCAAAAACTGTGCAAGAGAACTAACACCAGTTTTCTGTAGACTTTTTAACCTATCCTACAGAAAGGGAATATTTCCGTCCTGCTGGAAATGTGCCACGGTTCAGCCGATACCTAAAAGAGGTAAGAAGACCTTGCCAAATAACTACCGACCAGTTGCACTGCTTTCAATAATATCGAAAGTCATGGAAAAGGTTATCAATGAGCATCTTCTAAAATATCTTGAACGATTCAATATTATTAGCGATCACCAATATGGTTTTCGTAAATATAGATCAACAGGAGATCTTCTGACTTATGTAACACATGTTTGGAACAACGCAATTCAACACTTTGGAGAATCTCGAGCGGTTGCTCTTGACATATCCAAGGCATTCGACCGTGTTTGGCACGATGGACTGTTGGCTAAGTTGCGCTCTTATGGTATGTCTGAAAGGTTCTGTTTGTGGCTCTCATGTTTCCTCAGAGAGCGTTCTTTGGTGGCGGTCGACGGATTTCTTTCTAACACCCTCACTATCAACGCCGGTGTGCCCCAGGGCTCCATACTGTCTCCTACTCTCTTTCTCATTTACATTAACGATCTGCTGGAAAAGACCGGGAATCCAATCTATAGCTTTGCAGATGACAGTACGCTTGTCTCTTCATTCACCTTGAACGCTCGGACATCGGCTGTTCAGGCGAATATCCGCAGACAGCAGGAGGTCGTTCAACTTAACAAAGACCTGGAAGAAATTCTATCTTGGGGTGACAGTAACCAAGTGGAATTTAACGCTACAAAAACCCAAGCGGCAGTTTTTTCTAAAAAAGTTAACGTTGCTGAATCCGACATAGCTATGTCGGGGCACTCCATTCCCCTAGCATCGTCGCTCAATTTGTTGGGCGTTAGTTTGGGAGCAAATATGTCTTGGCATGAACATGTTGCAGGCATAGCAAGGAGAGCTTCTCAAAAATTGGGAATATTATTTAGAACCAGAAAGCTTTACACCCCACAGCAACTGTTAATTCTTTACAAAGCCCAAATTCGACCAACTATGGAATACTGCTCCCACGTTTGGGGCTCCGCTCCCAAACATACACTGCATTTGTTGGATTCTGTTCAGAGAAGAGCGGTCCGTCTGATTGGGGACCCGGAATTGACCGGCGGCCTTGATTCGCTGGAACATCGAAGAACGGTTGGCGACTTGAGTCTGTTCTACAAGTATTTTCATGGAAAGTGTTCGAAGGATGTAGCCCGCTTAATTCCTCCCAAAGCGGTGCATGTTAGAAATACACGTCGCGCTGGTGCTTCGCATCCGTATGAGGTTCAGCTTGTTACTCCGCGTACGACGCTTTTCAAGCAATCTTTTATATGGAGAACGTCTTCCCTTTGGAATAATTTGCCCAGCGCTGTGTTTCCCACCGAGTACAATTTACAGCGATTCAAAAACAACGTGAATCGCTTTTTCCGCACTCGTGCCGCTCCTGGAGCGCTTTAGGGACTTCCCTGCAGCACGTGTGCTAGACCAATAAAAAAAAAAAAAAAAAAAATACCGGCACATGTCGACATTCCGCATGGTGAACGTTGAATAAAAATATTTTTATTACGTTAAAACAAAAATGCAATTTTTAATCTATAATATATATAAAATGCAACGTCTCTCTGTCTGTCTGTCTGTCCGTTAGTGGGCTTATCACTGGAGAACCACTTATCCGATTTACGTACTTTTTTTTTTAAAACATACATATGTTCTCTGGTCAGGTTATAGGCTATATTTTATTACGATAGGTAGCATAAGGAATGAGCAGTGACGTAAAATAGTGAGTGAAGTCGGAAAAAAGTTTGTCGCTAGCGCGTTCCTTTGCAATACACAGCCTAAACCATTAATTATGGAACAATATTATGTAGCAGAGATTATCTATAATCTATAATCTACAATATATATAAAATGCAATGTCTCTCTGTCTGTCTGTCTGTCCATTAGTGCGTTTATCACGCGAGAACCACTTATCCGATTTAGGTGTATTTTTTTAAATTCATACATATATTCTTTGGCCATGTTATATAATAATAATAATAATAATAATAATAATACCCCCCGGATACCGGGCGCCCTCCGGGAGTAAGTAGCCTTGCTGTGGCATCCAGGCTCTGCCGCAGTCGACCCCTCTTTCCTAGGATACTCGTGGGAATTGTATGTCAAAGAATAATAATTATAGTAATGATAATGGAAGGGTGTTGCGGAGGCGGACCCCAGTCGTACAAACAGCTATAGCAACACCACAACAACAACAACCACAGACGACCCAAACAACCGCCTCAGCCGAAACTACTCCCGATAGTTTTACCAGATCCGACATTGTAGGTGATGGAAATTGCCTTTTTCGTGCAGTTAGCTTACACTTGTATGGCCACCAAAACCATCATGAGAAACTCCGAGAGGTTGCTCTAAGATATTTACAACAAAACTGGTCGGAACTTCACACATTTTCATTAATTGAAGTCGACGATATAAAAGACTTCAATAACTACTATAATTATATGAGGAAAAATGGCACCTATGGAACGAGCCTAGAGATACTTGCCCTCTCGGAAACACAAAATAGCAACTTTCATATCTTCTCAAAACAACGAAGAACAAGACATACAAAAATAACTTTTACGGACAGGCCAACAATAATAAGCACGGGAAAATACAACAAAACTATTTACCTTCTACTAACAGGCAACCCAATGTCGGGACACTTTGAGCTTCTGACACCACAAAACATTGAGAACATTCCAGACAACAGCAGACCAATAAAAGAAGCATCGGGCGAGCGACGTAACGGTCGAGGACGTCGCGGGAAATGGCAGCTCGACCAAAACGATGAAGACCAGGCAACCGAAAATGGACCTGCCCAAAGTGTTGTGCCGGCAAGTAAGCCGACACCCACCAAGGCGGGAAAGTCACAGCAACGCATGAGTTGCACCACAGGAATCAATGAACACGCCATGCGTTGCTGTAATGAAATCACACCTGACAAAGAAATCACTGACAAGAGAATCACTCGCCGCTTGGACCCACCACCACCAATCCCAAGCGCAACCGACGTAAATGCGGGACAAATACAACCACCAAAGCCAGGCCAAACCGCGTATGTTTTGCAAGGACAACATGCAACTACCAAGGCTGGCAAACCAAGACAGCGGTTAAAGTGGACAGATGAAATGAAATAAAACAGTGATGCGCTGTTACTACACCGCCACCAAACTAGAAACAGTGACATCAGGCTACAGACTGGAACTACACAGACTTTTCTTGACCGAATATCCACATCTGCAATTACTTGTTACAGAACAGAGAGTAATAGACCAAAAAAGAGTTATTACCAAGAACAATCGCCTCACACCTTTCGAATTGCAAACCATCAAAGATACAGTAGCTGCTGAACTTAACGCAGACCAAGTAGCTGCTGAACTGAACACAGACCCACTAAACAATAGAAACAGTAGAGCAGATACCGAACCAATCTCACACACACAACCACCCAGTCGAAAACAACAAGACCCACCACCCAGCAGGAGCATAACTCAAAATAATATTTCAGAGCAAATAGCAAGCACCACACGACACTCAACAACATCTATACAACATCACCCCGAATCACCTCTCATACAAACACTCAAAGCAGAAATGCAGTCACATCTAGCTCGATGGTCAGGCACCGACCCTACAACAAGAAATCCCATCCCTCGTTTAATTTTCAAACAGAGCACTCAAATGATCCTCAACACAATAAACAAGCACATAATACCACAGTACATAACAGACTTAAGCACGATCGAAGACATCCACACAATAATATATGCAGCAGCAATCACCACTATAACACAAAATAATCAAAAACTTCCACAACGACAAAGAGACCCCAACAGCAGAAAACCTAAATTTAAATGGCAAATAAGAATAGAAAACAAGATCAACAACATCAGAAGAGATCTGGGACACCTTACCCAGTTTATGAACGGGAACGCATCCAAACGTGTCACACAGGGTGTAGACAAGATCAAATCTAAATCTCTCAACCGAACACTGCCAGAAATCGTTGATACTTTGAAACAAAAACTATCCGTATATGCTGCAAGACTCCGTAGATACAAAGAATCAAACGAGAGGAAAGACACCAACAACCTCTTCCGAAGAAGCGAAAAACAGTTCTACCGAAAAATTATGTACAACGAGCAGACAGTAGTAACTGAACCACCAAATAAACAAGAACTCGCAGATTATTGGAAAACTGTCTGGTCAGAACCCAAACTACATAATAATAACACCTCCTGGATCAAAGCCGAAGAAGATAAACACAAACGTGTGACAGAACAAGAAAATTCCACACTAACTACAGAAGAAATTACAGAAACAATCAAACACACACACAACTGGAAATGTCCTGGAATAGACAATATACAAAACTTCTGGTACAAACAGTTTACCACCACACACGAAGCACTCACACACCAAATCAACAAAGCCATTCTACAACCACACACATTTCCCACTTTCCTTACACAAGGAATAACATACGTTAAACCCAAAAGATCAGACACAACAAACCCGTCAAACTACCGACCTATCACCTGTCTTCCAACCCTATACAAGATCATCACAGCCGCAATTTCCAAGAAAATAGAACAACACCTAACAGACAACAATATTATCACAGAAGAGCAGAAGGGATGCAGGAAAAATAGTCGAGGATGCAAAGAGCAGCTGATCATAGACAGCGTAATTATGGGACAAACCAGAAAAGAACACAGAAACCTTCACATCGGTTACATAGACTATAAAAAAGCCTTCGACTCCATACCCCACAGCTGGTTAATCAGAGCCCTAGAAATCTATAAAATCAACCAACACCTCAGGCAATTTCTAGCGCAAATTATGAAAACATGGAAAACCAAAATACGCCTAGAAACACAAACCGAGCGCATCCAAACAGAAGAGCTGTACATCAGACGGGGTATATTTCAGGGAGACTCGCTCAGCGCTCTATGGTTTTGCCTCTGTCTCAATCCACTCTCAAATATACTAAACAGAACAGAGCATGGCTTTAATATCAGACACCAAAAAGGGAATCAACATAAAATAAACCACCTCCTATATATGGATGACATAAAACTCTACGCTGCCACAAAAACACAGCTGAAAGAACTCCTCAAAATCACAGAAATATTCACCTTAGATGTCAATATGGAATTTGGTATAAGTAAATGCAAAGTGCTCCACATCAACAAAGGCCAATGGAAGTACCACCATGAGACAGAAACCATCAATAATGAAACACTCGATAACATGTTTGACAAAGAAACATACAAATATCTAGGTTTTCAACAAAGCACCAAACTCAACCATACTCACATCAAAACAGAGCTCAGAACCGAATTCAAGAACAGACTGACGAAACTTTTACAAACAAAACTCAACTCCAAATATCTCACTAAAGCCATCAACACGTTCGCTATACCTATACTCACATATTCATTTGGTATCATCAAATGGTCACAAACAGACTTAGAAAATATTCACATCCTTATACGGTCTCAATTCACCAAATACAGGAAATTACACCCCAACGCATGCAAAGAAAGACTTACCATCGAGAGAGGAAGGCAGGAGGAAGAGGAATTATAGACATCAGATCATTACACACAAAACAAATACAAGCACTCAGGAAATTCTTTCACACCAAGCAAACCAGCCTCCACACAGCAACAGTCAAAGCAGACAAAAACTATACCCCACTCGACTTATCCCGGGTAGACCACCCAGCAGATACACACAGTCACATCCAATTACAACAGGAAAAGATGAAAACGTGGTCAGAAAAAACACTACACGGAAAACACAGATACCACATAGAGCAAGACCACGTAAATAAAAAACAATCGTACACCTGGTTACGGGATGGGCAGCTATTCCCAGAAACAGAAGGTTTCTTACTTGCCATCCAGGATAAAGTCATATTAACCAGAAACTACCAAAAGCATATTATCAAAGACCCAACTATTACAGAAGACAGATGCAGAAAATGCCACCAACAGAAAGAAACGATCGAACACATAACAAGCGGATGTAAAATATTAGCCGGAACGGAATACACAGCCAGACATGACTCAGCGGCAAAAGTAGTTCACCAAGCACTAGCCACCACATACAAGCTCATAGAAAACACAGATCCCTACTACAAATATACACCAACATCCGTACTTGAAAATAAAGAATACAAACTCTACTGGGACATCAGTATCCATACAGATAAAACAGTCTCCGCCAATAGACCCGATATTACTTTTCAGTGCAAAAAAAGAAAAAGTCACCTATCTAATTGACGTAGCTGTCCCCAACGACACAAACATCCAAACGAAATACACAGAAAAAATTTCCAAATACACAGACCTTGCAACGGAAATAAAAAGGCTATGGAAACAAGAAAAAGTCATCATTGTCCCCCTCATTATATCAGCCACAGGCCTTACACCAACAACATTCACACCACACTTAGTACAATTAGGACTCAACACCAACATACACAAAAACATTCA
Organism: Pachyrhynchus sulphureomaculatus; assembly: GCA_019049505.1. NCBI lineage: Eukaryota > Metazoa > Arthropoda > Insecta > Coleoptera > Curculionidae > Pachyrhynchus > Pachyrhynchus sulphureomaculatus. The sequence continues at coordinate 103,576,008 of CM032447.1, forward strand.
GAAGTCAGTGATTTTGAAAACATGTAACATTGTCAGGTCATTTCTTAATACACAATGATAATGCGTTTGTGCTGACTTGGTTTCCGCCCGTCAGCCAAACATGGAACCACATTGACCAAATGTGAGAAAGAAAAACGATAATAATAATAATAATAATCCACAACCAAAATTCAAATGGCAAATAAGAATAGAAAACAAAATCAACAACATCAGGAGAGATCTAGGACATCTTACCCAGTTTATAAGCGGGAACGCGTCCAAACGTGTCACACAGGGGGCAAACAAGATCAATCTAAGTCTCCCAACAGAACACTGCCAGAAATCCTCGATACTTTGAAACAAAAACTATCTGTATATGCCGCAAGACTCCGTAGATACAAAGAATCAAATGAGAGGAAAGACACCAACAACCTCTTCCGAAGAAGCGAAAAACAGTTCTACCGGAAAACTATGTACAACAAACAGAGAGCAGTGACTGAACCACCAAACAAACAAGAACTCACAGATTATTGGAAAAGTATCTGGTCAGAACCCAAACTACACAATAATAACACCCCCTGGATCAAAGCCGAAGAAGACAAACATAAACATGTGACAGAACAAGAAAATACCACATTTAATACACAAGAAATTACAGAAACTATCAAACACACACACAACTGGAAATGTCCTGGAATAGACAATATACAAAACTTCTGGTACAAACAGTTTACCACCACACACGAAGCACTCACACACCAAATCAACAAAGCCATTCTACAACCACACACATTTCCCACTTTCCTCACACAAGGAATAACATACGTTAAACCCAAAAGCTCAGACACCACAAACCCGTCAAACTACCGACCTATCACCTGTCTTCCAACCCTATACAAGATCATCACAGCCACAATTTCGAAGAAAATAGAACAACACCTAACAGACAACAATATCCTCACAGAAGAGCAGAAGGGATGCAGGAAAAATAGTCGAGGATGCAAAGAGCAGCTGATTATAGATAGCGTGATTATGGGACAAACCAGAAAAGAACACAGAAACCTTCACATCGGTTACATAGACTATAAAAAAGCCTTCGACTCCATACCCCACAGCTGGTTAATCAGGGCCCTAGAAATCTATAAAATCAACCAACACCTCAGGCAGTTTCTCGCGCAAATTATGAAAACATGGAAAACCAAAATACGCCTAGAAACACAAACCGAACGGATCCAAACAGAAGAGCTGTACATCAGACGGGGTATATTTCAGGGAGACTCGCTCAGTGCTCTATGGTTTTGCCTCTGTCTCAATCCACTCTCAAATATACTAAACAGAACAGAGCATGGCTTCAATATCAGACACCAAAAAGTGAATCAACATAAAATAAACCACCTCCTATATATGGACGACATAAAACTCTACGCTGCCACACAAACACAGCTGAAAGAACTCCTCAAAATCACAGAAATATTCACCTTAGATGTCAATATGGAATTTGGTATAAGTAAATGCAAAGTGCTCCACATCAACAAAGGCCAATGGAAGTGCCACCATGAGACAGAAACCATCAACAATGAAACGCTCGATAACATGTTCGATAAAGAAACATACAAATATCTAGGCTTCCAACAAAGCACCAAACTCAACCACACTCACATCAAAACAGAGCTCAGAACCGAATTCAAAAACAGACTGACGAAACTTTTGCAAACAAAACTCAACTCTAAGAATCTCACTAAAGCCATCAACACGTTCGCTATACCTATACTCACATATTCATTTGGTATCATCAAATGGTCACAAACAGACATAGAAAATATTCACATCCTTATACGATCTCAATTCACCAAATACAGGAAATTACACCCCAACGCATGCAAAGAAAGACTTACCATCGAGAGGAAGGCAGGAGGAAGAGGAATTATAGACATCAGATCATTACACACAAAACAAATACAAACACTTAGGAAATTCTTTCACAGTAAGCAAACCAGCCTAAACACAGCGACAGTGAAAGCAGACAAAAACTACACACCTCTCGACTTAGCCCAGGCAGACCACTCAGCAGACACACACAGTCACACCCAATTACAACAGGAAAAGATGAAAACGTGGTCAGAGAAAACACTCCACGGAAAAACACAGATACCACATAGAACAAGACCACGTAAATAAAAAACAATCATACACCTGGTTACGGGATGGGCAGCTGTTCCCTGAGACTGAAGGCTTCTTACTTGCCATCCAGGATAAAGTCATATTAACCAGAAACTACCAAAAGTATATCATCAAAGACCCGACTATTGCAGAGGACAGATGTAGGAAATGCCACCAGCAGAAAGAAACGATCGAACACATAACGAGCGGATGTAAAATATTGGCCGGAACGGAGTACACAGCCAGGCATGATTCAGCTGCCAAAGTGGTTCACCAAGCACTGGCCCAACATACAGACTCATAGAAAACACAGATCCCTACTATAAATACACCCCAACATCCATACTTGAAAATGAAGATTACAAGCTCTACTGGGATATCGGTATCCATACAGATAAAACAGTCTCCGCCAATAGACCCGATATTACTTTTCAGTGCAAAAAAGGAAAAGTCACCTATCTGATTGGCATAGCTGTCCCCAACGACACAAACATCCAAGCGAAATACACAGAAAAAATTTCCAAATACACAGACCTTGCAACGGAAATAAAAAGGCTATGGAGACAGGAAAAAGTCATCATTGTCCCCCTCATTATATCAGCCACAGGCCTTACACCAATAACATTCACACCACATTTAGTGCAATTGGGACTCAACACAGACATACACAGAAACATTCAGAAGTCAGTGATTTTGAAAACATGTAACATTGTCAGGTCATTCCTTAATACGGAATAGTAATAGCGTTTGTGCTGACTTGGTTTTGGCCCGTCAGCCAAACATGGAACCACATTGATCAAATGTGAGAAAGAAGAACTTTTTGTAATAATAATAATAATCCCTCAGGGGCTAGGGGAATCCCAGGATTCTCCTAGTACGGGCATTGACGATCCCGAGGTACCTGAGTCATGTTGTGCTGTCTTGTGTTGTCCAGATTATGTGTAACAAAAACGCAATCTTAAGGTGTTTACCGTGCCGAGAAGATGAATGGCTCAGCGTTTATGAGTCGCGAACGGTTCCCCCGGATACCGGGCGCCCTCCGGGAGTAAGTAGCCTTGCTGTGGCATCCAGGCTCTGCCGCAGTCGACCCCTCTTTCCTAGGATACTCGTGGGAATTGTATGTCAAAGAATAATAATTATAGTAATGATAATGGAAGGGTGTTGCGGAGGCGGACCCCGGTCGTACAAACAGCTATAGCAACACCACAACAACAACAACCACAGACGACCCAAACAACCGCCTCAGCCGAAACTACTCCCGATAGTTTTACCAGATCCGACATTGTAGGTGATGGAAATTGCCTTTTTCGTGCAGTTAGCTTACACTTGTATGGCCACCAAAACCATCATGAGAAACTCCGAGAGGTTGCTCTAAGATATTTACAACAAAACTGGTCGGAACTTCACACATTTTCATTAATTGAAGTCAACGATATAAAAGACTTCAATAACTACTATAATTATATGAGGAAAAATGGCACCTATGGAACGAGCCTAGAGATACTTGCCCTCTCGGAAACACAAAATAGCAACTTTCATATCTTCTCAAAACAACGAAGAACAAGACATACAAAAATAACTTTTACGGACAGGCCAACAATAATAAGCACGGGAAAATACAACAAAACTATTTACCTTCTACTAACAGGCAACCCAATGTCGGGACACTTTGAGCTTCTGACACCACAAAACATTGAGAACATTCCAGACAACAGCAGACCAATAAAAGAAGCATCGGGCGAGCGACGTAACGGTCGAGGACGTCGCGGGAAATGGCAGCTCGACCAAAGCGATGAAGACCAGGCAACTGAAAATGGACCTGCCCAAAGTGTTGTGCCGGCGAGTAAGCCGACACCCACCAAGGCGGGAAAGTCACAGCAACGCATGAGTTGCACCACAGGAATCAATGAACACGCCATGCGTTGCTGTAATGAAATCACACCTGACAAAGAAATCACTGACAAGAGAATCACTCGCCGCTTGGACCCACCACCACCAATCTCAAGCGCAATCGACGTAAATGCGGGACAAATACAACCACCAAAGCCAGGCCAAACCGCGTATGTTTTGCAAGGACAACATGCAACTACCAAGGCTGGCAAACCAAGACAGCGGTTAAAGTGGACAGATGAAATGAATAAAACAGTGATGCGCTGTTACTACACCGCCACCAAACTAGAAACAGTGACATCAGGCTACAGACTGGAACTACACAGACTTTTCTTGACCGAATATCCACATCTGCAATTACTTGTTACAGAACAGAGAGTAATAGACCAAAAAAAGAGTTATTACCAAGAACAATCGCCTCACACCTTTCGAATTGCAAACCATCAAAGATACAGTAGCTGCTGAACTTAACGCAGACCAAGTAGCTGCTGAACTGAACACAGACCAACTAAACAATAGAAACAGTAGAGCAGATACCGAACCAATCTCACACACACAACCACCCAGTCGAAAACAACAAGACCCACCACCCAGCAGGAGCATAACTCAAAATAATATTTCAGAGCAAATAGCAAGCAAGCACCACACGACACTCAACAACATCTATACAACATCACCCCGAATCACCTCTCATACAAACACTCAAAGCAGAAATGCAGTCACATCTAGCTCAATGGTCAGGCACCGACCCTACAACAAGAAATCCCATCCCTCGTTTAATTTTCAAACAGAGCACTCAAATGATCCTCAACACAATAAACAAGCACATAATACCACAGTACATAACAGACTTAAGCACGATCGAAGACATCCACACAATAATATATGCAGCAGCAATCACCACTATAACACAAAATAATCAAAAACTCCCGCAACGACAAAGAGACCCCAACAGCAGAAAACCCAAATTTAAATGGCAAATAAGAATAGAAAACAAGATCAACAACATCAGAAGAGATCTGGGACACCTTACCCAGTTTATGAACGGGAACGCATCCAAACGTGTCACACAGGGTGTAGACAAGATCAAATCTAAATCTCTCAACCGAACACTGCCAGAAATCGTTGATACTTTGAAACAAAAACTATCCGTATATGCTGCAAGACTCCGTAGATACAAAGAATCAAACGAGAGGAAAGACACCAACAACCTCTTCCGAAGAAGCGAAAAACAGTTCTACCGAAAAACTATGTACAACGAGCAGAGAGTAGTAACTGAACCACCAAATAAACAAGAACTCGCAGATTATTGGAAAACTGTCTGGTCAGAACCCAAACTACATAATAATAACACCTCCTGGATCAAAGCCGAAGAAGATAAACACAAACGTGTGACAGAACAAGAAAATTCCACACTAACTACAGAAGAAATTACAGAAACAATCAAACACACACACAACTGGAAATGTCCTGGAATAGACAATATACAAAACTTCTGGTACAAACAGTTTACCACCACACACGAAGCACTCACACACCAAATCAACAAAGCCATTCTACAACCACACACATTTCCCACTTTCCTTACACAAGGAATAACATACGTTAAACCCAAAAGCTCAGACACCACAAACCCGTCAAACTACCGACCTATCACCTGTCTTCCAACCCTATACAAGATCATCACAGCCGCAATTTCCAAGAAAATAGAACAACACCTAACAGACAACAATATTATCACAGAAGAGCAGAAGGGATGCAGGAAAAATAGTCGAGGATGCAAAGAGCAGCTGATCATAGATAGCGTGATTATGGGACAAACCAGAAAAGAACACAGAAACCTTCACATCGGTTACATAGACTATAAAAAAGCCTTCGACTCCATACCCCACAGCTGGTTAATCAGAGCCCTAGAAATCTATAAAAATCAACCAACACCTCAGGCAATTTCTAGCGCAAATTATGAAAACATGGAAAACCAAAATACGCCTAGAAACACAAACCGAACGCATCCAAACAGAAGAGCTGTACATCAGACGGGGTATATTTCAGGGAGACTCGCTCAGCGCTCTATGGTTTTGCCTCTGTCTCAATCCACTCTCAAATATACTAAACAGAACAGAGCATGGCTTCAATATCAGACACCAAAAAGGGAATCAACATAAAATAAACCACCTCCTATATATGGATGACATAAAACTCTACGCTGCCACAAAAGCACAGCTGAAAGAGCTTCTCAAAATCACAGAAATATTCACCTTGGATGTCAATATGGAATTTGGTATAAGTAAATGCAAAGTGCTCCATATCAACAAAGGCCAATGGAAGTACCACCATGAGACAGAAACCATCAACAATGAAACACTCGATAACATGTTTGACAAAGAAACATACAAATATCTAGGCTTTCAACAAAGCACCAAACTCAACCATACTCACATCAAAACAGAGCTCAGAACCGAATTCAAGAACAGACTGACGAAACTTTTACAAACAAAACTCAACTCCAAATATCTCACTAAAGCCATCAACACGTTCGCTATACCTATACTCACATATTCATTTGGTATCATCAAATGGTCACAAACAGACTTAGAAAATATTCACATCCTTATACGGTCTCAATTCACCAAATACAGGAAATTACATCCCAACGCATGCAAAGAAAGACTTACCATCGAGAGGAAGGCAGGAGGAAGAGGAATTATAGACATCAGATCATTACACACAAAACAAATACAAGCACTTAGGAAATTCTTTCACACCAAGCAAACCAGCCTCCACACAGCAACAGTCAAAGCAGACAAAAACTATACCCCACTCGACTTATCCCGGGTAGACCACCCAGCAGATACACACAGTCACATCCAATTACAACAGGAAAAGATGAAAACGTGGTCAGAAAAAACACTTCACGGAAAACACAGATACCACATAGAGCAAGACCACGTAAATAAAAAACAATCATACACCTGGTTACGGGATGGGCAGCTATTCCCAGAAACAGAAGGCTTCTTACTTGCCATCCAGGATAAAGTCATATTAACCAGAAACTACCAAAAGCATATTATCAAAGACCCAACTATTACAGAAGACAGATGCAGAAAATGCCACCAACAGAAAGAAACGATCGAACACATAACAAGCGGATGTAAAATATTAGCCGGAACGGAATACACAGCCAGACATGACTCAGCGGCAAAAGTAGTTCACCAAGCACTAGCCACCACATACAAGCTCATAGAAAACACAGATCCCTACTACAAATATACACCAACATCCGTACTTGAAAATAAAGATTACAAACTCTACTGGGACATCAGTATCCATACAGATAAAACAGTCTCCGCCAATAGACCCGATATTACTTTTCAGTGCAAAAAAGAAAAAGTCACCTATCTAATTGACATAGCTGTCCCCAACGACACAAACATCCAAACGAAATACACAGAAAAAATTTCCAAATACACAGACCTTGCAACGGAAATAAAAAGGCTATGGAAACAAGAAAAAGTCATCATTGTCCCCCTCATTATATCAGCCACAGGCCTTACACCAACAACATTCACACCACACTTAGTACAATTAGGACTCAACACAAACATACACAAAAACATTCAGAAGTCAGTGATTTTGAAAACATGTAACATTGTCAGGTCATTCCTTAATACACAATGATAATGCGTTTGTGCTGACTTGGTTTCCGCCCGTCAGCCAAACATGGAACCACATTGACCAAATGTGAGAAAGAAAAACGAGAACAATCATAATAATCTATATCTATAATATATATAAAATGCAACGTTTCTCTGCCTGTCTGTCCGTTAGTGCGCTTATCCTTCGAGAACGACTTATCCGATTTACGTGATTTTTTAAATTTATACATATGTTCTCTGAACAGGTTATAAATATACATTTTATTATATCTATAATATATATAAAATGCAACGTTTCTCTGTCTCTCTGTCTGTCTGTCTATCTGTCTGTCCGTTAATGCGCTTATCACTGGAGAACCACTCATCTGATTTTCGGACTTTTTTTTTTTTAAACATACATATGTCCTCCCGCCAGGTTATAGGCTATATTTTATTACGATAGGTAGCATAAGGAATGAGCAGTGACGATAATAGTGAATGAAGTCGGAAAAAAGTTTGCCGCTAGCGCGTTCTCTTGCAATACACAATCTAAACCATTAAATATGGAACCATATTATGTAGCAGAGGATATCTATAATCTGTAATATATATAAAATGTAATTTCTCTCTGTCTGTCTGTCTGTCCATTAATGCGTTTATCACGCGAGAACCACTTATCCGATTTACGTGTCTTTTTTTAAATTCATACATATATTCTTTGGCCAGGTTATATAATAATAATAATAATCTATGTCTATAATATATAAAATGCAACGTCTCTCCGTCTGTCTGTTCGTCCGTTAGTGCGCTTATGACTGGAGAACCACTTATTCGATTTACGTGCTTTTTTTTTTAAAATATACATATGTTCTCTGGCCAGGGTATAAACTATATTTTATTACGTTAGGTAACATGAGGAATAAGCAGTGACGATAATAGTGAATCAAATCGGAAAAAAGTTTGCCGCTTGCGCGTTCTCTTGCAATACACTGCCTAAACCACTAAATATGGGACAACATCATGTAGCAAAAGATATCTATAATATATATGAAATGCAACGTCTCTCTGTCTGTTTGTCCGTTTGTGCGCTTATCACTGGAGAACCACTTATCCGATTTACGTGCTTTTTTTTTTAAACATACGTATGTTCTCTGGCCAAGTTATAGGATATATTTTATTACTTTAGGTGACATAAGGAATAAGCAGCGACGATAATAGTGAAGCAAGTCGGAGAAAAGTTTGCCGCTAATGCGTTCTCTTGCAATACACTGCCCAAAGCATTAAATATGGAACAACATCATGTAGCAAAGAATATAATATATATAAAATACAACGTCTCTCTGTCTGTCTGTCAGTCCGTTAGTGCGCTTATCACTTGAGAGCCATTTATCCGATTTACGTGTTTTTATAAATTTATACATATGTTCTATATAATTCGATATAAGCCTAGATAATGGGAGAGAAGGTAAGATAATGGGAGATAAGGAGAAATAATGGGAGATAAGTCGAGATAAGCCTCGATAATGGGTGATAAGGTGAGTTATGGGAGATAAGTATAAATAATGGGAGATAAGGAGAAATAATGGGAGATAAGCAGAGATAAGTCTATATAATGGGAGTTATGGTGAGATAATGGGAGATAAGGAGAGATAATGGGAGATAAGGAGAAATGTTGCGAGATAAGTCGAGATAAGCCTAGATAATGGGAAATAAGGTGAGATAATGGGAGATAAGTAGAAATAATGGGAGATAAGGAGAAATAATGGGAGATGAACAGAGATAAGCCTAGATAATGGAAATTATATAGAGATAATGGGAGAAATATTAGGAGATAAGGGGAAATAATGGGAGATATTTTATTACGTTGGGTAACATAAGGAATAAGCAGTGACGATAGTAGTGACTCAAGTCCACGCGAGCGGAGCCGCGGGCCCGGCTAGTATATAATATATGTCAAAATACGGGAAATAATGAACAGTACATTCTAAATCAGAAAAGAAAATAATACCAATAATAAACTTACACGTCGACATTAGGGACTTGTATTTGTACGGTATCAACAATTTGAGCAGGACGAAATTTTCTTTTTGAGGTTCGTAACATTTCCGTTGCTTGTAGTGGAAGATTCTCTTTCGCAGCTGCTGTTTTTATAGAAATAAACTCGTGTTGTTTAGTTAGGGTTTGATATGAATACGTGGTAGGTTGCAGCTCCCCTTCAATATTTTCCTTCAGCTGTCTTAGTTTTTAAAGGTCGTAACTGGACAAACTTCGTTAAATGGTTTCGATATACCATTATGAACTTGTAATCGCCATCCCATCAGATCGACTTGACATCTAGAGTTTAACTCCCCACTGATCACTGGTTTTACAACAAGACCTTTTTTAGGTGCACTATGTTTCATTTGATATTGTTTACATAAATTTAAATACAACATTACAACTTCATATGTAATATTTTTGTATTTAACTCGCATTTCTTTAAACATACATCTTCTTCCTCCATGATTCTGATGTGAGTTTCGGATAGTATACTGAACAATTCATTATTGGTAACATAATACTGTATGTTCGTTTCTCCCGATTTTAATGGCACAATTAACTTCTATTCATCATTAATTTTTAAAATGTCAAAACTTCTCGACTTGTCGTTTCGACCCCCACTAGAGCTTATCTGTGCTTGTAGACATATACCGGCGGTGGTTCGAATGTATAATAATTTAACCAAATATTCGGTATTTCACAGACGTATTTGGTATGTGTCGACAATCACCGGAGAATATTTACATTCTCTAATTTCGGTCTTTCACGGTAACATATATATTACACTGGTTAGTAAATTGATGATTCTGCGTTCCTTAGAAATTTTCACCCTTATTGAGTTTTCGGTGGTGCCGTTGTCTGCAATATACATTCCTGGGTAAATATATTTATTATAGTATCTTTTAGTTTGATGTGTCTCTTTGAGAAATAGGTCCCCCCATTTGTCGTACTTTTCTATCGGTTTTCGGATCATGTATTCGGGATCTTCGTATTCCTGTTCTAGAACCATTTGGTTCCTACTATGTTATGCTTTGCGGACGACCAAAGAATAATTATACAGGTATATTTATATTACTCCCTTAGACTATTCTAACTTCAAAGTCTAGACGTAACGATAAGTAGGAACTGATATTAAAAAGGGCACAGGCCCTAGGGAAAACAAAACAGCTAGGGCATGGACGAAATTATGCAGTTTCTAAAAAAGCGTATCGCAAACTATATACTAGGCTAAAAAAAATATTTTACAGTATATTAATGGAGAATATAAAATATAATATGTATGAAAAGAGGCAGAAAAAAGGATTGAAGTACCTATTGAAGGATAATAGAATGGCTTATTGAGGATGAATATCAGTCTTTTGAACTACAATAACAATCTGGATTCCGAGAGGGTCATTGTTTGCATTGTGGTAACAAATAAACCAAAAGGAAGTGACAACGATCAGACAAGTTCACCAAATTTTTCTAAATCTGGCGAAGGTATATGATATTACACTTCTATGGAAATCGTGGTAACGTTGAAGAGAACAATATAAATATATCTTAATAAGAGCCGTTCAACACACACAAACGTTTAGGTCAAAACTAAAATTATAAAGCCGGATTCTCGGATAACTTTATAATCTTTTTCCTGCTTATGCTCCTTAATGAAAATACCTATAACTGATGATTAAACACTCTTAATTCTTCATTTGGCGGATGATCAAATAATCAAGTAGCAAATATCAAAGATTATATCGAATTTATGACCAATCGACCCATCAAATAATATAAAAGATGGTGGATAAATAAACATAAAACGAAATATATGAATTATTTAGGATTTTAATCCCGAAGAGTAAAGATACCTGAAGATGGCTTGTGCAATCGTAGGCGGAACGTAACAAATTTACTTTAATTTGAGAGATTTTAATCTCAACAACCAGGATTTCTTATTTAATCAAAGCTTCCTATGGTCGCGTAAATAATAATAAGAAAAAATACAGGAAGGAGAAAAAAATAGGGAGTGTTTAGAATTTACTGCCTTAGCCAAAAATTATTTCAAAGGAAAAGATAAAGCATTCCATGGAGGTATATAGACCATATCACATTAGTAAAGAAAAATTTAGAGATAAAATGAATGTAGAAATCGAGAATACCCAAGCAAAGATTTAGAGAAACTATCAAAAGCCACATGGTTCCGAAAATTTTAAAAAGCTGTATCTGACGTTATAAATCAGAAATATACATAAAACGTTGTATGATATATATATATATATATATATATATATATATATATATATATATATATATATATATATATATGTATATATATATATATATATATATATATATATATATATATATATATATATGTATATATATATATATATATATATATATATATATATATATATATATATATATATATGTATATATATATATATATATATATATATATATATATATATATATATATATATATATATATATATATATATATATATATATATATATATATATATATATATATATATATATATATATATATATATATATATATATATATATATATATATATATATATATATATACACATATATAATCAGACAATCAAACACGCAACAAAGTAACATACAAGCGGAACCCCAGGAACAACCTAAAAACAAACCTAGAATCACACTCATAAATCCAACGAACGAAATAAATCTGGAAAATCAAAATGTATACAGTGTGTATGGCAATTATAATGAGGCCTACAAAGGACAAACCAACAGAAAGATATCCGCAAGGCTTGAAGAACACAAACTCTAACATTAGTTAGCGACAGGCCACAAAATCTATTTTTTGCTCCAAGCAAATATCCACTGAACTATGCTACAAAATAAAACTATCTAAGAAACTTTGAAATTCGTAATAACCTTTAATAAAGAATTTGGAATTTTCCTACATCCGCATCCGGTTCGGCTAGTAAATTGAAGACAAATAATTTGTACTATACCATTACAAATTAAACTAATTAATATCCATATAGGGTCCCGGTCGGATTTTGTTTGCTTTTAAATTAGTCATATGCTTGTTAACTATTTTTTTAGTAGTCAGAAAATTACTAATATAATTGTTTAAGTAAATATGGTTATGTATCAGTTTTGAATTATAACCGATTATGCAGATAAAAATTATGTAAGTCTTATCACTTCTTACTTAAAAAAGTACGTATGTGCCTACAATACAATAAAGAGCTTAGTTTAATGTTTTTAATACCATTTATAAGGTCATCGTATCTAGAACGTGCTATTCGCAAAGTATACCCTCTCCAAAAATAAGATGATGCTTTCGTGATTATGAGAAACCATAATTTAGAAAAATAGGAGACTCAAAATTATTTACAGTTGAGTTAAAAGCAAATCGGGAATAAGTGCACTCAAAAAATTTATCGGCAAAATATTTCTTAAAGCTAATACTAAATCGCAAAATGATTTCATTCGATAATGAAGTTGTTTTTAAATTTTTGAAGGAATATAAAGGTATCACATTATATAAAAGAGAGTAAGGAAATGATCCACAATATCATATCTAATTTATATTTAAAATGAGAAAAGTCGGGAGCAAGAAAGAACTCTCTTATTAATATTCTTTTAAGAGTACTTTTCTTATAATTTATCTCTCCCTACATGACTTTTTCTCATTTGATTGAACTAATAATCTTACATAATAGGAACAGTTAACAACCTTCAAAGTAAAGATAATTTCTTTAAGTCTTTTCTTGGAAAGGCCATAGTCCACTGAAGATAGCAATTCACGATCCGAAAGTTCACCGAACGAATGCTCTTGCAAGATTTCTTTTATTTATTTGACATTTTATCATTAAGAAGGCATGTTTATTTAGTCTCAAGGAGGCCCTTTCGTACTGCCAGCGAATATTGCTTCGAGTATACAAATAGCTTTGGTATCCCGTTTTTAATTAATGAGGTAATTGGATTGGACTATTTTATAATACTTAATATCTACCTCAATGGATGAATATGAAATTTTTGAAAATTTGAAATATAAACAACCTCTATATATATTTGTTAAATGTCGAGTGAAGTAAACTTAAATCTTGTAATTCAGATGACCTGAAATTTTCGTAAATTAAAAGATTTGCAATATTATGTAGTGAAAGAATATTTAAATGATCGTATGTTCTCACAAAATTAATAAACACTAATCTAGAAAACGTTCACAGAATCACACAAGATGTAGAACTGCAGTAAATAAGACACTGAACCAGCAATATTTAGGTCATGGCTGATTAAAAAGTTTAACGTTAACCGTTTCCTTACAATTATGAAGAACTTGTACAATAGACCTATAATATTCTAGATAGAAATTTTACTATATCACACATTACTATATATCATCTGTTCATGTTATACGCACTCTCTTTTCATACTTAACACAAAAAATAAAGAATACAACTTACTTAAACTGGACAATGTGTCGTGTTACGAACTAAAGGTGTCTTCCTTTACAAACTTCTTGAAATTTTAGTTTTTTATATACTAGATACTAGATAAATTATTAAAGGTGATTTTCGTTTAATTTATACCCTGTGGAGAATATACCGGAATTTTTTCAAAATTTTTTAATCAGTACTTTTCGAGATAAGGGGAGGGACAGCGATTTTTCCTAATTTTTTAAAAATTTTAAAGAAAATACAAAGCTTTCATTTGACACCCCACTCGATGACCTGATAATTTTTTTTTCACTTCCGATTTCACCTTCCAAAACTAACCCCTTAAGTTAAAATTTACCTTTCAAAACTACATCGCTCTGATGAGGCCATGAATTCCTATATTAGTGTTAAATTTCAACTTTCTATGTTAAAAGATTTCGAGGAAAATGGGGTGTGACAGACAGGCAGGCAGACATACAGTTAGACGGACAGGCAGACATCGAAGTGATCTTATAAGTGTTCCGTACGAAACACTCAAAATGAAAGAAAATACCAGTCATTAATTAAAAGGCAAATGAGTAAGTTTACTTCGTAGCATTTTTCCTAAAAACTGATCTATAATTGCGTATTGAAGTTTCAGACATTTCGTAAGATTAGTCAGTTGATAGGAACTGTCGGCGTAAAGAACTGTTTCGCTGCGACTTTATCAGCTAGACATGTCTTTTTGGTGGATCTCTTAAATCAACAGAAATACTGTTATGATGTATTTGTAGAACGGTCTTAGAAAAAGCACAGCTATCTGGGTGTCGGCTTTTTTTTGTGTCACATAAATTGCTGATCTAAAGAATATATACTACTTCCAATAGAATAGTACTCATTTAGTGATTTTGCATCAACAATATAATCTATTATTGTGTACATTATATATAGGACTATAAAGAAAAGTATGCTTCTAACCGTCTTCCATACTTACAATAAAGTACTCGTTTACGTATTTCTAAGGACACATGAGAAAATTCGTGTCTATTTATTTATGAACGTGACAACCAAGGTAGCGGTAAATGCATTGAAAGGGACTGTCATCCGATTTAATGCGATATGTGACTAAAAGCGAAAACATCGAAAACTCCGTGACATAAATATAAATGGCACACGTTTTAACTATCCCATATCATTTACATAAGGTTTTCTTTCTAATTTAATGTTATCTAAAAATTACTTTTCAATATGAAATATGAAACTAGATTTCTTAGCATCTGACCTCCAGGAAACAATAACAATGTGCTAAATTATCCCCGTCAATGTGGGGCAAGTTCTAAATAAAAATATTAATTGCAATTGGTTCCGCCAGTGAGACTGCACAGTCAAGCTATATCCAGTTATTTCTGGTTATAAATGAGTGCAACATCATTTTATCACACTATAAAAAAAAGGCAGTGAGAAGATATTTATAGTAACTAGAATTTGGCCGAATTAACCATACTAACAATTAGTCTCACCAAATGCTGGTTGTTATAAACATAGTCTCTGAGTTCATTGTATTTAGTATTGTAAACTTGATTACAAACCTAAATAACCCATTTTCCTGAGTTTATTGAGATGCCAATTGACCGAACTTGGCCAAAAAAATATTAATGTCTAAATTATTAACTAACTAGTCTGATTAAAAGTAGGAGAAAATAAGAATACTTCTTTACTAATAATAAAGTTTATATTATCATTATTTATAAGCTTACAGAAAGTTAATCTTGGTAATCCACTAGTGATAATTTTCGTTTAATTTATACCCTGTGGAGAATATTCCAGAATTTTTAAAACTTTTTTGATTAATACTTTTCGAGATAAGTGGGGACAGCGATTTTTCGCAATTTTTTTAAAATAATACAAAGAAAAGTGTGTACAAGTATTACATTATATAGATTTTTGAAGTCGTTTTTTTGTAAGCTTTCATTTGACGTCCCACTCTATGACCTGATAAAAAAAATTTTTTTCACTTCCGATTTCACCTCCCAAAACTAACCCCTTAAGTCAAAATTTATCTTTCAAAACTACACGGTTCCGGTGAAGCCATGAATTCCTATATTAGTGCTAAATTTCAACTTTCTATGTCAAAAGGTTTCGGGGAAAATGGGATGTGACAGACAGGCAGACAGAAATACAGACAGACAGACAGACGGAAAAACAAACAAAGTGATTTTATAAGTGTTCCGTACGGAACACTAAAAATGAAAGAAAATACAAGTCAGTAATTGAAAGATAAGTGAGTGTGTGTGAGTGTCTGTTAGTGTGTCAAACACTAGGCTAAAGAAGGGCTCAGAAACGGAAAACTAGAAGAAGAAACAAACTCCCTTATTTCCTCCGCACAAGACCAAGCTCTTCGAGTACAAATACTAATAATAAAGATTTACAATGATGGTAAATGTAGATCCTGTAACAATAGAGAAGAACACATCGGTCATCTGATAGGAGATTGTTCCCAACTAGCTAAACGAGACTACTTTAAACGACATTAGAATGTTTGCAAGCACCTCCTCTGGGTGATTAGCAAAAAATTTATTAGGAATATTGGGCGTAACAGGAACAAACATGACATGTAAATTGGCTGATATCAGCAAATATGCCGGATCTAATATAAACAATTATAAAAGCAATAGTTGCACCGTACTGGACGTTGCTGTCGCATGCGGTAATGGTGTACGCAACAAAGGAAGCCAAAAATCTTTCAAATCTAAGGATCCATTCTCTGCATAATTTTTGTTACTAACAACTCACGAAAAAGTACTTATTGTGTAAACTACCGAGTTGTAATGATTGGCTTAATAGACTAAGAGGGCGACCCGAAATTTTGGCTTGTTGACTACCAGTCTGCCTAGTTGTTCATTCGGCTTTAGGACCTAAAAAACGTCGATCCAAAAACGGACTGTCATTTAACCATATAAAATCAATAAACTTAGTTTGTTCTTGATAAAATAAGAGGGAACCTGCAGAAGGCAGACGTCGCTAATACCGGAGGACGAAGCTTTTTCCAGCCAAAAACGGCCGTTTTTCGACTTTTTGTATAAATAAGACTGTAAGTCCCAAGTTTTTGGTCCTACGCGTCTGCCCAAGTTATTTTTCGAAAATTTAGATCCTAGTTAATAAAATATCACGAGGGCAGACGCCTCGCTTGTACTTGAATCAGCCAAGGCATTTTTAAAGTTCAAAAAAAGAACGAAATTCTGATAGTATTGACGCTATTATAGATTCTACATAAAATTCCTACCGGATGACTGAAATTATTATTAGGCTACACTGTTAAAAAAATTTTAGATGAATATTAAAGTATTTATTTAAAATTGAGTATTTACTAGAAATTTCGAATAACATACTTTTAAATTCTAGTATAAATTCAAAAAAATCAAATAAAATAATGCTTGAAAACTCAAATATATATATATATATATATATATATATATATATATATATATATATATATATATATATATCAATCGGTTTTATAACGTCTTCCGTCTTCCGATGCCTAATTTCCACTCCTTCCGGTTTCTCCATCCCTCCTCCTCCAGATCTCTCTCTAGTACTTCCTTGTTGCTTTTTTTTTCCCTGAGGGTTCCAATTTAAAATCTTTTTAGGTAGTCGGTCTTGTGACATTCTCTGTACATGTCCGTACCATACCAACTGTTGGGTTCTGATTTCGTCCACTATAACGTGCTTTATTTCTAAAGCTAGTCTTATCGTGTCATTTGGCATGCGGTCTTTTCTGGATTTTCTGGCTGCTCGTCTCTAGAAATCCATTTCTGTAACTTTTAGTATTTTTTTCTGTTCTTTCCTTCAATTGCCACACCTGGGAGCTGTAAGTTATTATACTTTTCACTATTGAGTTCTAAATTCTCTTCTTATTTTCAATGGTTATATTTTTGTCCCATAGTATACTATTAAGCATTGCAATCGCTTTTCTTCCTTGGATATTCCTCTCGAATATTGCTTCTTTCAGTGTTCCGTCCCTAGATATTCTCGTTCCCAAATACTTATAACTGGCACAGTGTTTGATGGTGTGTCCTGTGGCCAGTTTCAAGTTCTGCTGTTGTCCTCTGACGCACATGTACTCGGTCTTTTTAATATTGACTTCTAGTCCCATTTTTCATATTCCTCCATAAGTTTTCGTGTCATGTATTGCATATCATCGATGTCCTGAGCGACTACTACCTGGTCGTCTGGAATGATAGCGTGGTAGTATCGTCATCCAGTGGTAATCCCATACTGCTGCATTTCCTTTTCCAGTTCTTCAGTGCACTCTCCAAATAGATTTTAAATAGCGTTGGGGATATACAGCAGCCATGTTTGAGACCCTTTGTGACCTGGAACCCTGTTGTTATACCATATTTGGTTTTCATACTACTTCTTGCGTCTTGGTATAAGGATTTTATGGCTTTACTTATTTCGGTGCTTACATTACTCTGTTGTAGTGTTTCCGACAATCTCATTAGGGGCACGCTGTCGTAGGCCTTTTTTAAATCAACAAACAAGACATGAACTTCCTGATCAAATGCGGTTTTCTTTTCTAGGATTTGTGTCAGTGAGAAGAGATGGTCTATTGTGGATCTTCCTGCCCTAAAGCCTGCCTGTTCTTCGGCTCCTGAAAACTCAAATAATTGTTTGAAATTTCGATTGAAAATTTAGAAAATACTTAATTTTAAGTAAATACTTCAAAATTTTATGTAAAACCTATAATGGCGTCTATACTATCAGAATTTCGATTTTTTTTTGAAGTTTGAAAATGTGAACAAGCGAGGCGTCTGCCCTCATGATTTTTATATTAATTATTTTCTAAAAATAACTTGAGCAGACACGTAGGATCCAAAACTTGTGACTTACGGTCTTATTTATTCAAAAACTCGAAAAACGACCGTTTTTGTCTGGAAAAAGCGGGTCCTGCTTTGTCCTCCGGCATTGGCAGCGTCTGCTCTCTTATTTTATCAAGAACAAACTAAATTTATTGATTTTATATGGTTATGGTCCATTTTTGGATCGACGTTGTTGGGTCCGGTCTCAGCGGCGTCTGGCCTTTGGGGGGAGCTCGACTTTTTGAGTGTCAACAAATGTTACGGTACTTGATGCAAGTGGTTAAATTATAGTCCATTTTGGATGTAGCTTTCAACGTTAAATGCTTTTATTCGACTCGCCGATAGAATGAACAACTAGGCAGATCGTTAGTTGACAGGTCGAAATTTCGGGTCACCCTCTTGATCTATAAGTTATTCTTTAGTATGAGAAAGTTAAATTCAATGATTATTTTTGAACAGAGTATCTGTAAGGGATGTACTACATAAATTACTATACCATTTTTTTTAGATATTTATTTTTATTACAGCCGAAGTTTTTTGATAACTAGTAATACCATCTTATTAATTAAAAATATTTAATAATTTTAAAAATATTAAAACTTAAAAAATTAAAAAAAAATTAAGATTATAAATTAACGTATTTACTATAATAGTCTCGAATTTTAGTTTATTACCTTGTAGATATTTCAAAGGAGACGCATTGTGTATCTAAGAATAAACAATATTCATAGAGATATTTTCATAGTGTTTTTATATAAAAATTAGTAAATAAAACTTATCTATGTACACGAGACCTGTCGTCTATTATTATTTATAAATTACTCAAGAATTATATCGAGCTGACATTGTACTATATTTTATTGACTTTACAAATAAACTTTACTTAAAGTAAAAACATACGATATTGTGTAGATTATCTTGTTAGTAGACAGGTGTCAGTTTGCGTGTAGGTGAATAAACACTACTTTTTTCTTATTATTCTTTTTAGGTAAGTCTATATTTCCATATTTACTAATACACTAATATGGAAGGAGATAACAATCTGCAATGAACGACAGTACAATACACATTTTTCGTAACTATGAAGACAGTATATTTGTCTTAAGTGGTTGTAAACACGGGCTGTTAAGTAGTGGTTCCGACTTGCCGATAGAAATAATATATATTTATATATATATATATATATATATATATATATATATATATATATATATATATATATATATATATATATATATATATATATATATATATATATATATATATATATATATATATATATATATATATATGCTAATACAATCTCTGCAAGCACTATGTACATTATTGCTAATTAATTAACTGTTAAGAGTATATTAGTATTTTTCCTACGAAATATAACCAGTAAGCTTACCTCGAAGTCTTTTTTCTAAAACTTATCTATAAAGGCGTCTTGAACTTTTTAGACAAGTTTAGTCAGTTGATAGGAACTGTCGGCGTGAAAAACTGTTTCGCTGCTCCGAAGTCAAGGCCATCAGAGCCGGAGTCCCACAAGGCTCCGTCCTCTCCCCCCACCTCTTTAACATTTTCACAGCCGACATTCCCAAATCGGATCAGACCAACCTCCTCCTTTATGCTGATGACACCGCCATTATCACCCACTCCAGAAGTAGCTGCCTCATCACCAGCAGACTTCAGCGCCACCTCGACACTCTGGATCTCTGGTTTGACCGCTGGAGGATCAAACTCAACCCCGCCAAGACACAAGCCATCGTCTTCTCCAAGGGCAGCGGCACTTCTCATGGACATCTTCAACTCCAAGGCTCCCGTATCCAATGGGCCAAGACCATCAAATACCTGGGCATCCATTCCGACCGACAACTCGTATGGAAGGACCAGGTCTGCACTGCTACCAAGAAGGCGAAGCAACTACTGGGGAAACTCTACCTCATCCTGAACCGCTCCAGTAAGTTGCTCCCCCGAACCAAGCTCTTAGTATACAGTTCCGTCGTGAAGGCAGGCCTCACCTACGCCTGCCCCACCTGGTGCCAGCTCTCCAGAACAAGGAGAGCTCAACTTCAAGCAGTGCAGAACAAAGCCCTGAGGATGATCACGGGAGCCTCGTGATTCATGAGGAACCAGCAAATTCACAGGGACCTCGGTGTGCCTACCGTAAAGGCACACATGAGGCAAACACAACAGAAGTTCCTCGAGAAGGCGTCCCAGTACCCCAACCCGTGCATCAGGGACGCCTTCCGACTCCCACCTCAAGTCAACCGCCAGTTCCCTAGACCGTCGACCCGCTGCTGCTGCTCTCGGACGAAGACGATGACCCCCCACGCCCACCGTAACAAGAAAAATGTCATTCTAGGTTAAGTTTTAATTTAGTCCTAATTTAAGTCTTGATGTCCTAGCTTCAGTTAGCATAAGCCTTAGTCTAAGGTAGCTTTTAGTCTTAGTTCTAAGTCCTAGCACTCCATGTATATATAAAAAACACATTTCCTAGGTTAAGTTAGTATAGGACCCCTATTGTAAGAACTTAGGTTAAGATAGAATAAGTTAACATTTATGATTAGAATAAGTATACTTTTACAATTATAAGAAAGAGGCTGTCTCTATCTTAGATTCAATAAAGACAATGACCCGTTTCGCTGCAACCTTGTCAGCTAGACTTGTCTTTTTGGTGGATGTCGTATTTGTAGAACGGTCTTAGAAAGAGCACAGCTATCTGGCTGTCGGCTCTTATTTGTGACACACAAATTGCCGATCTAAAGAAGACGATATTTATTACTTCCAATAGTATAGTATTCATTTGGTGATTTTGCATCAACAATATTATTTATTATTGTGTATATTATGTATACGACTATAAAGAAAAGTATGCTTCTAACCGTCTTCCATACTTACGACAAAGTGCTCGTTTACATATTTCTAAGGACATGAGAACATTCGTGTCTATTTATTTATGCACGGGACAACCAAGGTAGTGGTAAATGCACTTGAAAGGGACTGTCATCCGATTTAATGAGAGATCTGACTAAAAGTGAAAACATCGAAAACTCTATGACATAAATATAAATGGCATACGTTTAACTATCTCATATATATCATTTACTTAAGATTTTCTTTCTAAAAATACTTTATTTATCATAATAATTCTATGTATGTAACAATGTGCCAAATTATGCCCGTCAACATGGGGTATGTTATCAATAAAAATATTAATTGGATGGGTTCCACCGGTTAGTTCATTCAAGCAATATCCAGTTATTTCTGATTATAACTGAGGGGAACATCATTTTATCACACTGTAAAAAAAAGACAGAGAGAAGATATTTATAGTAACCAGAATTTGGCTGAATTAACCATATTAACAGTTAGTCTCACCAAATTCTGGTTATAAATATATTCTCATTCATTGTATCCGGTGTTGTAAACTTAATTGCAAACCGAAATAACTCATTTGACTGAGTTCATTGAGATGCCAATTGACCGAACTTGCCAAAAAATATTATTGTCTAAATCATTAACTAACTAGTCTGATTAAAAGTAGGAGAAAATAAGAATACTTCTTTACTAATAATAAAGTTTATTATTATTATTTATAGGGTTTTACAGAAAAGTTAATCTTGGTACGATCGAGACGATTGACTTAATGATTCCTCTTTGTCTTCTTTGAGATCTTTTCGAGGTGTTCTATCCATTTGATGATTTTTATAAACTGCACATTTAACATACGAGTAGTTATATTTTTGGTCTTTATATTTTTATTAAATCTCCATATCTCTAGCTCTGTATATTTCTATTACTAGTTTTGATTTTTGCAGACTATTAAATTCGTTTTAAATTTAGTTTTTATTCCCAGTATTTTGTTTTATCTGCAGGCTCTTCTATATTTAACTACTTATGGTATGACTCCTGTTCTTCTTTTGATTGTTCTAATGCACTGTTCCATATATTCTTATGCTAATTTTGTTTTTTCGGACTCTAGTGCCTTTGTCACTGCATTCTATATCGACTTTATTATATCTAATTATAGGGCTTTGGAATCAGCGTCTAAGAAGAAGGACTTTAGATTTTAGTCTAGGCTGTTTTTAAATAATCGTTTTTAGTGTGTCGTACGGAACACTTATAAGATCACTTTGGTATCTGTCTATCCGTCTGTCTGTCTGTCACTCCGGATTTTCCCCGAAACTATTTGTCATAAAAAGTTAAAATTTGGCACTAATATAGGAAATGATGGCCTTATCAGAGCCGTATAGTTTTGAAAGTTAAATTTTGACTCAGGGGGTAGTTTTGGGGCGTTAAATCGGAAGTGAAAAAAAAATTACCAGGCAATCGAGTGGGATGTCAAATGAAAGCTTGTAAAACCCGACTTCAAAAATACATCTAATGTAATAGTTGCACACACTTTGCTATATATTATTTTTAAAAAATTGCGAAAAATCGCTGTCCCTCCCTTATCTTGAAAAGTACTGATCAAAAAATTTTGAAAAAATTCTGAATATTCTCCATAGGGGGTAGACTGAACGAAAATTATCACGAGTGTATTACCTTTAATAATTTATCTGATATATAAAAAAATTAACGTTTCAAGGTCATCAGTTTTCAGTAAAGATTGGCATTCTTCAAATAGTTCAACAAATGACCAAAAAAAACTTATGGATTATAAATACATTAAATTCAATACAAAAAATTAATGATCCGTCTTACTGCTAAATTATTAATATTGTTCTGCGCGTATCTTATTTTGTTCAGGTTGGTTTTCTTCAATTATAAATTAGTATTAAACGTGCTTTACACGCTTTTTATTAATTAAAATAGTATGTAGAATTCTTTGAACCTCGTAGTTCCCCTCTCGGAACTGATTTTATGGTTCTTTAAAATTTTTGAATCGCGTGTAATATTATGTGTTTTTTTTTTGTTTCATAAAGTGATAGTGACTTTCGATAACTAATAAGGTAAAATTTAACTAAAAACTCTATTTTTATATTTGTTAACATTGAAACAACTAAATCAATGGTTTTTTTTTCTAATATAAACTAAAGTTTTTATATTTAAATTAATTTTCCAAGCCGAAATGACCAGTTGATTTTTGTGTTTGTTAAAAAAAAAATATATTAGAATTATGGCTTACTTTAATGACAGCACTGAGAGTAAGCGCCTAGTAACCGCAAGGTCGCTGGTTCGATTTCGTCTAGCGGTAGGATGATGTGTAGGGGACAGATAGTAGTTGTAGAAGTACAATACCGCTCTTGGTACGTCTACTCCGCATGTTCTTAAAAAGTACAAATGTATATTTCGGCATCTGGGCAACGCTGACGAATATCAATTACCTTCTTGTCGATTTTTCAATGATACAATAAAAAAGTTAATCCTTATTAAGGTCGAGAGATTATCGATAATCGAAAACAGACCCAGATAATCACTTCAGTTTATTAACATAACAGTTCTGTAACAGAACATCTCTCCAAAATTATCCTTATTTGTCTCAATAGAGGTCAATAATCTAATCATGACAACATAATTCCCGACGTCAAACCTTATTTTGATAATCTTCGCTGCAATATCTGACAGGTATATATTTTTTAATATTAAAGGATGTTCTAGACAAAATTGAATTAAAATTAAATTAATTTTGTGTTTATTATTTACACATTTAAAATAAAATCAAAGGTTTCATCTCAAAAGCGTTACGTATCGTACTGGAGAAAAATGGAGATCAGATTTATAATAGGTGTCTCGAAGATAGCTTAATCCATCCAAAATTGTGCCCCAAAATGGGCGTGAACCAATAGGATTTCCGTGTAATAATTTGTTATTGTATTTGTGCGATATTTGACTTATTTTTGAAGAAAGGCAAACATACTATACTACCTGGCTTTTGGAGCTATCGCCTGATTATTGCTTGGGGTGAATTTGTAAAAACCTATTGGAGGTCATTGTCTGCCATAATATTCCTAAATTTTGGAAAAAGAAAATATTGTTACTGTAATTAAAATTTTATTTTCTAACTCACTAGTTATAATATTGTATCCTTTCAAGTGCCATAGCATAACAAATTCTGCCTTACATCCTGAAAATTTTATGTCGGGGTTGTTTCCGAAATCTTAAACTGTATAGCTTTTTGAAAGTTTTATCATAAATATAAGCAGACAACAAATAATTACCCAGCGACATATTCTTTTCGTTCTCAAAAATTTACAAGTTTATATGGAAGACACTTGTGTACTCGTCAATGCTATGTCTCTCTAGGCCGACCACAAATTATTCATTTTATTTGGATTTTAAATTTCTTATGAAGTTTTAACTAGTAAATAGATGTTACATGAAAAAAATCTATAACTTGTAAAAATGACCTAGATCACGTGACATACTCTTCGTACTAAATGTACTAGTACAACAGTACGAGCAAATGAATAAAGACGTCTATGTGTACCCCATCGATGATAACAAGACTTTTGACAAAATATGTTATGACCATCTGATTCATCTTCTTAAGAAAATAAACGGCGGTACAATTATTTCAAATCTCCATTTTAATCAAAAAACGGTTGAAAGAATTGAAGAAACCGACGCTGAAAAAATTGAAATTAGAAGAGAAGTCTGACAAAGATATGTGTGACTTTGTGACCTGTATTCAAAGAAAACCATGCGCCGAGGAATGACATTGCTCATCAGTAACACAAGATATGCTGATCGTACAACTACAAGATATGATCATTCAACCTATACGACCTGCAAATATTAATTAAGAAAGCAACTTTAACGACTAGAGAAACTGAGTAAACCAAACATAAAAAAACAAATATAGTATATCTAAGTATCAAATCAATACCGCAGACAGCAGGAGGTCGTTCAACTTAACAAAGACCTGGAAGAAATTTGAGGTGACAGTAACCAAGTGGAATTTAACGCTACAAAAACCCAGGCGGCAGTTTTTTCTAAAAAAGTTGCTGAACCCTACATAGTTATGTCGGGGCACTCCATTCCCCTAGTATCGTCACTCAATTTGATGGGCGTTAGTTTGGGAGCAAATATGTCCTGGCATGAACATGTTGCAGACATAGCAAGGAGAGCTTTTCAAAAGTTGGGAATATTATTTCGAACCAGAAAGCTTTACACTTCACAACAACTGTTAATTAGTAACAAAGCTCAAATTCGATCAACTATGGAATACTGCTCCCATGTTTGGGGCTCCGCCCCCAAACATACACTGCATTTGTTGGATTCTGTTCAGAGAAGAGCTGTTCGTCTGATTGGAGACCCGGAACTGACCGGCGGCCTTGATTCGCTGGAATATCGAAGAACGGTTGGCGACTTGAGTCTGTTCTACAAGTATTTTCATGGAAAGTGTCCGAAGGATGTAGCCCGCTTAATTCCTCCCAGAGCGGTGTATGTTAGAAATACACGTCGCGCGAATACTTCACATCCGTATGAGGTTCTGCTTGTTAATCCGCGTATAGCGCTTTTCAAGCAGTCTTTTATATGGAGAACATCATCCCTTTGGAATAATCTGCCCATGGCTGTGTTTCCCACCGAGTACAATTTACAGCGATTCAAGAACAACGTGAATCGCCTTTTTCCGCACACACGCCGCTCTTGGAGCGCTTTAGGGACTTCCCTGCAGCACGTGTGCTAGACCCATAAAAAAAAACAAGATAATGGGCATATCCGTGTAAACTATCTTATGGAAAAAGTTAACGGATACAAGTCTCTAGGCACAATTATAAACAATAGCAATGACTGGTTTGAGGAAATAAAAGTCAGGATAGAACAGCAAGAAATTTTTATGAGGTTGGAATGAGTATAGAAGATAAGTGAGTTATGATGTGCTGTTAGTATTACTCTATGATATGGAGGCTTGGGCGTTAATGATATTGGGAAACTAGATATTCGAAAATCGGAGGCATTTAAGTTATGGTTGTACCACATATTAATAAAGGTTAATTAGGTAGAGCAAATAGAAACGTAGTATGAAGAAAAAGAATTGTAATTATAGTAGAGAAACGAAATTAAATTCAAAGGTGAAGAAAAGTAGAAATTAAACGATATTTAAGATTACGGAACTTGCTAGACTGATTTAACTCAACAACAAAGCAATGATCTAGATCAGCAGTCTCGAGATTACTTATAGTCCTGATGATAGTCAACATTCGTAATAAAGACAACATGTTAAGAAGGAGATATCCTGTCAACGTGGGTATCAAATTGGGCATTTAAAAGTTAATTAGTTGCAGCAACCAGTTGCTGCAACGTTCTTGCATCTCTTCACATTCATAAAACACTCATTAACTAATGAAAATACCTTCCTATACAAGATCTTATTGTAGCACTGAATGTTTTTTTTAGTGTTCCGTACGGAACACTTATAAGATGACTTCGATGTCTGTCTGTCTGTCCGTCTGTCTGTCTGTCTGTCACACCCGATTTTCTCCGAAACTATTTGTCATAGAAAGTTAAAATTTGGTAATAATATAGGAATATAGTTTTGAAAGTTAAATTTCGACTTAAGGGGTTAGTTTCGGGGGGTGAAATCGGAAGTAAAAAAAAAATTTTTTACTAGGTCATCGAGTGTGGTGTCAAATGAAAGCTTGTGAAAACACGAGTAAAATATATATATATATATATATATATATATATATATATATATATATATATATATATACATATATAATGTAATTCTTGCGCACACTTTTCTTTGTATTATTTTTAAAAAATACCGAAAAAAATCGCTGTCCCCCTACCTTATCTCGAAAAAAACTGATCAAAAAATTTTGAAAAAATTCTGGAATATTCTCCAAGGGGTGTAGATTGAATAAAAATTATCACGAGTGCATTACCTTTAATAATTTATCTGGTATATAAAAAAAAACAAAAATTTCAAGGTCATCAGTTTTCAGTAAAGATTGGAAGCAAACTTTGTTGAAAACTCATTTGGGGTGTGTTTTGTGAAGTCACTGATCATTTTATACCACCGTAACAAAATTTTTTATTTTAAAAGCAATCAACGTACGGAACACTAATTGTGCAAATTCAACTTGCACTTGACCGGTTTATTTTTACTTGTTTAGATATTTAGACTGATTACTTCAAAAACTTTACTGGATATAATTAAGTGCTTGCAAATTATTACGTGATAAAAATACATTAATACCCAAAGCTTTTCATAAAGGTTTCAAATATATTACTGAATATACTTACAGATTTAACCTGGAAGACTGCTTTTGTTTTGTTGTTCTTAGTTAACTAACCAACACGGTATTTTTTAAAAATAATTTATGTTTTTGGTAGAGTTTATTCGTTCAATATCCAGTCATACATTTCAATTCTTTCCAAAATATCTCTCAATTTGATATTGGTATATTTATAAACTCAGTAGTCGATTAGGAATTTAAAACAGTTTTTTTACCTTTGATGTACTTTTTCAAAACTATCTTTACTTTTTCGTACGAAACTGATATGCTTAAAATCTTTATATAAAGCCCTTTTATTCGGTACACAACTTATATGTTTTAAAAGTTCTTATTTCTCTATGTTAAACAAAATGACTATTGACTTTAGCTATATTAGGTTTTGTTATAATAATTGTTAGAATAATAAAATAATTTTTTGTGACGTAATTTTTTCGCGCTGTACCAGATGTACAAGTATGAAATGAGGATTTTTTTTAAAAAAAAAACATGTTAAATTCGCTGCTTCATAGCTTGTTATACATTTTTCCTATCTTTCGGGCAATTTGTGAATACTACGCCAGTAAAAAAATCTTCCCCTTTTGCTGTGAACCATTCATCGACCCATTTTTTCACATCTTCGTACGAACGGAAGCGCTGCTCCATCGATGCAAACAAGTGGTAATCGGAAGGAGCCAAGTTTGGTGAGTAAGCCGCATGGGGTAGAACTTCCTAGCTGAGTGCTTCCAACGTATCGCGAACTGGTTTTGCCGTATGTGATGAGCAATGTCATGAAGAAAAATGACTTTATGTTGCCTCTTTCGGTATTCTGACCTTTTTTCAAGCAGCGAACGGTTCAAATCGGTCAATTGTTGTTGGTAACATTTAGTATTAACCGTTTCCCCAGGTTTTAACAGCTCATAATAGACCACGCCCATCCGGTCCCACCAAACACAGAGCATCGTCTTTCTGCCAAAGCGATTCGGTCTTGCAGTCGATGTGGATGGTGTGCCTGGGTCTACCCATGATTTTTTACCCTTGGGATTCTCAAAATAAATCCACTTTTCATCCCCTGTAACTATACGATGCAAAAAACGACTTCCTTTTGTACCGAGCGAGCAAAATGTCACACGTGTTTTTGCGCTTTTCCATTTGCCTGTCGTTCAACTCATGTGGTACCCATCTACCGGTCTTCTGAATCTTTCCCATCTTTCGTAGCCGATTGGAAACAGCTTGTTGATTAACGCCCAATTGCTCGGCGAGTTGTTTTTGTGTTTGCGAATCATCTTCGTTCAACAATGCTTGCAATTCCACATCTTCGTATTTTTTTGGCGGTTTTCCACGTTCCTTGTCTGCGACATCGACGTCACCACTTTTGGAACGCCGAAACCATCGTTCACATGTATCTTGCGTTGAATCATGTTCACCATAAGCTTCTCGAAGTAATCGGTATGATTCAACAGCAGTTTTCTTCAAATGAAAATAAAAAATTAATGCTGTCCGCGAATGCTCTTTATTCGGTATAAATTTCGACATATTGAACACAACGACATTATGCACACACTTTTCCAATTTATTACTCGTGCGCATCTGACACTTGTTGATGACACAACATAATGGCGCAGTGTCAAATCTTTATAGCATAAACTGCATTGGTGCACCATCCGTTGTCTGAAATCCGCATTTCATACTTGTACACCTGGTATATTATTCCTTGTATGAATTTACAAACATGACATGAAAGTTGCATACATATGTAGTCCATTAATAAATATAATACCCCATTGGACGAGTTTCTTAGCAATAACCTGTTCAATATCTTGTTTGAACAAACCAGGAACGGAATATATGTTACTGGTATATTTCAATACTGATTTATGAAAAAACATTAAAACTTATCATTTCTTTATGTTGTCGAAGGGTTATTATTAGAAATTATAATAGGAAATTGGCACTTCAACTGTTGATTCGTTATTTATCTTAAAAAATAATTGTAAGTGGCTTAAACAATTTATTTTAAGTTATCGTGTGAATTGTCACCATGCCAAGGAATACCATAACAGTTGAATTAAATGCTCTACCTCAGTAGAATGAAGACAGCAAGAACTAGAGATGGGCGATAATTGATTTTACCTATCGATATTCGAAGGTAATTTACTTACCGATAATGTTAACTTATCAATATATCAATCTTTACTGATATATCAATAGTACACTCAATCCTACTGGTTAACGGTCTTATTCTGAACTTCTTGCTTACCACGAACCTCGACGGAGACCAACCTTTTACTTCTTCAATTACCTCATGAAGAGCTTCATGGTTCGACTTTATTTACTCATCCCTTTCCCTCAGTTTCCTGATCCAAGAGGCCCCTCTACCAACAACATGCCGTCGGCAATTTTTCTCGAAGTTGGGTGCCAGACGTTTCAAGTCCGACTTCAGATATGCGGACTACCCTAATGCTGTAATGCACTATCTTTATCGTGAGTTTCTTCACCAACGCCATGTGTTTTATAGTATTGTTTGATTTTTTAAGAATTTGTCAACGTATGTTAAATGACAACATGAAGTGGTATGTCGCTTAGTCAAATATACTTAAACAAGTGTACTAAACTGCTGGGGATCGAACGCGAGACTTTGGGCACGATAAACCGAAACTATACCATGGAGTCAGAGCCGCCACTTACTTAAAAAAAATTCGTTAATTTATTATTTAAAGTTAGCCTTCTTTATTCATATACCTAACAAAATATGACTAGTACGTTGTCGCTGATTAGTAGCGTGTGGTTCGAATATTTGGGTAAATTTCTGTTAAAGCTGAATTTTTTAACTTGAATACTTTCATTCAATTATGCATTGAAATCTTTCCATTTTTCCAATTACTTACTGTAGTTCCTATGCGAAAAATAAGAAAACCTGGAACTTTTCCTTCAATGTTGCGTTTTTTTAAACATTAATGATCTTTTTTCATGATATGGCCAAAAAACTTAATGATTTTTGTTTTGGGTAAATCTTGAAATACGTTGCTGGACATTGAGCTCTGATATAAATGAGTTGTTGGTCCGTTGTGCGGTCCACGAGATCTTAGCATTCTTCGCCATCAGTACATTTCTGTGGCATCTATTTTTTTTATTTCCGACTTTCTCAATGTCCAGGACTCACAGCCATATGTGAGAATGGGAAAGACAAGACAATATACCAGTTTGATTTTCACTTGTTTGGATATGTGGTTGTTTTGCAAGATTTTCTTGTGCTTTTGCACAGCAATTTTTGTAGGTGCACACCTACGACGGATCTTCCTCTCTAATGTACCAGCATTACTAATTAAGGATCCCAAGTACACATATTCATTAACAACTTCAAGGCGGTCAATTTGTTTGACATCTGGTATGTTGTTATTTTGCCTATCGACAATCATAATTTTGGTTTTATTTATATTCAGTTTAAGTCCAAGTTCTACGCTTTGTTTTTCTACCCTCTTAATATTAAAAATAGAAACAAGTAATTCTTAGTGATTTAAGTCATCTTCAAAACTTAATTCTTCTTCAGTATAATTAATATTTAACATAAAAGAAATTACTAGCTAAGGTTTGTTTACAAACATTGTAACAACTCGAAAAAGACCGTAATTACATTTATTTGTTAAGATTTTTAATTGTTGTCAAGAAATATGTATTTTTTTTTTAAATTATTAATTGCTCGTACGGATGAATTTGATTAGTTAGCGCTGATCAAAGTATCAGTAATATATTCAACTCTTGTTGTCTAGTATAAAAGTATCTTTTGGTAACCAGTGAATCTGTTTATTAGAATCAGAAAACTGTACACAGAAACTAGCCTGAACTAATATGAAGCTAGAAAGTTTGTAAGAAGATATTGCGTACCATGTTAGACATAGAATGATACGAAATCATAGGTCAATATGGTTGCGATTAACCGGTTACTATCTGATAGAAGCAGAGAATCGGGAGATATGATCAGGATCCAATTAAATTATATTTTAATTAAGCTTAGTAGTTCAGATTTCCAGTGAAACATTTTTCGGGACAGAAAATATTTGAAATAATGATAACGTAGACAGAGAATGAAAAGAATTAATTTTTGATGCTCAAAAGCAAATCGTCTGCGATTATTGATTTAATCGGAAAAAAGAAGTCAAATCTAACAACAAAAAAAAGATAGTCAAAAAAGGTACTCACATTTCGCTCAAAGCGCGTCATGTATGTTCGTCTAATCAGTCACTATTTTCAAGTTTCACCTCTTAGAGTAAACGTCAAGACATGAGTCCTATTTATTCATTTTTATAGCCAATTTGGAGAGATAATTTCCATATCCTAACATTTATTCTAGAGTTGAACTAAAATGAAAATCTATTCACTGCACATCAGAGTAAATATGAGGGTTGTATGATAAGTACCTGGCCTCGGCCATAGATGGTGCGACTACTATTTAAAAAATTATTCTTTTCGTAAACATAACCTTTCACAAGAATTCCGTCAAATTTTCAAGTCGCTGCATGTTTTAGTTTGTAAGTGGCAGCCATTTAAACTTTTGTGATTTTACAACACTGGAAAAAATTGAATATCGGGCAGTGATAAAATATTTGTTTTTGGAAAAGAAAATAATAAAAGCGGAACTGAGCGAAGTTTATGGGGACTCTGCACCTCTGTAATCGACCATAAAATAGTGCATGTATAAGCATTTTTGATGAAAACATCCAGGACGTCCAAATAAGGTTACTAAATTAGAAATAATTGAAAAAATCCACGATATAGTGATAAATAATCGAAGAGTGAACGTGCGTGACATTGCTAAGACTGTAAGCATTTCAATTGAATGGGTCCAGAACATTTTAACAACTCATTTGGATATGAGAAAGCTTTCCGCAAAATGGGTGCCGTGATTGCTCATAATAAACACGCAGGTGTGTCGACTTCAGAAGAATGGTTGGCGATGTTAAAGTGCAATTGGAATGATTTTTGGCACCAGAGACTTTAACAGTCCAGACAGTGGATTTTCCCGGACGAACCGGCGCTAAAGAATGCCAAGGCGACTTTATCGGCCAACAAAGTCATGGCCACAGTGTTTGGGATGCACGCGGCATAATCCACGTTGATTACCTTGAAGCGGGTAAAACGATTAATAGAGAGTATTATGTCAACTTATTGGATCGTTTCAATCATGCTGTGAAACAAAAACGTCCGTATTTGGGAAAGAAAAAAATTCTCTTTCATCAAGACAATGCACACGTGCACACTTGTGTCATCTCCAAGGCAAAATTTCATGAGTTGGAATACGAATTGCTTCCACATCCACCATATTCGCCAGATTTAGCCCCCAGCGATTATTTCCTATTTCCGAGTGTTGGAGAAATCGTATTTTTTAAATGGGATACAAAAGATAGAAAAACGTTGGACTAATTTGATCGAGCTAAAATGAGACTATGTTGAAAAATAAAATAAATTTTACACATAAAAATGTTTTTTTTTGTTGTCAAAACCAGGTATTTATTATACAATCCTCCTAAGCAATATAAAAATAAAAAAGGTCAACTTAGAGCGGATCAGGATAGGCTGCAAGTAAACTAGAAAAAGCTGAAGATCTTATAGTATGGTGACCGTGGCATAGTAATATATCAATAAATTCACTATGTATCACTACGACATTATTTAAGTTCCAAAACTTATATCTATAGGCAAATTTGCAAGGAAAAATATTTCCCAGAAAAATTAGCAACTTAGCAAACGTCGATTAGAAAAAGAGACAAGATTAAATCCATAGGAGAAGATTTTAAGAAGGAAATGAATAACAACGCGGTTTCAGGTATATCCGAAAAACTAGCAGAACTTATAATAGTGAAGGTGATAATTTGCAAAGGTTCCAGCGGACTATTTAAAAGGACAGTAGACATGGACTATTTAAGAGGACAGTAGTTATACACAAAAATCAAAGGACAAGAAAAAAATCCGAAATTTTTAGGTGATTTTCAAGAAGCTGTATCTCAGCGAAAAATAACCGTAGAGCAATAAAAAAAAACAATTGCAGTTTCAAGTTTCTAGTTTTCAGATCCTGAGTTCAAATATTTTTTTTGATTAACAGTTTTAGCGTAATTATAAGAAAACCACCGGACTTCGATAAATTCTTTAAGTTATTTCACCTCAGAACTCCTTTAACCTCTTTTTATCCTCTTTAATTTGAGCGGTCCAAAAGCCTTGTACGATGATTTTTCGCGAAGTTATTGTCCTTTAAAGCAAAAATGACACTTTTGACCTTGGCAATTAATTACTCGGGAATTATTAATCGTATAGAAAACTCAAGTAGAGTTTTGAAAACTTCAAAATATTCTCTACAAAAACTTATTGTTTTTTTTTTATCAAAAAATTTAAAGCGAAAAAGTGAATTAAAAAAATTCTTAAAAAATGCCTATTTAGGAATTTCACTTAACTTGGCATAACTTTGCAAATAATGGATAGACTAAGCATATTTTTCTTTTTTCTTCAACCTCAAGATATCCCCAAGAAATCCTCAAAATTTCAAATTGCTGCGATTTTTTTTTCATTGTGTTCCGAATGAAATTGTCAATTTTGCTAAAAATCAGTTAAAGGATAAAATCTCCATTTTTTATTTATTTTTGGAGGTTGAAAATGGTTTTTTTTGTGCAATAATCTATACTTTTAAACAGAAAATGTTAATTATTGAAAAAAAAAAAAAAATGAAAAAAAAAAAATTTCAAATCGAACTGAACTAAAAAAAATAACAATGTATATTAGGATCAGCCTATTTCCACATACAACAAAATGAAAAATATCCACCATGGTGACAAATTTATTGACTTGCATATCAGGTTTCCCCCTGGTTAACAATAGACAATAATTTTGTTAGTTAAATTTACTTATTGTGCTATTATATAGTTTTTTGATAAACAGGTAGTATTTACATGAAGTATTATCTAAAGTATACAACAGAGGAAAATAAATATCTCTTTAAATATGTAACTCTTAAGAAATTTTATCAGTATTATTATTATTACGAACAATAGATGAATAATATGCCTTCTATTAGAGTTAAGTGATTTTATTGTATTATAATACATTATTCATTAGTTACCGATTTACTATTTAATTTTTTAGATATTTTTGATAAAATTTTATACAAATTATCTCCACAAAATATATGGATGTTGGACATACATGCTATTAAAAATCTTGGCAAGTCATATTCCATAATTCAAAATATTTTATAGAAATAGCTTTACCAAAACAGCCTTTAATCCAAGAAAACAAAGAACTTTTTTTATATTTATTCAGGAATCAAATGTATGGAATAGATATCCAACGATTTAATAAATTTTTTTGACGGATGAGTCAGTTTTCCTAAAGTTAAAGTTGTTAGTAGAGGACGCGTTCAGCTTTGGGCTAAGGCAAATTCTCAAGTGATATGAGACATAAAATACTCTGGCAATCAATCTCTTCGGGTTTTATGCGGTACCTTGAAAAATAAAGTAAATGCATCAATATTTTTTGATAGGAATTTTAATGGAGAAACAGCATTCTATTAAATAATACGGAAAGTGTTGAAAATGTAGTACCACATCATAATAGAGAAATAATTTGGCAACAATACAGTGCTCCATTACACATTATTTTCGCAGTAACTTAATTTTTAAATGAAACTATAAACTGCTCTCAATATCGAGTATCCTACCGATCACCAACAGAGAAGCGACTACACAGCGTAAGATTTGGCACTACAAATCTGATAAATGGGAAGAACTTATGGAATATTTTTGAACTTTCTCCTGGTTAGACGTTTGTTTTATATTCGACGACCTATCCGACTGCGCTAAGAATATTTTCGATGTTGTTTTGGTTCGTATGGAAGCTTACATTCCTCTTTCAAAGAAATACCCTTCCAATGACTTGGTTCGACCGAAAATGCAAGGAAGCTGTTGCTTCTAAACGTCTTGCGTACCAACCGTGAATACCCTAACGTCATAAGTCGTAACATTTTCGTTTGTATTTAGTTTTACTTGGAACAGATGCATTAAATAATGAACCAAGACAAGACAAACTTCTTGCCTGCCCTAAAAATTTCATATTCTTTTGATCGGTCCATTAGTAAAAATGTCACTGTATTCACTATACCACCACTCACATAATCAGATAATACTATTGCAACGACACCTGTTGAGAAAGCCAACTTATTGGCTGAACTCTTTGCTTCACATTCTACTGTTAATTTCCAAGCAACCGCACCGCACACTATTCCCAATGTGCAGTCAAGGATGCCCGATATTGCCTTCGGATAACATGTAATAGAACGTAGACACCAAAAAAGCTTCTGGTGCTTATGTAAAATCTGCCATAGTGCTCGAAAAATGCGGTAGTAAACTAACACAAGTTTCCTGAAAACTTCTTAACTTATCCTCTACTACCATTATTTAAATTGAAACACAATAAAAAACTAAATGAATATATATATATATATATATATATATATATATATATATATATATATATATATATATATATATATATATATATATATATATATGTAGTAGCAGAAAAGTTTGATAGATTCGTAGTAGTAGATTTTCAATTTGAATTCAGTTGTAATATGTGGAAAGGCTAAACCAAATCAAACAATGTTTACTTATAAAGAAAACTCCTCGAAGATTTGTCTCTTATTGTAGAGCCTCAAATTCTTTAGTATTTTCGGTTATTAAATTGTAAAAAAATATAACAATTTTGTCCAACTTATATATAACACGTAGGCTGAAAAGTTTTTGGTCTAGCCACTTAAAACAATTTTTTTTTGCAAAATTCGACTTTATTCATCAATATAGCCTCCTTCAAAAGCGATACAATCAATCCAACGCTTTTCT
This sequence comes from Pachyrhynchus sulphureomaculatus, assembly GCA_019049505.1. Taxonomy (NCBI): domain Eukaryota; kingdom Metazoa; phylum Arthropoda; class Insecta; order Coleoptera; family Curculionidae; genus Pachyrhynchus; species Pachyrhynchus sulphureomaculatus. Next base: position 103,613,007 of record CM032447.1, read on the forward strand.
ATCATTTCTATACCTTTCTTGTAGAAGGATTTATCTTTGCCTTCAAAATAGGCCTCAGTTTCGGCGATATCTTTTTCACTGGAGCCAAATCTCTTTCCCGCGAGCATTTTTTTGAGGTCTGCGAATAGATAATAGTCGCTGGGGGCCAAATCTGGAGAATACGGTGGATGAGAAAGCAATTCGAACTTTAATTCATGCAATTTTGCCATCGTAACCATTGTGTGACATGGTGCATTGTCTTGATGAAAGAGCACCTTTTTCTTGTTAATTTTGGGCCGTTTCTTTGCAAATTTCGCCTTCAAACGTAGCAGTAACTTTATATAATATTCGCTATTGATCGTTTTTCCCTTCTCAGCATAGTCGATGAAAATTATTCCATGCGCATCCCAAAATACAGAGGCCGAAACCTTCCCAGCCGACTGTTGTGTCTTTGGTTGCTTCGAGCGGCTTTCACCGGCTGCTGTCCATTCAGCTGACTGCAGATTTAATTCCGGCGTGTAGTGGTGGTTCCATGTTTCATCCATTGTCACATGAAAAAATCCTTTTTATTGCGCTTAAACAGTTGTTTTTGGTCCACTGTTAGCAAATGTTTTATTCATTTCGAACAGAGCTTTCTCATACCCAAATGTTTATGCAAAATATGACCAACACGTTATTTTGTTATCTTTAGGGTGTCAGTTATTTCACGCAATTCACCTTACGGCCATCCAAAACAATTTAGTGGATTTTTTATGTTTTTCGATGTAACCACCTCATTTGCGTGTCCAGAGCGTTCAGCATTATTTGTATCTGTACGACCGCATTTAAATTCAGTATACTAGTAAATGATGAGTGATTTTCTAATGGCAGAGTTTTCTTGACACTTATCAAGCCATTGCTTTGCTTGAACGGCATATTTTTCCATCAAAAAACAGTGTTTAATCAATACGCGAAATTCGATTTTTCCCATTGTTTTGAAAATATCAAAAGTAACGTGACTAAAACCACTGTAACTTGTAAACTAGTCTAATTTTGGATGGTTGTAGTTTCTACTTGATGGAAATTCATTATAAATATATAATAAAAGACTGTTTTTAGTCAATTTCCACTGGTTTTTTCTTTGCTGGTGTTGTGAGTTTTAAGATTTATATACTTAGGTGTTATTTGGTTTTGGAGGCACTGATTGAAAAACCAAATATTTTGCGTAGTTGTTGCACATTTTAAAAGTAACTTGAAGTAGTTTGAAGCTAGAAAGCTTATATCAGCTTGTTTCAAATTTTGGATGGTTGTAACTTCTACTTGATGGAAATTCATTATAAATATATAATAAAAGACTGTTTTTAGTCAATTTCCACTGTTTTTTTTTAAACCAGTGGAAATTGACTAAAAACAGTCTTTTATTATATATGTAAACTAGTCGTCGAACTGTCATGAAATTTTGACAAATATTGTTTGAAGGTTGGTACTTCCTAAAAATCATATGGATTTTTTGAAAAGGGCGACATCTATGTGTCAGACCAAAAACTTTTCAGCTTACGTGTTAATAATTATTCTTAATAATAAAAAGCTTCTAACAATATCTGGGAACAATTATTTATGTGCTATGCACACAGACCAACCAGAATATCCCGGTGTCATTACTGACAGAAGTCTCACCTACAAATATCATTGCCAAACCACTGCAGCTAAAGTCCAGGAACAATATTCAAAAAAAGCTATGTAGCACCAAGTGGGAGAAAGCCCAAATGTTTTGCGAACATATGCCAAGGCACTGTTCTTTTTGGCTGCAGAATATGCCAGCCCAGTTTGGAACCAGTCTGTACATACAAAGAGAGTGGATGCGGCTCTGAATCAGACGTGCTGTATAGTGTACAGGCTGCATGAAACCGACCCCAATACATCTGCTATATACAGCTTCAGGCACTACTGAACCGAACATTCGGTGAGCCTCACAGGAATACACAATTCAAACAAAGGTTTGTTGAACGATACGTGATGTATGGGGTAAAAAACTCGCCACCCAGGAGGCTCGACTATCTTTCTTTTCACATACAGACAAATAATCACCAGAATGGGGTCCAGTTCTTCAGGATGACCCGACTGAAATAAAACTGGACTGAATAACATGGAGGACTCTCAGTAGATTGAGGACTGGCGTTGCTCTAGTAAAGGCAAATGTAGTTAGATGGGGCCTCAACATGAAAGGTGCTAACGTGGAGAATGATAGACAATCGAGCACCTATATGTTTGTACACAATGTTGAATTACGGCTACAACCGATGACCTATGGATTGGAAACAAAACTCCTACTGACTTTGCCCAATGCTGGTCAAGACGCTTACAGTTATGATAGTCCGGACACGAAAAAGTAAAGTACAGTCTGTCAAGTAAGAATGTGTCTGCGATAATTCATTTTTGGTAGATGCGATTCTAGCGATTCAACAAAAAATCGGTAGAGGGAACCTTTGTCTACGACGCATTTTAGTAAGTACGAGGCTGGTTTGAAAAGTCCGTGCAAAAATAAAAACTACTTATGTGTTTGGAGTAAACCTTTTTTATTTTTCGACATAGTCTCCTTTTAGGCTTATACACTTCGTCCAACGATGTTCTAGTTTGTTGATCCCTTCCGAATAATAGGATTTGTCCAAGTCTGCAAAATATCCATTAGTGTCTGCAATCACCTCCTCGTTTGAATAAAATCTTTGTCCCGCCAGCCATTTCTTCAAATTGGGGAACAAATAGTAGTCCGAGGGAGCCAAGTCTGGAGAATAAGGGGGATGTGAAACGAGTTGGAATCCTATTTCCATTAATTTTGCGACCACAACTGCTGAGGTGTGTGCTGGTGCGTTGTCGTGATGGAAAAGGACTTTCTTGTGGGCCAATCGCGGGCGTTTTTCTTGCAGCTCGGTTTTCAAACGGTCCAATAACGATGAATAATATTCACCTGTAATAGTTTTACCCTTTTCCAGATAGTCGATGAGGATTATCCCTTGTTTAGATTGTTGTTTGGTCTCAGGAGTATAGTAATGTATCCATGTTTCATGCACAGTGACGAAACGATGCTTAAAGTCCTCCGGATTCTTCTGGAACAGCTGCAAACCATCCTTGCAACACTTCACACGATTCCGTTTTTTGGTCAAGCGTGAGCAATCGCGGCACCCATCTTGCGGATAGCTTTCTCATGTCCAAATGTTTATGCAAAATATTATGTACCCGTTCAGTCGAGATGCCCACAGCACTAGCAATCTCACGCACCTTAACTCTTCTGTCATCCATCACCATATCATGGATTTGATCAATGATTTCTGGAGTCGTAACCTCCACAGGCCGTCCAGAACGTTCAGCGTCACTTGTGCCCATATGGCCAGTCCGAAAATTTTGAAACCACTTATAAACTGTTCTAATCGAAGGTGCAGAGTCACCATAATGTTTATCAAGCTTCTCTTTAGTCTCCTGAGGCGTTTTGCCTTTCATAAAGTAATGTTTAATCACCACACGAAATTCTTTTACGTCCATTTCTTGAAAATCACTCGACTTCCTTGATTCACACGAATGCCAAACACAAAGAAATAGACCAATATGGCTGAAACTTGGTGTACGTTCATTCAAGAGATGCTACTAACTAAACATGACCTCGATACGCTCCGGTGGTGTCATCTCTCGGACTTTGCACGGACTTTTCAAACCAGCCTCGTATCAGTCGATTTCGAACTTTCGTCGAAATCACGTAATCCAAAATGAGTCACTTATTTACGCATCGGTTCGAGGCAATGTTTCTTTGTTCCCATTCAAAGGGGTCTAAAATGACACATTCCGCTGCCGCCAAATATATTAAAAAGGCGGTATCGTTGGTAAAGAAGTGGGTAAATGTCGACGACTTGCCAAAAAGTGGCTCGGTAGGCAAAGTCATACCGAAAGTCGAAAAAAAAACGAATCTTGTCTTGGTCTGCGTCAAGGAGCAGCAAAATTAAGAAAATCGGGTTTGAATGTGTCCCATGAAACTATTCGACAATATCTTCGTGGTCATTATATCAGATTCCGAAGAACGTTGAAGAAACTTTTGCTGGGAGAAAAAATCACGTCGCGAAGCGGCTCGCTTGGGCCCACGATAAGATAACAGAGTGGTCCTCACAATAGTCGAACGCCAACCATATTAAAAAAAATTTAGTCCCTTGTAAAGAGAAAGCTCAGAGAAAAGACTCGCGAGATTCGAAAAATGCGGTATGCGGAAAATCTCGTCGGCAGCATGCTTCGAAGATGCCAGGTGATTATTGATGCAGGAGGCAATTGGACAACTTACTAAAGTAATTGCGCCATTGTTAGCACACCAAAGAATACATTGCTGACAAAAAATGTTCTCGAAACACATTTTTTCATGAATATGAGTGGTTACATTCTTACTTGACAGACTTTATGTGCTATACCAGGAAAGGTTTGCAAGATCCGTACTAATCTGCTTGTTATGCATAGTATGTACCACTTTCCGGGTTTGGCAGATAAATAACTGTCTTTAAAATTAATTTATAAGACAAATTGGGAAAAATTAAATGACAATTTTACATGTGAATAATAACTATATCTGATTTTTTGTATTTTAAATCTATTCTTAAAATTCAGAGTGAACTTATTGTTTATTTTTAGATTTACCACTGCAAATCAATAGATATTTTATTGAATATAAATATACCCCGTGGAAACTTTTGCAGACCCTAGTATTTACAACTTACAACTTATTATATTTTGATATCAAAAATATTTTTCCTATTTTTTAATTATTAAAGGATAGTGTTCGAACATATCAGTTTTATCGATATAGAAGTTAGAATAATACTTGAAATGCTTTTATATTCTTAAGAGTTACGTTTATTTTAATTAGGATATTATCATTCTTTTATTACGGTGATACTAATAAATATGGTTTCAAAGACGTAATTTTTTTAAGTGGGAGTGCAAGGTTATTAAGTATGTAAACAATTTTGTGAAGTACTACTAAAAGCAATGAGGTAATTTTTTAAAGTATTTAAAAAGTATTAATATTTCTTTGTGGTGATAGATTTAATTACGCAAAAGTATTTTAAATATTTCATCATTTTCAGAGTAATACTTAGATATCTTGTAATTAAAATGATAAACCCGAACTAGGCTGTTTTTTTATTTAATTGATGAAAACTCACCATCATTATAGTCTCAATATGAGTTAAATTCAAAGTAATGATTAAAAATTTAGTTGAATCGCAACAACATATTTAGATGTCTAAAACCTAATTACAAACAAAATGGGAGATAAAATTCAAATTATGTATATGTCCACTGCTTAATATGGGAAAGGAATTTACCGGTTTTGAACTATATCTTAAACGGAAGGAGATGAACGAGATGAGATATTTTGTAGAATTATGACATCTTCTCTCTTGTTTCCTTTTTTTAGGTTACTGAACGGCTCAAATTTAAGCATAATTTACATATATCTATCTATACAAATGTTGAATGTGAAAGGTAGTTTAGTTTTCTATTATCTTCAATATCAACTACAGGAATCAGTATAGGAAGAAAGAAAACAGGAGTAATTCTTCCGGCTAAATGCAACTGTGCCAACATTTAATTTCCTAAAAAATCACCCTCTGAGATGTTTACATTTCTTCACGAAAAACGTAGTTTCCTACTTCCATCTGTCTCTATACCTTTAAGAGCCTTTTCTACCTCAAATATTACGTGTGTGTGTTGAAATATACATCCTCGTATATCTCATTTAGTTCAAGTGTTATTGTGTGAATAGCTCGATAGACCTATTCCCACGATTACACTTGAACTAAATGAGACATACGAGTATATTTCAAATTTCGTACACACGTGATATTTGAGGTAGGATCTTATAGTATTTAAGTGATATTATTTTAGGTTAGTACAGGTTTTTGGATGCCTAATGGACAAATTTTAAGCATAATTATTTGTAGTAAAACATATATGGGAGGACGTAAAATGTTATACGTCAAGGTTCTTGAAATCAAGATATTTGAAAATTATGTTACTTCTTCATTTTTTCCAAGTTGACCAAAAGCTTTTCTTTTTCTTATTTTTTTTTTTATTAATATCTCATCATAAAGAACCTATCTGTTGAATTGCTTGGATTGTTATTATTTAATGCGAGAGAAACAAATTGAGCGTTTATTTAAAACCGCGTATTTGTAAGGGAAATACTATAACACGTAGGCTGAAAAGTTTTTGGTCTGGCACATAGATGTCGCCCTTTTCAAAAAATCCATATGATTTTTAGGAAGTACCAACCTTCAGACGATACAGTGGTTTTAGTGACGCTAATTTTGATATTTTCAAACTCATGGAAAAAATCGAATTTCGTGTGTTGATTAAACACTGTTTTTTGATGTGAAAAAATACCGTTCAAGCAAAGCAATGGCTCGATAAGTGTTACGGGGACTCTGCCCCTGGAAAATACAAATGATGCTGAACGCTCTGGACGTCCATATGAGGTGGTTACACCGGAAAAAAAATCCGCAAAATTGTTTTGGATGACCGTAAAGTGAAATTGCGTGGGATAGCTGACACCCTAAAGATATCAAAAGAATTTGTTGGAGAAAGCTCTATTCGAAATGGGTACCGCGTTTGCTCACAGTGGACCAAAAACAACAACGTGTTGATGATTCTGAGCGCTGTTTGGATCTGTTTAAAAGAAATAAAAAACGATTTTTCATGCGATATGTGACAATGGATAAAACATGGATCCACCACTACACACAGGAATCAAATCGGCACTCAACTGAGTGGACAACAGCCGGTGAAAGCCGCCCGAAGCGACTAAAGACACAACAGTCGGCTGGGAAGGTTTTGGCCTCTGTATTTTGGGATATGAATGGAATAATTTTCATCGACTATGCTGAGAAGGGAAAATCATCAATAGCGAATATTATATAAAGTTATTGGCGCGTTTGAAGGCCGAAATCGCCAAGAAACTGCCCCAAATGAACAAGAAAAAAGTGCACCGTATCACAAGTCAATGGTTACGATGGCAAAATTGCATGAATTAAAGCTCGAATTGCTTCCGTATTCTATATTCTCCAGATTTGGCCCCCAGCGACTATTATCGCAGACCTCAAAAAAATGCTCACGGGAAAGAGATTTGGCTCCAATGAAGAAGTTATTGCTGGAACTGGGGCCTATTTTGAAGACAAAGACAAATCCTTATAAAAGAAAGGTACTGAAATGTTAGAAAAGCGTTCGACGGAGTATATCGCTCTTGAAGGAGACTATATTGATGCATAAAGTCGAATTTTGCCAAAAAAAGGAGTTTTAAGTAGCTAGACCAAATACTTTTCAGTCTACCTGTTATAAATAATTTTACAAACGAAGTACTGTATTCGTGAAAAAAAAATGACAGGATATCATGAAAACTACCCATATCCGCCAACCAATCGGTCTGAAATAAGATATGGATTTAAAATTCTTACGTGATATTGCCTGAGGAAAAAGAACTAAGAAGGTCAAGGTCCAGATACATGAAAATTTTTTTGAAAATGGACAAGTTTTAAGTAGTGTTATTTATAGTTAAACCTTATTTTAGTTTTAATGCTTAAAGCAAGTTATTTTTTAGTGTGAATCAGTTAAATTGAGTGTATATTTTAGAACTGAGTGTAAGATAAGTTGCTACTATACAAATTTACCAACTTTTATTTTATTTCTATTCTTAAAACCTTTGATATGATCTACTAATCGATAAAATGGTAGTAGGTATCAGTGTATATATTTTTTCGAATATTCAAACACCTTGAAGGACTCTTACAACTAATACAATGAGATTACAAACTTGATCTTTTAGCATTTTTAATATATGATCATTTATAGCCTAAAACTAAGGGAATATTGGTGATCTTTAGAGTTTAATAACTTAATTATTAATTCGTGTGTACACTAAACTGTATTTTATTCTGCTTCACTTTAACTGATATGCTTGATTGACCAGAGTTGTGTTCTCAAGGTGCTGGACGGCGTCGATGTTTACATGTTAATGAAGTTCTTGCTATTGATTCTTGGCCAATTAGTGGTACAAGTGCGTTTCATAAAAGGTAATACTAAAGATGGCGCTACTTATAGGGAGGGGACATCAAACGAGAACGAAGCTAAGGACAGAGAAAATAATTGGTAAAGTGTAAGTTGAACTTGCGCAATAAGTGTTCCGTACGTTGATTACTTTTAAAATAAAAAAAATTGTTGCGGAGGTATAAAATGATCAGTGACTTCACAAAACACACCGTAAATGAGTTTTCAACAAAGTTTGTTTCCAATCTTTACTGAAAACTGATGATCTTGAAATTTTTGTTTTTTTATATACCAGATAAATTATTAAAGGTAATGCACTCGTGATAATTTTTCGTTCAATCTACACCCCGTGGAGAATATTCCAGAATTTTTTTCAAAATTTTTTGATCAGTAGTTTTCGAGATGAGGGGGGGACAGCGATTTTTCGCGATTTTCTACAAATAATACAAGGAAAAGTGTGCGCAACTATTACATTATATATATTTTTTACTCGTGTTTTCACAAGCTTTCATTTGACACCACACTTCGATGACCTAGTAAAAAATTTTTTTCACTTCCGATTTCACCCCCAAAACTAACCCCTTAAGTCAAAATTTAACTATTAAAAATACACGGCTCTGATGAGGCCGTCAATTCCTATATTATTACCAAATTTCAACTTTTTATGAAAAATAGTTTCGGGGAAAATCGGGTGTGGCAGACGGACAGACAGACCGACAGACGGACAGACGGACACACACGGAACACTAAAAATACCCCTTGGACTTTGGGAAGTGAACATTTTTTACAAAAGAAAACTCCTAGCAAAAGAAATTTCGTTTCGGAGAGTCATATTTACTGCATTCATAGACTTCCAGTTCAAAACTAAATGTAATCTCTCTACAAACAGATCTCTTTTGACGTAAAAGAACAGAGTACAGTTTCTTCCATGTTAATCATTTAAGATGTTATCCTGTTTCGATCCTTTGCACTAATATTTGAAAATATTTCTGAATTTTGTTCTCTAATTGAATAGGAATACTTGGTTTTAGTTACCGTATATATTGTGATTATATTATATGTATGTATATATATATATATATATATATATATATATATATATATATATAATACAATCGAAAGTGTATTGTGCTTTGGATTACTCGTTCTTATTAAAATTTTTTAATAAAACTTTAAGAGCTGGAGATGTCCTGCTTCCGCATACTTGGCGCCGCGCCAGGATTAAAAAGGTTTATTTAAATTCGTTGCAAAAACAATACTGTAAATATCTGATGATGTTAAAGTTCCGCTTGGATGTTTTATTGTAAAATTATAAAAAAATAAGATTCAATTCAGTTAGGGCAATACTTCCAAAAAAATTATAATATTAATCAAGTATTATTATTTAAAACCAAAGGAAGATAAGTCCTTGTATTTAATTTAATGGTTTGAAACGGTTAGTAAAAATATGGAATTTATTCTGGTTGAATAAACATATACAATTCTTTAGATTAATTAGTTATAGAATGGTTAACATTTAATTGGTATAATTATTCAAATACAGTGAGGTTAAAAAGTATGAAATAAGTTTAAATGTTTCATTTTAAGGAAAAACGTTCGTACTAGCAATTTTTCTCTAAAGTCATAAAATATTAAAGAAAGTGTTCTTAAAACTACAAGTTCAAAATCTTATATTGTTTTTTCCCATTCTTGATAGAACTCCATTATAAATATTGAAAGAATTAATAATTTTTCTTACGTTTGACTTCATTTCTATACATTGTGAACGTGTTTCGCTAGGCTATAGCTTCTTCAGACAAGGTTAGATGTAAACTTTATCGAACCGAAGAAGCTATAGTATAGCGAAACACGTTTCACAACTTATACAAATGAGGTAAAACATAGAATAAATTCCTATGTTTTCATTATTTAGAAATACAAAGAATTCAAAATTAAAAAAACATGCAGGAAACGGAACAATAGATCCTTGATAGTAGGAGCTATTAGAATACAAATATTAAACCAATGTGTGAAAATTGTTGTTCTTAGTAGTAATTTATTGGAAAAATTTATATATTTATCTAATTATTTACATATTACTAATAACAGGTAGTAAGAAACCTTTTATTTATATATAAAGCAAAAATCAATAATCCCATATTTTAAATAGTTGCTTTAAGTTGTGTGACGCATTTCAAATATCGAATAGAACCAACAAATCAAACAAAAGGAAAAACAAAATTCGTATGTATTTTTTTGATAATGAAAATATCTCAAAATTTTTGTTTTTTGCCATAGCTGGATGGGAGGGAGTGGCTCCGCCTCTTCTGAATTGACGTAAATGATCGTGGTGTTTTCAACTATGGTGTAAGTTCCCGGAGATTTTGCTTTTGTTACTAGTAAACGTTTCCATGCTGTTGGGAAGTTGAGGGCATCATTTCTTTTGTTTATGTATTTTTTAGATTGCGATGTGGTTTTAAATACTTTTCCGTATTTAAACCTTAGTATTCAATTTAATAATACATATTTTGTGGAATTTCTCACTTTCGTTTTGTTTTTAAATGACAAAATGTGTTAAGTCATCTCATCAGTATAAATATAATGTTTTAGAATATTGTCAAATATATTGATCTTGTCTAATTTGTAAGGAGAATTTTTAAGTACATTGTACAAATTTTGTGTTTTAAATGATTTCTACATAGAATTTATAATTAACTATCAATTATTTATATTCTTAGACCCAATGTTCCAAACGCTCCTACTGCTAATTTCGTTATTTTTTGTTTTGTCATTTAATATCCAGAGAGTGTAGGTTTGAGTCTACGTAATAACTAATTTTAAGCAAATTGTATGTACATGATTGTAGGGTGTGTGTAGATTTTTAATATTGGTGTTGCCTGATAGATGCATTTCTTAGAACCGTAATTTAATTGTGTACCCAGCTTTGCGAAAAATAGCAGAGAAACACAACAACCTGACTCTCATTGAACATGGGTTTTAAGATCATACAATGATTGGA
>CM032447.1:103629035-103704035 GCA_019049505.1 Pachyrhynchus sulphureomaculatus
GCTTTATTTTTAGGTTTGAATACAAGATTAGATTATATCTCAGGACACAAAAAAATCTTTGCAAATGGGTTAAATTAATGAAAAATGAGTAAAAATACTCAACGTCTCCTAATTTACTGAAGTCAAGAGTTGCTACAATCAGTGTAGGTAGGTATACTCAAATGGCTCAAATCTCCCCGCTAAAAGTCTTTACAATACATATAGGGGGCAGTTACCAATTATTATGTATTTGACAATGAACGCTGACCGCTGGTATGAGTTGAGTTTTAGCATATTATTATCATCAACAAGAGAATAGAATTTCTAGTACTTATCCACATATTTACAGAACATAGTGGTAAGATACAACTAATTGCTCCAAATACGCATACCTTGTTTGTCAATTCTATCCCTACTGATAAGCCATGGTACGGCGAAACTCGTCTCGGGATGGATTGACAGACGGGAGAACAGTGGATAGACTGCTGAAATATGGGCCTCGTCCGTTTGTTTTCAGTTATTTTACATTTAACCACATATGCCTGAGGGATATCCATTGAAAAACCGTGCTGCTTCTGTTGAGTGTTGTCTGAGTTGCCAACCACTCTGTCGGCTTATGGCTGCTGTGTCAGCCTCCGATTATGTATGCGTATTCGATATAATTCATTGTATCTTACCACTATGTTCCTAAGTACTTGGATAAGTACTAGAAATTCTCTTGTTTGTCGGTCCTAGCCCGACTGATGAGCCGTGATACGGTGCAACGCGTCTCAGGGTGGATTGACAAAGGGAAGAATGCTCAAATGCTCAAATATGGGCCTAGTCTGTTTTCAGTTATTTTACATTTAATTACCCATTATTGTTATTGGCGCGTATGAAGTTCTTCTTTTTTATTAATAAATGAATTTGAATAATTTTATTACATATTATATACATATTATATTTAAACTCTTAATCACAGAAAAGTTGCAGTCGCGATACGTAGAATTAACGCACGTAACTGAGAGACATGGAATTCTCAATTTCTCGTAAGTGTTGAATATTTTTTCTCTAGTTTTCATATGACATCGAGCATTTTACTTTATTTTATTCCTTTAATGTAGTTTCATCGCAGTATTTTTTGCAATTTCAATTGTAAGGATTTCTGAATCCAGATGTGATAGAGCAATTTCGTAAACCGAGTTATTTTCTGTAGAAAATATCCTATTGGAATCAACTTACAGGACTTCTAAGCCTGACAAAGAGTAACTATTTTTTGTACTGTATAATTTTATGGAGAATGATATTAAAATCATTCTATGTGATCTCGGAGACAAGATAGTATTGTACCGTATTGTCTAAAAAAATTATATACATTGTAGTACAAACAAAATATTATTTCGCACCATCTATCTTTTTACATTTAAAAATTGGTATATTATATTATTGGAATGCTTCATATGGAGAGTAATCAGTCATAATCTTCCACGCTGGTTTATGACGGGTTGGAAGATGGATTAGGAAATATGATATGGAGTGGAAGAAAAGTCAAGGCGACTCTCATACTCAGAGGCGCGTCCCTGAAGGAGACCTGTCTTCACCGGGATAGTGGAAAGTGTCTACCCGCTACCTACAGTTCTCGAAATTGTTGAGGAGCCTGTGTATTTGGGGCAAAAAATTATTACGACGAAAGATAGTGTCTCGGATGAAATTTCAAGAACAATGAGGCTAGGAGGGTGCGCATTCGGAAAATTAAGTTATATATTCAAAGATAAAGACATCTCAAATACATTAAAGGCCAAATTTTATAATCAGTGAATCCTACCCGTGATTACGTATGGCGCTGACACTTGAACAACCATATGCAAAAACTGGCGTTAACCCACAGAGCACCAATCAAGTGAAAATGTGATCAAACGAAAGTAAAGGATAATATAGAGCATGTAGCAGAAAGAAAGTGGCAATGGGCTGAACACTCACGACTGATGATCGAACAATAGAATGGAGACCACGAGAACAGAAAAGTAGTGACGGGCGTCCCACAACAAGCTGGCGGGACTATTTACATAGGGTTGCGGGCATTGGATGAATGGCAACAGCTGCAAATATATAACATGGAAGTTCAAGGGGAAGGTCTACAGCTAGCATTGGATAGAACTAGGCTTATAGTGATATTATAATATAATATTCGTGAGGAATCGTACCCAAAGAAATAATCTTTAATACCTAGACACATTTAGCTTAATTGGAAGTAAAAATGTAATGTTCCTTGCCATCATTAGAAAATTTTGGCAAGGAATATATTTAAAAAGTAAACTCTAACTATATAGTCAGTATCACGGTGGCACTATGATGATTCTTTTCAGCCATTCAGTGTTTTAGATATTATGAAATAATAAGAAAACGTGCATAGCGGTAAAAATATTACTCTACTATCGTAAGCAATCAGGTAATAAGAGCTAAAGCGAATATTTGATCTAAATTAAAAAGGTAAATTGTAATTAAGATAAAAATTGTCTTTATAGTTTTTATTACAATAAATGGCAAGTTCTAAAAACAACTGGTGAGTGTACTTGCCACATGGGAGTATAAATAGTTTTCATATTAGTTAACACAGCATCAGCCCTAAAACTTTTCGAAATTTTATACCAAATCTATTTTGTGATGTTGTTTAGTAAGAATAAATTTAATGTAGTAGAGGCCTGTTGGCCGACATCAATCGGAAAGGTAGATTCTGCTCTAAAAGCCTTATCGTAACCCATTACCTTCATTGCAACTGCCTGATAAATTAATTTGCATTTCTTCCTTAATATATTATTACTATGGTCCTTTCTCCCATGTATGTCCTCCGTTCACACATTGTTCGTAAAAATATGGACATTATTTTTATACTACCGGCTTCTTTTCTGAGTGTCAGTGTCAGTATATAAAGGTAAAAATGAAGCTCTTGCTATCCCCATGGGACCTGAACCCTTTTTGGGAATTCCATGTTTTATGAACGGTGCAACGAATTCAGGTCTGTTGAACGACAATTTCATGAGAGACTGGAACGATGCACCATGGATAAGGCAATCTAAAAGTCTCATAAGAAGACGTAGCTCTAAGTACACCAGATACGAGATTGAAGACTTGAAGACGGTAACAGCCATCCACATGGCATGGAAGCAAATATGTCTTGGCATGAACATGTTGCAGACATAGCAAGGAGAGCTTCTCCAAAGTTGGGAATATTATTTCGCACCAGAAAGCTTTACACTCCACAACAACTGTTAATTCTTTACAAAGCTCAAATTTGACTAACTATGGGATACTGCTCCCATGTTTGGAGCACCGCTCCCAAACATACACTACATTTGTTGGATTCTATTCAAAGAAGAGCTGTTCGTCTGATTGGAGACCGGAACTGACCGGCGCACAGTGGGGAAAAACGAAAAATCGTGTTTCAAAATTGTTTAGAGCCTTCAATTTTGGTTCGATTTGGACGAATTTTTTTTTAAATTAAAGCTTATTGTTGTCGGAGCCGATTTTGCAATTAAACTTTTGTTTCAAAATGGCTGACGTCTTCAAAATGACGGTTTCTGATTATATAGCGACTGAGACACAGAAAACGCTTACAGTTTCAAACCAAGTTGTGCTAAAATGCGTGTATGTATGTTTTTTTATGTCGCAGATAATATATCTAATATCACAGTTACAAGATTAATAATAACGAACCCAAAATGGCTGCCATGAACAATAAAAGTATTATAAATATGAATAAACGTACCATTATTATTTTATATCCATCATTCAAGTTATTCAAGTTTAGTTGCGGGATTTAAATTTTCATGCAGTTATTGCTAGAATATTGCTGCTGTAAATTTTAAGTATCGTAGACAATTTTCTAGCAGATATAAAAAACGGCGATACACGCAGAAAAGGACAGCTCACACAGCTAGAAAATGGCTACAACAGCTAAAAGGTTTTGTTAAAATAGGGACAGCTAAATATTTTGCTGCATTAGCCACATTGTTTGCTGTTGTAGCAAAAAAGTGGCTGCTATTGCTAAACAGTGGCTAATGCAGCAAAATATTTAACTGTCCCTATTTTAGCATTTCTCTGCGTGTACTTAAAATTTACAGCAGCAATATTCTAGCAATAACTGCATGAAAATTAAAATCCCGCAACTAAACTTGAATAACTTGAATGATCTGACTGCCACAGTCTAAATGCCACAGAGAAACTTTCTTGCTCGATTCAATTTTGGCATCCGCCATATTTGATTTGTCATTTTAAGTCAATTGTTGAAACATATTTATAATTAACAACCTTAAAGAAATTGTTTATGCAAATGTTATGGATATAAAATAATAATGGTACGTTTATTCATATTTATAATACTTTTATTGTTCATGGCAGCCATTTTGGGTTCATTATTATTAATCTTGTAACTGTGATATTAGATATATTATCTGCGACATAAAAAAACATACATACACGCATTTTAGCACAACTTGGTTTGAAACTGTAAGCGTTTTCTGTGTCTCAGTCGCTATATAATCAGAAACCAACGTCCGCCATTTTGAAAGTTTAATTGAAAAATCGGCTCTGACAACTTTGTTCGGAATTTAATAAGCTTCAATTTAAAAAAAAAAAATCGTCCAAATCGAACCAAAATTTAAGGCTCTAGACAATTTTGAAACACGATTTTTCGTTTTTCCCCACTGTGTGGCGGCCTTGATTCGTTGGAATATCGAAGAACGGTTGGCGACGTGACTCTATTCTACAAATATTTTCATGGAAAGTATTCGAAGGATGTGGCCTGCTTAATTTCCAGACCGGTATATGTTAGAAATACACGACGCGCTAATACATAACATCCGTATGAGATTTAGCTTGTTACTTCTCGTACAACACGTCTTTTATATGGAAAACATCATCCATTTGGAATAATCTGCCCAGGACTGTGTTTCCCACCGAGTACAATTTACAGCGAGTCAAGAACAACGTGCATCGCTTTTTCCGAACACATGAACGCTCCTGTAGCACTTTAGGGATTTTCTCTGCAGCACGTGTGCTAGAATCATAAAAAAAAAACTGCCACATGAATGGGCACCTAACTCATATCGGGGCAAAGATAATCGAGAGTACAAATGGTGCTGAGATGATAAAGAGACAACTTTTGACCTAATTACGTCCTGTTGACAATATATGAGCAAAACAAACTCACCTTGGATATATAATAATCGTGGACCTGGGTATGTTACGAAGAATCAACTTGGAAAGTAGAGAAGCTGCACAACGGGCTCTTAGGAGGTATAAGTAATGTAGGCATTCGAGCCATCTATTGACCTTCTAACTATCTATGTACTATTTATTTTCAACTGTTGCTTTTATATAAAGAACCGTACTTATTTTATGAAAAGTAAATCATAAAATTCGAACAATCGATCACGAATTTGTTCGAAAACCACTCATAAATTGTTCTCTTGCAGACGATACGTCAAACTTTCCATGATATAACATAAAAATGGAAGACATCCAAGGTCAATATAATTGTTAAATATCGTTGCGAAATTGATTATCTTTCCACGCATAAAAACAATGTCAAGTGAGTTTAAAATAAAATACGCAAAAATCAATAATAGGTACTTGTAAAATACAATTTTGATATTTTTATATAGGGAGTATCAAATTAAATTACCCATAATCTAGGACTTTTCTAATATGTAAGATACGATAATTGCTATCTCAGGAGGCTGTAAGCCTAGTTTTCAAGGCATACCTGCCCTCTGTCGGGGGCGATTTAAGGCGATAGACTCATAGAGGGACTCTTTAGCGAGTTGCTTACAATTACTGCTAGGCAGCCCTTGGGTTAGGGTTCTATCCCACGAATATAAAAAATAGTAGCAATTATAAAAATTAAACAAGTCCATATTTCAGCAGTTATTCACTATTCTCTAATCTGTGAATCTATCTCGAGACGCATTTCGCTATATCATGACTCATCAGCCGAACTAGGGTCGGCAGAAAAAGAGAACCAAACTCAAAGTACATATAACAGTGCTACGGCAAAAAGTAAGTAAGATTTAATAGTTTGCATCTCGCTGCTGTAAATCTAGCTTTAAAGGCATACGCGCCCTCTGTTAGGCGGTGTTTAAGGTTACGAGCCGAGAGTGATATGGCGAAACGCATCCCGAGATGGGCTGGCAGGTGAGAGAACAGTTAGCTACTTATTAAATATGAACTCGTTCAATTTTAGTAGTTGATATTGATTTTTGGAGACGTGGGGTAGAACTTTAATACAAGCGCTACCTATCGGTAATCGTTAGCTCGTTGAATTGTTTTCTCTGTGGTCTGTGGCCTTAAATAACCTCCGACAGAGGGCAGGTATGTCTTCAAAACTAGGCTTACAGCAGCCAGAGATTCAAGTTTTTGTATGTTACTTATTCTTTGGGCTAGTATTGTAGTATTGAATATATTTAAGTTTAAAATTGTAAAATTATTTGTCTTTCATAAACATGATTTTACGACAACGACTATATTAGTTGTTTTTTTATAATGTGATATAAAATTGTCATTCTTTGAGAAAACGTTAACTTTTGTAATCAGCGTTCTTAAACTTACTTTTTTTGGAACAACTGGGAACTAAAGACATTAGGTGTACGTACTGATATTTACAGATAAAAATACGAGTATGTTTGGTTTTAACGTAGTGGCTTAGAAGTTACCTAAACTGTTAAAATGTCTGGTTTTTGAAATAGAAAATATACATTTATTATCACGGTTCTTTTGATTGTGAATATACCGAAAACTTCTCATTTTGAACACTCCTTAAAAGTAGTCAGTTTTGAGCTTCTGTATCTTATGGAAAGTTCTATAATAAGAGATCTTTTAATACCGGAACCTTGCGAAAACGGCCACGGTCACTTTAACCAGTATTTTTAGGCAAAAATATATGTTACTTATTCTTTGGGCTAATATTGTAGTATTGCAATAAGCACTTTAAGTTTTGTTCTCGTTTTCTGTTGATCCTGGCCGCCTAATGAGCCATGATACGACGAAACGCGGCCCGAGTAGGATTAACATGAGAGAACAGTAAATATCCGCTGAAATATGGACTGGTTTAATTTAAGTAGTTGATATTGACTTTATTGATTGTTTGGTTAATACCATAGAGGGTGATTTTCTAGTGTCCGACAATATTTTGAATGATACATTAATGCTATTATATTGCAAACGATGGCAATTTAGTAATTTTTCAATATATTACATACATTTGTTTAGGCTTTTAGAGGTTATAATTTCTAAATGGTACTAGAGCAAAAAGGTTTGAATCTTATTAAATCAGTTTTTCAAACTTTATTCAAGAATATCAAGTTTCAGTTTAACCAAAAATGACGGGAACTAGGAATCTTTAAATTTTCGTTAAAACGAATGTTGACATCTGTGGGCAGATGTACTGTTTAGGTTGTCTTTTAAATCCAAAAAAAATATATTGAAAACAATTTAATATAGTCAGACGTATGTTGTACAATAACAGCTTGATTTAATACAAAGTTTAAAAGTTAGACTCAGTGTAATTACCATGGAATCTAAAACCTTTAGCTGTCCAGTTGGAAACAATGGAGACAAATTGTGCTGATCGTATATTGCTCATCATAACTCTATTTCACTGACCGATACATTAGTCAATTTAATCCCTTGATTGGCAAATTATATCAGTTTTAAAGTTAGTTTTTTTTTTAGTGAATCAAGCAGTAAGTGTCTAGAATTTTGAATATAATATAAAAATAAAATCAAATGTAGTATGATCTAACAACACCCTATCTCTCAAAATATTTTTAAAGGCCCATATCCATAAGGAAATTTCTAGAAAAAATATTTTATTGATTTCGGATACTTTTATAAAGCCATCGAGTTTGGTGCTCCCTGTATTTTCCTGATTGGTTATTGTCACAATTAATCTGCATTAAGTACGCTACGGAATTATATCTAAGTATAGATTTTTTGACTTCAATACAAATATTCTGTATTTATCTATTTAAACTTTTTATCTATATCTTATTGTATTATTGAAAAAATAAAAACCGGTAAGTGTAAGTCGGACTTGCGCAATTAGAGTTTCGTACTGATGACCTTGAAATTTTTGTTTTCGAACCACTCGATGACCTGGTAAATTTTTTTTCACTTCCAAAATCACCCCACAAAACTAACCCTTTAGGTCAAAATTTAACTTTCAAAACTACACGGCTCTGATGGGGCCATCAATTACTATATTAGTGCCAAATTTCAACTTTCTATGTCAAATAATTTCGGAGAAACTCGGGTATGGCAAACGGACGGACGGATGGATGGATCGACTGACAGACACTGAAGTGATCTTATAAGTGTTCCGTACGGAACACTAAAAATAGATAAGCAATATAAAAAAAAAACTAATACTGGTAAATAAAATTATTCATATTAGTCGTTTATTATTACTTATGATCCACCACAATTCATTATTAATTTTCCCAAAAAATGCTCATTGAAGAGTAGATTCTGTAAAATCTCAAACTTCTACGACTGAGGTAAACATTATGTGCCAATATTCATTCTCCAGTAAAAATTAACTTAATGCTCAGAATTACAAAAATAACTTGGCGTTTAATTAATCTACTATTTAAAAGATCTGTGCCACAATTCAATTCAGTTATGTCTTGAAAATCTAAAAAATACTAAATTACGTTTAGATCATCCAGATGAAACTAATGACAGTTGATCAAGTTAGACTACTTGGAGTTTTTGTAATAACACTATCTAGATTTGGTGATTGATTTCAGACTCAACGTTACTTTTTTATATAAGAAAAAAATACAGTCTTGGAAACGAGTTGTTCCAAGAAAGATGACTGAAAATAACTTCTTATTTAGTAGTCTTATGTTAGCACTGAAGAAGCAGTAAATCAACGTGGATACCTTGCTCTCTATAGACAAGAGAGCATTAAATAAAGTTATCGTTTTACTAGGTTCAAGATTTCAAAGGATCTTACGAAGTAAAAGGATGTAAAAAGCTTCTTGTTACTTTAATTACTATCATTTCTGGATTAAGTAATCCCTAAGTGCATTGTTATGGATGTCTGAACAGTGTAAGAAATCTCTATTTTTACCTTTATAAAAAAGCAATGTTTCTTTTAATTAATGCTGAAGCAGAACAGAGTTTCTAAGAATTTGTTCGGAATAATATGAGCAAAATATCTTGCAGAGGAAGCCAATTTCTCAAAATTTCAAGATTTAGTCCTAATTTTACCTTGATTGGAAAGCAGGCGCATCTTTGTCTGGTTTTTTACAAACACAAAAAAATTACAGAAACTCTTAATAAATTAGTAAAATTACAGTAATACACCTTCTAATACTCAGCTATACATTTAAAATAACAAAAAATATGTTATTTTCAATCTTGCTTGAATGTTTAAAAGTCCTGCTAAGTTTTAATTTTTAGAAATTTCTGTTTAATTTTTTCTATGCTGCTTGAAACTATTTGGAGAAATACCCATTTAACGTTTAAAATTTTTTATAGTTTCACTGCTCTTGTACATAGCTGAAGTGTACATCTGCTTATGGATATTAAGTACATGCATTGTACACATTATTTCAGTAGGTTCTGTAGACTTGTTTTTACGATGGCAGTATGTAGGAACATTTAAAAATGATATAAATTCAAAAGTAATCTCCAAAACAAATACAAAAAAATCAATTCTTCCTAAAAAACATGAAAAGATCATCTCGCTTAAACTTAGTTCACTGTAATATAACGTAGTTATGGATATACTTATAAAACGTTATAATTTAGAAACATTTGCACTAGAGCTTGTTGACACATTATTACAGTTTATGAACCCAGTTTGAGCTTAATTTAAAAGTGTTTAAATATTTAAATACGTCTTTTTTGCAAAATACCGCTGAATATATTTAAGTTTAAAATTGTAAAATTATTTGTCTTTCATAAACATGATTTTACGACAACGACTATATTAGTTGCTTTTTATAATGTGATATAAAATTGTCATTCTTTGAAAAAACGTTAACTTTTGTAATCAGCGTTCTTAAACTTACGTTTTTTGGAACAACTGGGAACTAAAGACATTAGGTGTACGTACTGATATTTACAGATAAAAATATGTTTGGTTTTAAGGGAGTGGCTTAGAAGTTACCTAAACTGTTAAAATGTCTGGTTTTTGAAATAGAAAATATACATTTATTATCACGGTTCTTTTGATTGTGAATATACCGAAAACTTCTGATTTTGGACACTCCTTAAAAGCAGTCAGTTTTGAGCTTCTGTATCTTATGGAACGTTCTATAATAAGAGATCTTTTAATACCGGAACCTTGCGAAAACGGCCACGGTCACTTTAACCAGTATTTTTTGACAAAAATATACGGAAACCTTAATACCCATCATAAACCGACCCGATGGTTTCGAAGAACATAATTTACAAGCATTTGTCTCTTAAAGAACAAGTGAACGATATTCTTAATTGGAAAAACATTTCAAAGAAGTATGATTTAGTGCAGATCGCTAATACGAGTACGTCTAAACAGAAAATCCCAATTTTGATGTACAGGAAATAATTCAGAATTTCACTGCACAAAAGCAAAACTGACTCCACTGAAGATGGAAAATGTAAAAGTGAGTAAGAAAATTTAGTTTATCATCTGCGACAAATATGAGTGAACTTTCTGAAAAATTAAGAAGCATACAAAGCTTTCTATTAGACAAAAAAATGAAGATTGGCACTTGATATTTCCCACGTTTTAATAAAATATGAAAATGAAGTCACAAAAATTAAAATTGGAAACAGATTTCTATTAAACAAGTTCTTCACAAAATGTAATGAAAAATAAAAATATCTGCATTATAATACATGAAATTGCATCTGCCTTGAAACCAAAAATATATTATATTACGGTCAAATTTTCACCTTTATTGTGCGAAGTAACACAAAAATGCCACTCCGCTTCTACATGAAAATCTAACTGATGCTTTAAATTTGCAGCTCTGTAATTTATTTGACAAGAGATTAGTTGCGTACATAAAAGAAAATCACGGTTGTCAATGTGCTTTTCTTTTATGTACATTTTGCTACTTCGAACGATAAAAGGTGCGTGTGACGGTACAGGTGGTACCGTAAGACGCCAAGTATATTTTGCAAGTTTACGTCAAATTGATGGTGCGAAAATTCTCGATGCCGAAGACCTGTATATTTGGGCTCGAAAGTTTTTAAGAACATAAAATTTGATTATTGTCCAAAACTGCAATATGAAACTCATGCTAAATTCCTGAAAAACTCGTTTTAAGCGAGCACAATCAATTCCAAACACACGTCAATTCCACAGTTACGTGCCAATTATAGAAAAGACATTTGTTAACCCTTAATATTTATATAAACATGCGACTATCTTGAATTATAATTCTGTCTAATAACACTACGTTGCCCCACGCCGTTTTACATTGCGCCACGCCACGCTCAACGCGGTGCCTTTGGTCATACAAACTAACGCCATTTGAAGGTCAAATGAGGGCCGAAAGATTTTTTTTTCTTATTTTCTGCAAAAAACATTGGCACATCTACGGAATTAATCATGTTGTCGATGAGTGGTTAAGAACCTTATTAAATTCCGATTTGTTTATAATACAGTAATTTTTTTGTCAATAAAATTTTTTATTTGTTATGGAATATTTTTGTGAAATTCATAATATTTCTGACCATTTTAGTCGCAACTAGAATTTTTTATAAAAAAAAATTAGTTTCCGAGTTATGAAATTTTGAAAAAAAATTGACCTAAAATTGTATTGTTTATAACAATTATAATAATCAACATCAACTGAAAATATTTCAAAGCTTGTTCACTATCTATATATAGCATTAAAATAAATCATTGTCTCTGGAATTCCGAATATATATTTACTTATATTTATAATTTTCAAAGCAACAATAATAATTTTTATAATAGGGAGGTCAATTTTTTGCACATTATTTTTGATGTTATTTACTCACGCATCTACTTAATTGTAGTACTAGTATAGAAGACAGTCTGGTATGCTTACTAATTTTAGATGTATTAGTCGTAAATTATAACAACACTCTTGAATAATGTGTGAATCAATTTCTTTTTTTGAGTGAAAATTATCTATTACGATTTATTGATAATTTTTTGGATTTTATAAAAAGATTTCGATTACTCTGATATTAAGACCCAGAAGTTTTAATTTTTAATAAACTTTAAAAAGAGCAATTCATAGTAATAAGTTTCTGAATATATAAAATAAAAGACCAATTTAAGATTGACTTTTAATACAAAATTTTAAAAATTTTAAGCATCTACCATTTAATCTTAGAAATAAACAGTTAGTGCCATGCTATTTTTGCAACGTTATAAAGGTAACTATCAGGACATAAACATTTGAGAGGGAAGAAAATTATAATGTTCCACTTTTTGAAAAAAATACAAGACACAAGGTTTTGTAAGTCTTGTATTAATTTTGAAAAAGTACTTACATAATTATTTCTACCTCCCAGTCCTTCATGTCAAAAATGTGAAATAAGAAAATATTACCGAACGATGTGTACAAAATAGAGTAACCATAGAAAAAACAAATATAATCAATTATATTTTTCTGAAATAAAAACTGCTACAGACCTTCGTCTATTGTGTTTCAGATTAATTAGTTGTTATATTGTGATATCACTAGGAATAATTATTTAAAACTACTTGAAACTTACTGCAAAAAAATTGAAACTTCTCGCTTTATCTAATCTCCCTCTTTTATTTTAGATAATTATTGATCAATTTATATAGAAGAGGTGACATTTTTTATTTTGCGAGTATTCTGTTAGGCTGCGAAACTCGGGACCTGAATCTTGAAGAAAATCATTCAACTTTATGTGACTAAAATGAAGTGCTTGTGTATTTTGTTTTTGTATGGAGTTTTGCTTTCTACATGCTCGGCAGGTAAGTTATTGTACTGTTTTTTATTTCAGTAATGTAATTTTAAATTTTTCTCTGGGAAAGCTTCTATTTCTCGTTTAGCTGCAGATATACTATCCCATCTTTAAAATTAATAACAATTTCTTGTTTAAGTCTAGCAACCACTACACATATTTATTGATTTTCGTTCATACTTTTTCCTTTATTATTGTTTGCAGTGCGATACAGCAATCTCGGTTCTTTTGTTGAATTTCAGCTTGCTCTATCTAGCTTTCTATTCCTATGAGTTATTGGCATCCAAAATAATATTTTTATTACTCTTGGTACTAAGCAAATTCTTATAACTTTATTACTCTTTTATCTTGTTCTTGATAAATTCTGCTTGTATTTAGACGATTTACAGCTTCATTTTTATTTAATTTCTTTGTGTATCTTTACCACCTTAAGGTTTTTTTCCCTTTCTGCGTTGTAATCCCTTAACTAATTCATCTGTTAAGACGTTGCATGTTAGCTAAGGCTCTTTTACGTCGTATCTACTTTACTTTCCTTTGATTTATCTTCAATGTTACTTAATTCACGTCTTTTCGCCTTTATACATATACGTTCTTTTTTCAGACACTTGCAATTTTTTTTTTCAGATTCATCTTCTTTCTAGATTTTAGAAAGCTTAAGACTTCAGTCTGCCTGATTAGTTTAATTCTATGTCTCTGGCAGATAATTTATAAATAGAAGATAATTTCAACGATATTTTTGTCTGGTTCTGATAAGCAAACTAAAAATCGTTGTACTAAACCTTTAATATCATGAAAGTATAAAAATAAAAAAAAAAAAAACCCTAATCTGAACTGAAATTTTACCTTGACTTTTGCATGCTGAGGAAGCTTCTCTGATACTTTTTCTACTAATACCTTGAAAAGAGTTTCATACATAATAAGTTATTTATTAATTTTTTTTCAGTTCAATTTGTTAAATAAAAATTGAGGATGGTTTTACAATTTTCTAGTACTCGTGCACTTTTTTCGCAGACAATCATATAAATTAAATGAATATTAAATAAAAATATAAAGTTTTTAAGAGTTATAAATGGTATTTCATACATTCTAATTCGATGAACTCAGTATAAAAGTGATATCTATAACCATATAATGATTTTTAGATAAAAGAGGTCAAGTATAAAGTATATACATGATAAAAGCGCTAAAAAATTTCATTTACGTATGCATGACCGTACTTATTTATATGGCTACATACGTAATAGGATGGTTTAATGTATACTACATTATTTCAAAAATATCTTGGTGGGTGCAAGCATATTTAAAATTAAACGACTAGCCTATGATCTTCAAAATCAGTTCTATATTTATTGTCAGTAAAACTTAGCAGTTGACCTACCCCTATTTCTATAGACACTAACGGTGTTCGGATATAAACGATACTTTTACAGGCCATGTAAAGAACTTATCATGTTTTCTCTAAAAAATTAAGATCAAGATTATGTTAACTGGAGCTATAATAAAATGCTACTACTCTAAAGAAAAATTTATTTTTAAAAAAGTAATTTAAATTGATTCATTTCAAATTCCCTATACGAAGTTTTAAATTTTGAGTGGCATATTAAGAAATTGTGCTAATTTGGGCTCAATACCGACCCGAATCTGAACATAAATTTCAAAAAATTTCAGAAAAGCTAAAGTAAAAATGTAATTTCTTAATATAACCGAAAAACCTGCAACTTTTGTAGGAAAAGTATTTTTTTATGGCCACAGTTTTCGGAAATATTTGTCATAGCGTATTTGCCATATTTTGGATATTCAACAGTTTTTTAATCGAAAACAAAAATGAATTTTTGAACCACTTTTTAACAATTCGTCATTTGGCCTATATTTTTTACGATTTTTTTTCATATACTGTTTTCAATAAAAAGAGTATAATGATATGTTTAAAAATGTTGAAAATCTTATGATGGTTTTTTACATATACATACATACACACACACACACACACACACACACATATATATATATATATATATATATATATATATATATATATATATATATATATATATATATATATATATATGTATATATATATATATATATATATATATATATATATATATATATATATATATATATATATATATTTGTGTGTGTGTCATTCTTCGTTAAGCGAATCCCCCCATTTGTCCATAAATTGACGCTATTTATGAGAACATAATCTAGTCCAGATTTTAGGTGACATATTAAGAACTTGTGCTGATTTGGGCTCAATACCGACCCAAATCTGAAAATAGATTTCAAAAAATTTCAGAAAAACTGAAGTAAAAATGTAATTTCCTAACATAACCAAAAGTTTTCTCTGATAATCTGATTCTACCTCAAAAACCTACAACTTCTGTAGGAAAAGTTTTTTTTTATGGCCTCAATTTTCGGAGATATTTATCACAGCGTATTTACCCTATTTTGAATGTTCAACAATTTAGACTTTTAAAGAAATTATGAAGGAGGCAAAAAATACTTTGTTTATTCGTAAAATCACTGTGAATTTTTTCAGAATTTTTGAAGCATTTTTTAACAATTCGTTATACTGACCTATATTTTTTTGGTTTTTCGTTCTAAAACAATTTGCCCGTGCAAAAATCTTATTTTTAGGACAAGAAATTTCTTTCGTGTGCGTCTTTGAAGTAAAATTTCAAGTAAAACACGATCCCATTATAAGATTTTCAAAATTTTTAAACGGGAAATCATACTTAAAATAAGTACATTTTTTATTGAAAACATGAAAAAAATCGTAAAATATATAGCCCAAAATAACGAATTGTTAAATTGTTAAATTCATGATAATTCTACGAATAAAAACAAGTATTTTTTGTCTCTTACATAATTTCTATAAAAGTTTTAGTTTTGGAGTAAAAAATTGTTGAATATCCAAAATATGGCCAATACGCTATGACAAATATCTCCGAAAATTGAGACCATAAAAAAAATTTTCCTACAGAAGTAGTAGGTTTTTTGGTTATATTAGGAAATTACATTTTCACTTGAGTTTTTCTGAGATTTTTTGAAGTCTATTTTCAGATTTGGTTCGGTATGGAGCCCAAATTAGCACAATTTCTTAATATGTTACTCAATTTTCAAAACTACATATCATAAGCTTTAATCTGGATCAGATTGTGTTCTCATAAATTCCGTCAATTTATGGACTAACAGGGGGGTGCCGTTGATGAAGAATGGGCCATATATATATATATATATATATATATATATATATATATATATATATATATATATATATATATATGTTTTGACGAATGTTCTCACGGGTGTGAAATGTAGTAGTGGTTTTTCGGGTATCCCATGTTTGCTTAAAGTCCATCCAACGTCCAGTGATCAACGCTTTGAAAAAGATGGAAGAGATTCCATCGAAACCGTCCATCAAGGGACTTTAAGCTAACACGAGATATCCGAAAAACAACTACTACATATATATATATATATATATATATATATATATATATATATACATATATATATATATATATATATATATATATATATATATATATATATATGTATGTATGTATGTATGTATGTATATATATATATATATATATATATATATATATATATATATATATATATATATATATATATATATATATATATCTTATATATATTTATATATATATATATATATATATATATATATATATATATATATATATATATATATATATATATATATATATATGGGGAAATGGGCAGCATATGAAAAATTGAAATACGTACTGAATATGAACGTTCCTCAAAGATCAAAAACCCAAATTTATAATCAATATATCTTACCAGCTACAACGTATGGAGTTGAGACATGGGTTTTAACTAAAAGAACAATAGAAAAACTACAAGTTCACTAATGAGCAATGGAAAGGAAGATGCTGAGTGTTACTTTGAAGGACAAGAAAACTAATAAATGGATTAGACGACAAACAAAGGTGGATGATATCATCAAACGGATAACATCTCTGAAATGGAGCTGGGCCTGCCATGTAGCGAAAGCGACGTATAAGTGAAGTGGCAAGATCACTAGGTGGAGACCATGGGGTGGAAAGCGAAGCATAGGAAGACCCCAACAGAAATGGAGCGACGATCTGAAGAGAATCGGAGGGCTTAACGGGTATCAACAAGCAAAACATAGAGAAAAATGGAAAGATTTGAGAAAGGCCTATACCCGACAGTGGGTAGAGAGCGGCTGAAGGAAGAAGAAGAAGAAGAAGATGTATATATATATATATATATATATATATATATATATATATATATATATATATATATATATATACGTGTAATAGTTAGTTTATATGAATATCAGAAAATAAAATACAATCAACAGGAAGAAGAAGAAGAAGATGTATATATATATATATATATATAGATATATATATATATATATATATATATATATATATATATACGTGTAATAGTTAGTTTATATGAATATCAGAAAATAAAAATACAACACTTAACCAGCACAGACGTCAAACGTTCGTTATAATCAAAATTCATTTAAGAAACTTAAAATAAAATTATCATAAAGGACAACTGTGCATGACATATATTTATACACTTATATATAAATAATATTAGTAAGAAATCGATAGTGATATGACAAAAAAATTAGGTACATTAATCTTTTCGATAAGAGCCCTATTAAAAATTTCTTTATTTAAATATAACAATAAACTTATTTGTCGATTTATATTTCAAGTTAGCTTTTTTTTAAACTTAATATATTTGAATATAAAAGATTTATTGTTCATATTCACGTGAATTTTCTTATACTCTGATGACGCAGGGTATCTACTTTAGCGTTGGTTGGTAAAATTTTTTTACTGAATTGGACGTTAATTCCTTGCTTTAGAGTTGTCTCTATTTCTGCCACAGAATAGCGCGGTTGACTTGTCTTCGCTGGTATCATAGACATCTCGGAATATAAAGCTTCAGTTACGCTCGTCACTTGGCTCATAGACAAGGAATTCGGGTTCGTTTTTATTATAACCTCGTCTACATCTACTGATGAAATCCAATACGTCGAAACAGCCTATTATAAATTTACTTCATGCTATTAGGATCTGCAAAATGGTTAAAAACAAAATATGTTAAACTGACGCAAAGTTGCGCAATATAAGGTTTAATAGAATACAGTTTTAAAATGCTAAAAATTTCTTCTGTAATTGAGAAAACAGATTTTTATTCTTTTATCGAAAAATGAAGTAAGCCCGGTAAGGTGTTTCTATTTGTTCTTCAACTATTTGTTCTTCAAGATAAGAAAATATTTTTTTTGTAGTGTTTGAACTTGATCATCAAGGTACAAGTCCAATTAAAGTTTTGAATAACATCGTTTATCATTTCAACAAAGAATCAGATAATTTTTGGGACAACCCTAAAAAGTAGAGATAACACTCTTATTGAGTCTGATGGTATCTTATTCATAATAGGTGAGATACATGACTGAATTCAGGACGCAGAGTTTTCAAAATAATGTGACATGAAAGTAAGCCGGTATTGAAAAAAATTGGTGTTGATGATGGAATTTACAGAACGAACCGTCTTAGAAAAATAATTTTATTTAAAAGTTTTAAAAGACATCTGTATGAAAATTGTTTTTTTGCAATATTAACAAATTTGTTGTTAAAATAGTATTGTAATATTTTCGTTTTTACTTTCTCTCCTATGAGAATTGGTGTCTTGTGAACAGATCACATTTAGAAATTTTGTATTTCTTCATGTTTAATGATGTACACCTATGATATTTGACGTAGAAATGTAACCTATAACATTTTAGCGATATTGCTTCAGCAGAAGGGGATACGCTCAATCAGTTTTGCAATTTCAATTGTATTATTTTTTTTTTTTGATTAATGTACGATCTGTAAGCAATAATATTTAGAAACAAATAAAAAGAGGTTTGAGTGATTGAGGGGGGTTAAGGTGGTGGTTTTTAGTATACTATAATATATGTCCTTTCCAGGCTTTTTGGAAAGGAGCAATCTGAGAAAAATGTATTTTTTCAATATTTGCAGTCGCAACCAAACTATTATGTAAATTATAGGTTGTCCTAGCAAATGTATGTACAATATACAATTTATATTTGGTAGCAAAGTATCGGGTAAAAAGCTTTACCAATTTTTTCAGAACCTTTCGAAAAATAACAAATAATAATTAACTTTAGCAGCAAAGTGTTAGGGCCTCGTCCTGCTGGAAACGGGTCCTCTAGAACTACATTAGAAGTTAATTATAATGTTCTGAAATAAGCTTGTAGGTTACTAACAGTACTACATAAATTATCGTTCTTGTTCTCGAAAATATCATATCTTCGATTATCAATAAAGTTATATAAAATGCAATGCTACTTTTATTTACGAAATAATATAAACTTAAATAAAATGGTAAATATAGAAAAACCCAATTTTTTAAAACCGCATTACTAATCTTAAACAAATTGTCTAACAAAACAGTCAAAACAAATGGTGGATTTTATTTAATGATTTATTATGTTTATAAAAGAAAAAAAAGATATGTTTATTATCAATATTTCCTAGGAAGTAATCCCTAATTACACTTTAAACAATACATACAGATGTTATACAAATATGCAAACAAATTGAAATTACTTCAAATGCAATATATATATATATATATATATATATATATATATATATATATATATATATATATATATATACATAGTATATATATATATATATATATATATATATATATATATATATATATATATATATATATATATATATATATATATATATGTTACAATAGAGGTTTTCCCGGATGGTGGAATGTAATACAATAAAATTCCGGGTTTCAATCCGTTCATCTAACAATATATTTGCACGACGTTTCGCCAAAATCTCATTTGGCATTTTCAAGTGCTCTTGCTGGTACTGCCACTCGATACTATGATCTTGCTGCTGCCGAAGTTAAGTTAGCTTCGTGTGGCAACACCAGCAGGGCCATACTATCGACTGGCAGTAGCATCAAGATCACTTGAAAATGAGATTTCGGCGGAGACTTTTTTGACATTATTTTTTTTTTACATTTTTATAACAATGCTGTAACTTTTAAATAAAATGTTCAGTAGTTGTTTTTAATACTAATTCTCATTGGTTAAGTTTCAGATATTAATTTAAACATGTTTTCTCATAATTCCAATTAATTAGTTAAACATAACAGAGAAATAGTACAGAGAGCAGGTGGTGTATGGAGACTTTTTGGACTTACTGTATATATATATATATATATATATATATATATATATATATATATATACATTGACATATGGATGTAGAAGAAACATAGCATGTTTTTTGTGAAAAATCATCTTTGTATCATCGATTTTTCATTCTTTTTTATATTATAAAACGCAACGTCTTTTGTCTGTCTGTCTGTTAGTGCGCTTATCACTCGAGGACCACTTATCCGATTTACGTGTTTTTTTTTTAATTTATACATATTTTCTCTGGCCAGGTTTTAGTACATATTTTGTTACGTGCTCTTGCAAAAAACCTAAACAATAATTCTGTAGTCCACCGGAGCGGAGCCGCGGACACAGCTAGTTTGTGAAAAATCTCCCCTTTTGTTCTTTTTTTTTTTTAAATTGGGTGTTTTCAAAGTTCCATCAATTTTTAATTTATCGGGTTGGTTTTTTACGTTTGTCGTTTGTCTATTGGCTCCCCCTCTATAATCAGTTCTCTGTTTAGCGTTCTTTCCTTTTCCTTAAAAAAAAAATCGCTTTTATATTCTTATGCCCACAACCCAAAATAAAGATAACTAGTATTGCTATGGTATGTATGTAAATCCCGTAACAAACCGATGGCGAAACAAATATCTAAGAGCGATTTTAGTTGAGAAACAACCTACAGTAGCGAGTCAAGTGAAAAAAAAATCAGTTCTTTTATGTTCCTCTCAGATCATAATAAATTGGTACTATGGCGTGTTTCTTTCTAAGATAAATACCTACAAAAAGCGAATAAACTTCAGCCTCTGGACTGAATCCTCCTTTATGATTGTCTGCAATTTTTATACTGCTCTAGTAACTTAATTTTATTTCATTTACAGGACTTCTGGACAGTTTAAGAAATATCATACCTGAAAGTAGTAATAATGTCAGTGAAACATCAGCAGTGTATATGTTTAATAGAACGCAAAAACACAGAAGGTAATTATAGTTTTGCATTATAATTTAATGTTTTTTAATTTAACATTTTCCGAGTTTAGACTCAGCCTTACAGCAGCCTATGTAACATACCAAGTGTTATTTTATTTTTTATATATCATACAGATTCGTGCGCAAAATAGGATGTGAATCAAATCTATTTTACTTACTTGTAAAGGGAAATTAATTATCACTTACAGGTCAGTTAGCCTGGATTCTCATTGAAACGCATTACTTGTATCGTGTTCCATATAAAAAAACAATGGTGACACGCACCTAACTTTTTTTCGTCATCGTATACCTTAAAATATTTCTTAAATATAGAATAAAACTAGAGTGGTCCATTGCTCATGAAAATTGATAATTCTCTGGATATTTTTATTAGATCAGATGTGTATATTTTTTCCTTAATAAAAAACATGGGATATTAAGAAACGTAGATCTTAGTTCATTTATAATATTTTGGTTAATAAACCAGTTTCAACTAATCTGCTTACGTTTTAAAGTCACCAGTCGGAGGTTAATTTCAAATACTCCTTTCATTACCATAATTTCTCTTAACTTTAATGACTATAATATTTATATTTCATTGTAATTTCCGACACATTTTAAGTACTAGGATTTAAAAGTTGATAAACACGTCAGATTTTTATAATTATACTAATGTATATTAAGATTTTTTTATCACTTAATGATATAATCAGTGAAATATTAACACCACGATAATATACATTTTAAACTTTTTTCTTATTTTACTATTATCCGTTAATTACTGATATATTAATTAGTTATTTATTTAATACATGATCGACTTCTATAAATAAATTCCATTCTTAATTTATTTTTATCAGTCATATGATAATTTGTCATGCTATTACAAATTTCGTTTAAAAAATCGTAGCTACCTTTAAACAACAGTTTTATTGATTTTTCTTGTTCCAGCAACTATTTTAAATACTTGTAATGTTAAAATGAATTTAATTTCTTGACGACATATGATATATCGTCACTTAATCTGGTAAAAAGGCAACAAGACTTATTTTTATTCTCATCACTCTATCAGCCTCTCTACTTTGAGATAATGTTAAAATGAATTTAATTTCTTGACGACATATGATATATCGTTACTTAATCTGGTAAAAAGGCAACAAGACTTATTTTTATTCTCATCACTCTATCAGCCTCTCTACTTTGAGATTTAATAACACAAAATTTTAAAAATTATTTTCTACTAAACACTATTTTATGGTAATTTTAAACTTTTACGGTCTGATTCACTAACAGTAAACTTTGAAATTACTATAATTTGAAAATTGGGGATTTAAATTAACAAAAACACCAATCAGCCAATTAGGTTTTTCATAAAAAAGAACCCCCGATAAGAAAGCTGTGATTCTAAAGGACATTATTTTCTCCCTCTCTAAGGGCGTCGGGTATATGCCCCTGTGCCCCTCTACTATATAAAGGTTAGAATAAAAAAAAACAATCCCCAATCCCAGTTGGCAGTTTTAAATCCCTTGGCAACTAAATCGAGTTTCAGATGCTAATTTAAAAACAGCATATGTGCATTAATATAAAAAAAGACCAAGTCAAGTAGCTGTTATTTCATATCTACAAGTGTTGATGAAAATTTATAGGCGGGATTTTCGAATTTCCCAGGCTGTAGAAGTCCAGTTGTCGAATTTTTTGTTCTGTTAGTATACTTGACTCTTAGTTCATTACCGGCTATCGAAAAGGTTACACGTGTTTTCGTGTGCTCGACTATTTTTTACTTCTGGCAAAATGGAACATAGAATTTGCATTCAACTTTGCTTTAAAAATGCAATAAAGTGCTGCACTGTATTGGAAATGTTGAATATTGCTTTTGGCGAGTCTTCTATAAATAAAAAAATCATTTGAAAGTGGTACAAATGTTTCCAAGACAGCCGTGGAGACATTGAAGATGACTAGCGCCCTGGACGCCCCAGCACATCAACAACCGGTAACAACGTCGAAAAAGTGAAAAAAATGAACCGAATTACCATCAGAGAGGCTGCTGATGATGTTGCCATATTATATGGCTCATGCCAGGCAATTTTTTCCGATGTGTTGGCATGAGACGTATGGCAGCAAAATTTGTTATGAAATTGTTAAACTTCGACCAAAATCAGTGCAGAAAGGACAGTGAAGACAACGATGATCCAAAATTGCTCAAACGGATCATAACTGGTGATAAAATATGGATGTACAGGTATGACGTCGAAACTAAGGTTTTTTTTAAAGCCAAGACCGAAAAAAGTTCGTCAAGTTCGATCGAATGTAAAGGTTCTGCTTACTGTTTTCTTCGATTCCAAGGGCGTAGTGTACCATAAGTTCTTGCCACCAGGTCGTACATTCAATAAGGAGTACTACCTAGAAGTTCTATACCGTTTGCTTCACGCAATCCGAAAAAAACATCCGGATTTGTGGTGAAACAATTCATGGCAGTTGCAATATGAGAAAGCACCTGTTCCCACCCCACTGCTTTTTAGTAGTTTTTTGGCCAAAAACAATATCGATATGAGACATCAGCCTCCGTATTTGCTTGACATGGCCCCCTGCGACTTTTCCTTATCCCCGAAGATAAAAACACATAAAAAGACGACGTTTTGCCAACATTGAGGAGAGAGGTGAAATAGCTGAAGGAGATAAACGCTATACCGAAAATTGAGCTTCAGAAGTGCTTCACGGATTGGAAAAAATGTTTGCACCAGTGTAATGTATCCAGCTGAGACTACTTCGAAGGGAACAAAATTAATATACATGAATAAATAAAGAATTTTTGAGAAAACGAAAATTCTGTGTATTGTGCGAGCAGTTAGTCTTTGCCCTTTTTTTGGATTTATAAATTTTTGTAGAGAGTTCTTGTATACTTTCTTGTATAAATCTATTATGTCATCAAAAATATTACTTATCAATAACATGATTTTTTTTGCAGTGTATATTAAGGTTCTTATAATAATAAAATTTTATTCCTAGTAACTTTTTCATTTTAGTTACTAGTAATTAAATCCTTTTTCGAGATATAGATTAGGAAACAATCATGAATTTGAATTTCCTCAATTTTAAACTTATTTTTGAGCGATTTGTTCTATTTGGAGCTACCATTTAAAAGAAAAATTGGTCTCTAAAAATAATTTTTTCCTGAAATCACTATCCTGGCCACTAAATTGTTATCTATTCGATTTAGATTCAACTATCAATCACCTTATTAGTAATAAAATAGCACTAGTAAGAGACAAATTTCCAAAACCACAGCATATATTATTTCGCTATGGTAGAAAATGCTAAAAGAGACGTCCATAATAGATTCAGTATGCTTAAACTGGATATCCATTAAACCTGTCAAAGTCAGTTTACAATTAACTTATTTAATAATACTTTCTTAGTAAGAGAATTATAATAATTTTAAAACAACCGCTAATTTTTTTTTAGTTTTATTCCATTTCTAAGACCTCTTGAACCATTGGGTGATTCAAATGACTCCGATGCAAAGACTCATAACGGTGATGGATTTCCGCAATTTTTCACTGATGACCAACAACGACACGGAGCTGTAATATTATGTTTCCTTGTCGGCATTTACTGTTTCACACTTCTAGCCATCGTTTGTGACAAATATTTTATACCATCTATTGAAAGACTGTGTGACGTTTTGAATATATCAGCTGTAAGTTCCATTTTTTTTTTTAATTTATGATGTCATTAAATATTTATATTATATAAAGATTCTTGGATCTGTAATAATAAAGCGTTGCATTAAAAAATATTATATTTCACCTTTGTTACATCAAAACTGGACTAAAAGTTATTGATTTGGAGTTGTGTTTGTGATAGATGGATAGAAGAATTCTAGAAAATTTTTGCAAAGACATTCCTTAAAATTTCTAGTAAAAAGAATGAACAATGTATGTTTGGGAAGAGGTATAGAATAGTCTAATTTATGTTCCTAGACCATTTCATGAAAAATGTAGAATTCTCGTTAATTCAGCTTTTCTTTATTAGTGTTCCGTACGTAATACTAAACTATCTGTCTGTCTGTCTGTCTGTCCGACTGTCACACCTGATTTTCTCTGACACTATTTGTCATAGAAAGTTGAACTTTGGTAATAATATAGGAATTGATGGTCTCATCAGAGCCGTGTAGTTTTGAAAGTTAAATTTTGACTTTAGGGGTTAGTTTTGGGGGTGAAATTGGAAGTGAAAAAAACATTTTTTTACTACATATATATATATATATATATATATATATATATATATATATATATATATATATATATATATATATATATACATACATACAGTAGATGCTCGATTATATGAAACAGGGGTTTTCATAAAATCAAATTGTTCATATAATCAAAAAGATATTTTTATTTAAAAAACAGTTTTTTAGGGAAATATTGTGTGAATTGTTTTTGAATTTTTTTGCAGCCAAACTTTTCTGCAAAGCCTTATTCCTGCATTTTCGCAGTACCAATAAATCATTAGTATTAAAAATATTTTTTTTTACTCCAAATAATTGTCTTATTAAATGCGTCCAAAGCTTCCGACGAATTAATTTCTAACTTTTCATTATTTTCATTTTCTTAGTCAGAGTCGTCATTAATTAAATTATCTGCATCTTCATCAATTACTTCGTTGTTTACTTCTGTCAAAAATTCTGAACTTCTTTGAGCGATTCTTCCATTTTATTTTTGTATTTTTCCTTCAAAATGCTGAGTGGAATGTTTTCTTCCGGATCAGAGTCATCATTACTCTTTTCAATGAAATCCAAAATGTTTTTCCAACATTTTTTTATCATGTCAACCTCAAGCATATTCCATGGTAATGATAAGTTTATTACAGCATCTTTTATTGTAAACGCTTTAAAAGTTTTGAGAGATCTTCAGATTTTGAAGATAAAATTGATGACAACAAGCTTGACCTGTAGTAAAGTTTTATAATTCGAAGAACATTTTGATCCATTGGCTGAATCAAGGGTGTTACATTTGTGGCATATAAATAACAAAGATTTTTCCATCTTCGGTTTGTAAATCTTTTGCAGGCGGATGGCTTGGGGCATTATGTAATAACAGAATGGCAGTTTCGTGTAAACCTTTTTGTTTTAAAAATGTTTTCACCTGAAAATATATATAGGCGAATTTAGTTAATTCGAACATTTTCATCTTGCATATTCGCTGACTTACTTGAGGAATAAAGCATCTATAAAACCAATTCTTAAAAATGTCCACAGTCATCCAGCATTTTTTAATAATCGTATTCCAGAAGAAGAGTAAAGTACTTAAAGCACCTAGGGTTTTTTGCTTTGCCTAATATGAGAGGTCTAACTTTATGTTCTCCAGACGCATTTGTGCAAGTGAGAAAAGTAAGTCGTGCTAGTTCAGCTTTCCTCCCTGAAGCGGGTTTTTCATCATTCATTACCAATGTTTTCTCAGGTAGCAGTCTTCAAAACAAGCCAGTTTCACCTGCGTTATAAATTTGATTATTTGTTAAATTCAGTTTACATATGACTGAACAAAGATCTTGTTTAAATGGATCTACTAGCTCAGGGTTTGTAGATAACTTTTCACCAGATATCTTCAAAAATCTAATGCCAGCTCTGCGTTTAAAATTTTGCAACCAACCATCGCTTGCAGAAAATGTTGGTGTTTCCTTTAGAATTTCATTTAAGGATTTTGCTTTAAGTTTTATAAGTTCAATAGTCACTGGAAGATTCCTTAACCTTTGTTTACAAAACCATTCATACAATTTTTTCTCCATCCTAGGGCTTTCTCTCGACTTTAACGTTTTACTTTTAATAATACCAACGCATTTTGTTGTTACGCTTAGAATATTCGCTTCATTTTTTTTTTCATCGTACAAACAGTAGATTTAGCTATATCATAATTTTTTGCAAGGTGTGTAACACTCACTCCATTTTCCAAATTCTTTATGATGTCACGTTTTTCTGATAGTGTTAACACTTTTCGTTTCATATTTTCCAGTTGGAAGCACTAAAGTCACTAAATATTTAATAACAAGTGAACAGATCGGACACCAACGGTAGCACGATAATCGCCCGACTATACTAATCTAACCTAAATACATTCAAATAAAAAAGAATATTTTCTAAGAGGAATCCCCTATTAGCACTGGGGAAGCACCGAAAATTGTTCATTTAATCGAGATTGCTTCTGTTCACTCTATAGAACCTCTAATATTAAATTTCCACTGTTCACTCTAGTGGATAGTTCATACAAAAGGGTGTTCACATAACCGAGCATCTACTGTATATATATATATATATATATATATATATATATATATATATATATATATATATATATATATATATATATATATATATATATATATATATATATATATATATATATATATATATATATATATATATATATATATATATATATATATATATATATATATATATATATATATATATATATATATATATATATATATATCACGAGTGCATTACCTTTAATAATTTCTCTGGAAATAAAAAACAAAAATTTCAACGTCTTCAGTTTTCAGTAAAGATTAGAAACAAACTTTGTTGAAAACTCAATTGGGGTGTGTTTTGTGAAGTCTCTGATCATTTTATACCTCCGTAACAAAATTTTTTATTTTAAAAGCAATCAAGTACGGAACACTAATTGCGCAAGTTCAACCTGCCCTGGACCAGTTATTTTAAAATAGTATTTTTTTGTAATTCCTGAACACTGCAAATGTAAATTCACCTTAAAAGTATACTAGGCAAATTTACGCATTTTATTTTTTATTGCTAGAACAGCTCTTCTTCTATACACATAAAGTATGAAAAGTTTCATATATTAGGTCAACAATGTGATATTTTTTATTTATATTTTAGTTGTTTCTTAATTAATAAATTATTTGATCATTATTATTATTATTAAAATTATTTTTTATTATTATTATTAAAATGATCATTTTGCCTTTATTGTTTTATATTTTTCTAGGAGTTTATAAATTCTGTTTGGAAATAAGCAGAATAATCATTTATTTATTATTTTATTTTCAGTAAAAAAATAAAAATAACCAGAATTTGCTCCTAAATAAATGATTATTATTATTAATAAATACAAACGCTATAGAAATAAAGTAGGATTTAGTTTTTTTTATTCTATTCCTAATAAAATATTTCAATTTTTTTTTGTAAGTTTAACTAATACCGACAGATCTTTAATTTCTGAAAATACACAATAAAAACAAACATTTTGCATAAGGAATTTAGGCTATTACTTATCTCATTCTCACTACTGATGATTAAAGTTACAAAGAAGTCTAAATTGGGTACAATTTCCTTGTTACTAGGTGAAGATGAAAATATTACCAACAAGTCGTAAAAAAGAATATTTTTTTAAAAAACCATTAAAATTATAAAATTTCATGATTATTTTTCTTGTTCAAAAGTTCCAAAAGATGTAGTATATATTTTTTATAGATAATAAAAGTGTGTGTATCTTATTTTTTCAGTTATTTCCGAAAAATTTATAATTGTATCATTTGTTAACTTCACATTCTTATATTAGTTATAACATTGGGCGACTCTAAACTGTATATTAAATTTTACTGAGCACTTTATTAGTTGGGAAAATGTTAACATCAGGGAATTTGAAATCCCTGATTCGTGCGAATCAACGTCCTATATGAAGCTTTAAGACTCTTCACCTTGCAATAAATATTGTGTATATTTTAGAATTACAAGTTTTTTTTTATTAAATTCTACTTAATTACTATCGTTAGCTTGTAAAGTGTACATCTTAAGCAACAGAGTTAAATATTTCAATTTGCGTAACTCTTAACTTCTTCTTTTTAAAGTGCCTATTGGGTTCGAATGTTGGTAATCATTCTGGCTGCAGCTCTAAAAAAACCGATAGTATTTATTGAGAACCAATTTCGCGGGTTGTTTAGCCAGGAAATACGTTTGCGTCTTAGTCTCCTTTTTCCAAATACCTTTCCTTGGATTATTTGCTGTAGTAATCTATATCTGTGAGGATTTCTCATTATGTCTCCTAAATACTCCAATTTTCCTACTTTAACAGTTTCCATAATGTCCAGTTTCTTGTTCATGCGATGTAAGATATCCTCGTTGCTAATATGGTCAGTATAAGAAATTTTCAAGATTCGGCAATATAGCCATAATTCACATGCCTTAGGTTTCTTAGAAGTAGCTTCAGTCAGCGTCCCAGATTCTACACTATAAAGAAGGACACCAAAGACATAACATCTTAGGAGTCACATTTTCGTGCTCAATTTTTTTGCTGAGCTTTTGAAAAGTGATGTCATTTTGAGGAACACTGCTCTAGCTTTTTCCATACGGCAACGAATTTTCTGCAAATGCATGCATTGTTCGTTTATCTTGGTACCTAGATATGAATATTGTGAAGTTCTTTGTATTTGTGATTGTTAACCATCAACAAGGTAGCCGGAACCGGAGACTTGCTGATTACCATGTACTTTGTTTTACTGGTATTAAGTTCAAGTCCGTATCGATTACTGACTTCGTTTATTTGCATAGAAAACAAGGCTTCTCTGGTTCCCATGGCATCATGAAAACCGAATTGTGTAGCTGACATGTTTTCTTCACACAACTTATGTTGTTATATTCTTCTGTGAATGATTTTCAGAAATGTTTTTAAAAGATGGCTTATGAGGCTAATTGTTCGATATTCTCCGCATTTTTTAGCGCCTGAATTTCTTGGGAGCGTTATAAACTGAGACTTTAACTAGCTTTCTTTTAACAGTTACAAAAAAGAGGGGTTCCTCATTATGAATGAATTATATTTTATATTGTCAAAATACACAGAAAAATAATATTTTGATTTCTACTTTATAGCACTAGTTAAAACACGTTTTTAACAATGAAATGTACTAAGATTTTAAATGCATTTTCACCAACTATGTTGATAAGAGTTAGAAAAACAGAAATATGTTAAATAACATTTTTTTTTCAAAACATTTTTATTAGAATTAATAGAACCAAAGTTAAAAAAATTCTTTATTTATTTTTAAACAAAATACTTGATTGTCTTTTAGGATGTAGGTGCAGCTACATTTATGTCCGTAGCAACATCATGCCCGGAATTATTTACAAATATTATCGCTACTTTTGTAACTGGATCAGAATTAGGTATTGGAACCATTGTTGGATCATCGATGTTCAATTCACTTGGTGTAGCTGCGATTGGTTCTTTGGCAGCAATTAGAGTAAGTAAATATTGCACTGATTTAGAAAAATCGACAAATTGGTCTCTGCGCATTTTTATGAACGGGTTTTTCGCATTATCTATATTGATTTGGGAATGAGAAAATTATCAGCTAAATGTCTGAACGCTGATGAATGAGAGCCATTTTTAGTCGGCGTTGATAAGTTTGTTGATCGAAAAATAAAAAAAAATAGGCTTTGAACAGATTGATCAACCTCCATATTATCCTGTACCCTAATGTAAAAGTATTGAGGTAGGTTGTGGTTGTAGTATTTGCTGAAGTGAAATAGGCTCTAAAATTCTGCATATACGTTGATAATAGTCTAGTGAAATCTTATTAACATATCCACCATTTTACAGATTATATAATATAATTTATTTCTTTGTAGGTTATTCAACTAGATTGGTGGCCAGTAACAAGA
The DNA here is from genome assembly GCA_019049505.1 of Pachyrhynchus sulphureomaculatus. Lineage (NCBI taxonomy): Eukaryota > Metazoa > Arthropoda > Insecta > Coleoptera > Curculionidae > Pachyrhynchus > Pachyrhynchus sulphureomaculatus. The sequence continues at coordinate 103,659,854 of CM032447.1, forward strand.
GACATCTGCATTTACTTAATGGCTGTCTTGGTGTTAGTGTCAATTGTTTGGGACAATGTTATATATTGGTATGAAGGATTAACGCTTTTTATCTGCTACTTCTTATATTTCTTTATAATGTTTCAAAACCCAAGAGTCTCGAGATTTGTAAGAAGACAAGTTCTTAAATTTAAAAACAGGAACAAGGTTGGTGTCGCAGGTAAGTTAAAAAGGCTTTTATACTACAAAAATACTTGACAATAAAAACGGAGACGTGCCTAAAGGGAGGGTTTGTAGAATCACTATGTTTAAATAAATGACAACATATTACCTGAGACACCTTTTAAAATAAACATTAAATACTTTTGCAAAAGAATATAGACGTAACGTTATAGAAATTTTAATAATAAACCCTATTAGACAGAAATAACAATACAATGAAGTAAAGCGATCAGTACTGAAACATTGATTTTTGATTAAAACAGTAACCCAGGTATTATTAAAGTAAGGTAAAGTATTTATTGAAGAAGTAGAAAAAAGCTCGTGGTTCAATCAACTGAGTTGCAAGCTTCAAAGCATAATAATACAAGATTTATGATTTCCACCTGTAATGAAAAAAAGTTGAGCTACGTATTTAGAGTTGTCAACTGGAACAAGACCGACATTAAAAGTCCCCAGAGAAGAATAGGAGCTCCCTCATCCTGGAAAGAATCAAGGTGCAGATGACTGGTAGATATAAGTAAGGAACTGAACCCACAATAAATAGACCTACGTACGTATTTTCGTAAGCTTGCCAAATCAAAAGAAATATGAAATATACTATCTCCACCAAACAGACTAAGGAAAGCCATAAGCATTGTTAGAAAGGTCTTTTTACGTGCGGCATCCGAATGAAGTCACTCGGCAAAATGAACAAAACTGCATCAAACTATTGACATCTGATCAGTCCAGGTGATTCTAATGACAAACTGAAATGCCTCGTTTGCGACCTATCTATACAGAATCATTAATGCAGATATCGATGTCAAACATGGGAGAGAGTACATGTTACGGGAGGTCGCCAGGCACTTGTCACTTCTGAATATAAAGAAAGATACGTAAATACAGTTGCCAAGATACTTCATCAAAATTTAACAGGATACCTTCTACTTCTTAAAAATATGCACTACCAGCTATACTGAGATCGAGATGTGCGTAGAGAACAAACAGTATCTAAGAGTAGTCCAAATCTTGGTTGCGTAATTATGAAAAGATTGATACAGGGATTTGGAAGCATAGATAAGAAGATAATGACAAACGAAAAGTATACAAACGATTTTAATGATCTTATTAATAATAGTTGTGAAGTTCCATACAAAATATCAAGCATTTGAACTTTAATAAATATTTATACAGGATCAATTAGTATGGATTTACCGAAAATATTATAAGTACATGGAAGGAAATCCTCAGAGCTGAATCCTTAACCAGGATAAGTCAATATTCTTCGTAGAAGGAGGGCGACAGCCGTATGGCTAAATAGTAATAATTATTGTTTATTATTAGACCGATAAATATGGTTATATTGTAGTAGCGATGAAACTTTCATACCAGTTTTGAGGCCCTATGTTATACGTGAGATATTTTGAAGTAGTTTAGCGGATTTAGTAATTAAATTTAAATAATCTGTGATCAGTTTCACGTTTGATTTTATTTATTACAAAAATTTTTAGATTTTCAAAATTAAATTAATTGCAAAAAAAAATTGAATGTTAATTTTACATTTAAGATATTTTGAATAATCTTATTTCTTTTTTTTAGAGGAGGGACCATCAGATGACAAAGAAATTAACAGAGACTCAGTAAGAGCTTCAGTGGCATCCGCCTTTGGTTCTTATGTAGAAGATGTTAGAAGATCAGCATTTGAAAATTCTGAAGCTGTTAAAAAAGCCAGAGAAGCGAAGGAAGAACAAGAAATAGAAGGTATATTTTAAGAAAATACAACCTATAATTCAGATATACAATTTTTTCTGTTCTTTTCAGTAAATTACACCAATAAGGCTTTTAAACCCAAACCTAATATATAATTCTTCAATATTAATAAATTAAACCAATATTTATCTTTTAAGCTTGGCACTTAATAGAAAAAACAAAATTTTGAATACATCTGATATATGAAATTTTTCGCATATTTATTGTATACTTATAATCACTAAATGCCGCAAGCTGAAGTACAGTGATTGTCCGTTCTTTTCTTCGTTTATAATTCTCGCATTCATAACTATCACATTTCATATTTCCGTCACAACTTTTAAGTTGCTTTAGTGCTTGGCCAGTCATAGTTAATAAATTGTTAAAAATAAAAAAAGATTCAACCAAATTTCAGTTTGTGAAAATAAAATAAATTCTAATAAACACAAAATAACGTTCCTTGTTAGTAAAAAATGACAAATCAACTAATTTAAAAAATAACCGGTCAAGTGCAAGTTGGACTTACGCAATTAGTGTTCCGTAAGTTAATTGCTTTTTAAAATAAAAATTTTTGTTAGGAAATATAAATTGATCAGTGACTTCACCAAACACATCCCAAATGAGTTTTCAATAAAGTTTTTTTTTATATACCACATAAATTATTGAAGATAATCACGCGTGATAATTTTCGTTCAATCTAGAGAATATTCCAGAGTTTTTTCAAAATTTTTTGATCAGTACTTTTTGAGATAAGGGGGAGGGACAGCGAGTTTTCGCACTTTTTTAAAAATAATTCAGGCAAGTGTGCGCAAGTATTACATTATACATATTTTTGAACTCGTGTTTTACAAGCTTTTATTTAACACCTCACTCGATGACATAATATACATTTTTTTTCACTTTCGATTTCACCCTCCAAAACTAACCCCTTAAGTCAAAATTTAACTTTCAAAACTGCACTGCAATTTCTATATTAGTGCCAAATTTCAATTTTCTATCTCAAATAGTTTCGGAGAAAATCGAGTGTGACAGACAGACAGACAGAAGGACACCGAGGTGATCTTATAAGTGTTCCGTATGGAACATTAAAAAGGATACATATTTTGGAAATGGTCGGATATTGCATTTTAAATAAATACCATGCAAATTTTTGAGAATAGAAAGATGGGAATTTATTATGTCTCAAACTGTTCAATACTTGTATATGTGTGTATATATGCAGTAATGGGAAAACAATAGCACCTGAACTACTATCAAAATAACCTCTTATTTCAATACAAGATTCAAAATCAAAATAGCTCGACATCGATATCAATTTCTAAGCAAATAGCATATAAAAAGTAAAAATAGCTTGAAACATTAATGCTATTAATAATTTTAATTCTTAATTTTTTTCTGCTTACCAGTATATGTATTGTGATTTAAATTAATTTTCAGAAATTAAAAAAAGTCCATTTATAATCCCGGAAGGAGGATGGCTTACCAAGTTTATGTTTTTCTACACATGGCCAATTAAAATGGCATTACGCTGTACCATGCCAAATCCCAAAACACATCCAAAATTGTTTCCGATTACTTTTATTTGTTGTATATTTTGGATTGGAGGCAATGCTTATATGGTATCTTGGATGGTCAGTATTATTGGTAAGTGTTAAACATTTTTGAACTTGGAAAACCAAAAAGTGATCTTAGTTATGAAGGGAGAACTTAATTATACTTAAGACATTCGTTATATTATTTCTGCATAAAATAATTCGTCCCCTGAAATTTCTGTTTTTATATGTAAAAGCCAATAGAAGACAATCTTGCCTTCTGCGGACTCAAATTAAATCAGCTGTATACAAACCCCCTATGAACAATAAAATTATTATAAGAAATCCCAAAGACAAAATCATTTGGAAAAGCATGGTATTTACAGTATATCATGTGGAACTTACATCAAGATATAAGTTGGATAAACTAACAGAAGTATAATGACCATACTGGATTGGCGTACATAGGCTATCAAAAATAAATAATCTATATTAGCCCTTTTTATAGAGAGACCACAGAATAAACTTTAATAGCTGCACACAGATAGCCAACAGAAAACTACAGAGCAAAAAGAATCTGGGTGACCATCGAAATCGAAAGAGCAGGGCAGTTGAACATGCCTAATATGTTAAAAGTAATAATTAAAGAAAGAAACCTATCAACCTTCAGACATAAACAAATAAAAAGATTTGAAGTCAGTGAAACGATGGTCAAGTGGGAAGAGTCAACTACATTCAGTCAGTGCCATTACGATCTTCGGTGCATATCAAACACACCCGGAAGCAACGTGAGCTGGTAGTAAAATACTTAATTCTGAAGAGTTAGCATTGAAAATGCTAAGTGAAACTTTTGCGAAAAACCTTTCAAAATTCCACCTGGAGTGTAACTAATGAATTATATATGTATTCCAGGATTAACACTTAAATTATTAGATATTGTGCTTGCTGGAGTAAATATTTATGATGCATAACTTTTATAACTTATGTGTTATCTCAAGTGGAAATAAAACATATAAAATCTAATATAAAACACAGCTTTAATAATATATCGCATATTCTGAATTATATTATTACTATATAGATGATAAAAATCGATGCTTTAAGTTTCAAGCATTGTTGTACAGTGATCATTAATTAAGGTGGTGTTTATGATTACGCCAAGCTAAATACGAGAAAATTTGTTTTATTTTAGGATACTGTTTTATTTACTTTTCTTCAGTTTTATTAGATGTATTATGGGTATAAAAGATATAAAAAGTAAGCCTCGTTAGTTTAAAAGCATTCACTTGCTACTTCAAACTGGCGTTAAAAATTAAATGGTTGTAAAATATAAATTAACACTAAGACTAAAAAAATCGGCCAAGTGCAAGTCGGACTTGCGCAATTAGTGTTCCGTACGATGATGGCTTTTAAAATAAAATTAAATTATTACCTAGGTCCCTGACATGTATATATCTTAAGATCCAATATGTATTTTCAAGTTTTTTCTCAGTCAATAATGGATATACACCTTAGCTACCTAATAGCCAATAAATCAATCTAGCTCAATCTAGAATCTAGTGTAAAACAAATATTTACTACCTAAATATTTGTTTAACTATAAACAAATAACATAAAATTATTTTGTCTCTCTACCTATCCGTTGGCCATCATTTTGTGTACTGAAAAGTAATTTAAAAAATTCCGCCATATTTTCAAGCCAATTAGTTCTTTTTATATCAAACGTAATGCACTCGTGATAATTTTCGCTCAATCTATGCTTTATGAAGACTATTCTAGAATTTTTTGATCAATACGAAGATGGGGGACAGCGATTTTTTAAAAATAATAAAAAGAAAAGTGTGCGCAAGTATTGCATCATATATATTTTGAACTTGTGTTTTCACAAGCTTGACACGCCACTTGATGACCTATTTAAATTTTTTCACTTCCCCAAAACTATCCCCTAAAGCCAAAATTTAACTTTCAAAACTACACGGTTCTAATTGGGCCATCAATTTCTATATTTATGCCAAATTTCAACTTTATACGTCAAATAGTTTCGGAGAAAATCGGGGGTGACAAATAGATGGACACCGAAGTGATTCCGTAAGTGTTCCGTACGGAACACTAAAAACGACACCAGGCGATAAATATATAACACTAAAGGTTTTGTCAATAGTATATTTAGTGTAATTGAATAATAAATATAAATATAATAAAACGATTAAGGAGTATTATTTATACTGAAAATAAAATACAAAATCAAAAAATAGGCCATATCTTTTAAAAGTCAATTATTTTAATATTATTCTAAAGATACGTACAAATGTACTCATATGTTAAAAAGCAGCATTAAAAATTTTAAATTTTACCTAATTCGTGTCAATAAAATGGGTAAAAAGACACGTACGTATACATTTGGAAATGTGATGTTTTCTAACATTCTGTGTTACAATGCTCTCAAATTATGTTGTTATTTGTAAATATTCAATTACTTGTATTAGTAAAATTGCAAGCACAACAAATTTTTTATATAATATGTAACCTACTATTTTGTTTTAGGGGACATTATTGGAATTCCCGACACTGTGCAGGGAATGACATTTGTTGCTGCTGGAGGTTCGCTGCCAGAATCCCTTTCCATTGCTATTATGACTAGACGAGGTAAGCAGTTATTCTTTCCGTGTTCTAAAAATAATTTTAGGTTTAGCCACAAATTCATACTTAGTAGTCCAAGGAACGAAGAGAGTATTTATAGCAACAATATATAATCGTAATGCTGCACTAGTACGTGCATACTTAGCACATGACCTAAAAGTATGCAATTTAATGATCCACTTAAAACTTCAAAGAGTTGTTTGGACATATGAAAAATGCCTAATGAAATTTTCAATCAACCAGTTGCTAGCAATCCCATTATGCTTATTTCCTGGATATTTATTATGGTCATTATCTAAAAGAATGTAGTAATACAAAATTAAAACTTTTACCTCCTCTGCTAATACCAAATTAATTGCATTTCGACAAAAATATGCCTCCTGCTCAAATAATATATAATATTCCACCTATCGGTACATTTTAAAATAGCTTGTAAAATAATACAATTAGTTTAAGGACTGTCAAGCCATTTTTACTTCCCTCGGTAAAATATATTCGTATTCGCAAAAAATCAGATCATCTAGATCACGAAAAACTTAGTCCCCATTTCTGTCAATTTGTCTGTTTGTTGGCTGAAAGATCTCGATACTTTTTTTAAATTTTCAATAACATTATGAGCATTTTTCTTAAATTCTGACTAAGATTATGAATGAGGGAGGATGTTAGAGAGGTTACTTTTATTACTTTACATATTCAGGCTTATTTTAAATTGTTTATAGTCAAACATATATGGAGTTAATCAGATAGGGGAGGAATTAGAGGGGATGCTGTGAATATATCGTGTTATCTGTTCTTTTTAATGATCTTAGAGTCGACGAATCTAAAAAATGTGTAATTTTTTTATTATTTTTAATTTTCACAGAAATAGTATGTAAAGTGAAATATCAAATTTAAGTTAAAAATATCTCTGAAACCCGTCGTGTGTTTTTTATAATCAATATCTTAATAAAAAAAAATTTTAAATGTAAACTTCGAATACGTATATAACTTTTTCAACCTTTTTTTGCTTCCGTTGCTAATCAATATAGCCGTGAAAAAAGACCCCCTTTGAGATTCCCTAGATCAAGAATATATATATATATATATATATATATATATATATATATATATATATATATATATATATATATATATATCTTGTTATGTTGTCGCGATAATTAACTAACTAAACGAGAAATTGATTTAAAATTTGTTACATTTATAGTACTTACACTAGAAAAGAAACCTAGAGGTTTTTTTGAGTAATATCATAATAAATTTTATCGATGCAGTATTAACAGAATTATTATGTAGTAGGGATTGGAATGTGATTAAGAGTGACTTAATGGAAACAAAAGCATTATGCTACTTTTTAGTTGTTTTTGGTTGGAAAAAAAATTAAATATAATTTTCAATCTTACATATAAGCGACAGAACGAATTTGGAAAGTGGGGATAGGTACAAACACAGACATAGAGGATGGACTAAGTGTTCGGTATGCCGCTATGAAGTAAATATGGACGCAAAGTGTGAGGGAGACAAAGCGAATGCGCGGCCAGTAGCTATCTCTAGAATGCCGCTAAGCTACGGCGCTCTTGAAAATAATATTTCTAAGTGCTCTATTTGAACTAAAATCGAGTGGGGCCTTTTCTCGCGTTGAATTTCCTCTCGGGGTACTGCGCCTTGTTTATTACTGGCCTACAGAAAAAAGACAGATATTGGCCGTACAGTCGCTTTGTCTCTTTATAGAGAGTGGTCAATATTGTGAGGTTAATGCTCAGTGCATCCTCTATGTCTATGGGTACCAATATTTTGTTATTGATATGGTGGCCCCGACCCCGTGGTTATCGTGCCGGCATATGGCATCATGGGTCTCGGGTGCAGGTCAGTGTACTTATTTATTAATGTATGTTTGGCTTGGGCACATACATATGTAGTAATTGTGGCAGAAATGCAATAAGGCCCGTAACAGTACTACCGCGTTGTCTAAAAAGTGCCGTGAAATACAAACGTATGTTCCGGCACTTGAACAACGTTGACGGATATTACGCCTATATCCATTTGAAAAGGGTAATCCCTATTTAGGCGGAAAGTGAACGGTAAAAAAAAGTCTCCTTCTTTAAAATATCGAGTAGTAATGAATAGATTATTCTGAGAAGGTCAAATTTAATATTTATTTTGGAACGTATATTGCAAGAGAAGTACCAGATAAAAAAAATTTACTACTGTTTTACTCTTGAAGGCGCAACAAGGCTATATTTACTGAAAGATTTGTAGAAATAAGTATATTATTTTACCTAAATCTTTTACCATAATAGAATATGACAACTTATTCACAACCATAAATGTTCACTTTCGTAAGTGGCAAATATTTAATATTAATGAAATGTGACAATCAGAACTACAAACTAGATGCTATAATTATAGTAAAAACGTTAATATTTTTTTGTTTTAACCATCCTAACATTATAAGCAGTAGAAATATTGTTATTACTATTATTATTTTTGCTTTAAGTAATTGTAGAAAACCTTCTTCTTTTCAACACACTGTAAGATTAAAAGTTATCTAAAATTATTATTGATTTTAAAAATAATCTTAACTAAAACTTTACTCATTTACTACATTAACATATTTATATAACTATTTTATTTGATTTTCATTATTGCAGGTGAAGGAAAAATGGGTGTCTCCAATTCCCTCGGTGCCAATTCAATGAACATTCTTTTTTCACTTGGAATGCCTTGGTTCTTTAAAACAATATCGATGGGTTTCAACAACGATGCTTACATAAGAATTGAGTCAGGATCCATAGTTTATACCATAATGGCCCTAATTGTCGTAGCTTGTATTTTATACACGACTCTAGCCCTTAACAAGTTTAGGTTACGTAAATTAACCGGATTTATACTGATTACCGCTTATGTAATCTGTATCGTCTTAGCATGTCTCTCTGAAATGGTGTTCTTTAAAAACTGAACATCACTTGACGGGTTTAAATCTTTGTATATTAAGTTCCTAGGGTCATGAATCGCTCCAGATAAATTAAGTTTCGTAACAACTGGTACTTTACGTATTTAAATTGGTTACTTAAACCTATAATTAGTGTTGTAGTGAACTTCTTTTTCATTCAATATTTTACCACATAAATTAAACGACGGTACTTAAGAAAGAAGTTGTAAATAAATACTGACACATTTTAAGTTGAATAAACGTTCAACAAAAAAGGCATACCACTATTAGATAGATATCAATTAGGATTTACTAACTAAAAATTATGATAATGGATGCTTTAGAAATGGTATTTACAAAAATATTAAATAATTTATTTCATTTCATTTTTTTTTGGTGAAGTTTTAAAGTCAAAATTTTTATGCAACATTGTGGGAGTAGACCAATACATGTTTTAATGTCCATTGCAAACATTTCCTTGTCTTGATAGTTTTTCTTTTTATATAGGTTTATAATTAATTTAGTACAATATTGTATTTTGTAACTAAATTATTTATTTGTTGCAAATAAGAGTCAAATTGTACATTCAATATGGACTCATACCCAATTAATTGGGATTTTTTATTTCATTGTTATATAAATCCATCTTCTAGTTAAAAGTCAGCCCCACTATATACTAGGTGGCACTGATATTTCACTTCCTGTAAAGTAAATTCAAATTTTACAAAAAAAAAACGGCCAAGTGCAAGTCGGACTTGCGCAGTTGGTGTTCCGTACGGTCATTACTCTTAAAATAAGAAATGTTGTTACCCTAAATCAGTTTTCAACAAAGTTTGTTTCTGACCTTTGTTGAAAACTTATGTCCTTGAAATTTTTGTTTTTTTATATACCAGATAAATTATTAAAGGTAATGCACTCGTGATAATTTTCGTTCAATCTACACCTTGTGGAGAATATTTCAGAATTTTTTCAAAATTTTTTGGTCAATACTTTTTGAGAAAAGGGACAGCGATTTTTGGCCATTTTTTAAAAATTATGCAAAGAAAAGTGTGCGCAAGTATTAAGTCATATATATTTTTGAACTCGAGCTTTCCTTTGACACCCCCCAAAACTAACCCCTTAAGTCAAAATTTAACTTTCAAAACTATACGGCTCTAATGAAGCTATCAATTCCTATATTTGTGCCAAATTTTAACTTTTTATGTCCAATAGCTTCGGATAAAATCGGGTGTGACAGACGGACAGACACCGAAGTGATCTTATAAATGTTCCGTATGGAACACTTAACTTTAGTGAAGTTTATGAATCGTTCTAGGATGTGAACTCGAGAACAAACACAACATCATATCTCCGAAGTTAAGTTCGAACAACCGTTGGATGATATGGTGCTCTGTAGGTCTAGCTCATCAAACATCCCCACTTGCTGTGACAATGTCACCAAATTAAATAACTTCAAATTTTTAAATGTTATGTTTACAAAAATAAATGAATGCTGATATGTTAAAATGTGTCAGTATCTATTGCTGATCTTTTTAGAGGAATTACCAAGAGTAATGTCATAAAGATTAATGTGTTTATAGTGATGTAGCCCAACTAAATATGGTATTGAATTTTTAAAGTGGTTCACAGTTTTATAGGTACTCAATAGTTGCCAAATACCGATCCAAACTTTTAAGTATCTTAATTATTTTTAAAACTGAGAAACAAGTAAAAATTAACATTGATATTGTCATCAAAATTCATAGTAAAATATTCCCTTGAAATGTATTTTAACTAACATTTTGTTTGCGTATAAGTGAGATAGAGATGATTTTGTATTATATAACTGTCAAATACTGGGCGATAAGTTTATATATGTTGTAAATTCCTTGTAGGTACTGCCCTAAAGGCGTACACCTGCCTAGTATTAGGAAATAATGCGACAACATTGTAAAAATGGCAGTGTGTTTCAAAGGCAAGTTTCTCTTTTTTAATTAAAATATATGGCATAAAAGCACAAATTTAACCGGTTATTATATAACCATATTGTATGAGGTGACGATTAGTTTTTTTAATTAATTAGTTTTTCAATGCCTCATTTGTTAACAACAAAAATCGTTCTCAATTTATACTAAAGTTATATATTACATCCTACATAGTTCCTACTGTAAATCATATTGTGATTGTTATTATAGACTTTAGAAAGTGTTTTGGATTTGATCTAGGCAAAATTAATTATATTAAAACAAATTCTATGGACTTTAACTTTTGAGTTAATTTTAAAAAGAATGAATTAATAATATTAGTTACTAAAATCTTGTCATTGGTTCAAGTGGGCAATATTTAAATTGTGAATAATAAAAGACATGTTTTTGCAGGTTAGTTTAATATTAGGGAAAAAAATACGTGTTTTTGTTGTAGTATATTGAAGTTGTGGAGTAATATTTTTAGGAATAATTTATCCAAATTTAAATAATTAATAAAAAGATAGCTATGTTATCTTTTAAAAATACCTAATATACTCTGTATATAGTTGTAAGTAATACTCAGAGATACAATTCCTTTGTACATACTATATTTAAATTAGTGTTTTCTGATATTTATTTATTTTTATACATATATTTTTGATATGTGACTAGTAGTGTATTTTTAAGTTAAAATATGAAAAATTAAAAGATTTTTTGAATAAGTATGTATTTTTAATATACCTACCATTAGTATGTTTTCTATTGTAAATCTTCAAATGTATTATGGCCGTCTAGTGTCAAATCACGCTAATTAGGTTTAGACCATGTTAAATATGAATTATGTTAATTTCGTTATGTAAATTTTATTGGTCAACATTCGTTTTGTCACGCAAAGTTAACATGTTAAAACACAATTGGTAACCTCATTACAAAACTGCGCTAGCATATTCAGCTTGACGAAAGTACTCGAATTCTTACGTTTGGGATGCTTAGTTATTGTAATTGAACTACTGTTGACCTGCAAAAATTAATTTTACTCTATATCTTCGTAATGTGAAAGTGTTTAAACCACACGGATATTCTTGTTACATATACACAATTAACAAGTGTTATCTTGACTATTTCGGTTTTCCACATGTCTTTTGTATAACGTAGGATCGGCTAAGCGATCTCAATATATGTCCTTTACTGTTCCATTATTTCTGATGGATCTTAAAGATCAAGCAAATGATGACTACTGTTCAATGAACGTAAGGGATGTAACTAATAAATATCCAGACCTATTATCTGCGAAAAGGCCAGTCTTTCATAATCCTAAATTCGCGATAAGATACAACAAATTGAATCTCTGGCTGTTGAAAGCCTAATGTGTAAAAGCAGACCTGCTCCCCAATCGGTGCTATTAAGGCCAAAGACTAATTGGAGATTGTCGAGCCAAGCTGTCTTGAAAGCCCCCGGCCAAGGGCAGGTATGCTTACAAATTTAACGCTTTCACCAGACAGAGATACAATTTGCTGTATCTTACCGTGATCTTACGCTAGTACTGCAAAAAATACAACACGTTGTTCTACTGTTTGTCGATCCTAGCTCGGAAGATGAGCCGTGATATGGCGAAACGCATCCCGAGATAGATTGAAATAAAAGAAAGTGAGCTACTCCTGAAATGTGGATTTTGTTCAACTTTAAGTAGTTGATACTGTGTGCTAAATTACCCGTGCCACCTAAAGCAACGTCTTCTCAATCGATAGAACAATTACTTGTCATCCTTAGTCAAGTAGATGAAACGGAATAGTTTCCATTTCCAAGATTAATACCAAAATGGCAAACGATTTTCTTGTAATAAATTTAAGGCATTTGAGTACAAAAGAGAAAAAACAAGATAGATTTAAAAAAGTATTTGTCTATTATTATTTTTTTATTTACCATCAATCTGGAAACTCTCTCCATATACAATATCCTAGCTTCTCGTACGTTTTCAACTGCTGCTCCGTAGCATAAACCAATGTCAGTTAGTTCTGCGGATGTTTGCGGCATTTTAACCCTTTCCAAACGCTAGGAAATAAAATAGCATCAGCTCAGCACATTTATAAACAAAGCCACTTTTAACGTTAGTTAGGCTTCGATAATTTACCCATTTTCACATTGATTTTGACATTGACATTTGATGTTTGACGACTTAAGATTTTTTTCCATAAATTCATTTATGGATTTTGGCTTTATAAATTTTCGTTTCTTGAATAAGCAACCAATATAATAGAAAGTACACATTTTCATTCTTTTCATGTGTCCAATAAATGAGGCATCATAAAGTGATTATAAAGTTGTTTATTAAAAGACTAGTATTATTAAAAAAGAAATTAGCTGAAATTAACAACGGAAACTCGCCAAACCAAAAATAAACCGGTTAAAGTTTCTTGAATAAGCGAAGGTTATGCAGCATGACATTTCATTTCTAGTGTATTACATTCTCCTATACTACATAGGACAGTTATTATTAGAATAATAAACTATTCCGGGATAAATGGGTTAAAATTTTTAGTAAGTGATGTAAATTTAACAAATACTCATTTTGGAAAAAAGATTATAAAAGATTTTACGGTACTCCTTTGTCAATTAGAATATTGAAATATAAAACTTGAAGTGAAATTAATCGTGTGTGTCAAGAATTAATTATATATATATATATATATATATATATATATATATATATATATATATATATATATATATATATATATATACATATATATTTTCGCGGTCTCACCAGAAAATAATTATAATATTTTTAATTTAGTACCCTCAATAAGTTCATACTTTCTTTGGTTATCACAGTGTAGAATTTGTTGTTTTTAGGTTAGAACGAGTTTAGTGAGACCAAGTGCAGCGTTTTTGGAGAAATGGAAAAAATTGAACAACGTGCGGTTATCAAATACCTGTTTAAAAAAAGATTAACACCAAAGGAGGTCCACGATGATATGAAAACAACACTAGGGGAAAAAATGGGTTGCAGAATTTAAACGTGGATGCGAGAGCATCGAAGATGACCCTCACTCCGGCCGGCACACAACTATCAGGGAGATTGCAGACACTATAGGCATCTCGTATGAACGAACACAAAACATCATTGCCAACGAACTCGGATTTTTTCTAAGGTTTCCGCTAGGTGGGTTCCCAGATTGCTTTCAGTTGAACAAAAACGAATTCGAGTCACGATTTTTCGCAACTGTTTGAGGTTGATCAACACTACACTCCAGAGTCAAAACAACAATCCAAGCAGTGGAAAAAGTCTGGTGAATCGACCCTAAAGAAAGCAAAGGCAATTCTGTCGGCTGGAAAAGTGATAGCGTCAGTTTTTTTGGTATGCTAAAGGTATTATTATGGTGGACTAGCTTCCGAAAGGCGAAACAATAAACTCGACTTACTATTGCACCCTTTTGCGTCATTTACGTCAAGAAATTAAAACGCCCAGGATTACTGAGAAAGAAAGTTTTGTTCCATCAGGACAACGCTCGCGTTCACACGTCTGTTGATTCTATGGCACAAATTTGTGATTGTGGTTTCGAATTGCTGCCTCACCCGGCTTATTCTCCTGGTTTGACGCCTTCGGACTTTCATCTGTTTAGATTTTACAAGAGTATTTCTGAACTTGCGCTGTCCACAAGCGTATTCTATAAGTAGGGTTTCCTATAATATAGCTGCATAATTAAAATTGACCAAAAATTATGCAACAGCACTAGATTAGAAATAAAAGCCCTTAAAAATTATTTGATTGAATGCACAATTCTGACAAGCTGTAGAACTAACCAACCGACTTACCGTTTCAATTTAAACTGCTCCAGTTTCCTATAAAACTATGTTTCTCGATGACAGTCAATAAAGTTCAGAGACAAACAATAAACGTAACTGGTTTAGACCTTAGCTTTCAATGTTTTTCTCATGGCCAGTTATTCGTGGTTTTGTCACGTGTAACTTCAAATATAATCTGGTGTATAAAGAGATATTTTAAACTAGCTGTATGTATGTATATAAATATATATAAATATATATATATATATTATATATATATAAAAAAATATTTTAGGCAGCGGATATATATATATATATATATATATATATATATATATATATATATATATATATATATATATATATATATATATATATATATATATATATATATATATATATATATATATATATATATATATATATATATAAATATATATAATATATATATATATATATATATATATATATATATATATATATATATATATATATATATAATATATATATATATATATATATATATATAATATATATATATATATATATATATATATATATATATATATATATATATATATATATATATATATATATATATATATATATATATATATATATAACATATATATATATATACATATATATATATATATATATATATATATATATATATATATATATGCTGAAAAGTTTTTAGTCTGACATAGATGTCGCCCTTTTCAAAAAATCCATATGATATTTAGGAAGTACTAATCTTCAAACTATACGGGTCAAAATTATATACAATGGAAAAAAATCGATTTTCGTGTATTGATTGAACACTGTTTTTTAATGAGAAAAACATACAATATATAAGACAATAAGCAAAGCAATGGCTTGATAAGTGTTACGGGGACTCTGCCCCTGAAAACTTACTCATCATTTACTGGTATGCTGAAATTTAAATGCGGTTGTACAGATACAAATGGTGCTGAACACTCTGGACGCCCAAATGAGGTGGTTACACCGGAAAACATCAAAAAATCCACAACATTGTTTTGGATGACCGTAAACTGAAAATGCGTGAGATAGCTGACACCCTAAAGATATCAAAAGAACGTGATGGTCATATTTTGCATGAACATTTGGGCATGAGAAAGCTCTGTTCGACATGGGTACCGCGTTTACCCACAGTGGACTAAAAACAACAACGTATTGATGATTTTGAGCGCTGTTTGAACTTGATTAAGCGCAATAAAAAGGATCTTTTCATGCGATATGTGACAATGGATGAAACATGGATCCACCACTACACACCAGAATCAAATCGGCAGTCAGCTGAGTGGACAGCAGCCGATGAAAGCCGCCCGAAGCGATTAAAGACACAACAGTGAGCTGGGAAGGTTTTGGCCTCTGTACTTTGGGATGCGAACGGAGTAATTTCCATCGACTATGCTGAGAAGGGAAAAACCATCAATAGCGAATATTATATAAATTTTGAGCGTTTGAAGGCAGAAATCAAAAAGAAAAGGCCCCAAATGAACAAGAAAAAAGTGCTCTTTCATCAAGACAATGCACCGTGCCACAAGTCAATGGTTACGATGGCAAAATTGCATGAATTGAAGTTCGAGTTGCTTCCTCATTCACCGTATTCTCCAGATTTGGTCCTCAGCGACTATTATCTATTCGCAAAACCTCATAAAAATGCTCGCGGGCGGGAAAGATTTGTCTTCAATGAGGAAGTTATCGCCGAAACTGAGGCATATTTTGAAGGCAAAGACAAATCCTTCTACAAGAAAGGTATAGAAATGTTAGAGAAGTGTTGGACTGTATATTAATGAATAAAGTCGATTTTTGCAAAAAAAATGTGTTTTAAGTAGCTAGACCAAAAACTTTTCAGCCTACATATATATATATATATATATATATATATATATATATATATATATATATATATATATATATATATATTTATATGGGACGTTTCACGTCACTGTAACACCCGTGTGACTAGGACTGAGACAGAAGCCCACATACGTGTGATTACTCAAAATTTTTGTTAACATGTCTACTTTCGAATGCTACATGGCCTTTTAAAAAATTCAATATAGCGAACGTAATAAGGGGCCAATGTGCAGAACTAAATTTTTACAAATTCTGATAATTAGTCACCCTCAACCACTGTTTTCATCCCTGGTGAGGGTGCAAAATCAAAAACTGACCGCAGAAATGAATTCAGTACCCTTGGAAACCAATTTTCAAATTTTATTTTGTCGTTATTTGTTTTTTAATATAAAAATTTTTTAGTACATTTTTTAAGAGGCCATGTCGGTATTCGAAAGTAGACACTTTAACAAAAATTTTGAGCCATTACACATATGTATCCTTTAGGTCTGGTCACACGGGTGTCCCTGTTGACGTGAAACGTTCCATTTATATATATATATATATATATATATATATATATATATATATATATATATATATATATATATATATATTTATATATATGTACATATAGTCTTGTGAAACGGTTGTTACCATGGTTGACAAATGTCAACAATAGGATTTTCAAGCCAGAAACAATAAAAAGTATGACTAAATAAAATCACTGTGTCAAAATATTTTTTCTCGCACCTTTGCCCTCTTTAATAGTTTGCTGGATTCTTTTTTGGAAATATGGTTCGTCACAACAATCATTTCTACGTCTCAGTAACAAACACTAGATACTACATTTCTAGAGTTAAAAAATGTGGTCGGTCAAAACACTTAAATGTATCAAATAACTTGCCAATATTAAAATTGTAGCATCATAAAACGCATTACATACAAAGAGATATGCTTTTAGGGCTTAAGTATTTTTTTTATTATTTTGACCTGGGCAGTTCTTTCATGTAGTCAGTCGCTTATTGGAATGCTTTATGTTAAATTTTCAGTATATCAAAAACTATTTAAAGAGATTAAGCCATTACTACTTATTACCAAATCATAAAAGAAGAAACAGTTTTTTTAACAGGAATATAGATAGGTTTACACCATTCTCGCTTTCGATCAATCATCAAGCATTTTAAAATAACCAGATAGCCCAGGGGTAACATCTATTTGGGATTACATGAGGATTTTTAACAAACAAAACCATAGTTATAATCAGAATTCAAAGTTTAATTCTATTTTCCCGTAAATAAGACCTATCCTTTGAGTTTGAAAATTGCCGAAAGTGTGAGTACATGTGGAAAGCTTAAAGGTCTGGGTCTAGAGTAGTTTTTTAATTACTCTCAGGTATAGATCATTACCATATTTCTGATATCCAAAAAAATGAGTCAATTCGTCAACAGTTCCACATATCTCGCATAAGTCGGATTCTATGAGATTAATTTCTTTAAAATGGACAGGATAACACGCCACTTCCAATTGTAGTAATAAATCCTCTGAATACGTTCAACTGATTGCAAAATATTTGCTTGGAATTTCTTGATGGATGTGAGATAATACAAATACTAATTCTTCTGAAGTTTTTCCATCTAGTTTGACATTCTATCATAATTTTTTTACTTGTAGTTATATATGTATCTGATAATATTATTGGAAATTTACTGTCAACCCTTTCCTCCTTCACCAGTTGGGCAACCTTTTAGTTATGCAGGTAAGTCATTTGGACGGTTCTTAGGATCAAAGATTATGATAATTATGATATTAATTTATTACTATTTCCAACTTATAATATTGAAAAGTTTGACTGACTTTAAACAATATATAGACTTTACAACCTATATTTGCATTCCGTCAACCAGTTTAGCATTTTTTTCTTCTTATAATTCATTTTTCAAAAAGTATTTAAGAAAGGAAAAGAATAGTATTTAAAGCTTTCAGTTGTAAGAGTTGGAAATGCCAAAACCTTTTTATTTTTAGCCCAACTCCCTTGGTGATGACAATAACAGTATACTCAGTTTTTTGCCTCTGGGTTTCATAGAATGATATCGATAGCATTTTATCTGAAGCATACGAATCCGTTTACGAAATTTCTCTATCACGTCAGGTTAAAAAAATTGTCTCGATTGCTATTTCAAAAACATGGCTTTAAAAAGATTTTTTGCGATGACATTATCAGTTTAAAATATACTGAGACACTCAACAATAGACACAAACTGATATATAATGTGGTAGAACACATTTCCAGATTACAATGTCATTTCCAATTCTCCTCTCATCCGCGTCTCCCTCTGGCCTACTATAGCTCATTTTATGTGAGAAAGTTTCTCTTCCTATTTAAGTAATTTATAGTCCGATGATAGCGTTTTGGTATTGTAAGTGGCTAATAACAATTGACGTTTTTCAAGGTAGCCTGGTCTACTTCGGGATTCTTAGCGTCCCCTGCAGTCTATCTTATCCAGTTGCTACTGTAACCGGGGATCATTCTGCTGCCAAAGACTGAGGGCCGTGGTAAAACTTGTAGCATTTCACTAGGTTTTTTAGCCATACTCGTATCAAGCTAGCTAGTGCAGATTGATGGGAGGGGGGATGAGGAGGGGTAGGATGTATAGAATATAGATAGGATTTAGATTTCGGATATTGTTTTGTCTTGGAAAGAGAGGTAGGAACTAAACATAGCTCTCGTGGGAGGGTACTTAATATATGTAAAAAGTTCATAATACTTTTTACCGATTTTACGAGCGAGTAATGAGACTGTGGTATCCAATATTAAATTTATTTTTCAATCTTGTATTTAACCATTTGTTTAATTGGTTTACATAAAATTGTGCAATTAGCCCGTATGTACATCAATAAACATAAAGTAAAAATCAATTACCATATACTCTTTGTAACTCTTGCCAAATGCAATCAAAACTAATATAAAATAATAGTTTATATAATAACTAATAAATGAACTGACGCATAAATATAAAAATACCATTACCAGAGATGAATAAATCAAAAGAAAATAATAAATATTAATTAATAATTAATATATTATATTAATTATTTATTATTACTATGTAGAGTAACTTAAATTATTTGAAAATTAGAATTTAATTGTATAAAGTACACGTAGCCGTCAAACTGTATTTCTTGCAATTTCGATTGCTAGTATATCTGAAAGTAAATGTGGTAGACTAGATCCAAAAAGGAATTCACTTTCAGCGGAAGAAAATAAAAATTAGTAGTAGTGTGTAACAAGAACAGACTTGGACAGATTTTACTGCTACTGCCAAAATTTTTCAGTAAGGTATACTACTAAGGTTTTTGACGTTGTTTACCGGAAGCTAAGAAGTTAGTGGATAGGCATAATATATAGTTTTTTAACATGATTCTTGAATATTTTTTGGAATTTAGACGAAAAAGCATTTTTCTTTCAGGGAAAAATAGTCATTGTTTATAAAGTTGTAACATTTTGTTCCAAATTTAGCATTGCCAAACTGGCATTTGTTCTTGAATATTCAACTCATAAATCCGACGAAATCAACATATATATATATATATATATATATATATATATATATATATATATATGCATAATATATATATATATATATATATATATATATATATATATATATATATATATATAAGAAAGAGAAAGGACAGTAACAGGACACTGGCAACAAACAATCCTGAGTTTAACTACTGAGAAACGCCCTTATAAGGAGAAGAGATGAGCAATCAAAGATCTAAAGGCTCTAGTATCTGCTTTTTATTTTTATTATCGAGCTTTCGCTGCCTAATGGTAGCTTCTTCTGGATTCTAAAAATGCAAACCAGGTACAGAAAATAAACCAAAACGTTCGTTTTTTAAAATGTGATTAAATGAATTGTAAGACTGTATGTGAAATTACTTACAAAAATTTAGCAGTTAATTCATCTCTGGTGAAGACAATGAAGTTTGCATTTCTGTTGGCCAGGTAGTATGTATGATTACACAAACATGATTAAAAGACACTTAAAGAGAGTTACACAAATATTAAAAAAAAAACATAACTGCAAGAAACACCATGATGTTGAAATGGTACTCCATTTTTTGACATCGAGTTTAGTAACTATTTAGTGATATTTGAGTCCGAACCGGATATTGTTGGTAGTCTATGTCGTCATCAGGTCGACAAAAAACCATAAAAGCATTAAAGTTAGGGATGTGGTAAATTTTTTAGATGGATGCTACTCTTAGATAAATTATTAATTATTAATGATATCTATTTTTCAGTTTTAATTTTATAACAAAGTGACTTAAATTTGATGAATGTTACTCTTCGACGAGTTATTTATTATTAATTATATTAATTATATTAATTATATTAATTATATTAATTATATTAATTATATTAATTATATTAATTATATTAATTATATTAATTATATTAATTATATTAATTATATTAATTATATTAATTATATTATTATATTAATTATATTAATTATATTAATTATATTAATTATATTAATTATATTAATTATATTAATTATATTAATTATATTAATTATATTAATTATATTAATTATATTAATTATATTAATTATATTAATTATATTAATTATATTAATTATATTAATTATATTAATTATATTAATTATATTAATTATATTAATTATATTAATTATATTAATTATATTAATTATATTAATTCTTTAATTTTATAACCTGTACTTTAGGAATATTACATATTTCTTCTATTGATGTGAAATGTTCATTTAATATTGATATAATAAGGTCTAGAGAAATGTTAGTAAACAGTGAAACTACATCGAAAGAAGCAAGTACAAAACCCTCTGGCAAAATAAAGACATTAACCTTCTCTGCAAATTCGAAGGTATTTTTAATTCTGAATTTATTAAAAGTAGAAAAAGCTGTTTCTAAAATAGAGGCCATATATTTAGCAAGTGGTTTGTAGATGCTCCTACACAGGAAACTATTGGTCTTAGAGGTATATCTGGTTTATGTATTTTTGGTAGACCATAATATTTGGGACAAATCCCATTATAAGTTATCAGTGTGCGAGCAGTTGCTTCATCTAAAAACTTGCTATCTTTTAATGATTTAATTAATTTATTGCATTTAATTTCTACTTTTGAAGTGGGATCGTGATGTATTATTTCATAGGTATTGTCATCTTGGAATAGGGTGTGTGATTTCTTAAGATAGGAAGTTTTTGACATAGCAACAGTAACATTGCCTTTATCAGACCTAGTAATCAGTAAATCGGGATGGTTTTTTTAAGAAAATTTTTGTTTTCTTCTCTAATTTATGAGTGGTAGAAGTTTCGTCTTTATGTGATATTACATAGTTAGTAATTAGGTTTACAGCCCTTGCACCAATATAGTCTGTTTTGTGGGGGGACATAGCGAATTAATTCCTCTACCTCAGACAGGAGTCTAAACATGTTTATATCTGTTTCCCCTTCTGTTTCAATATGTAGATGACTTACTAGTCGCTTTACCTGCCAGAAGTGTACAGAACACTTTTAACATTTACAATTCTTTCAATCATAAATTAGTATTTACTGTTGAGGAGGAGACTGACTGTTCCGTTTCTGGATACTAGGGTTGTACGCTCTGAAAATAATACAGTCAAACTTGACTGGTATAGGAAAAAATCAAGTTCTGGTAGATATATCCCATTCCATTCTTATCACCCTATGAAACAGAAACTGAACATTATCAGAGGATTAAAGAACAGAATAGATAAGATTTGCCACCCCCCATTTAAAGAAAAAAATGTAAAACTGTTAGAAAAACATCTTGTTGGATAATTACTATCCTAAAGCTCTAATTAAAAAGAATTTTCAAAGACCTCCCCTTCAAATTAATCCAACTGTCACCACTAATGTCGACAATAAAGTAGGAAAGTTACAATACATTGAAGGCCTTTCCCAGTCTTTGTCTTCTCTTTTTAAAAATACAAACATTAAAATTGCTAATTACAACATAAAAAGAATGAATTGTTTTTATACCAATTTAAAAGATAAAACCGATACTTTACAAAGATCTAATATAATCTACGGCATTCCCTGTCAATGTGGTTTGGTCTACGTTGGACAAACTTCACAAAAGCTCTCTAAGAGATTAGCGTTACACAAAAGTGATAGTAAACACAAACCTAACGCAACTAGCTTGAGCTTACACGTAAATAATACAGATCACAAAGTACAATATAACAACAGCTTCATTCTGGATGTTGAGACTAATTACTTCAGAAGTTTCTTGGAAAAGTGTTACATAAAAACCTGTAAAAATAATCTCAATCACAAAAAAGATATAGAAGGATTGAGCTCCATGTTTACTTATTTACTAACACAAAACTATACCAAGCCAATAAAAAAGAACGATTTTTATGACTAATTAGTTTTTCTAGTAAAGTTGACGTTTCTTTTCTCTTTCTGTAATTTTTGCTGTTTATTACCAGTTACTTTTCTATGTCTTGTTAAAATTAAATAATTAAAAAATTAAATATGACAAATAACAAATAACGTCCAGTATTAATAATCTCTTTCAAATTTTTAAATTAGCCTATGAATCTCTTGGTTATAAAATTAAAGAATTAATATAATTACTATATAATATATATATATATATATATATATATATATATATATATATATATATATATATATATATATATATATATATATATATATCAATCGGTTTTATAACGTCTTCCGTCTTCCGATGCCTAATTTCCACTCCTCCCGGTTTCTCCATCCCTTCTCCTCCAGATCTCTCTCTAGTACTTCCTTGTTGATTCTTGTTCTCCAGCTTTGGCGTGGTCTTCCTCGCTTTCTTTTCCCTGAGGGTTCCAATTTAAAATCTTTTTAGGTAGTCGGTCTTGTGACATTCTCTGTACATGCCCGTACCATATAATTAATATAATTAATAATAAATAACTCGTCGAAGAGTAACATTCATCAAATTTAAGTCCCTTTGTTATAAAATTAAAACTGAAAAAATAGATATCATTAATAATTAATAATTTATCTAAGAGTAGCATCCACCTAAAAAATTTACCACATCCCTAACTTTAATGCTTTTATGGTTTTTTGTCGACCTGATGACGACATAGACTACCAACAATATCCGGTTCGGACTCAAATATCACTAAATAGTTACTAAACTCGATGTCAAAAAATTTTAAAATGGAGTACCATTTCAACATCATGGTGTTTCTTGCAGTTATATTTTTTTAAATATTTGTGTAACTCTCTTTAAGTGTCTTTTAATCATGTTTGTGTAATCATACATACTACCTGGCCAACAGAAATGCAAACATCATTGTCTTCACCAGAGATGAATTAACTGCTAAATTTTTGTAAGTAATTTCACATACAGTCTTACAATTCATTTAATCACATTTTAAAAAACGAACGGTTTGGTTTATTTTTTGTACCTGGTTTGCATTTTTAGAATCCAGAAGAAGCTACCATTAGGCAGCGAAAGCTCGATAATAAAAATAAAAAGCAGATACTAGAGCCTTTAGATCTTTGATTGCTCATCTCTTCTCCTTACAAGGGCGTTTCCCAGTAGTTAAACTTAGAATTGTTTATATTTATATATATATATATATATATATATATATATATATATATATATATATATATATATATATATGCATATATATATATATATATATATATATATATATATATATATATATATATATATATATATATATATATATATACACTATTACATACCACTTCAGTGATGTTTACTAGTACCGGAATGCTTTAAAAGTTGTAAACAAAGTTTATCATTCCAAGGATTAGAAAAAGTGTAGGGATTAGGTATAAGTAGCTGAACTGTAAAAACAAGTAAATTAAATAAGAAATGTTACGAAAAAACGACGAATTTTAATAAAGATTATTTTGGAATATCAGAGATATGTATATATATATATATATATATATATATATATATATATATATATATATATATATATATACACACATATATATATATATATATATATATATATATACATATATATATATATATATATATATATATATATATATATATATATATATATATATATATATATATATATATGTATATATATATATATATATATATATATATATATATATATTATTTATATATACATATATATATATATATATATATATATATATATATATATATATATATACATATATATATATATATATATATATATATATATATATATATATATATATATATATATATATATACATACGAGGCTGGTTTGAAAAGTCCGTGCAAAGTCCGAGAGATGGCACCACCGGCGCTTATCGAGGTCATGTTTAGTTAGTAGCATCTCTTGAATGAACGCACACCAAGTTTCAGCCATATTGGTCTATTTCTTTGTGTTTGGCATTCGTGTGAATCAAGGAAGTCGAGTGATTTTCAAGAAATGGACGAAAAAGAATTTCGTGTAGTGATTAAACATTACTTTATGAAAGGCAAAACGCCTCAGGAGACTAAAGAGAAGCTTTATAAACATTATGGTGACTCTGCACCTTCGATTAGAACAGTTTATAAGTGGTTTCAAAATTTTCGGACTGGCCATATGAGCACAAGTGACGCTGAACGTTCTGGACGGCCCGTGGAGGTTACGACTCCAGAAATCATTGATCAAATCCATTATATGGTGAAGGATGTCAGAAGAGTTAAGGTGCGTGAGATTGCTAGTGCTGTGGGCATCTCGACTGAACGGGTACATAATATTTTACATAAACATTTGGACATGAGAAAGCTATCCGCAAGATGGGTACCGCGATTGCTCACGCTTGACCAAAAACGGAATCGTGTGAAGTGTTGCAAGGATGGTTTGCAGCTGTTCCAGAAGAATCCGGAGGACTTTAAGCGTCGTTTCGTCACTGTGGATGAAACATGGATACATTACTATACTCCTGAGACCAAACAACAATCTAAACAATGGGTTACCAAGGGGGATTCTGCACCAAAAAAGGCGAAGACCGTTCCTTCGGCCGGAAAGGTTATGGCGACTGTCTTTTGGGATTCGCAAGGGATAATCCTCATCGACTATCTGGAAAAGGGTAAAACTATTACAGGTGAATAGTATTCATCGTTACTGGACCGTTTGAAAACCGAGCTGCAAGAATAACGCCCGCGATTGGCCCACAAGAAAGTCCTTTTCCATCACGACAACGCACCAGCACACACCTCAGCAGTTGTGGTCGCAAAATTAATGGAAATAGGATTCCAACTCGTTTCACATCCCCCCTATTCTCCAGACTTGGCTCCCTCGGACTACTATTTGTTCCCCAATTTGAAGAAATGGCTGGCGGGACAAAGATTTTATTCAAACGAGGAGGTGATTGCACACACTAATGGATATTTTGCAGACTTGGACAAATCCTATTATTCGGAAGAGATCAACAAACTAGAATATCGTTGGACGAAGTGTATAAGCCTAAAAGGAGACTATGTCGAAAAATAAAAAAGGTTTACCCCAAACACATACGTAGTTTTTATTTTTGCACGGACTTTTCAAACCAGCCTCGTATATATTGATGTAACTTTTCTTTTGAGTGGCTACTAAGAAGAAAGGAGAATATTGAGGTTGCAGTGGCGGAGGATTGGCCGAAAAATTAACTACTTTTTTTTGATATCAAGCTTTCGAATATGGATTTTATTCTTCCTCAAGATATAAAACGTGTATTACATGTCGCCCTAAACAATGGTTCCGAATCTTAAGACTAAAAATTGCACAGCATTTTGTTATTTAGTTTCTGATTAATTCACTGAATAAAGAAAATAAAATATAAAGTTGTTTTTTATTTTTTATTTTCCCTGTTCATTACGAGGAAAATTCCCATTGAAAAGAATCATATTTTGTTTTTCTGTATTATGGCGGGAAATCTATAGTTTATATATATAGTGATTATTTGTAAAATGGATGAAGCATTTTATAAGCGTCGTAAAACTAACTCCTGAAAATAAAGTGTTACTTCTGCTTGATAGAAATACAACGCGTTGGAAGCGTTGAACTTAGCAAAGGCTAATATTACAACTGCCATGCCTTACTACTCACTGGCTTCAGCCACTTGACGTGTCTTTTTTTTTAAACCTATAAGCTCTTATTAAATTCAAGTAACAGAAAAATGATTGAGGACAAATCCAGGTCGTTAAGTAACGCAATATCAAGATGCAAGTTTATTTGCAGAAGTTTACTACAGAACTACTATCATTGGCACCATTGTGACCGGATTTCAAACAGCTGGACCTTGGCCTACGGACAAAAACGTCTTTACCGAACATTTGTTTAAAGCAGCTGAAAATGTAAATGCTCTATTTGTCTCAAACAAACTCAAGTAATGAAAGCACATGGATCTCACAAGACGCTTCTATTATTATCAATAATGAAAACAAGCAAATTGCTCATCCACCTGACGTCTTCAAATAGATTGCCACATTTACATAGTGAACCGTCTATTTCGAGATTTAACACTAAAGCCTTAAAAAAAATTGTAAAATCTTTATGTCCAATACTACAAAAAATACTGTACAAAAAAACTATGGAAATTCCTTACAAAAATATGTTAGAAGAATCAATAAACAAAAGAGGTATAATATACACGAGCCTCTCACCCAAAATAAACTCTATCTATCTTTTTGTCGAAGTCTGACGAAAAAATTCTTTCTAGTCTAGAATAAATAAAGGGGAACAATCCATCTCAACATTTATTTTATTACCTTTTTTACAAGGACAAATAAAATTTTGGTGAATTACCTGTTAAAATTTTTGCTGATTATAAGAAAATATTGAAATATAAAACTTGTGTAAGTCATAAGTAAGTATTTTAAGATATAACAATTTTAATATATTATTTTTTTTTTAATTAAATTGGTTTACAGAGATCCGCTATTTTTTTATTTAACAGCTCTGTGGGGTCGGGCAAAATACAAACAGATTTTCATATTGGTTTTTTTCTGAAGTTTTTGAGATAAATACTTAAATTGTGAACGTTTTTTTTATGTACCTTAAATTGGTACGTTATTGGTTGGTTGGCTATATTTTTGTATAATTATTTAGGTAACTTTATTTAACTTCAATTGTGCTATGTGTACTGTACATCTATAAGAAATAAATAAATGTACCTTAAATGTGCAACAGATCTCCATATAAAATTATCTAAGTTGTCCGTGACAAATTTAAGACTTAACCAACTGTACCAATGACACAATCTATCTCACTTGCTGCTATATTCTATACTTTCTGCAAATTTTTTAATCACTGTCAGTTCATGTTTCTTTAAAAAAAACATTGACCTAAACGACATCTTACCCCCGTGATGAGTAAACATTTACTGGAAAGGACTGTAAGCACGCGGTAGCAGCATAAACCCTTTAATCTTAGCCTGGAATGCGGACAACAAAGAAGTGACAAATTCATTGTCGGTTTTAGAATATTAAATAAGAAAAATATTTTAATATTTTTTTTCATTAAATTTATTTTAAGAAAAGCCGACTCAAATTTAAACAACGACCTTACGTCTTATTTATGATTTTCGATATTGTGGAGTTCTAAGGTTTACCAGTGGTGGCGTGAAAAAAATATTCATGACATTGTTTCTTTAGGCTAGATTTTTTCCTTTATTATTGAGATCCACTATTTAAGGTAAATTTTCTGTAATCGGTCTTGCTACAAGGAGGCGCTAGTTCCAATATATGTAGTGAAATTCAGGTCATTAAGAAATATTTTAAAATTCCTATTTCCTCTTTTCTTTTTCTGACAAATCCTTCTAACGCTTGTTAAATTGCCAATAGACAAGTATCTAATAGATATTATATAGATAATATATATAGTCTTAGTTTCTATAATGTGATTTTCATAACGGATATTCTTTGGATGCCCGTAGGAAATCGGTACCATGTAAAAAGAGAAATGTTGCATTTTCATCTAACATAATGCATATTCTTTATTTTTTACATATGTGAGTAATAATAAAAACAAAGATATAAAAAATGTATTGGATAGTGATAATTTTTTGGACTAATGCACCAAAAAAATACATAGGCCTCCTTTAGGGAATTTGTTGTTTTTGGAAACTTTTTAACTTTGACTTGATTTCATAAATTCAGTCATGAATAATTTGGTAATATTTTGGACCTCAATGCTTCTTGTTAAAATATTGGCGTCTTATTGAAAAAAATGTGTGTTTATCCTTTTGGACCAAAATAATTTTCTTTTTTTTTATTTTTACCAGTAAACATAATCAAGTGAGCTATTATTTAAGGCAATCTTTTTTTTTTTTCATCGTCTATTTCAACTTCATTCTAGTGAACAGAATTGGAATTTCGCAAAATTATATTTTTTACGAAAAGAAAAAGAAAAGTTACGAATCACTTTAACTTACAATATATATTAAACAGACAAAATAAATATTTTTTTTCCAAAAATTAGGAAGGATAGGTATTAGTGGAAACTTAACTGAAAATCCTACTGTAAACCTAATTAAAAGTCTCTAATATACATTTTTTCACTAAAGTGTTTTATGCATATTTTGAAACCTTTACTTATCATTAATATCAATCAATCAAATAATCAATTAGAAACATGTCTAAAATTATGTATCTCTTAGGTGAATTATAATCCAGAAGCTTTAGATATTATAAGAAAACATAACAAATAAGAAAAAATAAAAAGTGTCTGATTAGATAATAAGTATTTTATATTTGGTGAAAGAATTTTTGATTTCATTAGTATTAAAATACTTTGGTAATATTTATTTTTCAACGAAAATGAGAGCTTTAAGTGTTTTTTGTATTATTCTCTTTTTACAAGTGATAAAAGCTGACGTGACAGAAGACTGGGACAGTATCGACAACAGAACCGTTCCTGACTGGTACGATAAAGCAAAGGTCGGTATTTTTATACACTGGGGATTATTTGCAGTACCTGGCTATGATAACGAATGGGTATGGAATGAGTGGAGAGCTCAAAAGAAAACAGATGTAGTCGATTTTTTTAATAAGAATTACAAACCTGGATTTACTTATCAAGAATTTGCACCACAGTTAACGGGTGAATTTTTTAATGCAACCGAATGGGCTTCCTTATTTCAACGATCCGGAGCTAAGTATGTAGTTTTTTACCAGCAAACACCATGAGGGTTTTACTATGTGGCCATCTAAATATTCTTATTCATTTAATTCTGTTGATATGGGACCTCACAGAGATATAGTCGGAGAACTTGGAGAAGCTATAAGGGCGCAAGGTCTTCGATATGGACTATACCACTCCTTACTAGAATGGTTTCATCCACTGTATCTTGCAGATCAGTCTGATAACACCACTTTTTTTGTCGATAATAAAATTTATCCTGAAATGTTAGAATTGGTAAATACTTATAAGCCAGATATACTGTGGTCAGATGGTGAATGGGAAATGCCGGATACATATTGGAAAGCCACAAAATTCCTTGCGTGGTTGTTTAACGAAAGTCCCGTTAAAAATACCGTCTTAACTAATGATCGGTGGGGTAAAGATTTACTTTGTGTGCATGGTGATATTCACACTTGCCATGACAGATATAATCCTGGAGTTTTACAAGCCCATAAATGGGAAAATGCAATGACTATCGATTGGAAATCGTGGGGTTTCAGAAGAAATTCCAATATTGAGGAATATGCAAGCACAAAACAACTGGTAGATCTATTGGTCGAAACAGTTAGTTGTGGTGGAAATATATTGATGAATGTTGGACCAACTAAAGAAGGTCATATTGATCCATTGTATCAAGAACGTCTCGTACAATTAGGTGAGTGGCTTTCTTTTAACGGAGAAGCTATTTATGAATCCACCCCATGGGCGGAACATCAAAATGATACTTTAACAGAGGGAGTATGGTTTACTCAAAAAGATGGCGCATTGTATGCAATAACTTTGAACTGGCCTTCAAACAGTATTTTGCAATTGGGTGCTGTTTCAGAGAAATTTACTACTTCTACGAATGTATTTCTATTTGGATATTCTAGTGCTCTTTCATGGTCTATGTCGGAAGGAGTAGTTTCTATTGGTATGCCTAATAAAATCAGTGTTTATGGCGATTATGCTTGGGTACTTAAAATTCAGTAAGCAGTATTGTATTATTTATTGCAAATAAAGTATCTAAATTCTGTTGCATTTTATTTCAAATATTTCGTTACGTCTCGTTTAATTATACGTTACATTATACGTAAGATTACACAGCCCCACAAAAAAAAAGTGGGGTATTCTTTTGATGCGATATATCAGATCCGTAGTATTTTTGCCCGCTGATCACGAATTTGACGTCAGAATATCGCCATCACATCTCAATTTTTTTCTAACCTCAAAAAATAGGTAAAAATTAGTAAAATTAAGAAAAATATACTCCTAAAAAATTGATTCAAGCTTTTTCATGAATCCAAAGATGTATAATATGTATTCGGACACGCTAAGCTAATATTCATCGGTTGGATTAAGCCATATAGTTCTGTTTTCTTTCTAACCTCAATAAATCAGACAGATATAGTGCTTCTCGAATGCAAAAACGAATTCAAATTAAAATTCAACCGATTCTTACCAAATTTGGTACACGGGGGTTTTTTGGGTTGCTGATCATGAATCTGAGGTCGGATTTGCAAAATTTCAAAATGGCGGATCCAAGATGGCGGACAAAATTTTTGAAAACCAATCGATTCCTACCAAATTTGGTATACAGTTGGGGAATCCTCAAACCTGATACTCTTAAACCCTAAACCCTGAAATCTTAGACTCCCACACCCTGTAACCTCAAAAAATAGACCTCAATAACCCCGTAACTTTAAAAGTGAGACACAATAAACTCAAAACCAGGACTTTTAAACCATATACTCTCAAATAGTAGACCTTAAGCCCTAGAATTGCAAAGGTTGCGCCTAACTTTCCTTTTTTTTGGCTGTATCTTGTTCTTTTTTCCGCGAATGACCTATTCAAAGGCTTTCTGCCCAAACGCTTTTGAGGACTTGTTTCTCTTTTTAGCGACCAGCAATAGTCCGCTAGCATATGGTCATCCCATCGTCCTTGATACCGATTTTCTATGATTTTCAGATCTTGGTGAAAACGTTCCCCTTGCTCCTCACTGTAGTCACCAAGATTATCTGGGAAATCATCGATGTGGGAGTCCAGGAAATGTAATTTTAGATTCATTAAGCAACCTAATGTTTGAAAATTTTTTTAGCATTTTCTCGACTATTTCTTTGTACTTAGGACTTTTATTATTTCCCAAAAAGTTTGTTGCGACTTCTTCTTTAAAACTAAGACAAGCAGCTTTTTCAACTTTATTCATTTTAGTAACAAATAATGAATCTTGAAACAATTTTCTTATTTGTGGCCCGTCAAATACGCCTGCCTTAATTTTAGCTTCAGAAAATTTCGGAAATTTTTTATGCAAATATTTGAAACATGGGCCGTTTGTAATCGTGAATTGCTTCATAAGTCCAAGCTTAATGTGAAGCGGGGGAATAAGAACTTTTCCTGGATCTACCAATGGTGGAAACAATACATTATTTTCACCAGGAGTGAACGATTCTCTTGTTGGCCAAATTTTTTTCTTATAATGACGTTCCCTGTCTCTGCTATTCCACAGACATTTATAACAGGGATAAAGTGTAAACCCTGACTGTTGGCCAAGCAATATTGTTACCATTTTCAGATCTCCACAAATTTTCCAGTTATGATCAGCATATTTTATTTTTATCAAAAGCTGCTTCATTTTTTCATATCGCTCTTCCATAACTGTGGAATGAGCAATCGGAATGGGAGCGTAAACGTTGGTATTATGCAGCAAAACTGCCTTAATGCTCCGTTTAGAAGAATCAATGAACAGTCTCCATTCTTCAGGGTTGTATGAGTTATTTTGAAATTCATCCATTAGACCTTTTACATCGGTACAATATGAAAGTGACAATTCCTCGTCCATTGTGAAATATTTTCGAAATTCTTCATCTCTGTTTCTATAATAAGAAATCGTAGCTTCTGGCTTAAGTAAATGTCTTTTCTTTAAAAAGGAAGCAAGATGCTCTGAACCATCTTTGGATATGCCTAAATCTCTGACTAGATCACTAACTGTGATACGAGCATTGGTTCTGGTTTACGGTTGTATGGTAGAAATTCTTTATCTGTGTCACTAGTATATGATAGGTTGTCACTAGAACATTCATTAGTAACAGTGTTTGAATCTTTTTCGACAGTCTCAATGTTTTCGGCATGAACTGATAAGGTGAAATCATTTGTTTCCATAACATCAGCATCAAGTGGTTCAGGAGGCGGAATTAGTTTGGTTGGTCTTGTTACTGTCGAAACATCGTTATAAGTAATAGTGCTTTTATTTTTTCGGTTATGCCTAGATACAACATTCATACAAAAGTAGCAATCATTTTCACTGTATGTCTATTCCGTATTGCTGGTCTGGAATATTTAATCGCCTTCTTATTGATGTACAACATTATTTTGCAAGAACTGCAAATGATGTGGGGAACCCAATCTGTATCCTGGTGCTGTATTTCAATGTTAAAAGAATCCTTATATAAGGTTTTAATCTTATCCGTTATCGGTGACCCCATTTTACTCAATACGTGTTGACAGCAAATATAACAAAATGAATCACTGTTTTTATCGCACTTATGAAAAGTCCTTGTACCGTGAGACCGTTTTCTTGTAGCATTATACTCTACATGAGCCAAGTCACCCACACATGAAGAGCTACGGTCGCTGGATGACGTCAACTGCGGGCCCGCTTTCCCACCCTGACCAACCGCCGATACTGGGTTTCCGAGTTCCTGCATCGTAATTCTCTTTCTTCTACCTGCCATGACGGCATCTAAGCCGTTATCCAGGAACTCTGCCGGCTAGTGGAGTAACACCGTTGCCCACCGTCACCACGTGGAGGTGCCCTGGATGCAGGTAGAAGAATAAAAATCGACCGATGAATTTTCTCAGCGTTCAAAATGGCGCGAAAACATCTGCCATCTTGAATTTTGCAAATCCAACCTCAGATTCGTGATCAGCGACCCAAAAAATCCCCGTGTACCAAATTTGGTAAGGATCGGTTGAATTTTAATTTGAATTCGTTTTTGCATTCGAGAAGCACTATATTTGTCTGATTTATTGAGGTTAGAAAGAAAACAGAACTGTATGGCTCAATCCAACCGATGAATATTAGCTTAGCGTGTCCGAATACATATTAATACATCTTTGGATTCATGAAAAAGCTTGAATCAATTTTTTTAGGAGTATATTTTTCTTAATTTTTACTAATTTTTACCTATTTTTTGAGGTTAGAAAAAAATCGAGATGTGATGGCGATATTCTGACGCCAGATTCGTGATCAGCGGGCAAAAATACTACGGATCTGATATATCGCATCAAAAGTATACCCCATTTTTTTTTTTTGTGGGGCTGTGTTATTTATTCCTAGTCATTTATGGTATAGGGCTCTATTAATTGAAGATAAATAAATCTGGACCCTTACGGAATGGCATGGCTTCCTACTAAATACTACTTAAAGAATTTGTTTGGAACATTTTCATTTAAAACCTTATTTACTTTAATTTTTATTAATTTAACTTCGCAATTTATGGATTTCTTTATTTTATTTTTACGAATTATATCATTTTTCAGTATTAAGAATTCTGCTAAAGCATTTGTTTTTTTTCAAAATTTTTTATGAGATAATAAAATATAACTTATTTTTCTAATACATATATATCATTTCTTTATGGATCACCTCCTACCCCTTTTTTTTGGATGCATATCGGCGATGACGTCTACGTGCAGGAGCATACATTTATATTTCACAACACCTTTTAGACAATGTGGTAGTGCTGCTACGGGGGTTATTATATTTCTGCATTAACTACTACCTATGAATGTGACCATGTAACATATACTTAAATAAATTGCACTGGCCCGCCGGAATTGGAATTTATATCTGTATGATATTTCAAAATAATTATAAATTTAATTTATATGTATCTCCTTTTATCACCCAACGACCCAAAAACCACATGACAATTTTTATATAAACTTTCTTTTAACAAAACTATATAAAACTGATGATAAAATTAGTTGATAACTTCTTTAATATAAATCCAAAATATGTCAGAACGAGAGAGAATTTTTATGAAAAATGCTCAAACACCTTTATTTTATTTTGTTCTATATTTTAGGAATATCTCACTTCATAGAGGGTAAATGTTTAAATTGGGGTAACTTTGGCTATTACCCTTTGGGTTATAGTATTTTTCAAGATCAAAAAAGTGATTTGGCAAATTGATGTAATAAAAACATTAAACGACCGTTAGAATCTTCGCACGTACCTGGGCGTAACAGTGTCGTAATTGATATATATATATATATATATATATATATATATATATATATATATATATATATATATATATATATATATATATATATATATATATATATATATATATATATACATATATATATATATATATATATATAATATATATATATATAATATATATATATATATATATATATATATATATATACCTTCCTTTCAATCTAACATTTTATTGGTTACTTCGTGTTTATAAATATAAAGAATATTCTTCTTGCAGTATTATACTGAAATAGTGTGTATTATAAAGTTCAAGAGTGTCTTAAAATGTCCGAAGCCCTTTCCATCAGAAGCCGCAAATGTTTGCCAGTTGAGGCAAAAGTGATAGTTAAAAGTTAGAGGAGCGAGGCCACGAAAAGTACTTTTCAGTGATGAAGATATTAGTTTTAACAAGCATCCCTGAAAATACAGTTTGGAAAATTGTAAATAATTCGATAGCGCCTAAAAAAATACGAAAAGACAAAGGTGTGTCGAAATATATTGATTTCTGTCACGAAGACTTAATCCGCCGCAAAATTTATGAAATGTATGCAGAACAAAAAGTTCCTACGTTATTGTCACGTTCAGGGAGGCTGTTCGAGGATAGTTGTGACATAAAATGTTCCACTACAACGTTATGGCGTATTCTACGTCGTTTGGGGTTTTTGTTCAAAAAAATAGACAAAAGGTAAGTTATAATGGAATCACGGTACTTACAACTACTCAGAATGGAATATCTTGAAAAAATAAATACAGCTAGATCGGAAAATCGAACGATAATCTACCTAGATGAGACTTGGTATGACACACCCAATAAAGGATGGATTGATAAATCCAAAAAATGCCACACCAAAGATCCATCAAATAAATGT
Source organism: Pachyrhynchus sulphureomaculatus (assembly GCA_019049505.1). Classification (NCBI taxonomy): domain Eukaryota; kingdom Metazoa; phylum Arthropoda; class Insecta; order Coleoptera; family Curculionidae; genus Pachyrhynchus; species Pachyrhynchus sulphureomaculatus. The sequence continues at coordinate 103,695,811 of CM032447.1, forward strand.
AAAAGAATAATTATTTTTATATGCGGGGTCAGAAGAAGGCTGGATACCAGAATGTCTATTTCTAGCAGCCAAGAATATTTCAGATTCCAGTTTGGATTATCATTGTAATACAACCGCTGAAGTTTTTGAAGATTGGCTTCATGAAAAACAAATTAGAAAATGCCGATATATACCACCGAATAGCTGTATTGTGATGGATAATGCATCCTATAAAGACAGAAGTCATAGTCGCCAAAGAGATGTATGTAGATAAATGTAAATAGTTTAAACCTGAATAAGGTACCAAGATATTAATTATTATCTTTCACAAGCCTGTTTTAATTTTTGTGCGAACGTGACATATATTACCATGAAAGTTATACAGTTAAAACAATTGTTAGAAATTTTAAAAAGTTACAATTTTTTCAAAGGAATAATGTTTGTAATGCAATTTTGTTCCAAAATCTCTCTTCTATAAGAATCCACAACCAACGGTTTCTTTTAAGAATCATGTGGTTTCGTTCGTGTTTAATGCTAATAAACACTTTTGCTCTTACACTATGATGGTTACTCCTAACTGAACATCTATTTAGGACACTTACGTCTTGGATGATGTCTTTCCTGCTGATTATGAAATCTACTACATTTTTTTTTTACCATCTGGGTTAGACCATGTCCATTTTCTCTTTGTTCTTTTTGCAGAAGGCGTTCATTACCTATATAAACTGTGTTGATGTAGAAAATCCATTAGTGTCCTTCCTCTTTCGTTTCGATCTCTTAGCCCATGATGACCTGTTGCAGTTTCCTCTTCGTCCTCTCTGCTTCCAATTTTGGCATTGTAGTCGCCGATCAACATATTAAAATGCATTTTTCTATCTTGTAGTGCAGTGGAAATTTCTTCGTAGTATGTTACTATTTCATCCTCTTAGTGGGTGCTCGTTGACGCATAGGCCTGAACAATTTTTAGAGAATATCTCTGATTTAGTTGGATAATTAAATATATGACTCTCGGACTAACACATTTGATTTCAATAATTTTGACAACATGTTTTCTTATTTACCAAGAAGCCGACTCCTCTAATCAAAGTTTCTTCACCTGCATAATACAGACAGTTTCCGGAGTTCAATATGATTTGGTCCTCTCCGGTTCTATGGGCTTCGCTTAGACCTATTATTTCCTATTTATTGTTTTTAAGTTCCTCTTCCAATTCTATTACTTTTTCATTTGTTGACAGAATTCTTACATTACATATATTACACATATAAAGTGGATGTAATATCCGTTGTGTATATTTTTAACTCATTTAAAGATTTGTTTGATACAGATGAAAATTTGGATTGCGTGGAAAATATTTGTAACCATATTCTTAAAGCCTTTGTACCAATGGCTGAATCTGATACATTAACAAGGTTCAATAATTAGACAGATTTTACAGATTCACTATATGCAGGGCTTTTTACATGAAATTTCATTAAAATATTCTAGGTCTTGAAAAAATTGCACTATAAAAGAGTTTTTTCACTATATAGAGTTTCACTATAAACAGTGTCGACTGTATATATATATATATATATATATATATATATATATATATATATATATATATATATATATATATATATGATATGTATATATATATATATATATATATATATATATATATATATATTATATATATATATATATATATTATATATATGTATATATATATATATATATATATATATATATATATATATATATATATATATATATATATATATATATATATATACTAATATATATTTAAATAACATATTATTAGACCAACAGTCTCCATGAGTGCTGAAGCTGATACATTAACAAGGTTCAAAAAAAACTGCAGCCGTTACAAGTGTTGGTCTATGTTAATGTATCAGTTTCAGCTACTGGATCAAAGGCTTTAAGAACATGGTTACAAATATTTCCCACGCAATTCAAAATTTCATCTGTATCGAACAAAAACATGTCCTAATAAATTTTTATAGTCCATTATATTTTGTTTTTTGGAAGTTCAATGACAGGGCGTGAAACTTTTCCATAAAGATTTAAAATGAATTCCAGGTGTTCTTTACCGAAATACTTTGTTTTATCACACATTCTTCTTCTTCTTGAAGTGCCATATTCGATACGGACGTAGGTGACCCTTGCCCTCGCCTTTGCCTGTGGTTGGTACTTTTTTAATTATTTTCACAGATAAACGAGACCTTTAGTTTAATGCCGGCTCGAGTGGCCAAAGTCGGCTACTCAAGCGAATATCCGCAGACAACAGGAGGTCATTCAACTTAACAAAGACCTGGAAGAAATTCTATCTTGGGGTGACAGTAACCAAATGGAATTTAACGCTACAAAATCCCAGGCGACAGTTTTTTCTAAAAAAGATAACGTTGCTGAACCCGACATAGTCATGCCGGGACACTCTATTCCCCTACCATCGTCACTCAATTTGTTGGGCGTTAATTTGGGAGCAAATATGTCCTGGCATGAACATGTTGCTGGCATAGCAAGGAGGGAGTTGGGAATATTATTTCGAACCAGAAAGCTTCACACTCCACAACTATTAATTCTTTACAAAGCTCAAATTCGACCAACTATGGAATACTGCTCCCATGTTTGGGGCTCCGCTCCCAAACACATACTGCATTTGTTAAATTCTGTTCAGAGAAAAGCTGTTCGTCTGATTGGAGACCCGGAACTGATCGGAGGCCTCGATTCGCTGGAACATCGAAGAACGGTTGGCGACTTGAGTCTGTTCTACAAGTATTTTCATGGAAAGTGTTCGAAGGATGTAGCCCACTTAATTCCTCCCAGAGCGGTGCATGTTAGAAATACACGTCGCGTTAATAGTTCACATCCGTATGAGGTTCAGCTTGTTACTCCGCGTGTAACGCTTTTCAAGCAGTCTTTTATATGAGAACATCATCCCTTTGGAATGATTTGCCCAGGGCTGTGTTTCCCACCGAGGTACAATTTACAGCGATTCAAGAACAACGTGAATCGCTTTTTTCCGCACACATGTCGCTACTTTTAAAAGTCTTTCATTTTCAATGTTAGGATTAGCTTAGAAGGTACCTTTTCTACTGCAACTTGAGTCACCATAATATTTGTTCAAAACTTATATGGTAAAAAATTTCGATAAAAATCCGTTTCCTCTTGATACATTTTTATTAACGACGAATTCATAAATTTTTTAATATTTTTTGTTTGTGCTGCATTAAAAATATATATCTTCAAAATTATTTTCAGTATGATTATTCTTAACTTACAGTATCTTAAATACGTGTTTAATAAAAGAGATGCACCGTTCACCGAATAAAATACATTATTAGGGGTTTTTTTCGTTGACTACAATCGTATTAATATCGTTCGTACATCCATAATTTTTGTTACTAGTCATTATTATTATTAAATTTTACATTTAGATAAATTTAAGCCCATGCAATTTTTTCAATAATACGGTATTGTGTTTTTAAATCTGAAGATTTTTAGGTTTAAAAAATTATTAGAGGCCTAAGCCTAGCAACGAACATATATATTAGCTGCATGCGTTCCGATAAATTTTTAAAAATTAAAAATTCTATCATCTACTTGGATTTGAATCGAAATTTTCGGCAGATCGGTTATAGATTATGTTATTGTACGCCAGAAGACAAAATTAAAAATAGTAGACGCAAGGACTTTTAACATGCGGATCAGATCACTATCTTTTAAAAGCCAAGATAATCAAAACGTTCACAGAGGATTATCAAATTGAGAAATAAAGAATACGACTCTGGACACCCAATTGACTACCCGAAATACAATCTTGAAAGCCTATTACATAGAGCACTAAAATATTTATATCAGAGGAGAATCGATAATTATTCGAAGGGATCCAGAAGATCATACTATACAATATACCAAAATATTATTTAAAGTATTCACCAAGCGGCGAGAGAAGCCCTCGCATATAGAAGAAATCCTAGTAGTAAGAAATTATGGTGGTCAAATGAAATAGAAGAAATAATAACACAGAAATAGAAAAGCCTACTTAAAAATGGATTTCCCTAAATCACCAGAGATCGAGAAACATATAACAACTTGAAAAGAGAAACCAGAGCAAAACAAATAAAGCAAAAAATGAAATGTGGGACAAGAAATGTCAACAAATAGAAACATACACACAGGTGATAGGAAGTGTTCAGAAGTATGGAGATTCATTAAAAATGTGAAATCGACCGGCAAAGATAATGCGAGGGTTACGGAAATAAGGAAGTAAAAAAACCCCATTTACAAGGAAAACGATGAAGAAGAACAATGTGGGTTTAGAGCCGAAAGATCTTGTAGCAACAAAAAATGTGTTTTGTATAAAGCAAATAATTGAAATATAAAAGAGGAAAAAAGGAGCTTTGTTAATCTAGCAACACATGTTCTATTTATAGACTTAACCAAGGCCTACGATTCAATACCTTAGTGCAAACTATGGGACGTTCTTGAAAGTGCGAACGTTAATAAAACTCTGATAACAGCTTTATAAAACCTCTACGACGTCTCAAATTAAAATAGGTAACACACTGTCAAGGCCTTTTTATATAACAAAGAGATTACGACAGGGCTGCTCTATTTCACACACTCTATTTAAGATTTATGTTAAACATGCACTAATGCAATGGAAACGAAAATGTTTTGGAATGGGAATCCCTTTGAAAGAAACAACGATTTACACTTTGCAGTTTGCGGTTGATCAGGTAATTATTGCTGGAGACAAGGATGACCTACAGTATATGACACGTAAATTAAAAGAAACGTACGTATTAACGATACAGAAGATATAAAGCATGCGAAGACTATAAGTGTTTAGGTATAACGTTCGACACAAGTGGTACAGACGAAAAAGAAATAAGAACAAGAGTAACAGAAGCAAGGAAAATAATAAGATGTTTGAATGGGATTCTATGGAGTAAACACATAACACAAAAATGAAAATTTAATATCTACAACACAATGATAAAGAGCAATTTGATATATGGATCTGAAACCTGGAGAATTACTGAACAAAACAAAAAAAGAATAGAAGCTACCGAAATGGAAGCTTTTTAAGAAGATTAACCAGAATATCGAGAATGCAAAGAATAAGAAACGAAGAGATTCGCCAGCAAGTGGGACTTGTGGACACAGTTATGAAGGATATTGAAAGAAAGCAATTAACCTGGTATGGCCATGTTCAACGAATGGAACAAACACCACTACCAAAAGTAACAACGGAATGGGTACCGAATTTGAGAAGGAAAATAGGAAGACCGAAGAAAAATTAGAAAGAAGGAATTAGAAAAGCTATGAATGATCGAAATCTAGAAGAAGGACAGTGGGAAGACCGAAGACAATGGAATCTAGACATCGAACAACGTCGCCGCACGTTTTAAACTGATTTACCTACATATATATATATATATATATATATATATATATATATATATATATATATATATATATATATATATATATATACACACACACACATACATATATATATATATATATATATATATATATATATATATATATATATATATATATATATATACATATATATATATATATATATATATATATATATATATATATATATATATATATATATATATATATATATATATATATATATATAATATATATATATATATATATATATATATATATATATATATATATTCAGCATTTAGGTATTTACCTACAGTCAAGTACAGTAGCTCCCTATAACTTTATCTGATGACCTAACCTTTATTTCAGTTTTCTTATGAGCTAAGTAGGTTGTAATTCAAAATTAAATTATGAATTTTAGCATCTTTTACATATAAATTGAAAAAATGAAGGAGGTAGGGCATTACAATTTATAATTTGTAGAAATTCTTGTGTCGACCGAGGCAGTTTCACTTTATAACAATGCTGGTAGTGTGTATTTATAAGATATGCGGGTGCTTTCCTTTGACAGTTACTATAAAAATATATTTGTATTATATTTCCGTCAATATAAGTCCCTTTTCGTTTTCGTGTGTATAAATAATATTATTTTTGTTCTAAAATATAGCTATAGGGCCGATTTGGCTAGTGTTTTTTACAGTATAATATTATGAACCACAATTATACTAAACCAATTTAGTTACCGATGATGCAACGTTTACCATAGACGACGTATACATATTTTGAAATACTCCCGTATAGACAATGGAAAATTCTCATGTTATTCGGGGACTTGACAATTCGAACGCAGGTACTTCATCTTGGATATCGTGAGCGAGGTTTCTCGTAAAACAAAATTTTGAATGTTATACAAAGATCAGGTTAAGTAGATTTTTAAATTGAGTTAAAATTACTCAATTTTGATTTTAAAATGTTTTATAGATCGTATCATATATCTGATATATTTTCGAAAGTGTATTGAATGAAGAAGGAAAAACTTGATATTAAATTTTTTCCACGTTAGGGGACAAATTTCTTACTGGACGATTTAATTTTATTAATAGTAATTGATTTTACCTTATTTTAAAACATAACAGATTGGAAAATAAAACACTCAAAACTTGAAGACTAATATTATGCTAGCAAAACAAATTATTTACCCACTTTATGTTACGTTCTTAGCTTATCTCAATATATTATAATTTTTATTTTAAATGCTAGAACTATGAACTATTTTTCTTTGAAATAAACAGATACATATATTTTTTTTATTGATAGGGAATACTGGATTTATTTTTTAAAGTAACATGCCCGCGGCTCAGTACTCACAAACTCCACCACAGGGTACTTGAATTTAAACCGGAATTTTCAGTATTTAGATATCTACCTTTCCAACTCAGTTAAGTACAGTGGTAATATATTTTTTGCGTTCTCATTTCACTATGTAAGGTCTGTAATCCATTTTAAATTAATCGGAATTTCCATCCAGCTTGCAATTTCTGAAAATTGCAAGCAACAATTGATTGACAGAACTGATAACAATTTGGCAGCTAAGTTAGTCTATAAAATGGAGGTTCAAATCCCGGTCGAGATAAAAAAACTTTTCCGATTTTTAAAAACTCGAATAAATATAACTAAAATCTAATTTTAAAATTAAATATTCCTAATGATTCACTTTATTGGAAACAACACAAATTACATTTTTTAGTTCATCGTTTGGTCACTTTTCCTCTGAATAGAGTAAACTTCAATAATGAAAGGAATCGTATTAGAAATATAACTAGAGTCAATGGTTGTGACGAAGACTTAGTAAATAAGTTAATAAATCGATATAAGTATGTCTCCATACCATATAATTTGAAATATAGTAGGGGACTCAATAAGATATTTAATAAGGTAGGCCTCACCTTAGTCGATAAGACATCAGACAATCTGAGGAATATTTTAGGAAATCCCAAAGAATAGATTCCTACCTGTGAGAAAAGTGGAATTTATGAAATTAGTTGTAATGATTGCGACAAAAAGTATGTTGGACAAACTAAAAGGTCAATTAAAACGAACATTTAGCACATTTAAAATACAGTAGAATAGAAAAGTCTAGCATTGCCGAACATGCCCTTGAAGCTGATCATACTGTAACATTAGATAATCTAAGATTAATTAAAAATGTATCTGATATGAGATTGTTGAACGCATACGAAAGTATGGAAATTATAAAATGTAAAAGTAGTTTAAATAAAGACAGAGGGCCTATTCCTTATAGTTCCCTTTACTGGTTGCTTGACCGGAACTGATTGCCTCGCCTATACCATTAGTTCCGCCTAAGTAATTCAAGGATTAGGTTAAGTATAAATAGGGTAGATTTCTAGTTTAGCTTTAGTCACTCATCGCTCCTGATGAAGCTAACATGGTTAGCGAAACGCGTGTCGAGTGCAAAAATAAAGTGTTTGGTGTAGTGGTGATATATACATTGTGCCAAAGATTCCACATTCCCAACATAGTTCAAATGAAGAATTTATAACTGCTTTATTTGACTATTTACCAATGATAAAGTAGCTTTAAGGACTCTAAGGCGCGGCCTAGGGAAACATGAAGTAATGAAAGCATTGGTATACACAAACAAGCTGTAACAATGGAATAATAAAAATGTTATTATGTCCAGTTTTTTATAACATAACTAACCCAACCTCAAGTACTTCATTAAAAATTCTGTGGGAGTTTTCTTTTAAATTCGTTAGAAATTCTTAACAATTAACCCAAAGGATTTTGAAATTGTGAAAAATATATT
>CM032447.1:103709035-103717548 GCA_019049505.1 Pachyrhynchus sulphureomaculatus
TCTCGGAGGTTGATTTTTTTTGGGAATATAATACAGTACAAAACAATAATTCAATAAAATGTAAATTTCAATAAATGAGCTGTTTGTTCCAGTGAGGTGATGTAGGAGATTTGCAAAATATTTACTGATTGTTTACGTTAGAGAATCTGTTGTACTGACGATTGGATGAATTGGTATATTGGTCTGATTAATTTTTGGAAGATATTTGAAAAAAAATACCCGAAACTTATTTCTATTTGTCAAATATAAAATTTACAATGTATATTAAGCCAGATGATAGATTTTCTTTTTTAGATGTACTGGTACAAAGGGAAAGAAATCTCATTCGATTTACCGAAAGCCAATTGATACCAATAGATATATGAATGCTACCTCATCTCATCACATATAATTCTTCCTAAAAACTATGTGTCACTGTATTTAGAGCTTCATTAATATGTGAAGAACATTTTGTTCCATCAGAAATAGACAAACTTATCAGTGCTGTAAACGGGATACTCTGCTGATATTAGATGTTCTCTTAATCGCTGTGAAAATCCAGGACCAACTAAGAAATAGTACAAGGAAAGGCGCTATTTAATTCATTTTTCATTGTAAATTTTAGATTTAAATCTTGGTAGTTGAAGTGATTCAAAAAAGTATTCAGGTTTCTTTCACCATCTGCTCAGATAAACGTGTCGTTAATATACCTACACTACAATTTGTAGATTGTAGATAGCTGGAGATAAAACACGTTCTTCAAAGGCTCCCATGAAATATTTGCCAGTATAGGAGATAGTAGAGAATCATAGCTACTTCTGAGATTTGTTCATAAAATGTCCATTGAAAAATGAAACATGTGGACGACAGACATGCTTTTATTAAATCTACAAAAGATTAATTAAGGTTACTATATCAGAATCGCCGACCGATTAGCGCAGTGGGCTAAAGAGCCTGCTGTTGATCAGGAGGTCAGCGGTTCGTTTCCATGTGTCGGCTGGGTGTTGTGAGTGTTCATAGGTAGTAGTTGTTTGCAGAAATGCAAAAATAACGTCCGTGGCAGCACTACCGCGTTGTTTAAAAGGTGCCGTGAAATATAATAATGTATGTTTCGGCACTTGGACAACGTTAACGGGTATTACGACATCCTCGCCGATATCCTTGGGATATGGAAAAGGGTAAAATCTCTATTGAGGCGGGGAGGTGAGCGATAAAAAAAATAATACGTTTAATAGTATAGAAACTGAATTGCTAATTGGAGCGTTTATAAATCAAAATTAATTAGAGATTACCAGGGTTTAACTCTGCAATTTGCAATTTCACAATAAAATATTGGGAGTTTTTATAAAAGAATCAGTTTTTACTGTTAAAGGATTTAAGAAGTTTTTTTAGATATTTACCTATCTTTTATGCTGGAGAATCTACTGCACTAAAGACGACAAAAAAGTACATTAGGCTCATTGGAAGCTCATAAAATCGAGAGATCATCAAGTTGCGCCGCTTATCAGATTTCCTTTTTCCAAAATTTCAACTAGAAGTCCAGAAAGTAAAGATTTTCCACAAGAAATACGTACATACATACAATTTGACTTGTATTGTATATTGACAATTTTACCGGTTGGTAATGTAACCACAATACATAATATACGAATATGCTTTTATACAATGAAAGCCCAATAACTTAACACCTAGTTTAAAAATTGTAGTCTAGAAAGTAAAGATTTTCCACAAAAAATACATACCCTAAAGAAATGATGACATGAATATTTTTTTCACGCCGCCACTGATGTACCATACAACTCCATAATGAATAAGTTTTTCCTAAACATATTTAATAAAAAAAATATTATCAAAAATTGTTACCTTTCAAAATAGTTACTTCCTGAGACCAAATATTAATTACACAAGTTTTCTATTTCAATATTTTTTTTATAATGAGTAAGTATTTTAACACATGTAATTAGCTAAAATTTTATTTACTTCATTCTAAAGAGCTCTGCATAATAAATAAATTATTAAGGTAAGTTGTCAAAGTCGTTCACCTTGTTCGGCTTTCTTCTCAAGGCTACAAAAGATTTTTTGTCGAACTCCTCTTTTGTTACGGCAGCCGATGCCGGCATCAAAGGGCGTCTGCTGACTGTCCATAGCTTTTTAGTTTAAGTCAGTAGAGAGTTGGGTAAATCGCATTATTTTTGTTGTTGTTGGCGTTTTTTCTTTTTCTTATTCCTTCTTTTGTTTATTGATGCCGTTATATTTTTTTGGTTGTATTTGTCCTCGGTTTGGTTCATAAAGATTCTTCTAACAAATTTTTCTAAGACCTTTTACAGTTTTTAAATCAGGATTTTTTTGTACTACTGGGCATAAAGATTTTAAAATATTTTTTTAAAGCTTTAGCGTTAAATCCAGAAGTAGATGGTTCACTATTTAAATGTGGCAATCTATTCAAAGACATCAGGTAGGTGAGCAGTTTGCTTGTTTTCATTATTGATAATAACAGTAGCGTCTCGTCGATGTGCTTTCATTACTTGAGTTTGTTTGAGAGAGAGAGAGAGCATTTATATTTACAGCTGCTTTTAAACAAATATACGGAAAAAACGTTTTTGTCCATTGACTCTAACTGCCTTAAATCCGTCCACAATGGTCCCAATGATAGCAGCTCTTTGGAAAGCTTTTGCAAATAAACTTACAACTTGATATTGCATTACTTGACAACCTAGATTTGTCTTCGACCATTTTTCTGTCGTTTGAATACAGTAATTGCTCATAGGTTTACAAAAAAGTCCAGTTACTGAAGCCCGTGAGTAGTAAGGCCTGGCAGTTGTAAGATCATTATCCCATTAGCCTTTGTTATGTTCCAACGCTTCCAGGTTTTTCGAATGAGTTGCATTTCCATCAAGACAAAGTAACACTTTATTTTCAGGGATTGGCTTTACGACGCTTATAAAATGTTTCATTCATTTTATAAATAAGTTTGAGTTAATATAACCAGTGTCTGGAATGATGACAACGCTCTCAGAAGGAGTGCCATTCACCAATTCAGGATTTAGTCTTATTCTTTTAAATATAAGCATGGGTGGCTCAAACTGTCCGGTCACACTGGCATAGGTATCCATGCTTCTAATAGCTAAAAATATTTTATTCAGGAAAGTCAAACGAAATAATATTTACTGAGAGTGAATTAGTAGGCTTTTTGATAAATTTTCTTTTCATATGTTCAATTTTTGAAACTTTCACTTTATTAACACTGTTCCAAAATTACCTAGTGTCCTTGAACATCAAATTTTGAGATAATTGTGACGTCAGACTTTGGTATATTGATCACGACATTGACAACGATTGCGTTGAGTGGATCTAGCTGCTACTTAACTAACAGATTAATTTATTGAAATGACTGTTCTCAATTTTCTGTTTTTACTCGTATGAAAAAAGGCCATAGCTTCAACCAATGAAATATTCCCGCTCTGTAGCTCTCGTTTGCCGAATGCAACCAATGTTACCTTATACCAGTCATTTGCGTAAAATGACTTCTCATTTTGACTTTTGACATATGACACTTTTGTTTGAACCTAACCCTTTTGTGTTCTACGGTTTTAAGTATAAATGGTAACTGACACGATTTCTTGGTCTATGGTGTTGTGGTCTTAAGTTTTATATTCTATTGGTAAATTTTTAGACTGTGATAATTAGTGGTTTTATTGGAATTTGAGGAAATTCTGTTTTGAATTCTTGTAAGTATAGAAGTTTTCTGGTGTATAGATTATAGCTATTAAAATCAAAACCCTGAATTAATTTCTACAATCTACACAGTTTTTACATTCTTGTTTATGCTTAGCGTTATCCTATTAATAATCTAGTTAGCTATCCTGGCATGATCATGTGTACATAAGTTGCTAAATCTGTATAATGCCATAACTTCATTTCAATTCTAATATATATTAATTCTAGGCAGTGCTGAAAATATTTTTTGTAAACCTTGTTACAGTATCCCACACAATGTTATCACATCTTCTATAGATTTTGTTCAATTTTGAATGCAACTATACATTAAAAAATATGTATTACTGGCTGAGTGCTAAGAAGTTAAGGTTTTTAAGGAATTTGCCCTGTAATATATTCACACCAGGTGCTTTCTTCAAGATGATTTAGAGGTAACAATGATACCTTCACTTTTCTATTGATCCTGAAGATCTTATTAAATTATTCATGATCGTATGATGGAAATTATTCAGCTAACTTATTTTCAATTAGGGATAAGCTCATTATTATGTTACATTTTTAGTACATAGCAACTTTAACAGTAGTGAAAATACAGTCTATAAAGCATTTTGTTACTTTTCTATTTTTTATTTTGTGTGTATATGTGTGTATTTTGCATTGAGTATGTAAATTTTTCATATTTTACTATTTAATAAACTTCTTAACATAAACTCTTAAGACAGTGTTAACCTTTACAGTCTACTTACTTACATTAGCCAAGCTATGTTGACAGCAGTGGGGCAGCCGAATTATTTTTATGTATTAGGGAGATAGATACTAGACATAAAATTAGTTTTTAGTGTTCCATATGGAACACTTATAAATCACTTTGGTGTTTGTCCGTCTGTCACACCCGATTTTCTCTGAAACTATTTGAGATAGAAAGTTGAAATTTGGCACAAAGATAGGAATTGATGGCTTCCATCAGAGCTGTGTAGTTTTGAGAGTTAAATTTTAATTTAAGGGGTTAGTGTTGGGGGGTGAAATCAGAAGTAAAAAAATTTTTTTTACCAGGTCATCGAGGGTGGTGTCAAATGAAAGCTTGTAAAAACACGAATTTAAATATATATGGTGTAATATTTGCCTCCCCCGAAAAGCACCCATCAAAAAATTTTGAATAAATCCTGAAATATTCTTCATAAGGTGTGGATTGAACGAAAATTATCATGAGTGTATTACCTTCAATAATTTATCTGGTATATAAAAAAAAAACAAAAACTTTAAAGCCATACATTTTCAACAAAGATCGGAAACAAAATTTTGTTGAAAACTGATTTGGGGTAACAAAATTTTTTATGTTAAAAGCAATCACCATACAGAACACAAATTGCGCAAGTCCGACTTGCACTTGGCCGGTTTTTTTTAATGGTAGTTAGGAAACTAAAAATCATAAACACCTGTCAAGGACGCAGTGACAGTTGGCAGAACCAAAAGAAAAATTCCAGAGTTTATAAACAGATTTAATGAAACTGATTGTTGTATTGACAAACAAATTGTACAATTAAAAAATATCTATTTTGGAATTATACATTGAAAAATAAGAGCCAACTATATCACATTTTTATTGGTCAATTAATAAAGGACATAAAAATAATTAATATAAATTTAGCCTTAGAGCTTAGAAAGAGAATAAGTTGCTCATTTTTTTTTCCAATGATACCTTTTTTCTGATTTTTGGTGATAATCCAAATAATACGTATTATACAGATTTTAGGCTAGATCAGTAATAATTTTTGTAAGTTAAGTTGATTTTTTTTTTTAGTTCTGTCCAATATTGGAGTAAATCTTAAAAGTTTGTAGGCTAGGTTTCATTTCATTTATTAATTTCAAGCTACTTTATCAATATGAAACTAAATTGAGAAAAATGACGACTAAAATAAATAAAAAATAATTTGTCTAATTAGTTAAATTTTTAACCGATTGAAATTATTTTTATTATTTATTTGTTTTACCTGTCATTTTTCTTAATTTACTTTATTGTTACATGGATATCTGGAGTTTTATAGAAAAAAAAATAGAACATATTTTTAAGGACTTACTCAAATCATGAATTAAATTTAATGCCTTGTTAAATGCTTTGAGAAATCTTGTGTAACTTATGTCGTTTACTATATTCTAAAGCTTTTTTTGTCATCCAGTTTAGTATACAAAAATGGAGAGAATATATTCTTATCGGTATGCATTGAATTAAGATATAGGCAATATAATAGATTCAGGATAATTCTGATGATGTGGTTTTCAATATCCTTTAACGTAAAAACAGAAGCGATAAAGGAATGGTTTTTGCACCTACTGCTATAAGGTTACAATAAACTTACTATTGTAAAATTAAGAAGCTTCATTAATTAAGTTTGGTATATCTCTGTGCTAGAACAATTTATTTATTTATTCAAGTACCCTGCAGAACACTATTCCAAATGGTACACAACTTAATTTTACAAGTATAATAAATGAATACCTAACTTTAAATTTAGTACCTAATTTTCAAATAACATTCCAGATACTAAATCATTAAAAGAGACAAACAATGGTAATTAGATTTAAAATGCAAACAAATTAAAATGAATATTGAACTCCCACTGTGTTATATTTATTATTTATGACAATTATGGCTTTTAAAGGCTTCATAGGTAGTAAATAGGTCTATAGTATGAAATATGTTATTTTAATTCTTAATCAGTGTATCTTCAGTATGTCACTGAGGAATTCTAAAATTAATTTTAATTTGAATAAAAAAAAAGTCATATTGTCATGTTGCTACTGTAAATCTTCTATCCATTAGATAGACTGTGGTAAAGGAAATAATTGCTCTCTAAAAGTAGTTGAACAATGCTGAACTCGCTCAAGTCTTTTAACATGTATAATATACACGTGAGACCAGATTACAGAGTTTTATTTTAGTATGCTGTCCACTAAGGAAAGATATATATTTATTTTAATTTATTTATTTTATTCAAACAGGCAAAGCCTAATCAGTTACAGTAGTACCTATAATTGAATACAGTATACAGCTATAACCTAAAAATTAAAAGTAAAAGAGGCCTTTCCTGAAGTATACATAAAAAAAACAACATACAATTTTAAAAAACTAGGCATTCACATTTAAAACTTATAGTTAAACACACATATTGTAGCGGGTAGCACTTCCACACCCCTTAAAGATTGACCAACTTTAAGAATTTTTTTAAACTATATAGTGATATGTGAAATAAATCTATATTTGCCAAATTGCAGTTCATCATTATTCTATTAATACCACCATATTGACTATGCACGGTTCTATGCTGACGAAGCTCAAAACATCTTTGCTCTCAAAGTGATCTTGGTGGCACATGAAAATTGAGTATAGAAACTAATTCCAGGCAGTTGCACATCCCATGCAACAATTTATAGGCCAGTATGACATATGCCGAGTCCCTTCGAGTTTTCAACGATTGAATAAGAAGGCGATTTTAAAGTTGATTATAATCAACTGAATCCACCACTATATGACTCTTAAAGGCTATGTATTTGAGAAGTTTATTCTGAACACCATCAAGCATTTTCTGATGCGATAAAAAGTAGGGCGACCACACACTAGAACAGTTTTCCAAGTGTGGTCTCACCAGCGAGGTATATAAAATTTTTATGGCTTTTACATTACTAAAATCAACTGTATGCCTCTTAATGACGCCTAACATTCGCATCGCTTTGTTTCTGCAAACTTCTATGTGTGGGAGAAAAGAAAGTTTACGATCAAAAATTCTACCAATATCTGTAATCACATCAACATTTTCCAAATAAACACTATTGAGGTGATATTTATTTATTACAACATTGTGCAACCTACTAAATTGAATATATTTACATTTTGGGATGTTTAGAGATAAATTATTGTTTGTGTACTACTCAAAAATTCTGTTGAGATCACTTTGTAGCCTTACGGCTGAGTCAGAATCCAAAATAGGTGAAAAGGTCTTGATGTCATCAGCATACATTAAAAAATCACTAAACCTAAAACATTGTGTAACATCATTGACAAAAATATTGAATAGAATCGGTGCCAAATGAGCACTTTGAGGAACCCCAGAGTTGACCCTCACAGAACTAGATAGAAAGTTATTGACTTTTACAGTTTGTCTCCTATTGGAGAGATAAGACCTCACCCAATCTAGTAAATCTCCATGCATACCATAAGCATCAAGCTTCTTTAAAAGAATATCAATATTGAGCCTATCGAAACCTTGGCAAAGTCATTGTAAATAGAGTCAATATATATATATATATATATATATATATATATATATATATATATATATATATATATATATATATATATATATAATATATATATATATATATATATAATATATATATATATATATATATATATATATATATATATATATATATATATATATATATATATATAAATATATATATATATATATATATATATATATATATATATATATATATATATATATATATATATATATATATATATATATATAATATATATATATATATATATATATATATTATATATATATATATATGTATATATATATATATATATATATATATATATATATATATATATATATATATATATATATATATATATATATATATATATATATATATATATATATATATATATATATATATATATATATATATATATATATATATATATATATATATATATATATATATATATATATATATATATATATATATATATATATATATAATATATATATATATATATATATATATATATATATATATATATA
>CM032447.1:103717648-103845572 GCA_019049505.1 Pachyrhynchus sulphureomaculatus
AAAATTTGCTGCGACCAAAACAGTTTTTCTGATTTATAAACTTATATCTAGTCTAAGATTTCATGCGATATCAACAATTAAGAACGCTTCAATATGATTTGGAGGTAGGTGATCATGGTACACATTTTTAAAAGTTTTTTTTTAATAGTTAATTATAGGTCAAAAATTAATATTCTAATTTCAGCAGAAGCTTTAAAAAGGGTTAAATTGTTTTAATCATGTTCAGATCAGCACGAACAAGTTCTACTTTTATATAATTTACGTCTTTCATTATTTAGAGGTAACTGGAGAAAAAACTTATTTTTAACAAAAATAACTTGTTTTTTTTTTATTCAAATACAGTATGTTTCTGTGAGATAGTGTAGAGTCACTATGAACGTTGCGCTACTACCGGCCAAATATCGAACTAATATAAAAGTTGTAGCAGAATGTTGAGATTGCTCTACTTCCCGTACAGCTCTCCGTACTGAATATTTCACTGTTGAAATTTATTTTTTTTAGTGCTTGTATTCGGTGACTGATGTCATATGTTCAAAACTTTGTAAACAGAAGTCAATCTAATAATATATACAAGTATTGTGTCTCATAACTTAGTTGATAGCTTCAAGTGTTTACTTTTATAAATCCACTTAAGTTGATTTTGTCTGAATATCAATTAATCAATTTAAGTTCTATGAAACTTTCTATTCTAACTTAAAATCGGGTAAGGACAGGTCCGACCTGTCAATAAATTCATTATATAATCTTTAATTGCTATTGATTATATGCGTCAGGTTTGATGAGGTTTAATTATGTTTTATAGTTTTAAATTAGCAAAGGCCAGCATAAATATTGCAAACCTAGTAAATATTTTAATTAATTTCTCACAAAATAATTGTATTCATATTAATAATAATGGCAAACTTTATTTACACCATATAAATTGTTTCAAAAATTTATAGAATGACTCGTAGAAACTAAAGATTATAAATTTATTTTTCCAAAACGCACAAATTTGGATATTCCTTAAATGAAGTAAATAAGCACAATTTTGTTTTTGAATTTCCAATTTAGAGACAATAAAAGTCTAAAGGTAATAAGAAAATAACTTAAAAATTCGTTTAAAACTTCGTATTAATTTATAAACATACAGGAGATGTCAGTTAAAAAGGGTATACCAAGTTTGATAATAAACGATCCGCTGTGTGACGTCAGTTTGACTATTTTATTGTACTACTAATCTTGTACCAATACCTGTTTTAAAAAGTAATAAATGTATAAGTATAAATAGAAAACAATGTTAAATATTCAATCGATCGTTTTTTGTTAGCTTGTTAGTATAGGGAATTTTTAGTCCTAAGAGTCGGTTCTAAAATGCAGAAATGGTTACTTTTATTCAGGATGACATACATTAAATGTAGAAAAATAATAAGCATAATTAATTGGACTTTTATAAATATTTCTTTTTTAATTTTAAACGACTAGAATTTTCTTGTCAAAATTCTTAATGTTTGGCTGTATAGTTTATTTTTTAAATAATTTGAAAATCACTTTAAGTAGGCACCTTTTTTGTTTTTATTTATGACAGTTCACTTATATCAAATCTATCATTTACTACCTAGTAACGTTTATCTGGGGCTAAATTCAACCAATAATACCGTGGACGATTTAAAACTAACCACATTTTTGGGTGAAATTCTAATATCACATTTCTCTCTTAAACACCTTTAAAATAGTAAAATCTTATTATCAACTAAAATTTATTGATTGAAAGAAACACTGCCAGAAGTAGTTAAGTTTATTTTATGGTGGTTTTCTGCACAATTTTAGCATGCTACTTTCCTATTTCATTGCATCTTCTTTCATAACCAAGGTTTACAAAAAGCGGTCAAGTTCATGAAGGTTACAAAATTACTTTAGATACTTGATATGAAAAATAATCTAGACCACTTTTTGCGTAGATATTTAGAGTAATCTATATATTAGCACATCCTTGTGGTGCAGCTAAGAAAGCTACTTTTTCCTATGGTGTATATCAAATATGGGCTTTTAACGGGATACGAGTTTGATTATGTAGTAGTAGGACGGACTGATCTTTTTTTTTTTGTTTACATCTCCGCTTGAATAGGGATTACCCTTTTTGGATGGATATCGGCGAGGATGTAGTATCCGTCAACGTTGTTGAAGTGCCAAAACATACATTTGTATTTCACGGCACATTTTAAACCACGCGGTAGTGCTGCCACAGGCGCTATTATATTTCTCCAACTACTACTACCTATGTATGTGACCAAGCCAAATATACTGAAATAAATTAAATAAATAAGTACACTGACCTGACGGGATTGGGACCTGAGACACTTGATACCGAATGCCGACACGATATCATCGACCTAGGGCTACCACCAGAGCTAGGGACGCCACAAACAAGTCGAAAATATCGATAGGCACCTCATAGGACGTAAGATTTTCTCTGAAGAATAATACTGATAAACTCTTCTCTAATCGGTTATCCACACCATGATATTGTCAGTATAAACCTTTCTAATATGTGGAAATTATTCTAAATATAAATTATCAAATTTTAGGGAACGACTGCTCATCCAAAAAGGTAATTGGAGTTTCTCCGATCATATTCTGCGTTTTGTTTCTTTTGATTGAAGACTAGGCCTTTCCAAAAAGAAATCACGACATTTTTACCGGTTTCTGAACATGATAAGGACAAAAAATATTTAGAGCTGTTTTTAAAACGCAACTTTTAGTTTATTTTGGAAAATGCAATTGTTTTGGGATAAGACCAACTCGTTTATACCACATCCAGATGTTTCTCTGCCTAAATTTACTTTTCGTATAGTTCTATTTGTAAAAAAGCGAACAAATATAAGTTTTTTTTTATTTGAATTTTGTTAATTGTACATTTTTTAGGAACAGAGCTATACACATTAAACGGAAACATTTTAAGTTCGTCGCTCCTTAGTTTTGCATAGTTAAAACTCCAATCAAGTCCTGATATTTTTGCCTTTTATAAATCATGCTAAAGTATTCAAGATTACTAAAAATTGGAATCGGGAAATGAAATTTTAGAGCTTTCTCGCATACCTTAACGAATAAATATTGTAAACGTAAAAGTTAAGAGTGGAAAATGGTATTTTGATCTCTCCTACATAGTATTAAAAAATTTTATGGAACTCCGTTGCCCATTACCACAGAAAAATCTAGCTATCGCTATAGAAAGATAAACAAGTTGAACAACACGTCGTCGCAAAACGATGCCGGCTGGCTACTCCCGGATCGTTAAAATGTGTCTCGCCAAGTTTTTTAGAGATCCGCGCAAATAAAAGTTGGATTATATATAACATTCGACGAGGTACATTTTAAATATTCAGCAGTAGTCGGCCAGCTTCGTTTTGTGGCGACGTTTTGTTCCATGTAAAGCTTTAGCTGTATTTCATGTGCCATTACGTAAAATATTTACCTTTACTACATTCCCAGTTGATACCTAAATAGATAATTTAAAATTGCTGTGAATTTGGTCTATAGTGGTTAATTATTTGTACACAATAGTTATAAAATATATATTTTTTTTTTACAAAATAATTTTTATTAATCTTAATCTCCTTTAAATTAAAGTCAGGAGCTGTGATGAAACGAATTGGGTTCATAAATATGACGTAACTACACTAGCAGTTTAAATTAAGAATTGCGTTAGTATCACAACATACAGTGTGCTTATCTTGAATCAAGATCTTAACTTAACCGTCATTTAGCTAATCGAGATGGAACATGAAAGTTGTTTTTGATTTTTTTATTTAAGTCGATAAATATGCGATAACTATTAGAACTGTTTTTTTTTTTTTAAATTTTTCTTATAGCTTTACTTTTTTCCAATAAATAATTTTTATTTCGTGTTGGGGAGTGATAAAGTGCGTAGTGAAACAGGAAGTAAAGTTAGCTTTGTTATGAATATTTGGTTATTATGTATAATATATATTGCGACAACCTTACACCCTTACTTTAAAAGATAATCTTAAATCATAAATTTCCTGAAGAATAGATGAACAGTATTAAGGTCCCAATATTCAAAAAAGAAAATAACAACGACCCCGACAAATATAGAACCATTAACCTGGTAAATAGCACTAGTAAGTTACTAACAAAGATCATGGCTGCAAAAATAATAAAAAAGATCAAAACAAGCGAAAAACAGCAAGGATTTAGAGAAAATAGATCGACAGTGGATGCTATATTTACAATCCGACAATTGATTAAAGAATTATTAGAATTTAAGAAACCTCTATTTCTGTGCTAGTCGATAGGGTACAATTAAGAGACATGTCACAAATTTTACTAGATCATGACTTCGACAACAACTAGATTAAAGTAATTGAACAGATCAATAAAAGCAATAGGACACGTATAAAGACAGTAAGGACTAACTGAAGAAGTACCAATATCATCTGGAATTCGACAAGGCAATATTGTCAATGAGGTCAATAGCGGGTACAAAATGGGACGAAAAAGTCTAAAAATATTGTGCTTTATGCACATTAACAGTAGAAAATGAAAATGGCTTACAGCGACTAATACATCGTTTCCAAACAATAGCAGAAACATGAGAATATCAGTGGAACAAATAGAATCAATGGTTATAGCCAAAGACCCCATTAGATGTCAATTAGCACTCTACAGCAGAAAAATAGCACAGAACATGCACTGCACAGACCTGGGAGTACAGCTATCAAGCTCAAAAAATCTATACCAAGAGGCAAATAAAGCATCGAGAATATCTGGTTGTTTGAGGGACTTAAGATGGACAAATGCCTACATGTCTACAGAAAGCAAAGTGCTTATATATAGAACCGTGATAAGACCGGTTCGAACGTATGCAGCAGAAACAAGAGCGGAAACATCTTAAACAAAAACCCTCATAAGAGCTACAGAAATGAACACTACGCAGTATCAAAGGAACAACCCTGAGGAATCAGGTACAAAGCACAATTATACGAGAAGAACTCAAAATTCAAGACATCGTCTGCTTCGCAAGATCAAGACGTCGATATTGGAGGAATCGGGGAAGTAGGATACCAGCTAATAGTTGGCCAAGATGGGAAAAAGACGAAAAACTAGAAACAAGAAAACCTCCCGGTCGACCACCAAAAAGATAGCACGAAATCTGGACATCTACGTCACAAGAGCCTTAAAAACACCCGAACCAAGATCTGGTTTTATAAAAGGAAGAAGAAGAAGAAGATGTATTGTGATAAATCAAAAAAATGGATACTGTTTAATCAAATTTAATTTTGGTGTACAATCGTAAAACTAAAGAACGATTTTAATGTTTGTAAACAAACTTTGAGACACTTGTTATTTCTCTTGCACAGACCGTTGATTTTTATACAGTAAAAAGATCTTACCACCCTAGATACCTTTAAATGTTCACAAGATTAACTGGTTTAAGTGTTCAAATATCAGTGATAAATAAGGTGTTAAAACTCAATCTTGTGCCAGTACCGTAATTGGAGAGCTAGCGACTCTTTTACTATGGATATTTCATCAGTCATGAAAAGCAATGAATAAAACCTCGTTATACTGTAACATTCATTTTTTCCTAGATTTTAAGATCATGTTACGACACTGTTTTTTCTCCCTATAATTTATATTTTATTACATTTTTATATTTATCACAGTGATTTCAATTCTTGGGCAGTGTAGCTTAAAACGATGTTTTAAATTTTTGAGCAGTTTAATTTAAGCCGGCAGAGTGTGTAAAGCGTGTTACCGACTTGATTTATTTAGTTTGCATTAATTTTTCGCCCGGAAGTGAGCCATTTTAAAGACGTCACTTTAAGGAAGATATTTAAGCGCCCGAGATGCAATTATAATGGCTTTTTTCTATCAGAATGCCATAGTGGCTTTTTCCACCATGAAGCAGTAGTGGCTTTTTCGACCGTGAAGCCGTAGTGATTTTCTTCTCCATCACGTCAGAGAGTGTTTTTTTTTCTCAGTAATGTAGTAGTGTAGTAACGGTTTCTAGCTCTCAAGTTTAAGGCTTTTTTCCTTTCTTGAAATATCCTGCTCATCCTCAGACATTTCGGGTCAAAAAGTGTTTAGCAGCCCAAATGAAACTAGGATGGTAATGGCTGAGACAATATTTTTTTTTGAGGATCTCACCAGGAAAGGCCAGGTAACTTATGGAAAACCCACGAGGAGAAAACCAACCGTAAGTCATAAGCACACCAATCTAAAAATCTCACTTCCTCTCTACAAGTGTGTTTCCATCGACTACTCTGCACGTGTAATTCGCGGAGTTAATTTTAAAAACTTTTAAAATCGAATTTAATCAAGCCTTTTATTAAAACTTTTATTTTTTTAATAAATATACCCTTTTTTATTTAAATATGTACTGTCTCGGTAAACTCCTGTTCTTTCTTTCAGGACACAACGGTTATACGTAAATCAATCTTATTTTAACAACTAAATAACTCTTCAGTATTTTTTCATTTTTTGAGCTGAAATTAGATTCCTTTTATTTCCAAATTTTGAACAACTATAGAGACTATTTCAAAAGACGTACAAAAATTATCTCTTATCCATAATCTCTCCGAACAAAACTAGCTAGCTTGATATCTTAATTTTGTCGTCTATTAGTATTAATATCCACTCAATCCATTCTCAAAACTAATATATACATAAGGGGCAAATAACCGCTTCTATTTAATAAATAAAACATTTATTAAAAAGTAAAGAAGCTTAAAACGTTACAATATACAAAGAAACAGAAAAATTATATAATTTATACAAGTAACAGTTGTGCAATTTGTGATGAAAATTAAAATTTGCTGTAAAAAATTTGTACTAAAATGTTTCCCCCGCTTCAATGTATAAAAAGTTGTACATTTTTTAAAAAAATATTCCTGTTATTTTAAGAGTGCTTAAATTTAAATATAGTTGAATTTTAGAATAGACTTTTGTACTCAATAATCCCAAATTCCGTAAGCGAAAGCTAGACAGAGAGGGGGCGTTTATGAGATCATCTCGCATCACCAGGTGTTCTGTACTCAGCAGCACCTCTAAGAAGTGAATCCAATTTCAATTTTCTTTACTGACAAACTAGGTAGGACTAAGCCTTTTAACTGCTATTACAGAGGATGAAATAACATGTTTATACAATTTTGTTGTTAAGATGTGTACATTTTAGTATCTAATTAACATGGCCTCATTTCTAACCGCTTGAAGCTAGTACTGCAAAACATCATACCTTATCATAAACCGTACTATCTCTGCACTCAAGTGAAAGAAATAATTTACAAAGCCTAGGAACTACGCAATTAGAGAACTATAAAAAGATCTCGCTTGTAACAGTCAGGCACTACTATTGCAAAAAATATGCTGAAAAAATCAGCTTTCTTTTATACTTGAATGTTGATTACAGAAAGAAAAGAAACACTAACTATTCCCTGCTGTTCAGTTTCGTTCTCAGCTAGATATACATGGTACTAGTTGAAATTTCAAAGTGTTTATTTTGGATAGAAACAGTGTAATCAAAAATATTAGTAGTTTTTGAAAGGAAACTGAAATAATTATACATACATTAACAAGATGCAACAGCCCGGTTCGGTGTTCTTGTTTTTATATTTATATGGATCTATGGAGTTTTATTTAACTTCTTTCGATTCCATGGTACTATTTCTAACTGATCTAAATTAGTTGAGTTTTAGTCCAAATTTCAATTTATGCATACATATATACATTTTATTGAAAATCTGTAACATAGAATAGCTTTGTTTGGTAAGTTTTTCTCCATAAAAATAATTTGATTACTAAGAAGCTTTTAATTTTAAAAATTTCATCGAATGCTCTGAAATGATGATGGTTAGCGAAACCTTAACCCTCCCTCCTCCAGCTTTCAGCAAACAAAGTAATGAAATTGTAATTACCACAAAGACTACGACAAACCCAACACTAGATTTAAATATGGATGATAATATAACGTTCGAAAGCGGAAAGCGGATGTTAGCCCTCCCCAAGGCAAATACGAGCATTTAACATCCTGCTGTACCCACAGAAAATACAAATACACTAGACGATTACCAAATTTCCATCAGCAACAAATTTCAACCATTAGAAAAAAAAGCCCAAACAGACATAGGCATAGAAACTGTAGAGAAAGACGAAAAACCAACGTAACAAAAACAAATGAAAGAATAGAAAGCCTGCCCTTCGCTCTGCCAACACACATTAGGAAAAACGTTAACAAAAAAATATGTAATAAAATACAGAAAAAACAATACAATTATTAGTGCCAAACTGCTAAAACTGAATATAACAATTATAAAAAGGTTTTTCAACAACAAAGGGGCACAAAGTGGCATACTTACGCCACTCTGGAAGACAAGACAAGATAAAAGGGCTAGATCACCACCCTGACATCGATGACATCAAATATGAACTCCAACAAACATAAAATAAATATAAAGAATATTTATTTAATGAAGACGAGATATCGGTCACTATATCTCATTATCACAAATACAGAACATAAACTAACGATACTATAAAAATAAAATTAAAAGACTAACCAACACCTCAATAACATGGGAACGGAGAAGGCAAGAAACCGACATTCTGTAATGCAGAAAGTGCTGTATGTGGGGACACGCCACCATACACTGTTACAGGGCTGAGAAGTGTGCAAAATGGGCGGGGTCCCATCGTACAGACTTTAAAAATTGTGTAAATTCAGTTAAATGTGCAAATTGCAACGGCAATTATCAAGCCAATGACCAATTGTGTCCCGTCTATGCATATAAAATTGGACAAATGAAAAAACTAAGGCTAGCACCAACATAAAGATATACAGAAGCACCACCTTCTACAAATAACATATAGCAAGAGCGTGCGGAAAAAAAAAACGTATGAACGGATGCAGCGGGAAGAGGAAAGTGATACAAAACCAAAAAATAGAGAGCAAGACTAGAAAACCAGTAACTGACATCAACTCAAATAATGACTTTCAGAAATTACTAGGGCTATGCATGAATTAAACAACGGAAATGACAAAAGTTATTAGACTTAACGCTAGCTTTAAATAATTGCAGATAGGCTGAGAGTAATTCTACAGTTTTGTGAAAACATAGATAAATACGACATAGTTTTCCACAACTTAAAAATTTCAGTCTGGAACGCAAATGGCGTAAAAAACAAAACTGGAGAACTTGTGTATTATCTATGTTTTCACAGAATTGACATGGTTATCACAGAGAAAAAGCTAAATTCAACAGATAAATTTAAATTAGGAATTTACGTTGTACATAGAGCTGATAGGAACGGGAGAGGGGTGTTAACTTGGGTGAACTGTTTAATCAGGGCAACAGGGTCCTAGTCATGGGGGACTTAAATGCGTGGCGTAACCGAGGAAATAACACAGATGGTAATGTTATCCACGATTACGCCATGCAAAATGACAAATACAGTTGTCACCGACTCATTATCTGGCCAATAATATGTCACCAAGCTTCATAGATTTAATTTTGAATAAAAATAACACGTAGACTGAAAAGTTTTTGGTCTAGCTACCTAAAACGCATTTTTTTTTTTGCAAAAGTCTCTTTTATTCATCAACATAGTCTCCTTCAAGAGCGATATAATCAGTCCAACGGTTTTCTAACATCTAACAAGCCTTTCTTATATAGAAGGATTTGATGAGTGGTTTTCCAAGACAGAGTCCCCGCAATACTTATTAAACCACTGCTTTGCTTGAATGGTATTTTTTCCCACCAAAAAAACAGGGTTTAATTAACTTACGAAATTCGATTTTTCCCATTGTTTTGAAAATATAAAAAGTAGCGTCACTAAAACCACTAATCGTCGAAATGTCACAAAATTTTGACATGTAACGTTTGAAGGTTGGTACTTCCTAAAAATCATATGGATCTTTTTGAAAAGGGCGACATCCACCAATCCATCAGACTAAAAACTGTTCAGCCTACGTGTTAATAAATAGTAATGCATATAGCACGTCATTGTATCTGATCAAAAAATCGAGTTGAGTTTTTTAGCCATTATTTTCCATAACAGAAACACATGACAACTAAGCAAAAATAAAACAATAAGTAACAAAAAGCTTTTTAACAAATAACAAACATAGCATCATGTAAAGTATTAACTGAGAATGATGAAACCAACTCATCAAAAGGTACGAGGGCTCACCATGTGGTACACCAGCCAACCGAAAGGTGTTTCTTACAAATGGATATATTTTTAACAAATCGTATTTGTAACACTTAAAAGAACTCTGTAAGCCTAAGCATCTAAGTACTAATTTTTCAAATAATAAAGAGATTTTTGACTTTGACAAAGAATTTCGAAATCAGCCCCTATGCTCTATTGTATTTTGAGTACTTGGACCTTGGACCGTCAAGAAAATAACACATTCAACAAAATAAGAATAATGTATCCAGTATTAGCATAATCTATAGTCAGGGGTGCTCAAACGGTCGATCGCGATCGACAAGTCGATCGCAAGTGCTTTTTGAGTTGATCTCGAGAAAAAAATTCCGATATAGAACTATTCACAGATTTTGGTTTAGGTAACTAAAACAAAATGTAATGAATAAACTACTAAAATTTATTCGATCCACAATTAGGCCAGAATAACCCCCTCATCACTTTCTTTTATCGTAATAACCCCCTGCTAGCGGCAAAAGGCGGCTTTATCAAAGGAACGCGCGGTACTTGTCAAAGAAAAGCCGCGTGTTTGATTCCCGCCGATTTTTCTAGAAACTTCGGGCGGCGTGTTTGACGGGAACATTCGAGACTTCGTTCGCGCCGATATAAATGTCGCGCCTGCAGGAATAGGAGTCAGTCTGAGTTGTTACTTGAAGGCGATACATCGATACAAAGTTTATTAATAAATAGTCCAAAATGAGTGTAGCGAAGAAAAGTAAAACTTATCATTTTAATAACGATTGGGAGGAAGAATTTTTCTTTTGTATGGTAAAGGATAAGTGCATTTGTCTCATTTGCTGTGCGTCAGTTGCAATACCTAAGCGTGGGAACTTAGAGAGGCATCATAAAACGGTTCATAAAAACTATGAAAAGGATTTTCCGTCACAGAGTGAATTAAGAAAACGAAAAGTACGTGATTTGATAACTTCTTTAAAAAAGAACAAACCATGTTCACAAGACCAGCCAAACAATCAAAAGCTGCAACGATCGCGTCATTTAAAATATCTCATATATTGGCTAAACACAAGAAACCATTTGATGATGGATTGGTTGTGAAGGAAGCATTTATTGAAGCAGGTGAGACTTTATTTGGAGATTTTAAAAATAAATAACCGGTCAAGTGCAAGTTGAACTTGCGCAATTAGTGTTCCGTACGTTGATTGCTTTTAAAATAAAAATTTTGTTACAGAGGTATAAAATGATTAGTGACTTCACAAAATACACCCCAAATGAGTTTTCAACAAAGTTCGTTTCCAATCTTCACTGAAATCTGATGACCTTGAAATTTTTGTT
Organism: Pachyrhynchus sulphureomaculatus; assembly: GCA_019049505.1. NCBI lineage: Eukaryota > Metazoa > Arthropoda > Insecta > Coleoptera > Curculionidae > Pachyrhynchus > Pachyrhynchus sulphureomaculatus. Next base: position 103,729,148 of record CM032447.1, read on the forward strand.
TTTTTTTATATACCATATAAATTATTAAAGGTAATGCACTCGTGATAATTTTCGTTCAATCTACACCCCGTGAGGATATTCCAGAATTTTTTCGAAATTTTTTGATAAGTACTTTTCGAGATAAGGCGCGGGACAGCGATTTTTCGCGAATTTTTTAGAAATAATACAAAGAAAAGTGCGCGCAAGTATAACATTATATATATATATTTTTTACTCGTGTTTTCACAAGCTTTCATTTGACATCACACTCGATGACCTAGTAAAAAATTTTTTTTTTTCACTTCCGACTTCACCCCCCAAAACTAACCCCTTAAGTCAAAACAACATGGCTCTGATGAGGCCATCAATTCCTATATTATTACCAAATTTCACCTTTGTATGTCAAATAGTTTCGGAGAAAATCAGGTGTGACAGACAGACAGACAGACAGACACAGAAGTAATCTTATAAGTGTTCCGTACGGAACACTAAAAACAGAGATTATGTCTGCTATTAGAGAACTTCAGTTATCTCGTCCGACTGTCACAAGGCGTGTTGAAGTCATGAGTCAGGACATGGCAGAAAAACTAAAACATGATATCATGGAATGTACATACTTTTCTTTGCAGTTCGACGAATCCACCGATATGACAGACACTGGCCAGCTGTGTATTTTTATTCGAATGGTATTCAATGACATGTCGGCTAAGGAAGAGTTTTTGAGAATGATTCCTCTGAAAGGAAAGACCCGTGGCGAAGATATATATGACGTTTTCTTCAATTTTGTAACAAACTACAAGCTACCAATATATAAACTAGTGTGCATTACAACCGATGGAGCACCAGCAATGACTGGAAACAAAAACGGTTTTGTGGCATTGTGTCGAGCTAATGATGATTAATTTTTCTCCTCCATTGCATTATACGAGGCATGTTTTTTAAGTAAGTACCGTTTTGCGATTCCGCCGCCGCAGCGATACGGTCGGCGTTCCGCGCATGCGCGCTGGTAACCTACATCTCATGTCTACGCACTGACGCCATTACAGTCTGATTCTTCATTGTATACGTTGTTTACTGAGTGTTTAAGATGCCTCCGACAATCGTGAGTCCCGCCGATTGTGAAGTACGGGCTGTTATATAACGATTTCTTAGTGCTAAAGGCGTAAAACCGATCGATATTCATCGTGAGATCTGTGAAGTTTACGGACAAAACATTATGAGTGATGGAACGGTAAGGAAATGGGTGAGAGCATTTAAAGATGGCCGCACAAATGTGCATGATGAAGAACGGAGTGGGCGTCCTTCGGTCGTTAATGAAGATTTGGTGCAGAAAGTGGACGAAAAGGTGAGAGAAAAAACAGACGCTTTACAATTTCATCATTGTGCGACTGCTTTCCTCACTATTCTCGTAGTGTTTTGTATCGCATTGTGACCGAGAACTTGAATTACCGGAAATTGTGTTCACGTTGGGTTCCAAAAATGTTGACGGATTTGCACAAAACCCAACGTTTAGGCAGTGCATTGACTTTCCTTGAGCGGTACCACAATGAAGGTGTACATTTTTTAGACCAAATTGTTACTGGTGACGAAACATGGGTGGCCTACGTCACACCAGAATCGAAACAACAATCCATGGAATGGCGACATTCATCATCACCCAAAAAAGTGAAGTTTAAGCAAACAATTTCTGCCCGCAAAATCATGTGCACAGTTTTTTGGGACAGAAAAGGAGTATTGCTAGTGGAGTTTCTGCCTCGTAATGAGACAATCAATGCAGCGTCTTATTGTGAGACATTGAACAATCTGCGTCGTGCAATCCAGAACAAAAGACGTGGCAAGTTGAGTAAGGGTATCGTTTTGCTGCATGACAATGCCCGTCCACATGTGGCTAATCGGACCAAAGATCTCATCAAATCTTTTAAATGGGAAACTCTAGATCATCCTCCATACAGCCCTGATCTGGCGCCCAGCGACTACCATTTGTTCCTGCACTTGAAGAAGCACCTGGGTGGTCAGCGTCTTCAAGACGATAACGAAGTCAAAACATTTGTGATACAGTGGTTAACAAGTCAGGCGGCAGAATTTTATGAGGAGGGTATTCAAAAACTGGTGCCACGTTATGACAAGTGCCTCAATATTCACGGAAATTATGTAGAAAAAGTAGATTAAGGTACAGGCTTTCATGTAAAAATAAAATTATAGCGATATCTTTGCACGTCTTTTTTTAATTCCAAAACGGTACTTACTTAAAAAACATGCCTCGTACATCAACAAGTTTTGTGTTCAAAAGTTCTAAACATGGAGGAGATTATGGGCATTGCAATAAAAATTGTGAATTCTATCCGTGCACGTAGCTTGCAACGACGGCTCTTCAAATTGCAGTTGGAAGATAGTGAGTCAGCTGAACACACTGATTTAGTTCTTCACACAGACGTCAGGTGGTTGAGTCGCGGAAAATTCCTAGAAAGGTTTCAAGAATTATTGCCCGAAATAACAGCTTTTCTGGACGAAAGAGGTGATGACACTCAGATGCTGAAAAACGGAAAATGGCTGACTGATTTGGCATTTTTGACAGACATCACAATGCATTTAAACACCATTAATTTGGAGCTTCAAGGTAAAGGAAAAACTATTATTGAGATAATTAGCGCAATAAACGCATTCAAAAGTAAATTGCAACTTATGATAGATCAACTGAAAAGAAAGATCTGAAAAATTTTCCGTCTTTGAAAGCAAGGATTCCTCAGTTGAATTATGATATTTATGAGGCAGAATTATCAAATATTTTGGGCCAATTCGAAATACGTTTTTATGATTTCAGTAAATTGGCAAATATCGCATCATTTATGAGTTATCCTTTTTCGTGTAAAAACATTGAGGAATTCGCTACTGAAATAGCAAGTCAGTTTAACATGGACTCATGTTCTGTTGAAAATGAGTTAGTGCAGATTATATCAGATATACATCTCAAAGCCACAGCATCTGATATAAAATCTGAATCTGATAAATATCCGAATCTAAGGCAAATCGCCCTTCAACTGACGGCAATATTTGGGTCGACTTAGTTGTGCGAGTCTGCATTTTCTAAAATGAAGATAATTAAGTCAAAATATCGCAATCGACTAACTGACGAACGTATGTCATCATGCTTGCGATTAGCACTCGGTAATTACGTACCATCTTATGAAAAGTATGCTGAGGACATGCAGTGCCACGCTTCAACATCCAAAGTCACTCTTTAGTTAAGTTTAGACACTAGAACTCGTTTGTTTTGTAAGAACCAATAAACTCGCAATTTTGAATAATTATGAGTTTTTCATTGACATTTTAGAGCAGACCTACACTTACCTTGACTAAAAAAAATGCATATTGTGCGGGAAACTAATATCTATGCCACGATACACCCTACCTAGACGACAATCCTGCATCACACTTACTTGCAGCATCTCAGAGTCGATCGATCGTAGTCTAACAATATTGAGGTAGATCGCCAGCAGTTCAAGTTTGAGCACCCCTGATCTATAGGATTGTAGCACTATTGCCCCAGGAATGCAAAAAAAGGAACTACCTATTGTGCCAGGCAATAAAACAATAAAATAGAAACATTTGTAAGCCGTGTTTTAGGAAGTTATTGTTGCGTTATAAACAAGTAATTTGAACGTTCAATTAGAGTAATGCACGGTTCTAATTAATGTGCTTGATAAAATGTTTTAATTAATAGAATTAAATGGTAACAGTGGCGTCCAACGTGGGATTTAGTTTAAAATTTATAAACTTTTATCTTTTAAATTTAATCATAATTATATTTATATAGACTGTCTTTGTTATGTCTAATGATTAAAGAATAAATCGATATTTCATTCAGTAAAATACAATCCCATCAAAAACATAAAATGTAAAAAAATGCCAAGTCTCGCAACGCAGTCCTTCCACCATAAAAAGTTGTGAGATCTCTTGTAAAACCAAGTCAGTCAGTCAAGAAATGGAACATGACTTTTATGGTATGCAAAAGGAGATTTGGAGAATGATACATGGACAGCGAAAGGAAATAAAATAATTAATACAAGTAAGATACATGGATAAATTATATAGAGCAATTGTATAATACTACAAAGAATTTGGCACCCGAAATACCAGAAATAGTAATCAACGAAACATCAGAAATAGATGATAAACAGGTAGAAGAACTAAAATTAGTTAGTATCTATGTAAGCACCTATTCAACAATTTTGTCATAAATTGTTATCTATTTAGTTACCTACCAACATTTATAGTGACCGTATCAATATTAGACATCTTTATTTCTATAATAAATATAATGACTTGGCAATCGCACGGCAACATAATCACATAAGAATAATCTACTATTTCGATTGCTAAGTACGTCTAAACAGTGCACTTAAGAATAAAGTATTTTAAATAGTAGATTATTCTTATGTGACTATGTTGCCGTGCGATTGCCAAGTCATATTTATTACAGAAATAAAGATGTCTAATATTGATACGGTCACTATAAATGTTGGTAGGTAACTAAACAGATAACAATTTATGACAAAGTTGTTGAATAGGTGCTTCCATAGATACTAACTAAAATAACTGGCTTGGTTTTACATGAGATCTCACAACTTTTTGTGGTGGAAGGACTGCGTTGCGAGACTTGGCATTTTTTTACATTTTATGTTTTTGATGAGATCTCATTTCTTTTTGTAGGTAGCCCTCTTCTTTTTTCTTCTCGGGTATTATTTCTTGTACGTCAGCTATGGATTTTCTTAAAACCCACTCCCTGTCTCTATTGGTTTTTCTTAAAGGCTATGATGTAACAATTTTTGACAAGTCTGGACGATAAGTGCTTCTAAGTCGATTATATTCAACGATTGCGGACTCCTGAGCTTTGATACTACCGAAGTCGACATTAATTAGATGTAATCTGCCCAGACTTGTCACTCTCGAAAGTGCCACGTATGCTTGACCGCATGTGAACACTGAAGAACCGATGTCCATCAGTGCACTGTTTTGACTTAGCCCCTGACGTTTGTGTATGGTAATAGCATAGGCTATACATATCGGAAACTATTCGCGATGAACATAAGCTTTATTAATAGTTTCAAATTTAGTTTTGACTGGACCAAGCTCGTAAAGATGTTCATTATTAAATGTATTATGTATTTTTTTTTTATTTTATTTGTATTTTCACGATCAACCTTTACTCCTTGTACTATACCGATAGAACCGTTGACTAAGCCAAGACTCACGTCAATATTTCGTCTTAACGTAACTTTTGCTCCTATTTTAATAACTATATTCTCTTCTAGCCCTGGTGTCATGGAAGCATCATCTTCATATTTTTTTATAATTAAAATATACTTAAAGTATTTCACTTAACAATTTTTTAATTACACGAAGTAGGTAAGTATTATTAAACGAATATATTTGATAAATGAAAAATATTATTAAATATAATATATTAGTTAATAAATAATACAAATTATTCATAATTATGGATTGTTTAGTGATTAATTAACTTTATACGACGTATTATTTACCGGGACTCACGGTTGACCTTGCATTATGCTATGTATGGCTGAGCGCTGTGCGCTCTCCGCGCTTTATCTCAAAGACGGTTAAGCGTATAAAAAAATGTTTTGAACAAAATTTGTAGAGAATTGTATGCTCTATAATTTTTATAATAGATGTAAATATCATTGAAACCATAGGAAGCGAGATATTTGCGAAAAACCGATTTTTGTGACCTTTGACCTTGAATATCTTAAGACGCGGACACGAGATTTTATGAGACTTTTGAGACAACTTTTAGAATGCCAAAATATAGTTTTATTCAAGTTTACAGCTTATTATCTCTCATTCCGAAGTTGACCCTCTTTTCTTGGCTTAAGTGACTGTACCATTTAGAAAACGGGACTGAAATTTCGAGATGTTTCAGTTTTTCCTTCCTTTATAGGCTAAACACTAACTAAATTCAAAATTTGAAGTTTGTGTGTCTGTTAGAAGTACCTTAGAATTTTGATGATCGGTGAGTCTGTCAGTGACAAAATTAAAGAATTTCGACTGGCGATAGTTCGTAAACTATAAAGTATAAATAGTAGGTAATTTAGGAATATAGCTAGTATAGTATGTCCTCTTGGTCACTGAAAATTCAGACATCTAGCTTTATCCACAACGAAGTTACAGGGGAGTCGAAAGTGCCGTAAGTGGCTTAGAGAAAAGGATGGTACGGCTGTGCTTTCTGTTTGACTTGGCGGGGGCAGTACCGTGCCCCCAGATAAAAGAGATTCCATTATACAGAAATGATATTACCTGTGTTTTTCATTTTCTGTCTAAAAATAATATACTATTTGAGATGAGTACTACCTTATCAAAATAAGAGGTTTTTAAACCTAAGTAACTTATACTTATACTTACTGAGTACTAAGTAACTTACTCGGTCATACTGATCTACAGCACCAAAAGGCGAACTAAAAGGTCCAGTTCTTGGTACTGGATGTGCCGAAACTTTAGAAACTGCTGCTCGAAAAATATCACTCCAAGCACATCCAAACTGTCTTCTCATGTCCTTCAGCCAAGAATTCTGTGGTCTTCCGATCTATCGTTTGCCCTTTATTTTACCTTCAATAATTAGGCCTAGCAATTCGTACTTTGGACCAATCATTATTTCTCCGAGGTATTGAGTTTTTCTTATTTTTATGGTTGTTAGTAATTCCTTCATTTTGTTCATTCTTTCTAGTACATCTGTGTTTTTCATTTTCTGTACCCAGGAGATGCGAAGAAGGCGTCTATAAATGTACATTTCAAAAGATTCCAGTCGTTTCTCTGAGCCAGAGTATTCACATCCATACAATGCGCTGAGAATACATACGCTCTCACCATTATCATTCGGAGTTTGAGATTGAGACTTGTGCGATGGAAAAATTTATTCATATTCATATATCTTACTCGGGCATGTTCAATTCGGGAATATATTTCCGTTCTTGAATCCCACTTATCATTTATATTGGTTCCCAAATATTTAAATGTGGAGACCTGTTCTACGGTGTTTTTCCTGATTTCGAGGGATTGTGGTGGTAGATTTTTTTTGTTATTACCATCCACTTGGTTTTTCTTATCTTCATAGTTAATCCAAATTTCTCACTGGCTGTTACAACTCGATTGATCAGTTGCTGGAGATCTTTGATATTATTTGCTAATAGAACAGTATTACGAGGATGGATTGAAAAGTTCGCGGCTTCACCAAAAAATAATTATAATATTTTTATTATAGTACCCTCAATAACTTCATACTTTCTTTGGTTGTCACAGTGTAAAATTTTGTTGCTATAGAATTTGTGGTTTTCAGGTTAGAACGAGTTTAGTGAGACCAAGTGCAGCGTTTTTGGAAAAATGGAAAAAAAATGAACAACGTGCGGTTATCAAGTACCTGTTTAAAAAAAGACTGATACCAAAGGAGATCTAAGACGATATGAAAACACTAGGGGAATCTGCTCCGTCATATACCACTATGAAAAAATTGGTTGCATTTTAAACGTGGACCAGAGAGCATCGAAGATGTCCCTCGCTCTGGCTGGCCCACGACGTCTACCACTGAAGAAAATATCGGCAAAGTGTGTGATCTTATATTGAAAGACCGTAGATTAACCATCAGGGAAATTACAGACACTATAAGCATCTCGTATGAAGGAACACAAAACATCATTGCCAACGAACTCGGATTTTCTAAGGTTTCCGCTAGGTGGGCCCCCGATTGCTCTCAGTTGAACAAAAACGATTTCGACTCAGGATTTCTCGCGACTGTTTGGAGATGTTTGAGGCTGATCTGCAAGATTTTCTTAACATATATATATATATATATATATATATATATATATATATATATATATATATATACATATATATAACTTTCTATACAAAAGTGATCGGATTAGGTTTAGGGCTAGAGCTACAAACTTAAGTTGATCTCAATTGGTTCGATAAATTTAAACACTCTGGTTGGTTAATTTTAAAAGAATTAGAGCCAGAGGAAGTGAAACGCGACGGCAATCTATCGACGTTGATCCATTTTGTTGTAATTAAGATAATTTTATAAACGAAAATCGAATAAAGCCTGCCCTGCTATTAAATTACCGAAGATATAGCGTCAACACGACAACTTATCACAAATTTACATTAATTCATCTAATAAACTATATCTTTAAAAACATAGAATGTGAAAATTTGATGATACTGAAACCGACACTTGATGAAACTCTGTGGATGTCGGTATATAATCAAAAACAAAATAAATTACCGAGAAGGTAAACCTACAAAATATAAAAGAAACATGGTTTCACTATACTCCAGAGTCAAAATAACAATCCAAGCAGTGGAAAAAATGTCGGCTGGAAAAGTGGTGGCGTCAGTTTTTTGGGATGCTAAAGGTATTATTATGGTGGACTACCTTCCGAAAGGCGAAACAATAAACTCGACTTACTATTGCACCCTTTTGCGTCGTTTACGTCAAGAAATTAAAGAGAAACGCCCAGAAAGAAAGTTTTGTTCTATCAGGACAACGCTCGCGTTCTCATGTCTGTTGAGTCTATGGCTCAAATTCGTGATTGTCGTTTCGAGTTGCTGCCCCACCCGGCTTATTCTCCTGATTTGGCACCTCCGGACTTTCATCTTTTTCCAAACCTAAAAAACACCTCGGTGGCCAGAAATATTCATCAAATGAAGAAGTTGAAGCTGCAGTTAATCAGTATTTTGAAGACCTTAAGGAATTTTTCTTTCAAATAGGTGTGGAAGCTTTGGAAAGCAGGTGGAAGAAGTGAATAGAGCTAAGTGGAGATTACGTCGAAAAATAAAAATATTTTTGTACGTATTTTATTTTGTTTTCTTGACTAGGCCGCGAACTTTTTAATCCAGCCTTGTATCAGCATACCTACCGTATGTTGTTCAGTGTACTTCCATTAACTGTTATTCCTTCAGTGGATTCCTAGATGGCCTCATTAAACACAGCATCAGAATAAAGATTGAACAAAAGTGGTGAGAGGATGCATTCCTTACACCTTGGATTATTTTTATGCTTTCGGACTTTTTCAGCCTACTTTTAATTTCCACTGATTGATTCCAGTACAGATTTTTAATAATATTTAGATCTCTTTTGTCTATATTTGTTGTTTCTAGAATTTTTATTAATTTTTCTTGCATCACACAGTCGAAAGCTTCATTGTAATCTATAAATCAAATGCTACATCGACATTAATATCTTTACAACGCTGGACTAGTACATTTAATGAGAATGAAAGAAAAAAAGCTTCTAGCCCTTACGAAATATTGCTACTACTTCGTACTGTAAAAATACACTAGTAAACTAGAACTAGTTTTAAGTTTTTCATCGTATTTTACAGAAGGGAATATTTCCTTCCCGGTGGGAATGCGGCCAAGTTTAGTCGATATCTAGGGATGTCAAGAAGGTCATGTCAAATATATTGACTAGTGGCTCTCAATAATACCACGGTTTCAGGAAAAAGCTTTAAATGGACAGTTTTAGAAATATCTAGAGATAATTTAATATTATTAGTGATTGTCAGTATGGCTTTCGTAAGCAAAAATTTAACCTACACTACTACAGAAAGTATTTGCCCACCTAGTTATTTCAGTCCCAAGACAACAAAAAGCCATATTTTAATTTTAATGAATTATTACTTATTTTCACATTATTTATATTCTACAAAATCCGAAAAAATATTCATGATTTTCCAGGATTTTTCTCATCTATGTGACCTCCTTTATTTTTAATTACCGCTTTACAGAATTTCGGCATTCTGTCCAGTAGTTTCTTCAGAGTTTCTTCGGTTATTTTAACCCATTCTGCGGGTAAAAGTTCCCACAAGTGATTTTCTGATGTTGGATTGAGTTTTCGATCACACCTGTCCAAATGGTCCCACAGCAATTCGATGGGGTTCAAGTCGGGCGATTGTGGAGGCCAAATCGTCACTTCTAGGACGTCATTGGTCCAAAAGTTCTCTACTTTGTTTAGCAGAATGTTTAGGGTCGTTGTCATGCTGAAAAATAAATTTCCCCTGAAAAATATCTCTTCCAGAAGGAAGCACTTAGTTATCAAAATTTCTTGATACTATTCTTTTCGCATGATTCCTTCTATCCTAAATATTTTTCCAACTTTACCGTTGCCAAAACAACCCCAAACCATTACTGAACCTCCACCATGTTTTACTGTAGGCAACTGATAAGCTTCCTCTCTCCAGCTGACCGCCGCACGTAAACTCGTCGATTTGCTACTTGCCTAAGAAGTGGTTTCCTCACTGCAACTCTCCCGTGTAGTCCACCTTCTGTTAACCTCTTCTTCACGGTTGTCACGCTGATGGGGATGGGCCGCTCTAGGTTTACTTCAGCCGTGCTGGACATTTTTATAGCTCTGTCTTCAGCGGGAGTCGTTTTTCGAGGCCTTCCTGAACGTTTTCGGTTGGAATTCCATGTCCCGCAGATTTTTTTTTACGATGTTGTCCACCGTTCTCCTTGACATCCGCATATCACTCGTGATTTGTCGACTTGAGTGACCATTTTGATGTCTCGCATTGATCAGAGCCCGATTTCAACGGAACCTTCTTTCGTTTTTGGCATTTTCACCAAACAATTGAGTTTGTATAAGTAACAAAATACTATTTGCGAATGGTTAATTTCCAAAAGGGCAATGGTATTTACAGCAAGGTTTTTATCATAAAATGTCACTAGGAATTTCCATAATCCCTAGAAACTTGCAATGGGTTCTTACTTCAACTGGAATTCTCAGAAATCGCCTTAAAACGATTGTTATGCGAAACTTGGAAATTGGTTCTAATTGGTTTTTAATTTATGATTTCACCAAAAAGCCTTATCTAAAGAATTTTATGATGGACACTTGTTAATAACATTTAAATTTACTTGATATAATAAAAGGGTTTAATTAGGTATTAAATTTTAGCAGTTATATTGAAATTTCTAGGTGGGTAAATACTTTCTGACGGTAGTGTAAGTCATATTTTTGGAACAACGCAATATGTTCTTAAGGAAAGTATATATATATATATATATATATATATATATATATATATATATATATATATATATATATATATATATATATATATATATATATATATATATATATATATATATATATATATATATATATATATATATATATATATATATATAATATGTATATATATATATATATATATATATATATATATATATATAAATATATATATATATATATATATATATATATATATATATATATATATATATATATATACATATATACGTTTGTTATTTCCAAGTTGTTCGGCCCTGTTCTGCGACAGACTGTAGACTAAGATTAGCTCTTATGGTATCTGAAACAGTTTTACAATGTATACAATATTAAGGCATTTTCTTGATAAATAATTTTTCTAGTAGTTAATTTCACTTAAAATTTATATTATTAGTATCTAGAAGCATGCACATGCACAACATGTTAATCCCCTGGTTCGAACATTGGCCATGCCATCCTGTTCAGCAAATCTTCCAGCACCACGCCGGCAAGCCTCACTCTTCAAGGCACCCGACTCCAAGTGACCAACAGCATCAAGTACCTAGATCTCCACTACGACAAGCGGCTAATATGAAAGGACCAGGTCACCACCAAGATCAGTCAGCTCCTCAGCATGCTATACCCTCTTTTAAAAAAGTACAGTAAATTGTCAACACGCAACAAATTGACAATTTGCAAAATGATCATCAGAGCCAGCCTCACCTATTCCACTCCGGTATGGTGTCAAATGTCACGCACCCACAAATCCACGCGTTGAAAACAAAGTCGTCTGAATCATTGGCCAAAGGCCTATGTTTCGTCCGTAATACCCCAGGTTCATCGAGATTTTCAAATGCCCACAACGCTCAGCTCAAATTCCTGGATAAAGCCACTCATCATCCCAGCCCCCCAGTCAGAAACGCCTATGGACCTCCATCTAACGCCAAAGGCTACCATAGGATTAGTTTTAAGATAATCTTAAGTTAAATTTAAATTTAGTTTTAAGTGAATGTTCTAATATATTCAGTTCTCTTTCACCACATTTATATAAAACCTATTACCTAGGTTAAGTTATTTAGGTTACTGACATGTAGATGTCTTAAGCCAGAAATCTGGCTAATAATGATTAGTTCACCTCATTGTATAATAGTTAGAGGTTTAACCTCTTTAATCCTAGTACATATCGTATGTCTAAAAAGGTTTCGTCTGGTCTTTATTCCTTTTATACTTTCGGGGTTAAAGAAACGGATAAATATATAAAAGAGAATGTAATGTTTACAAATAACACAAGTCTGCAAAAAAAAAAAAAAAAATTGAGAGCTGTTTTGGTTTTTTTGCGTAATTCTTATGTTTTTGGGTGTACTGACTCCGAAAAATGACTTTCATTTTGTCATAGAACGTCACGTTTTCTGACAATGTAAGTATCTATGTTAAACAAGTTATCATCTTAAAATAAAAGATAAAAGACTAAAAACATTTTTTTAAATCTATAATTGCGTAACAAAACGCAGTTTTTTTATCTAAAATACATTCATTAGTAAGCACTAAACACATTTCTTTTTCCCAGTGAGACTCCTTTTGGAACATTTTCGCTTGTATGAAGCATCTGGAAGGTCTCTCTGAAGCGTCCAACAGTAGTCTGCCATCATTGAGACGCTCTATCTTCCCTGGTATCTTTTTTCCATCTCCTTAATATCTTGGTGAAATCGTTCACCTTGCTCTTCACTCAGATCTCCTAAATTTTCTGGAAAGTAGTCGAGGTGGGAATGAAGAAAATGTGCTTTTAAACTCATTAGGCAACCTAAAGCTTGAAATGCTTTTAACATTCTTTTGACGATTTGTTTGTAGTTAGGGTCTTTGTTATTGCCTAAAAATTTCTCTATGACCTCTTTAAAGGCAATCCACCCTTCTCTTTGAGGATCCGTCATGGTTGTGATGAATTGTGGATCAGCCATAAGCCGTCTAATATCTGGTCCAACGAAAACACCTTCCTACAAATTGCTTCATCAATCCCAGCTTTATGTGAAGCGGTGGTAGAAGAACTTTATGAGGAGGCACCAAAGTTTCATGCAGGCCGTTCTTTTCGTCAACTTTAAGCTTTTTCGGAGGCCAACACTTTTTGGTCCAGTAATTTGCTCGGTCTCTACTATCCCATAGACACAAAAAGCAAGGGAATTTGGTAAACCCAGATTGTTGTTCGAGCAACATGCCCAAGATTTTTAAATCACCGCACACTTGCCAACCGTGGTCTTTATATTTTAATTTGCAAAGAACCAATTCCAAGTTCTTGTAGGTTTCCTTGAGGTGTACGGAATGACCGACAGGAATGGAAGCATAGAAACCGCCATTGTGAACCAGAATTGCTTTAAGGCTTCTTTTTGAAGAATCTATGAAAATACGCCACTGTGCTGGGTCGTATGAGATCTTAAATGTATCCATCAAACCTTCAATATTGGTACAATAAACCAACTCGTCCTCTTGGGCAAAGTAGGAAGTGAACTGCTTCTCAGGATATCTAAACCAGGAGGAAGACACTCCCGGCAAAAGTAAGTTCCTGCTTTTGAGCCTTGATCCAAGCAACTCAGCAGCGTTTTTAGGAAGATTCAAGTCTCTTACCAAATCATTTAGCTCGCTCTGGGAAAACAATTTCGGACTGCTCTCATCTTCAAATTGAAAACTTGACTTGTCATCGGGTTCAGGTACAGCACCATCTTCGTCAGAACTTGGAATCTCTTCCAAGGTAGCAGGGGCCTTGGGCACTGGTATTTCGGTCCCATGAGGGATGGGACGATAGCTGATTGCAGATTGGGGTATGAAATGGACTGCTCCATTTTGAATTATACCCTTTCACATTACACGAACAAAAGTAACAATCATCACTATGGTTCTTTTGCTCGCGCCATACCATAGGAATCGCATATCGGAAAGCTTTTTTCTTGCCCTTAAACCAATTTCGAAGGTCTTTAATATATCGTTTGCAGACTTTATGAGGTGCCCAAACTTTATCCTGATCTCCAAGTTTTAAGCCAAAATACGTGAAGTATACTTTTTTTACAAAGTCCGTAATATTAAGTTGTTGCTTTAATACCATATATTCGCCACAAATATAACAGAAACTGTCAGACGAATTCACACACTTCCGCACAGATGACATTGCACTATATTGAACCAAGATCTATAAAACAATGACGAGTTAACACGTAATTGTACCGCGCCACTTTCTACACTATCGGAGCGCGCACGTTCTGGTTACAACGTTTATGTTTGTTAATTTAGCTCACACAGGACGTTCTTTATTTAGAAAGTAATGATAGTATTTAAAAACAGTAATCAAAATAAAATTGTACCTATTTATTTATGACTTCAAGTTAGCCCAAAAAAACCCTTTTTTATAATAAAATTTTGCGTTTTGCAAAATAACCTGACGTTCTGGAATTTTTTGAGTATTTTTTTAGTTTTCAGAACACCTAAATACATAGAAATCAGTTGAAAATATCCAGACATCATTTTTGTTGCAGACCTGTGGAATTTATAGGGAACGATCTTGACTATTTAAGTTACACGTACATGAGCCTGCCGATTTGCTTGATCTTTTGTGAAATTTACAATATTTGCATTTAGTCATCGGTCTGGTTATTAACATCCTAGTAGTACACGAAGGTAGTTCATATGTGGTTTACGAAGGTATTTGTCGGACGTTTAGAATTCGTGGTTTACCTGACACAAATTAAATATGTTTTTTTTTTGTAATGAAAACGTCAAAAAAATTAAAATTCTCGTTCAAACATTTGGCAATTTTTAAATGAATGATCTTTCCAACAAACGATTGTTAAATCCAATAATAAGAAGCCCTGTGCGAAAAGGGATCGATTATAGAATAAATAACCGGTCAAGTGCAAGTCGGACTTGCGCAATTAGTATTTCGTACGTTGATTGCTTTTAAAATAAAAATTTTTGTTGTGGAGGTATAAAATGATGACTTTACAAAACACACCCCAAATGAGTTTTGAACAAAGTTTTTTTCCAGTCTTTACTGAAATTTTTGTTTTTTTTTATATACCAGATAAATTATTAAAGGTAATGCACTCATAAAAATTTTTGTTCAATCTACACCCTGTGTAGAATACTCCATAATTTTTTTTTTAATTTTTTGATCAATACTTTTCGACATAAGGTGGGACAGCGATTTTTCGCAATTTTTTAAAAAATAATGCAAAGAAAAGTGTTGTAAGTATTACATTATATATATTTTGGATCTTGCGTTTTTACAAGCTTTCTTTTGACATCCCACTAGATCACCTGGTAAAAAAAAAAAAATTTTTCACTTCCTATTTCACCTCCCCCCTCACCCTCCCCCAAGCTAACCCCTTCAGTCAAAATTTAACTTTCAAAACTAGAAGGCTCTGATGAGGCATTAATGCCTATATTAATGCTAAATTTTAACTTTCTATGTCAAATAGTTTCAGGGAAAATCGAGTGTGACAGACGGACAGACACCGTAGTGATCTTATACGTATTCCATACGGAACACTAAAAATTACTGTTACTGTTACTCAAAAGAATACTAATAGGGGTATTTTGTGGACCATTGTGTGTAAAGTTATTACAAAATTGGAAATATATGGCTCCCTCTCTAACTCGTGACCTCTCTCACTTTAAAAGATAGAAATCACCTTTAATAAATAATACTAAAATTATAATAATATAAATTATAATAATTTAATTATTAATATATAATTTCCTTCTTGGCTGTTATATATCGTAACATCTATCTTCTCATTTTCTTGGGTTTCATTATGTCTACTCGTAAACTTGACAAGTACTTTATTTATGAAAAAGATAATTCCAATCAGTTTTTCTGATTCTGAGTATTTATATATACGTGTTTTTCAATTTTCTTCGATTTTGAGTTTTACTATATCTGAATCGTGCTACTCGTCGATTAAGTGATGTTATTTTAAAAAATACGAATACTTAGTCTTATCTTTTCTTGAAGAGACCTACGTATTTTATTATATTAAATAAGACAGGATCTACATAACTTTTATCTGTTTCATCGATTTTAATACAAAACAATACATAAGCAAAGTTTCTTTAAGTACAGAAATTAAGAACATGTTTGCTTAACCATTACTAATAATATTTTGAAACTACTTGAAAATGATTATGATTAATTCAAAAATAAATAGAAATTTTATGGTAATGTATTAATTTTAATATGCAATCATGTTCATCTTAAACTTAACATCCAATAAAATTATACTAGCTACGGAACACTTACAGGATCACTTCGGTGTCTGTCCGTCTGTCTGCCATACCCGATTTTCTCCGAAACTATTTGACATAGAAAGTTGAAATTTGGCACTAATATAGGAATTGGCCCCATCAGAGCTGTTAGTTTTTGGAGGTGAAATCGGAAGTGAAAAAAAAATGTATTTACTAGGTCATCGAGTGGGGTGTCAAATTAAAGCTTGTGAAAACACGAGTTCAAAAATATATATAATATAATATTTGCGTACACTTTTCTTTGTATTATTTTTAAAAAATTGCCAAAAATCTCTGTCCCCCCTTATCTTGAAAAGTAGTGTTCAAAAATTTTTTTAAAAATTCTGGAATATTCTCTTCAGGGTATAGATTGAACGAAAATTATCACAATTTATCAAAAATTTCGAGGTCATCAGTTTTCAACAAAGATCGGAAACAAATTTTGTAGACAACTCATTTGGGGTGTGTTTTGTGAAGTCACTGATCATTTTATACCTCCGTAACAAAAATTTTTATTTTAAAAGCAATCAACGTACGAAACTAATTGCGCAAGTCCGACTTGCACTTGGCCGGTTATTTTTATGTCAGTTTAATTTCTTTTTTTTTAGTTAAGTACGTTAAGTAAGATATTTACATATATTTTACGATTATTTTTATTAGGTACAAGGGTAAGGACATTGCTGAAAAATGGCAAACGTTTATTAACTCAATCCAAAAGTTTACCTATTGCTACATAAATTGAGTTAGTTCATTTCATTGCAGCTTCCCACCTGAGTACATCATGCAGGGGCCTTAAGAAAATGTACATGGCATAATGATTTAAATAAATATAAAAAATAACTTCCTAAATATAAAAAAACCAGAACCAATTAGTCTGACACAACTATATATGCATATATAATATGTTAGGGATAGCGAATGATACAAGAGTAAGGAAATATGGGAAGAGGCGGATAAGTAATATAGTAGGAAGAAAAAACATTGCATGAATTTCTTGCAATGTTTTTTGCATCAGAATGATCTTTTTTTTAAAGCTGTAACTGAAATGTAATGAGCTGAATATTATTGTTAAGCAAATAAAATCATCTTCAGTTTTCTCTTAAATATCATACAAGATGCAGAGAAATCTGAGATATTACATTTGTTAATAGAATACGTTACAGTCTAGGAGAAAAGGAATTAGAACAGTTCTTTATGATGTTTAGGTATTGTCAAAACAGTATTACGTCAACTATGAATGTTATGCACGTCTGTTCTGCAGACTACACTCCTGTAAATATGGCAGTGATTTAAACTTCAGTATTTTGTAAAAATGGCAAGTTACTTGTAGTATACGCCCATTATCGATACTTAACCAATCTAAATCTCTTAAGTTTATAGGAAATATGTTCTTCGTAGACTTTGTCATAGTAACTTAACGGTGGTACTATAAAATGAATGATTCACACAGCTTTTTTTTTTATTTTTTTGCGCTTTTGCTTTAGAACTACATATTCTTTGTATCTTTTTATTTATAGTTCAAAACAAGCCCCAGTCTTTGCTGAATTTTTAAACTACTACTACTACTATTTTGATCATACTTTTTTTAATATCAATACCGCCTAAAATATTCTCTTTAATGCCATTACTACAAGACAAAAGGCCTACAGAGTTTGATGGATCAATTTTTAGGGATTTTTTTTGTTTCTATTAATAAATTACTTCAGTTTTCTTTATGAATTTTTTAGCATAAGTTGTTTAAAAAGGATCGTAAGTCCTATAAATGTGTGTATCGTCTGTATATATGTGGCAGGAACAATCTTGCAGGCGTTTTGTAAATTGTGAAGAAGTTATGAGGTAACCTTTACATCGATTTGAAAGATTCTCTTACTGTGACCTAAGTTGAAAAATACCTGGTCGAACACAAAAAAAAATTATAAAAATCGGTCCTATAGTTTTGTCGATATTGAGAATAAACATACATGTTTGCGAAATTTGGTATGTCGGTTCAGAAGCGTATATAGATTAATAAATATTAAATTTTAACAATATTACATTCATATGTATTGAACCTTCTTTTTTTGAAGTCGGTTAAAATCGATTTGAATGATTCTTGCACTCTGACCTAACACACACTATTATTATGTTCGTAATAATATGGGATTTTCCAAATTTTTAATTTGTTTTGTTTAATCAGTGAAGGACGTAGTCGTAGTAATGTTAAGATGCCACAGAAAGCTTCGTATTATGTGTTGAAAAAAATTCCCTTTGGCGATGATGGTGAAATTGAAATTATATAAAAAAATCTTTGTTGCTCGGTGTCAGGGTGTGGAATAGATTACAAATGCAAATCGTATCCTCAGATAAAACTTGGTCAAAACACTATAACTTTTTTCAAATCTCCCAACGTCAATATAATATTTATTTTACAGTCTGTCAACCTGTCCACGATAATTCATTTTTGGTAGATGAGATTCTAGCAATTCAACAAAAAATCGGTAGAGGGAACCTTTGTCTACGACGAATTTTAGTAAAAGTATCGGTAGATTCTGAACTTTCATCGAAATCACGTAAAATCCAAAATGAGTCACTTGTTTGCGGGTCGGTTCGAGGCAGTCTTTCTTTGTTCCCATCCAAAGCGGCCTAAAAATGACACTTTTCACGGCTGCTAAATATATTAAAAAGTCGGTGTCGTTTGTGAAGAAGTGGTTAAATCGCTTAAACGAGACGAAAAATGTCGACGACTTGCCAAAACATGGCTCGGTAGGCAAAGTCACACTGAAAGTCGAAAAACGAATCGTGTCTTTGTTTTTACGGGACCCGAAATTGACGCTGTGTCAAGGAATGGAAAAATTAAGAAAATCGCGATTGAGTGTGTCCCATGAGACCATTCGACAACATCTTCGTGCTCATAATGTTAAATTCCGAAGCACGTTGAAAAAAATCTTTGATGGGCGAAAATCACGTCGATGAGGCAGCATCCCCCACGGTACATGTGTCCCGGAAAAAGTTGCGTATTTTTAGGCGAGAAATCGAATTATGTAATAAAAACAAGGGGGTTTTTATTCAAAATTTGGAAGCGGGGCACCGTTTCCCCACGGGAGGTGTCCCCCCTGCCGCCTATGGTCCCACGTGATAGCCCGGGAAAAAAATCGGGAACTTTTGTCTAAAAGGTTTTCTTCAATAGTGAAAATAATTTTAAAAAAATAGAGAATAAAAGAATCTAATTGTTCTATATTTTTGGGCTTCAAAGGTTACTTGCGGCCCAACTATTAAATTTTGAGCATGAGAACTTTTGTTTAGCATAACTTTTTCCTAAAATTTCAAAAAATTTTTACCGAACGGCTTTTTCCTATATTTTTGTGCGGGGTCCCTTCGGCTAATTTAAATATTTGAATTTCTAAAACTTCTATAATCAACTTAACATTTTTATGTTTCTTTCTAACCAGATCTTCATCCCGCGTACATATTATATCCGGTAAAATTGAAAATACTAAAAAAACAAGAACACTAAAATATAAGTATACTACCCTTCTAACATTCTGTCGCGTTCCTTTCATTCGTTCATTCATCTTTTACCATAAATTACTAGCTAAAATTTATAAAATATCCAGGCGAAAAAGCAGGAAAAATTCCAAAAACACTGCAAAGAATCTATAATACCATATATTCTTTATTATCCCTTTAACACCTTACATATTTTAATATAAATAATGTATTTAAAATTTGTCTAGTACACCAACTAAAAAATCTGTATATATCTCAAAATGCTATTAAAATTATACAATATTAAAGAACCCCCGCCCCTTTTAACCCCTTCTTGGGTTAAAACTGTAAGCAATGAAAAAGTAACCTAATTTTTCGAGTCCTCGACTTCAAACTTTCCTTTAGCAAGGAAAGTAAAATAAAACATATTGGAACTTATAACATGACAACGTTGCATGAAAGTCAAGTATGTCTAAAGTCACAACAATTATTTAAAAACAAATAAACAAACTGGAATACTTAACATATTTCGAATTTTGGCTTTTTATTAAGAGCTGAAATACCATGAATTTTTGTAAAATTGTTTCTATAACCTCTACGATAACGCTAAAGCATAAGAATTTAGACAAAATTTCAAATCATGTGAACAGAAAAAATCTCAATTTATATATTTCTTCTTTCGATTCTTCGTTCGTTATAAAAATGATGTAATTCTCGTGATCATAAGAAACTGTCTTTAAAAGATCTCTTGGAATACATATATATCCAACGATCATTTTCAGTGTTCCGTACGGAACACTTATAAGATCACTTCGGTGTCTGTCTGTCTGTCTGTCTGTCTGTCACACCCGATTTTCTCCGAAACTATTTGACATAGAAAGGTGAAAATTTGGTAATAATATAGGAATTGATGGCCTCATCAGAGCCATGTAGTTTTGAGAATTAAATTTTGACTTAAGGGGTTAGTTTTGGGGGGTGAAGTCGGAAGCAAAAAAAAAATTTTTTTACTAGGTCATCGAGTGTGGTGTCAAATGAAAGCTTGTGAAAACACGAGTAAAAAATATATATACAATATTATACTTGCGCGCACTTTTCTTTGTATTATTTTTAAAAATTCGCGAAAAATCGCTGTCCCGGGCCTTATCTCGAAAAGTACTTATCAAAAAATTTCGAAAAAATTCTGGAATATTCTCCACGGGGTGTAGATTGAACGAAAATTATCACGAGTGCATTACCTTTAATAATTTATATGGTATATAAAAAAAAACAAAAATTTCAAGGTCATCAGATTTCAGTAAAGATTGGAAACAAAACTTTGTTGAAAACTCATTTGGGGTGTGTTTTGTGAAGTCACTGATCATTTTATACCACCGTAACATAAATTTTGACTTAAGGGGTTCGTTTTGAGGGGTGAAATCGGAAGTGAAAAAAATGTTTTTTTTACTAGGTCATCGAGTGTGATGTCCAATGAAAGCTTGTGAAAACACGAGTAAATATATATATATATATATATATATATATATATATATATATATATATATATATATATATATATGTATATATATATATATATATATATATATATATATATATATATATACATATATATATATATATATATATATATATATATATATATATATATATATATATATATATATATATATATATATATATGTATGTATATATATATATATATATGTATATATATATATATATATATATATATATATATATATATATATATATATATATATATACTCGTATATAATGTAATACTTGCGCACACTTTTCTTCGTATTACTTTTAAAAAATCGCTCTCCCCTACGTTATCTCGAAAAGTACTGATCAAAAAATTTTGAAAAAAAAATTCTGGAATATTCTCCACGGGGTATAGATTGAACGAAAATTATCACGAGTGCATTACCTTTAATAATTTATTTGGTATATAAAAAAAAACAAAATTTCAAGGTCACCAGTTTTCAGTAAAGATTGGAAACAACCTTTGTTGAAAACTCCTTTGAGGTGTGTTTTGTGAAGTCACTGATCATTTTATACCACCCTAACAAAATTTTTTATTTTAAAAACAATCAACGTACGGAACACTAATTGTGCAAGTTCAACTTGCACTTGACCGGTTTTTTTATAGCTGAATTCCCTATCTAAATTTGAAAATAAACTTAGAAAGCAAGTAATCTTGATTTGTTTATTTTTTTATGTTTGTGGTTAATTGCATGTATATGTATGAATTCTCATCGTATTTTTTAAGTTATTTTATAGTTTTCAACTCCAAACATTAGGAAATTTATAAAAAGTCAACTCCAACTACAAAAGAAAATTTGAAGTTTAGTTTACAGTTTATTTTAATGACAAATAAATAAAATTTTCAACTACTTTTTCTATAACGGTACATTCAATGAAACGTAGGCAAAATTATGGAAAAGTTACAATAGTAACTATATGTATATATATGTATATATATATATATATATATATATATATATATATATATATATATATATATATATATATATATATATATATATATATATATATTGTAACATTCATTTTTTCCTAGATTTTAAGATCATGTTACGACACTGTTTTTTATATAACTCAACCGTGTATAACGTGTTGCTGACCTAACTTATTTAGTTTGCATTGATTTTGCGTCCCGGAAGTGAGTCATTTTAAAGACTTCACTTTGAAGAAGGGGCAAAAGATATACAAACGGCCAGATGGAATTTTTAAGGGCTTTTTCCGCCAGTATGCTATAGTGGCTTTTTTCCTCCGTGATGCAGTAACAGATTTTTCCGCCAGTATGCCGTAGTGGCCTTTTTATCACCAAGTGGGTGTTGTTTATAGATCTCAAGTTTGATGTCTAAGACATTTCGGGTCAAAAAGTGATTAGGTACCCAAATGAAAATAGGAGAGTAATGGCTGAGACAATATTTTGATGAGAATCTCACCAGAGGAGGCCAAGCAGCTTAGAGAAAAGCCAGTTAGTAAGTCGTAAGCCCACCTGTTTAAATATTTCACTTCCTGGCTACAACGTGTGTTTCAACGACTACTCAACATGTGTAATCCGCGAAGTTAATTTTACAAACTTTTAGATCGTGTTTTTTTACTTAGGATCAATAATTCATAGAACTCTAGTTTCAATATGTACACTCTCATAGCCTAAGGTTTTCATTTAGTTAATATAATTTTAGGAGTGTAGTAACTGCAAGAATTTTTATTTTGTTAATATACTTTTCTCTGCGTTAATGCAGCCTTTTACTGAACTACCTGCTCTTTCTTTCAGGACGTACAGGTCATATTATATTCAATTTTATTTAACAACTAAATAACTCTTCAGTATTTTTTCATTTCTTTAGCCGGCACCATTCCTTTTATTTTAAAATGCCCAAAACTTTACGACAAATTTTAAACAACTATATATTTTCAAAAGACGTACAAAAATTACCTCGATCTCCATGTACTCTACCAGAAAAAAACGAGCTAGCTGATATCTTAATTCTGTCCTCTATTAGTATTAATATCCATTCAATCCATTCTCAAAATTAAGATAAGGGGCAAATAACGGCGTCTAATAAATAAAATATTTATTAAAAATAAAGAAAGTTGCCGGGCAATATATAAAATAGCAAAGGAGATGTTATAAAATAACGCCGCAACGTGAGGCTATAATATATATATATATATATATATATATATATATATATATATATATATATCACACACATATATATATATATAATATATATATATATATATATATATATATATATATATATATATATATATATATATATATATATATACATATATATATATATATATATATATATATATATATATATATATATATATATATATATATATACATACATATATATATATATATATATATATATATATATATATTTATATATATATATATATATATATATATATATATATATATATATATATATATATACCAGGTGTACAATTATGAAATGCGGATTTTTTCTAAAAAAACATGTCAAATTCGGAAAAATGATAAAAAGTGCTTTATTCAAAGTATACTCCATCGCTTGCATTTTTCACATCATCGCAATTTGTGAATACCACGCCAGTAAAAATCTTCCCTTTTGCTGCGAACTATTCATCGAGCCATTTTTTCACATCTTCGTACGAACCAAAGCGCTGCTCAGCAAGTGCGTGACCCATCGATGCAAACAAGTGGTAATCGGAAGGCGCCAAGTCTGGTGAGTAAGCCGCATGGGATAGAACTTCTTAGCTGAGTGCTTCCAACGTGTCGCGAACTGGTTTTGCCATATGTGTGCATTGTCATGAAGAAAAATGACTTTGTGTTGCCTCTTTAGGTATTCTGGCCTTTTTTCAAGCAGCGAACGGTTCAAATCGGTCAATTGTTGTTCGTAAAGTTTAGTATTAACCGTTTCTCCAGGTTTTAACAGCTCATAATAGATCACGCCCCTCCGGTCCACCAAACACAGAGCATCGTCTTTCTGCCAAAGCGATTCGGTCTTGCGGTCGATGTGGATGGTGCGCCTGGGTCTACTCATAATTTTTTGCGCTTGGGATTCTCAAAATAAATCCACTTTTCATCCCCTGTAACTATACGATGGAAAAAACGACTTCCTTTTATATCGAGCGAGCAAACTGTCACACGTGTTTTTACGCTTTTCCATTTGCTTGTCGTTCAACTCATGTGGTACCCATCCACCGGTCTTCTGAATCTTTCCCATCTCTCGTAGCCGATTGGAAACAGCTTGTTGACTAACGCCCAATTGCTCGGCGAGTTGTTTTTGTGTCTGTAACATCGAAGTCACCACTTTTGAAAGAGCAAAACCATCATTCACACGTATCTTGGGATGCAGCATGTTCATCATAAGCTTCTCGAAGTATTCGGTATGATTCAACAGCAGTTTTCTTTAAATGAAAACAAAAAATTAATGCTTCCGCGAATGCTCTTTGTTCGGTATAAATTTCGACATATTGAACACAACAACACAACACTATGCACTCACTTTTCCAATTTATTACTCGTGCGCGTCTGACACTTGTTGATGACACAACAAAATGGCGTAATGTCAAATCTTTATAGCACAAACTGCATTGGTGCACCATCTGTTGTCTGAAATCCGCATTTCATACCAGTACACCTGGTATATATATATATATATATATATATATATATATATATATATATATATATATATATATATATATATATATAAAAGGGCATAGCATACGTGCTGCGGGAAAATCCCTAAGGCGTTACAGGGGCGACGCGTTTAAGGCAAACCGATTAACGCTGTAAATGGTATTCGGTGGGAGAAACAGTCCTGGGAAAATCATTCCAAAGAGATGAGGTTCTCCATAAGAAAGACTGTGACAAGCTGAAGCTCGTACGGATGTGATGTATTAGCGCGACATATATTCCTGGCATGCACCGCTCTGGGAGGAATTAAGCCGGCTACATCCATCGAACACTTTCCAAGAAAGGACTTGTCGAGTAGACTTAAGTCGCTAACCGTGCTTCGATGTTCGAAGGAATGAAGTTAGCTGGTGAGTTCTGGATCTCCAATTAGGCGAACAGCTGTCTTCTAAATCCGACAAAAGCAGTGTACGTTTGGGAGCAGTATTCCATCACTGGTCGAATTTAAGCTTTGTACAGAATTAAAAGTTGTGAAGTGTAAAGCTTTCTAGTTTAAATAACATTTCCAGCTTTTGAGAAGCTCTCTTTGCTATGCGTGCAACATATTTTTGCGAAGCCATGTTTGCTCCCAAGTTAACGCCCAGCCAATTGAGTGACGATGCTAGAGGAATGGAGTCTTCCGACATAACTATGTAGGGTTCCACAACGTTAACTTTTTTAGAAAATCTGCTGCCGCCTGGGTTATTGTAGCGTTAAATTCTACTTGGTTACTGTCGCCCCAAGATAGAATTTCTTTCAGCTCTTTGTTAAGTTAAACGACTTCCTGTTGTCTGCCGATATTTGCATAAGTAGCCGATGTTTGAGCATTCAAAGTAAATGAAGAAATAAGTGTACTGTCATCTGCAAAGCTGTAGATTGACTTCTTGTTTTTTTCAGCAGATCGTTCGAGATGCTCTAAAATGTAAAATTGTATGGTTCCAAACATGTGTGACATAACTTAGAAGATCTCCAGTTGATCTTTGCTTAAGAAAGTCATATTTATGGTCTGATACTGAGCCCTTCGAGATATTTTAGAAGATGCTGATTGATGGCCCTTTGATAACTTTCGAGATTATTGAAAGCCGTGCGACTGGTCGGTAGCCGATATGATCTTCTTGCCTTTTTTGGGTATCGGCTGAACTGTAACACATTCTCGGCAGGAAAGAAATATTTTCTTTTTGTAGGATCAGTTGAAAAGTCTACAGAAAACTGGTATTAGCTCGCTCGCGCATTTCTTGAGTACTATAGCGGGTATTCCATCAGCTTCAGAAGCTTTTCTGGTGTCTAGCTTCAATAACATACGTTTTGTTAAAAGTTGTCTGAAAACATCATGCCTTCTTGACTACACATTCGGAATAGTGGGTGGTGTTTTTCCTTGGAAATTGACAGCTAATAAGTTAGCTTTCTCAATATATGCTGTTGTCTTGGTATTATTTGGTCATGTGAGTGGCGGTATAGTGGATTTAGTAAAATTTTGACTAATGGCCTTAGCGACCGATCAAAAGGATCTTGAATTGTTGGGGCAGGCTTTAAGCGTCTTATGATTTCGTAAATCGTAAACTTTGGCATTGATTGATTTACCCATCAGTATATAGTTGATAGACCTTTGAGACATCGAGTTTAAGTTTCAACTTTAAAGTATTATTTAGATAATACATATAATGGAAGAGGTGATAAGGATTCCAATTAATAACTCGTGTCTGCTGACAATTTTTTAAGTTTTTAATTTATTGTATGCTTTAAGTGTATATTTTGAAAACACTACTTTTAATAATTATGTCCGATAAATCCATGTGCGTATCTAAATGGAGGATATTCTGACCTTTAGCCCTGACGAAGGTCTAATCAGACCGAAAAAATCTTTCTATTGTTAACTTCATGCTCTATTGACATATGTGATAATACTACCACAAATCTCTTTTATTTATCTTTAAAGGAAATAAAAGGTTTTCATTTCCGCATTATTATCTTTTTGCGCATTTTATAAAATTTATTGGTAAACATACCGGCTTAATAACCAGGGCCAACGGCATAGCCAAAGTGACCAAGTGGTAAACTCCCTTTTATAAGAATGTAGAAAAGAGCGATCTCTCGGAAAGAGCTTTTTTATGGAAGCAATTATTTAGGTCTCAAAGTTTAAAATACTTCTATAATATATATAAAAATGCAACGTCTCTCTGCCTGCCTGTCTGTCTGTCTGTCTGTCCGTTAGTACGCTTCTCACTGGAGAACCACTTACCCGATTTACGTACTTTTTTTTAAAACATACATATGTTCTCTGGCCAGGTTATAGGCTATATTTTATTATGATAGGTAGCATAAGAAATGAGTAGTGACGTAAAATAGTGAATGAAGTCGGAAAAAAGTTTGCCGCTAGCGCGTTCCCTTGCAGTACACAGCCTAAACCATTAAATATGGAACAATATTATGTAGCAGAGAATATCTATAATCTATAATCTATAATATATATATATATATATATATATATATATATATATATATATATATATAATGCAATGTCTCTCGGTCTGTCTGTTTGTCCATTAGTGCGTTTATCACGCGAAAACCACATATCCGATTTATGTGTCTTTTTGTTAAATTCATACACATATTCATTGGTCAGGTTATATCATAATAATAATAATCTATATCTATAATATATAAAATGCAACGTCTCTCTGTCTGTCTGTCTGTCCGTTAGTGCGCTTATCCCTCGAGATCTACTTATCCGATTTACTTGATTTTTTAAATTCATACATATGTTCTCTGACCAGTTTATTGATATATATTTTATTACATCTATCATATATATACAATGCAACGTATTTCTATCTGTTTGTCCGTTTGTGTGCTTATCACTGGAGAACCACTTATCCGATTTACGTGCTTTTTCTTTAAGCATGCTAAACCATTAAATATGGAACAATATCATGTAGCAAAGAATATCTATAATATATATAAAATGCAACGTCTCTCTGTCTGTCTGTCCGTTAGTGCGCTTATCACTGGAGAACCACTTATCCGATTTACGTGCTTTTTTGTCAAACATACATATGTTCTCTGGCCAGGTTATAGGATATATTTTATTACTTTAGGTGAGATAAGGAATAAGCAGTGACGATAAGAGTGAATCAAGTCGGAGAAAAGTTTGCCGCTAGCGCGTTCTCTTGCAATACACTGTCTAAAGCATTAAATATGGAACAATATCATGTAGCCAAGAATATAATATATATAAAATACAACGTCTCTCTGTCTGTGTGTCTGTTCGTTAGTGTGCTTATCACTCGAGAACCCCTTATCCGATTTACGTATTTTTTTTTTTTAAATTCATACATTTGTTCTCTGGCCAGGTTATCTATAATCTTCTATCTAGAATATATATAAAATGCAACGTCTCGTTGTCTGTCTGTCTGTCCGTTAGTGCGCTTATCACTTGAGAACCACTTATCCGATTTATGTGTTTTTATACATTTATACATATGTTCTATATAATTCGATATAAGTCTAGAAAATGGGAGATAAAATGAAATAATGAGAGATAAGGATAAATAATGGAGATAAGTCGAGATAAGCCTCGATAATGGGAGATAAGGTGAGATAATGGGAGATAAATCTAAATAATGGGAGATAAGGAGAAACAATGGGAGATAAGTAGAGATAAGTCTAGATAATGGGAGTTATGGTGAGATAATGGGAGATAAGGAGAAACAATGGGAGATAAGGAGAAATATTGAGAGATAAGTCGAGATAAGCCTAGATAATGGGAGATAAGGTGAGATAATGGGAGATAAGGATAAATAATGAGAGATAAGGAGAAATAATGGGAGATGAGCAGAGATAAGCATAGATAATGGAAATTATGTAGAGATAATGGGAGATAAGGAGAAATATTGAGAGATAAAGGGAAATAATGGGAGATATTTTATTACGTTGGGTAACATAAGGCATAAGCAGTGACGATAGTGGTGAATCAAGTCCACGCGAGCGGAGCCGCGGGCCCGGCTAGTTTTTAATATAATGTGAGTAATCCACCATTTTCTTTCATCGATTTTGAGTTTGCCATGTTAGGACAGGTTTAAGCTTTTTTGTTCTTCGGGAAAATATATCTTCAGTAAAAAAAATAAGGTAAAAATTTTCTTCGTATCACTTTTCAGATTTCGATGTTGCTGGTTAAGCAATTTTTGAGATATATGTTACATATTCTACCCCTACGATTATTTGCCGATTATACCATATTTTCTTGGCTGAAAGCAGCTGACGCTTTTGTATGTTGCACCTTCCAGTTTTTTATATGGTAGGAATAATACTAGTTTAAATAGTACGAGGGTGTATGATAAGTACCTGGCCTCGGCCAGAGATGGCGCTGCTACTATTTAAAAAATGATATTTTTCGTAAACCTAGCCTTTCACAAGAATCCTGTCAAATTTTCAAGTCGCTGCGTGATTTAGGTTGTGAGTGGCAAAGGCAGAACAAGTTTTGTGATTTTACAATGGAAAATATTGAATATGGAGCTGTGATAAAATATTTGTTTTTGAAGAAAACGAATGATGAGTTAAAAGCGGAACTCGGCGAAGTTTATGGGGACTCTGCACCTTCGTTATCGGCCATCAAAAATTGGACAGCTGAACTCAAACGCCGCCGTACAAGCATTTTTGATGAAGAACGTCCAGGTCGTTCAAATGAGGCCACTACATCAGAAATGATCGAAAAAATCCAGGATGTAGTGATAAATGATCGGAGAGTGAAAGCGAGTGAGATTGCTGAGACTGTGGGCATCTCAACTGGACGGGTGTAGAACATTTTAACAACTTATTTGGATATGAGAAAGCTTTCCGCAAGATGGGTGCCGCGATTGCTCACAATTGACAATAAATGCGCACGTGTGACAACTTCAAAAGAATATTTGGCGATATTAAAGCGCAATCGGGATGATTTTTAGCGTCGATTCATAATTGTTGACGAAACACGGATTCATCACAGCACATTAGAGACCAAAGAACAGTCCAAACAGTGGGTTTTCCCTGGCTAACCTGCGCCAAAGAAGGCCAAGGCGACTTTATCGGCCAACAAAGTCATGGCCATATTGTTTTGGTATGCATGTGGCATTATCCACGTCAATTGCCTTGAAAAGGGCAAAACGATAAATGGAGAGTATTACGTCAACTTATTGGATCGTGTCAACCATGCTGTGAAAGGAAAAAGTTCGCATTTGGCGAAGAAAAATATTCTCCTTTATCAAGACAATGCATGCGTGTATACATACTTGTGTCATCGTCATGGCAAAATTCCATGAGTTAGGATATGAATTGCTTCCGCATCCACCATATTCGATAGATTTCGTCCCCAGCAATTATTTTTTATTTCCGAATATGAAAAAATGGCCCGGCAGAAAAAAAATTGGCTTAGACGATAAGGTGATTGCTGAAACAAACACCTACTTTGAAGGGTTAGGAGTTTTTGCCAGAAATTGTTGAAAAGAGTCGGTTATTAAGCAAGACTAAGTTAATGATTTTTTATAATCAAAACTTCTAACACAAATTGTCACTTTAAAAATGGTTCCACGTTTCTACCCGTCCAGCTCAGGGTTTAATGTACAGTTAGTCCAAAAAGTCTATATCCACCACCTGCTTTCTATACTATTTTTCTGTTATTTTTAACTAATTAATTGGAACTATGAGAAAACATGTTTAAATTATTATTTAAAATTTAACCAACGCGGATTAGTACAACTACGGAACATTTTATTTAGAAGTTACATCATTGTTATAAATATATAAACAAAATTAATGTCAAAAAAGTCGCCATACACTTAACAATTACCAATAATAGTTTGACGGAGTTTAACGGAAAATAACAACTTCGTTTAAACTAATATTTAGTAGGACCGCCGTTGGCCTTGATAATCTCCTGTAACCTTTTTGTCATGCTTGCAACCAGCTTTCTAGTAAGTTTTTTAATTCTGCTCTATTTGAAACATTATGTTTGCGAACGCGCAGTTTTAGTTCCTCCCACAAATGCTCGATGGGGTTAACATCGGGTGATTGCCGAGATATATAAAGCTGCTGTCGCACATTACGGATCATCCATCATCCGGTATGTTTTGGATCATTGTTCTGTTGGAAAATGTATCTTTTTTCGAATGCTAATTTTTGGACACTTTGTCTTAAATTGTCTCTCAAAATGTTCAGATAAACATGCTGATTCATGGTACCATTAATAAAATGCAGATTTCCAACCCCTTCAGCGGACATGTATCCCCAAAGCACTGCTACCCCCTTCTTTTACCGTGGAACAAATGTTTTTAATATCTAATGCGGTATTCTTCTTTCTCCAAACTTTAGTTCTGTTATCAGATCTAAAAAGGTTAATTTTAGTTTCATCACTAAAGATTATGGATTACCAAAATTCCGGAGGTTTAGTAACTTATTTCCTAGCTAAAGCTAACCGCTTTCTGCGATTAGCTTCTGAAATTAACGGCTTCTTCTTGGCTGCACACCCCTTATAGCCTGCCCTGTGTAAACAATTTCTCACTATTTGTGAACAAACATTTTTCGAAAATAGTTCTCGTACTTCTTCTTTTAATTTTGGTGCACTTTTCTTGGGACCGGTTTATTTATACTAGTTTACAATGTACTGAACAGTAGCATGCGACTTTTTAGCAATTTTTCCTATATTTCTGTACGATTTTCCATCTTTCCACAAATCAGTTATGATCTTCGAACTTGAAGTGGAATTTCACAATTTCTCTCGCTTATTTTTAATACTACTTTAAAAACCCACTGCAAAATTACTAGCAACAAGTGATAAATTATAAAGTATGGCAGAAGATTATTCATTTTTTTTCAGTTTAGTGAGTAACAGATAAATTGATAAAATGCGACTGATTATAACGTGTTTTTTCAATGCAGTTCTTGAGTGTATGGAGAATTTTGTGACATTAATTTTGTTTACATTTTTATAACAATGATGTAACTTCTAAATAAAATGTTCCGTAGTTGTTTTTAATACTAATCCTCGTTGGCTAACTTTCAAATATTAATTTAAACATGTTTTCTCATAGATCCAATTAATTAGCTAAACATAACAGAAAAATAGTATAGAAAGCATATGGTGTATGGAGACTCTTTGGACTGAGTGTATACTAGAGTCGCTAATTTAATCTAGATCATCTAGATCAGAGGTTTCCAAACTTTTTTTTCTCGTAGACCACTTTCAAAATTTTACTGGTTTTGGTGAAACTCCTGCTGCTACATTTCTACCATATTCCCAAAACTCGTCAAAAAATGTGAAGATTAGATCTAACGATCGAAATTTGCGGCGTGGCTGAGTTCCAACCCTAAATTCGGAGTGGTAAAAATAAACAGAAAAATAATATATTTTCTTGTGTTCTATTTATTAAAATAATATGATTATAGACTTAATAGAATTAAACATTAATAACGTACCGTAACTTCAACAATGCAAATTAACAATTAAAAAAAAATAGTCATAATTTTAATGGGAGGGATGTACTTGATGGATTGACAGCAAATTATCAATATTTGGCTTCAGTTTTGTAAGGAATAACCGCAAATTTCCCCGTTCTGTGATGTTCCTTTTTTGTTAATAGGTTTGTAACGACACTAAAACTTTTTTCGACAAGGTATGACGAGGGAAACGCTATCAAAAGTTTTCTCGGAATTTCCCACAGCCCAGGATATTTTTCGGGTATTTCTGCCTGCAACCAAAATGTTTGATAGCCTTTTTTAAATTTTACCTTCAGTTTCTCATTGGTGCTAAGCTCGAGTAGCTCCTCTTGTAATACCACATTCGCCACTTCCTTTTCATCAAATGGATTTATGATCCATGGTGGTATTTCCATCGTCAGAATATCTTCAAATCTATTTTTGAAGTCATCATGCAGGTCATTTAAATGTTGAACGTATGTCTGAATATCCTCATCAAGACATTCTGCCTGTGACAAGTTTGGAAACTGGGAGAATTCGCGCCGATTAATATTTTGCTTCATAAATTTCAATTTTCCAAGAAAAGTCGAAATTATACCCTTTGTTTTTATTAAATTTAGGCTGTCCTCTTGTAACTGCAAGTTAATGTCATTAAATTTTTTGAACAAATCTGTCAAATACGCGATGTCTGCTTTCAATTTGATCAGGTTTTCTTTTAAATCTGGATCTTTACTTTCCAGAAACTCTAAAACGGATTCAAAAAGTGAGTAAAATCTTGTTAAACATGCACCTTTCGACAACCAGCGTACTTCAGTATGTAAGAGCAATGGTTGGAAGTCTTCATCATTTTCGTCGCACAATTGTGCAAATAAACGTGTATTCAACGCATTGCTTCTTATTTTGTTAACTGCATTAATCACAAATTGAAGCGATTGGTGAAATCTATCACTCAAATTTTTCGCTACCAGGTGTTGTCGGTGGATGACACAGTGAATTGCAGTTACTCCTGGTATAATTCTTTTAAGCTGGCTTATAAACCCACGATATCGCCCGAAGATGGCAGGAGCTCCATCTGCTGCCACCGAAATAATGTTTGTAAATGGAATCGATTTTTCCTTAAAAAAAATCACTCAGGACATTAAATATTGATTCGCCTTTAGTGTCCGTCTCCAAAGTTTTCGCGAATAGCAGCTCTTCATGGATTTCTTCGTCTATAACAAATCGAACATATGCCAATAATAATGCTTCATTACCAGGTAAAGTACGTCCAGTTGAATAGAAAAATGAGTTGTTTGCAGATAATTACACAAGAAGCTTTCAGTATCAGAGCTCATTTCATCAATACGTCTTTGTACAGTGTTGTTACTCAAAGGAATTCTTTTGAGTACGTCAAATGGAGATTTGTGCAGAACAGCTTTTAGAACCTCTTCAACAGCGGGTAAAATTAACTGTTCTCCGATGGTGTGCGGTTTTCCAGATTTCGCTAGAAGTAATGAGATATTGTAAGATACCCGCAAGCCATCATCGTTACTTTGAGACGTTGAAGCGAACATACTGTGCACGGTGGGTCTCTTTTCATATTTTTCCTTCAATGTTTGAAAATATTTTAAATCTTTACCTATTTTATCAGGATGACACCTTCTTAGATGATCTTCGAGCTTCGATGGTTTCACAGAGTCATTGCTCAAAACTTTGTTGCATAAAAGGCATATGGGCAATCGTTTGTCTGCCTTTGATGGAAGAAAACCAAAGTTCAAATAATCAACACTGTACTGTCGACATTTCTTCTTAGATTCAGCCATGTTTCGTATCAGTTACCTACTTGTAAAGAAAAAAATGTTTGTTTTAGTAAGCATAAGGCGACTTTAACAGGATATGGCTATTATAACCGAATAAAATAGGATTAATTAATTATTGCAATGAAAAAACCAAAATGCCGGCGGCAAAACTGATTTTAATTATTAAAAGCAATAAACTGCTAAGACCCATATAGAGGTTTTCACAAAACGGCTGAACCTATTTTAATGTAATATAAAAATATTTTTTGATTAATTATATTTTGATACATTTCTGTAAATTCGAGAGAAAATACTTTTTAAGAATATTTTGACATCAAAACTCCGCGATTTTAATGATTTATTTATTACTTTGATGTACGTTACGAGTGATACATAAAGACACGTACAATTTATGAAAATATTTTTAGTCATTTAGCATTAGCAACTACGAGGGCACTGAAATATGTACAAACATGCAGGTCAATCATATATCTCTCCTTTAGTGAATCACCACAGTTGAGTAAATAAATAATTTTATAATAAGAAGTACTAAAAGTTCAATCTTTCTCGGCTTTCTGTTCTTTTATAGAAGTATCGAATAATGGCCCTGTTCAGTATTTAATTTTTATTACGTACCTATTACACGCAAACATAACAAATATAATATTATTACAATATAAAATAAAAGTATGAATAACAAATAGGCAAGTACTTACTTTTTCCGGCACTGGCAAACACTGACATCGATTCACTCACACTTTTCTTTTCAAAGTTCCGGAAACAAATGAGTAACGTTTGTCCTTGGCATTCGTATTTATATTGGTGAAGAATCAAACAAGTCCATGCAAGATTGCAAGCACAGCACAAGTCGTATTTCGTCTCTTTGCACGTCTGAACGGGTTGCGTTGCGGGTGGGCGGGCGGCGCTTTGCAAGTCTCGACGCGCGTTGTACTTGTAAGTTTTTACAAGTAACAGTCGCTCACCTTCTTAAAATACACTATTCAAAAAAATTAAGGGAGGTTTTGAAACAAGGAAATTAATGCTAAATAAACAGGCTATCTGATCCATATGCCGGTCTAACTGAAAAATTGTCCGTGGACCAAAAAAAAGCAAAATATTCGCAATTTTTGTTTTTTGCGCTATCTGTTAGGATTGCATGGGAACCGTAGGTCCTAAAAAATCTTAGACAAAAAATCTGAAAATTAGAATTTTAAAGCTTCAAAATGCTTTTTTTTTAAAGACTAAATACGACCATTTTTCACCGAAATACAGCTTGTCAAAAATCACAGAAAAATTTGGAATTTTATTTTGCTCCGTTAATTTTTTTAAGTAGTGTATTATCTGCATACATTGATAGGTAAAGCCAAGCCAACATTTTTTGTTCTTTACTATCGAAACCAGATAAATTTTCGTGGACCCCCACTTACAACTTGTGAACCCCCATTTTTTTTTCACGCCAACGTAGACCCCGTCGAGTCTCCCGTGGACCCCTGGGAATCCACCTGAACCACTTTGGGAATCACAGATCTAGATTATATCAACGGCAGTTGAGCAGGTTCACACCTGTAGTAGTAGTAGATCACATCATTACGTGGTTGTAATTACTGATCTTCGTTAAGTTTGTCGTTAGTCGTTACTAGCTAGGCTGTCTATTTACTGTACTAAGGCTGGTTATCGTAAAACTTAACGGACGGTTTGATGTCAGATTGATTTTTGAGTTAGCTGATTAGTAAAACAACTGTAATTTTTTTTCTAAATTTTTTTTTTAATTAGGATTATTATAAAATATGACCTTAAAATGCACACCAATGGAAAATTTAAAATTGAGTTAATAATGATGTAAATTTTATCCTTTACAATCTTATGATCTGCATACTTGTCAGCAATAAAGGGATGAGCTAAAATATTTACTCTAGCTAAGTATCAAATGTTTTTACCAGGCGGCGGTTCACTTCAAGGCAGTGGGTATTTTATAAAATTTGTACCTCTATCTATTGCATGTGAATGATTATGCATATGATTCAGTACAGCCAAGGTAGGCAGTGGGCCAATAAGTGTCCAATATGTTCAATGTCCATGGTCTATTTACCCCAGCAAACGGACGGAATAGAGAACATACCTTTTTTTGCACCAAGGATAGTAATGGGGAAGACGGTAAGTGCCGCCATTTTTAACAAGTTTAACAGCACTAAGTTCAAAAGCATAAAAGAAATTTTGTTAAGACGCTCTGAAACTAATAATTTGTATTATTTATTCACTTTTGCGGGATTATGCAGCTTAAGATTAATTAGAGAATTAATTCCAAAAAAATGTGTGAAATAGTCAACAGATCTCGCTTAGAGCTGTTGTTAATTAATTAAAATCTTGTCAAACCGCCTCTTCTAATAGAGGTTGTCATTGATTTTTTTTTATAAATATGGTCCTCAACAATACTGCAAATTGAAATATTTGTCAAGAATATTTTTTTTTTCTGATACAATTCAACATATAACATATTTACTTTGAATACTATAACAACTTTTACGAAATAAAAAAAAAAACGTAAAATCATAAAATTGGATGGGACCATACAAACATACTAAAAAACGTAAGAACAAAAATAAAGGTTCGTACGGATAAACGTCGAGTACTTTTTGCAATATCTCTATCTCGTTTTTACGGATCTATCGAAAGCGTTTTACAAATTATACAGGGTGCCCATATGTATGGAATAATGATTCCACAGTATTTATTAATGAGTGTATCAAAAAATGTTTAAATAAAAGTTATAGGGTGTTATACGGCGCACATGCTGACGTTGACAATAAAATGTATTGAACTGTCAGTTGGAAGAGATTACGCTATCTTGATTTTTTTAAAATGGAAAGCCCTGTGTATTATTTTATTTTTGAGTCCTACTAAAATTCTAGATATTATTTGTCTAACATACCATATGTCTAAACTGAACTGTTTTGGAATTATTGTTATTTAAAATTTAAAATAAAAAAAGACAAAAAACCATTAATAAATATTCTAGGTTTATTTTTAAGGTAACAATTTTCAAAATGTCTACCGTTAACCGCAAGGCAATGACCCAATAATCAGAGCACGACTCATTTCTTTGGAAGCCAGAGTTTCTCTGTGGATCATATAATGTGTCCACATAAGTGTGTTGATTTTCCAGACATTGAATGAGCACCATCGGTACATATTCCGACGCAATTTTTCCACTCCATATTTGCCTCGTTTAAAAAATCATTTAAGAGAGCAAATAATGCGAGTAATGTTGCTTTGAGTTCTATTGGTTTGCAGAAAAATAGTTCTTCTACTGCTGACGTACCATCACAAAATCGAACATAGGCAATGAAATGAGCATCTTTATTGCTATCTGTTGCCTCATCAAGCTGAATTCAAAACAATTTGTCACGCAACTTCCCGAAAAGCTGATGTCGTACATCTTCAGCTATATCACCAATTCGACGGGCAATAGTATCATTTGATATAGGTATGGATAGCGATTGTTTAGCAAAATTATCTCCAAACATAGTTTCTACAATCTCAATTGCTGCTGGCAAAAAACAAGCTCTTTACCAGTGGTGTGAAGCTTTTTACATTCTGGCTATTTTATATGAAATTTTGTAAGAGGCAAGTAAAGCTCTATCATTCAAAGACAAAGTTTTTTTTAATTAAAAAATTATTTCTGCTTTACATATGACTTTAATTTTAATTCGAAGAATTCTCGGGGTTTGTTAAGGTACTCACTATGAAGCGTTTCCAAATGTCGTTTAAGACGCCAAGATTTTTAAGCAAATAACATACAGGGGCCTTTCTTCTTCATTTACTACACTACTGGTAAACTCTAAATTTAGGTATTCTTGAGAATATTTTCTTGATTTTATATTCGGAATCACGCTCGTCTGCGCACTTGTTGATGCTTTACTATCGTCTAATGCTCGCTTACGCCCACTTAAAAATTTATCCATGATTCTGTATAAATTTATTGCCGTGAATACTTAATACCTTGAATTTCAATTAATACGTAAATTACAATATACACATTCACGATAAATCCGAAAGCAGTAGAAGGATCAACTCGACTGAGATGGGTTGTAATTGAACGAGGTGCAGCATTTATACACTTTTGGGCAGACTTTCCGAATGTTTGAGACAACTCGGAACTTCTTGCGAAGCCGCTACCGATATGATGGTCGTGACAGAGAGCAATAGAGAGGCATCGGATCTAGTTTTGTCAACGCAGCAGATATGTGTTGCCAAATATGAATAAATTTACTTATTCTTGGTAGTTTGTAATTAAGGTCATGGTGTAGCTTTAGCATCAAAAATACTGAAAATACATTATTATTGCATGCATTGTTATTGTATGAGAGGGAGGGAAAGCGCGATGAAAATTATGTTTGAACACTGGGTCGCAAATACTGAAAGGTTAAGAAATGCTGATCTAGTGGCTAATGTTCAATGTAATTAATATTTATTTATTGTAGAGAAAACTATTATCATTTATCCGGCCGTTCATGATACCGCAATTCTGCACGGCGAGGCAATATTAGGACGAAAGAATGAGAAAAATGCGAAGACTTCATTAGTTTTGCTATCCCTTTAGATTTAATCGATTACTTTTTGTCCGGGGGGGGGGGGGGGATTTACTCGTATTAAGAAATAAAAGTAACACTATGCCAAATAATAAAATCAAAAATGACGGTAACATACTTCCACAAATATTATTTTGACTAAAAATGTATTATTCTCGCCTAAGTAATTTTCAAAGTGAATAACTTACTTTACTTGATCGATTCATTCCTGTAACAATTTTAAGCTAGTCAGAAAATATAGTTCCCGTCGACTTTCTGAAGTTACTATTTTATAATAGTTAAGAATTCGTAAAATATGATGTTTTTGGTTTGGTAAATTTAAAAATATATTTTTTTGAAGCCTTAGATGAATTTTCTTGTGGAATGATACAATTGGATAAAAAAATATAAATAATTAAATTTATGGCATCTACAATTATAACAAGACATTTTCTTGTTGTAAAAATCCCATTACTAATTTATCTGTACGTATTGAAAAGATAAGATTTTTTAAAAGTCTCTATTAATCAACGATACTTCAGATAAATACTCTACCCAGAGAATGTCATTCCTAACAATGTTTCCCACCAAATCAATGATCTATAACAAACTTCAACAGATGCGGTAAGGTCCAGTAGAAAACACTGGACGGATTTTTAACCCCGTGTTATGGAAAATAATATCCGTATTCTGTGTTCGTGCGGCACCGTTAGAAACCTAAATGATCGCATGTAAATCGGCTGTGGATACGTACCTATGTTGTCACTATATACTTGTATTTGTTAATTTTAATAGCAGGTTATCTGTGGTTATATACAACTTAAACAACCTAAAGTACAAATTGAAAAAATACTTCTGTTTCTTATACGGTCTGTAAGTAAGGACGTGACAGCTCGTATTCTTCAAAACATGTATTTCGAGAACATTTTTTGCCATCAATGTATTCTTTGGTGTGCTAAAAATGGCACAATTACCTTAGTAAGTTGTCCAATCGCCTCTTGCATCAATAGTCGCCTGACATCTTCGAGGCATCCTGTCGACAAGATTTTCTGTATACTCTGCAAATTTTTCGAATCTCGCCAGACACCTGAGTCAAAGTCCTTAGAGTCTTTCCTCTGCGCTTTCTCTTTACAAGGGACCAAACGTTTTCAATAGAGTTGGCGTCCGGCTATTTTGAGGGCCACTCTAGTATCTTATCGTGGTTCCAAGCGAGCCGTCTTCGCGACGTGATTTTCGCCCAGCAAAGGTTTCTTCAAGGTGCTTCGAAATTGAGTACAAAAATGTTGTCGAATGGGACACATTGAAATTCGATTTTCTTAATTTTGCCGTTCCTTGACGCAGCGTCAATTTCGGGTCCCGTGAAAACAAAGACACGATTCGTTTTTTTGACTTTCAGAGTGACTATGCTTATCCAGCCACGTTTTGGCAAGTCGTCGACATTTTCCGTCTCTCTAAAACGATTTACCCACTTCTTCACAAACGATATCGACTTTTTAATATATTTAGCGGCTGCAGAATGTGTCATCTTAGGCCCCTTTGGATGGAAACAAAGAAAGACGGCCTTGAACCGACCGGCGAACAAGGGACTCATTTTGAATTTTACGTGATATCGGCGAAAGTTCGGAATCGACTAATACTTTTACTAAAATACGACGTAAACAAATGTTCCCTCTGCCGATTTTTTGTTGACTTGCTAGAATCGCATCTACCAAAAATGAATTATCGCGGACACGTTCTTACTTGACAGATTGTAAATATAATGTAATTTACTTTCTTCTCTATCGGTTTAAACGATGTACGATAATTTTACCTCGTTAGATTACACTTTTACTAATATAGTGAAAGCCGATCAACAATTGAATATTTTAAAT
Source organism: Pachyrhynchus sulphureomaculatus (assembly GCA_019049505.1). Lineage (NCBI taxonomy): Eukaryota > Metazoa > Arthropoda > Insecta > Coleoptera > Curculionidae > Pachyrhynchus > Pachyrhynchus sulphureomaculatus. Next base: position 103,769,791 of record CM032447.1, read on the forward strand.
TTTAGAAATCTGACAATACTTATATTCAACCAAATCGTAATTCATCGTTTCCAGTTGCCCTTCCTTAAGTTCACTATTAATCTTGAATCGCTTTTAGATGTAAACAACTGGAGCTTTGTATTTCCCGTAGTTATATAAACTTAGAAAAAAACTCTTAATTTTTATGGTGTCAGGTGAGGTGGTCATTTTTATAACTAATAGAAACTGTAAAAATTGTTCGTCTATATGGAGAAAATTTGGTTTAATTTTCCTCAGTTTCATTTGTTTGTTTCACTGTGGTTTACTGTGTAACTGGTGAAACATCTTTGTTTTATTGCATCATAAAGTTTCGATGAGCAAACAAACTCAAATCAGCTAAACTTTAGCAAAGAAATTAAAATTTTCGAGATCTTTGACGGTTTTCCTCAATGAACATTCCATCAATTGTTACGGTTAAGCCTAAAATAGACATACAGTCAGTCTAAAAAGTCTCCATACACCCCCTGCTTTCTATACTATTTTTCCGTTAATATTTGAAACTTAACCAACGAGGATTAGTATTAAAAACAACTACGCAACATTTTATTTAGAAGTTATATTATTATTATAAAAATATAAACAAAATTAATGTCAAAAAACTCTCCATACACCCAAGAACTGCATTGAAAAAAACACATTATAATCAGCAGCATTTTATCAAGCTATCTATTGCTCGCTAAACTGAAAACATATGAATAATTTTCGGTCATACTTTATAATCTGTCACTTGTAGCTAGTAATTTTGTAAGGGGTTTTCAAATGAACTAGAGAAATTGTGAAATTCCATTTCAAGTTTGAAAGATCATAATTGATTTGTGGAAAGATGGAAAATCGTACAGAAATATAGAAGAATTGTTAAAAAGTTGCATGCTATTATTCAGTACGTTGTAAACCAGTATAAATCAACGGGTTCCTATAAAATTCGACCAGGCTCCGGTCGTCCCAAGAAACTCCACGTGAAGAGGCCAGTATTGTTAGACAAATAATTATAGATTCCAAGAAAAGTGCACCAAAATTAAAAGAAGAAGTACGGGAACTATTTTCGAAAGATGTTTGTTCACAAATAGTGAGAAATTGTTTACACAGCGCGGGCTATAAGGTGTGTGTAGCCAGGAAGAAGCCGTTAATTTCGGAAGCTAATCGCAAAAAGCGGTTAGCTTTTGCTAGGGAATGCGTTACTAAACCTCCTGAATTTTGGGAATCCGTAATCTTTAGTGAAACTAAAATTAACCTTTTTGGGTCTGATGGCAGAACTAAAGTTTGGAGACAGAAGAGACCGTATTCGATATTAAAAACATTTGTTCCACGGTGAGACAAGGGGGTGGCAGTGCTCAGCTTGGGGGATGCATGTCCGCTGGAGGGGTTGGAAATTTACATTTTATTAATTGTACCATGGATCAGCATGTTTATCTGAATATTTTGAGAGACAATTTCAGAGAAAAATACATTTTCCAACAGGACAATGTTCCGAAACAAACCGCAAACTTGTTGCGAGAATGGATGATTCATAATGTGCGACAGCAGCTGCATACACCTCCGCAATCACCCGATGTTAACCCCATCGAGCATTTATGGGACGAATTTAAACAGCGCGTTCGCCAATATAACCTTTCAAATAGAGAAAAATTAAAAAACTGAATATTGAATGAATGGGAGAACATGCCAGCAGAAGTTACTAGAAAGATGGTTGCAAACATGACAAAACGGTTACAGGAGATTATCAAGGCCAATGGCGGTCCCGCTGCATATGAGTTTAAACGAAGTTGTTATTTTTCGTTAAACTCCGTCAAACTATTATTGGTAATTATTAAGTGTATGGAGACTTTTTGACATTAATTTTGTTTACATTTCTATAACAATAATGTAACTTCTAAATAAAATGTTCCGTAGTTGTTTTTAATGCTAATCGTCGTTGGTTAAGTTTCAAATATTAATTTAAACATATTTTCTCATAGTTCCAATTAATTAGTTAAACATAAGAGAAAAATAGTATAGAAAGCTGGTGGTGTATGGAGACTTTTTGTACTGACTGTAGTTTCTTAGGAATAATTATAATAAATAGTAATATATAAAGATTATTAACAAAAAATATTAAAAATTAAAATATGCGGGTTATTCCGTTAATATCTTCCTTTCTCTACTAATTCGTGTAACAACTGATTTTTTTTGTTATTTTAAAAATACATCATTTGCTCTTATGCTCATATGACTGAAAAAAAAATTAGCCATTAATTGCTCATGAATAATAAATTTTTCGGGCAATGAAAATGTATAAAGGGAGAAAAAGAGCAAAACAACAAAATTGAGCCCGGTAAAGTAATGAAGACCGTATAACCTCCATAACCCCTTTTCTAACAATTATTTTTGATATAAAAACCTGGCCTAGGCGGTCAGCATACTTCTGTAAATGCCGCTTTAGTATTGGTCAGGCCAATTTTCAGCTGAAACCCGATTGGCTTCTGCCTGTGGAATTTCATAATCATTACATCGCAGGGCGGAACTTGTTCCGAAATTTGGAGGGGAACACATGGGCGGAGTTAGTGGAATTACAGGGGTAAGGAATTTTTATTCTTTACCAGAAGTTAGTCCGATACCGGTTCCGTACTGAATGAGTGTTGTGATTTTGCTATTGTGACGTATTGGCATCGTAGCTAATAATAGACACAAATACCTTTCAGGTGTAATCGTCGCTGATAATGACCACACAATTATAATCGTTTGTCTAAGAATGTCAGACATGTCTTGAAGGTGACAATTTCTTTTGTTGTTTTTTTCTTTAAGTGACTCCAGCTTGTGTTTGTAAAATTACTGTGATATCGATTCCGACGGGAAACCATATACTTTAAATTTACTTCTATTTAAATGATTTAGAGTGTGTATTTTTTTTTTGGTGCGACATTGAATGCTTTGACATGTGTATATGTATATAATGAGTTGTTCTGAAGTTATGTACCAGGCGTATTATCCGTACTTGTACCAAAGGGCTGGGGCAGCACCTCCCGTTTCGGCACATCCAGTGCCTAGAACTGGACCTTTTAGTTCGCCTTTTGGTGCTGCACATCAGTATGACCGAGTAAGTTATTTAATTTTAAAAAACCTATTTTTTTGTCAGGTCTCACCCGATCTAAAGTAGTATAATATATTATTTTCAAACTTAAAATGAAAAACACACGTAATATATTCCTGTATTATGTATATAAATATAATTATGATTAAATTTAAAAGATAATTTATGAATTTGAAATTAAATCCCACGTTGGGCGCCACTGTTACCATTTAATTCTGTTAATTAAAACGTTTTATCAAGCTGGTTAATTAGAACAATGCGTTGTTATAATTGAAAGTTCAAATTACTTTTTTATAGCGTAACAATAAAATTCCTAAAACACGTCATATAAATGTTTCTATTTTATTTTTTTTTTGCCTTGCACCATAGTTAGTTCATTTATTTACATTATTGGAGCGATAGTGTTACAATCCTATAGACTATGCTAATATTGGATAGATTACTCTTGTTTTGTTGAATGTGTTAGTTTCTTGACGATCCAATCAAGGCCGAAGTACTCAAAATACGATAGAACAAAGGGGCCGATATCGACATTTTAGTCCTGTTAATATCGTTGAATCCGACTTCATTAAAATCTAACAACAATTATAAAAAAAATAATATAGTAAGTTAAATTATAAATTAGATTAAGAAATAAAGAGTATAAACAACAGTTATCACTACTGCAGTAAATATTTCATTTTTAAGCTAGACGTGGGTTTCGCTAACCATCATTTCAGATCATTCAATAAAATTTTCCAAATTAAAAGCTTCCTAATATTCGAATTATTTCTATGGCGAGAAAAACGTACTAAACAAAGCTTATTCTATATTACAGAGTGTAAATTAAATGTATATATGTACAAACATGTCCTGGAATTTGGATTAAAAATCAACTAACTAGATCAATTAGAAATAGTAGCATGATAGCGGCCCGTATCTCAGTGGCTTGAGGTAGAGAAGGTCTTGGATCTCAATCTCGGAAGGTCGGTATACTTATTTATTAATTTATTTAAGTATATTTGGCCTAGCCACGTATAGCCTGTCCCAAAATATAAGATCCTCATTTTTGACGTTTTAAGTGGGCAATATAAAAATTCTGACTTTTTGTTTATGATAGGTTGCAGAGATGGGCTTAAGGATTTTATTCATTAAGGCAAATAAATAAAATTATACGGAGGAAGCCGCAAAACAGTGTGTCCCATTTTCTCAGCCATACTATCACAAATATATTTCTTTTTCAATTTATAGTCTTTCAAAAATTTTCAAAAGATCACTTTTTTTATAACTAAAGTCAAAATAATTGTCATTTTTTAATATATAATCCTGTATTTCCGATTTGATGTTGGCTGTATTAGGACCCTTATTTAGTACGCGACTATGGTAACTTGCGTTGTCCATAACTATAACACTCTGCTCGGGAACATTTGGCAAAAGGGAATTTTGAAACCAATTTTCAAAAAGTTCTATGGTCGTGTCTTCGTGATAGTCCAAACTAAAATCTTCTATGTTTTTTGCAGATAGTAGTAGACAATTTGAAACCCAGACCTTTTCATATCCAGCATGCAAAATGGTTATTCGTTTACTTTTATTTGAAGGTGCGTTAGTTTGATATTTTGTACTGCTGTCAACCCACCCTTTTTGCACAGTGTCACGGGTATCGAACCCTGTTTCGTCAAGGTAAATTATTGGGCAATTCTCTGATCGATACTTTTTAATTTCTTGTAAATAAGTATGTCGCAAGATTCGTAATCTTTGTGACTTCATCACTACTTGCCCTTTGTTGATTTTTCGGAACATGAATCCCATTCTTAAGAGAACTCTGTGAAGGGTTGATCAGCCACAATTTATATTGGTCCCGTTCTGCACAAGTCTTAATTTTATTTTGTCTAGTGTCGGCATCAACTGCTCTTCATACATAGAATATATTTTTCTCCTGATGACGTCTTTTTCACAATCGTCTACATGATGCATTTGAAAATCTTTCCGTTTTTTCCTGTTCCTGAGTGATGGTTTTCCTACAATACCCTTAATCGTAGAAATTGGGGTTTTTGTTAGTTCACTGGTTTCTTGCAAAACACTTTGTTTATTCAAATTTCTTTTTAATAAACTGTCGTAAACATTTTTCACTTTTTGTTTAGGGTCAAGTGATAAATGTTTTCTCTTGTGATAGTCACTATTGCAATTTTCCCACGGACGCCACATAATTAAAATAGAACCGTTACATTGTAAGTTGTAAGTAAAACTAAAAATAAAAATAATAAAAAGTATCTTTCGAATTTTAATGGGGACCTGTACTCATTAGGCATATATTATCAAATACATAAAGGGCTCCAAACCGGGTTACCAGGTAGTAAATATAGTAGTATAGTAAAAATAGATCCAATATGATTGCAGGTGCAAGTGAGGGCGGTATACAAAGCAAGTAAAATAAAAATATCGTAATACCTGGCAACTATGCACAAAACCTTAATAGCAAAAAGCAAAAAGGCAGGATTTTATATCTTGGGATTTACTTTACATAGGTAATATTTGTTAACAGAAATGCAATGACGTCTGTGGCAGTATTACCACATTGTCTAAAAAGGTGCTGTGAAATAAAAAAAAAAGTATGTTTCGGCACTTGGATAACGTTGGCGGGTATTACGACATCCTTGCCGATATCCTTAGGATATGAAAAGAGGGTAAAATCCCTACTCAGGCGGGGAGGTGAGCGAAACAAAATGGAATTGCAAGAAGATAAATAAAACTCCATAAATTCATATATTCAAGCATCTTCGTTAAATTAAACATAAAAACAAGAATACCGAGCAGAGCTGTATTGGCACGTTAATGTATTTATCATTTTTTTTTTTAGTTTTTTGTTAGAAACTACTAATATTTCTAATTACATTGTTTCTATCTAAAATAAGAACTTTAAAATTTGAAGTGATACCATGTGTATATAAGAGAAAGTAATTTTTCGTAGCGAAATTATGGCGTTCAAACATATTTAGCTTGTTATTATTATCATCCAGCATTTAAACTTGAATTTATTTGTTTAAGTAACAGAACTTGCTTCTATTATATTACAACCGTTAAGAATTTACTTCATTTTCAGTTCATTTTTATACCGTAAAAAGTTGCCGACTAAGCAAAAAAAATTGATTCTGTTTACTTATTATGTTATTATTTTATTTGGCTATTCTGATGCAAACTGTTCTTATAGCAGCTGGTGTTATACTAATTTAAAAAAAAAAAATAGTGGCTCGAATCAAAATGTATGTCCACCCTAATTTCCCTTACAAAACTACGTTGAAACAAATGATTATAAATTTAAAATACAATTTTGGAAAGTAATACTAATAATACTACTGCCATAAAACTCAAGGTTAAACTTGTATTTTTTTAATATGAAATAACCGATTACACTGGTCAACACGTCTTGTTTCCTTTATTTTTTTTTTCTGTTATTGGGTATTTCTACGGCCCTGACTATGAAAAAAATACTGGGAGATTGCTAACAGCTTTACCTTTTGAAATATACAGTTTTATTATTTTGGCAAAAAAATACAAAAAAATAATACATTATGTTAACAAAATTTCTATTGAACACTAGCAAATGATCTTTTATAAGATTTCCTTGAATGAACGACTTTAGGTAGATCTCCTTGCAAACTCCAGCAGTAGTCTGCCATCATATGTGAGTCCCACCGCCCCTGATAACGCTCTTCCATTATCCGAAGATCCTGATGAAATCTTTCACCCTGCTCCTCACTAAAATCACCCAGATTTTGTGGAAATCGGTCTTAATGCGAGTGCAGGAAGTGGATTTTTATGCTCATGTTGCACCCTAGCTCTTGCAAGTTCGATAGCATGCACTCAACAAGCTCGACATGGTCGTCAGATTTGTTTTTGCCTAGGAAGCTACTCATAACCAAAACAAATGAATTCCAAGCTTTGGATTCGACTTCAGTCATTGATTTGACAAAATTAGGATCTTTCACGAGTTGTCTAATCTGTGGCTCATCAAAAATACCAGCTTTCAATTTTTCTGAACTTAATCCTGGAAACTTGCGTGAAAGAAAATTAAAACATTCGCCACTTTTGTCAAGCGCCTTCACAAGCTGTTTCATTATGCCGAGTTTAATATGAAGTCGTGTAAGTATGATGCGGTCTCGGCTAACTAAAGGCACGTTTATAACATTTTTTGTACCAACTTTTAGCTCTTCCCTCACTGGCCAAACTTTTTGTGACCAATGGTGTTGTTTGTCACGACTATCCCAGAGACACATGAAACAAGGGAACTTTGTGTACCCCCCTTGTTGACCTAAAAGAAAGTTAACCATTTTCAGATCAACACAAATGACCCATTTCTGGTCTTGATACTTATTTTTTTCCGTAACCTTAGAAACATTTACGTATTCTTCTTTTAAAGTCGTCGAAGGTGCAATGGGTATAGATCCGTACTTATTACCGTTATGAAGCAAAACACACTTTAAAACTTCTTTTGCTGCTGTCTATGAAAAGACGCCAATCACTAGGTTGGTACTGTTTTAATCCCATCTGCTGCAAAATACCACCAACATCGTTACAAAAAACTAAATCCTTCTCTTGAGAAAAATACGGTAACAGATTTTTTTCTCGGGTACGATAAAATGTAATGTTGGTTTTCGGAGTAAGCAAGTTTTTTTCTTTTAAACGAGATGCTAAAATTTCAGAAGCTTCTTTTGGTAAGTTCAGATCTCTTACTAAGTCATTTAGTTCTTTCTGATTAAATGGTTGAGGTTCTGAAAGGCTACATTTGTAGTCTGAATCAGAGTCTTCACTTGATGTATTTCGTTCGGGTTCACAGAGATTTGGATCATCAGAAGATTTAGATGTGCTGGGTTGTATCTCTTGTGATTTTAATTGAGGTCGTTGAGCAGAAGATAAGTTAGGATATGACCACTTACTTCGATTTCCAGGGTTAATTCCATTTATTTTCACAACGCAGAAGTAGCAATCGTTATGATGGTTTCGAGGTTCTCGCCAAATCATGGGTGTTACGAACATTATTGCATCTCTTTTTCCACTGGACCATAACCGTAGACATACCACACATTTCTGGCATACAATATGAGGAACCCATGGCTTGTCCAGATTACACAATTTGATGATACGCAGTTTTCACAAAGTCCGATATAGGTTTTCGATATTTTGCAAATATATATTCACCACAAATATAGCAAAAACAATCGGGATTAAGCACACAACATCTTCTTGACGAAGCCATATCTAAAACAACAACAAAATATATTTTAGTGTCCAATAAAAAATGAAAATCTAAGTAAAAATAGTAAATGAGGGTAGTTAGCTATAACTCAAAAACAAAAGCTGTTAGAGAAAAATTGTTGCCATATTTATAAAATACGCGTCAATTTGAGATAGAAACAAAAAAAAAATCACAGGAAACAAGCAATTTTCTTTTTTTTGTTGACCAGTGTTATTTATTGGGGATTTTATTACCAAACATAAAAAAAATTGCATAAGTTTGGCAGAAATAGGTAAATTAGTTGATGCTAAAGTCGAAATTCAATTTGCTTAATAATATTATCTATAATAAAAGAAAATAAAAATTTACAATCTAGTAGTTTCTCTATGTATTTCATATATATGTATGTATGTATATATATATATATATATATATATATATATATATATATATATATATATATATATACAGAAAACAATATCAGCGTAATCACACACACTAAGTACAACAAAATTATTAAAATTCAATAGATTCCTTATTTTTGAATCATAATGTTTTAAGTTGTAAAATATTTTTTGAACAACAAATTTTAGTCGCTTTAAAAACTTTATAGATAGGTTATTTTAATAGTTATAATTTTCATTATTGTTTTGAAAATCCTAAATATTTTTGTATATTAGGGTAAAAGAATGGTCTTTACAAATCATAATTATTACTGTTACAATATTTTCTGTTAAACTTTTTCCTTTTCTTAGGCGTATCAATATTATATGGAAAACTACCTAAACTATATAATACATAAATATAATGTGGTAACGATTGTCAAAGTATGGTAACTGAAATATTTTTTCTGTAGAAGCAATGACTTTGCTTTGTATAGTTAGATAATGTTTTTTAGAAAATAACAAATATATCAAAAGCTTTTATAGTTTTTAAATTATTGACTAAAAACTGAAAAGAAAATATATTTTTATCTAGATGACCACGTGCCAAAGTAAAGTCTTTACTTTTATTTTTATCTTTATATGAAAGAGAATTCTCACATAAGCAAATTCACAGAAGTTAATGTATCTTATTCAGATTCAAGTAAACTAAAAAGACATATTTACGCATGTGACTTGTAAATATAATAACGATAAGATGAAAAACAAAAAATTAAACATGAAACCAGTAATAATAATTTTATTTTAGAATTCTTCGGAAGTAGGTTGTATCGATGATGCATCTATTTTTTAAGAAGAAAATTACCTACTCATATCAAGGTCACTTTACAAGGTTATTGCAGCATTTTTTCTATAAATATTTCTGTTATTAAATTGAAAAAAAAAAACTGACCTAAATGATCTTCTATGAATGTCTTTAGTAAAACAACTTCCAGAAATGGAACGGCACCTCTGAATTAAGCCTTGACCTACTCTTGTTTACATATCTATAGTCTTCCAGGGTTACTACGTTGATACCAGGAAACATTACAGGAAAGAAGAAAATGGAAACGCAAAAAAAACAGTGGAAGGACACAAATGTAGTTGTAGACAGGTGAAGAAAAAATTGGAGTAAACAAATCTGATGAAAAAACTTTAAAAAGATTTTTTTTACTTTATCGTATTTCGATATGTGGCCTAAAGAACAGCGATAGATATTCCATCATTTCTGGCTTCGTATTAAAAAGGAAAGGAGTTTTAATTTGAAATTCTAGTATGGATTAATCAAAATAAAGAATATGGGGAATTTCGCTAGCTTATGTTTTGATAACCTAGGACTTCAGAGACAAGACTTAAACTAGGAATTAGAGTTACGAAAAAACAGATGAAGAAAAACTAGCATCACACTACTTTCATCAACGGCTCTTGATGGTAAAATGATAAAAAACTCACGAACGTAAAAGCTGTAAAATGTTTAAATTTATACAAGATAACAATAATAGACAAAATTTCTATATTTTATTTTTTTTTATATCAGAAGATAACGAAGAGAAACGTTAAGAGGATAGCTAGATGAAATATCAATATATAAAATGGTTATTAGACAACTTGCTAGACAACTTGCTAGACATTTGTCCATGCAAAAATAAATTTAATCACCATCCACCATTCACTTATAAATTTTATTTGTAATTTTTATTTTCTCACTTTTTACTATTGAAGGTAATTGCAACCGCTTTTGAAGACAACTTCTCAACATTTATTAAACATTTATTATTGTTTATACTACACTCTTTTTGATCTGAAAAAGCCTGTGGTCTTGACAGTTTAGATCAAGATTCAGCCGTTTTGTTTTTAATCAGTTCATGTAATTAAGTTAACCTTACAACTTTTTTAGAAAATGTGGAACTAAAATTATAACTAGTTTCTTTTATTAGAGTACTCAGACTCAGTACGTCCATCACAGAAATAATTCGACTAAATGAATTGTTTACCTTGAAAATATAATTGAATTGTCTGAAATGCCGCTAAATTAATAATCTATCTTATTAATTGAAGTTGATAATTATCTTGATTCTCTTCTAACTATTGTTGGATTTGAATACTTATAGATGGCGTCCAACGTATGGTAAACTAAATATTATTTTAAACGATTCATGTATCAAATTTTCTTTTGCTTGGTAGTAAGTTCACTCTTTAACTGTTGCTTTGCCGTGTTTTCTCTAAACAATAACAAGCTATTGATTCTGGCATTTTTAGCAAACAAAACTAATATGAATTTATTTCGTACTCTAAAAACCAATTGGAAATCTTTGTCGTTAAAATAACATTCTTATTACACAGAGCAGTTTCAAGTAGAATAAACATGCCACAAACATCCACTTACAATAACAGTAACACTTTCGTATAAAGGTATTTAAAATTTCGTTTACAACTAAATTGTTATTAAAAAAAGCAAGTCGTGCGAATTAGTGTTCCGTATGGTGATATGGGTGTATAAAATGATCAGTGACTCCGTAGAACATACATGTTGTTTCTTTATATACCAGATAAAATATCAAAGGTAGTGCACTTATGATAATTTTCAGTCAACCTATACTTTACGGAGAACATTCCAGAGTTTTTTCAAAATTTTTTGATCAGTACTTTTTGAGATTAGGGGGGTGGACAAAGATTTTTGGCGATTTTTTAAAAATATTATGAAGAAAAATTTACTATTGTTACTAGAGACCGGATTATATGCAACATAAAAATCTTGAAATAGAGGCTGGTTTGAAAAGTCCGTGCAAAGTCCGAGAGATGGCACCACCGGCGCGTATCGAGGTCATGTTTAGTTAGTAGCATCTCTTGAATGAACGCACACCAAGTTTCAGCCATATTGGTCTATTTCTTTGTGTTTGGCATTCGTGTGAATCAAGGAAGTCGAGTGATTTTCAAGAAATGGACGAAAAAGAATTTCGTGTGGTGATTAAACATTACTTTATGAAAGGCAAAACGCCTCAGGAGACTAAAGAGAAGCTTGATAAACATTATGGTGACTCTGCACCTTCGATTAGAACAGTTTATAAGTGGTTTCAAAATTTTCGGACTGGCCATATGGGCAAAAGTGACACTGAACGTTCTGGACTGCCTGTGGAGGTTACGACTCCAGAAATCATTGATCAAATCCATGACATGGTGATGGATGACAGAAGAGTTAAGAAGCGTGAGATTGCTAGTGCTGTGGGCATCTCGACTGAACGGGTACATAATATTTTGCATAAACATTTGGACATGAGAAAGCTATCCGCAAGATGGGTGCCGCGATTGCTCACGCTTGACCAAAAACGGAATCGTGTGAAGTGTTGCAAGGATGGTTTGCAGCTGTTCCAGAAGAATCCGGAGGACTTTAAGCGTCGTTTCGTCACTGTGGATGAAACATGGATACATTACTATACTCCTGAGACCAAACAACAATCTGAACAATGGGTTACCAAGGGGGAATCTGCACCAAAAAAGGCGAAGACCGTTCCTTCGGCCGGAAAGGTTATGGCGACTGTCTTTTGGGATTCGCAAGGGATAATCCTCATCGACTATCTGGAAAAGGGTAAAACTATTACAGGTGAATATTATTCATCGTTATTGGACCGTTTGAAAACCGAGCTACAAGAAAAATGCCCGCGATTGGCCCACAAGAAAGTCCTTTTCCATCACGACAACGCACCAGCACACACTTCAGCAGTTGTGGTCGCAAAATTAATGGAAATAGGATTCCAACTCGTTTCACATCCCCCTGTTCTCCATACTTGGCTCCCTCGGACTACTATTTGTTCCCCAATTTGAAGAAATGGCTGGCGGGCAAAGATTTTATTCAAACGAGGAGGTGATTGCAGACACTAATGTATATTTTGCAGACTTGGACAAATCCTATTATTCGGAAGGGATCAACAAACTAGAACATCGTTGGACGAAGTGTATAAGCCTAAAAGGAGACTATGTCGAAAAATAAAAAAGGTTTACCCCAAACACATAAGTAGTTTTTATTTTTGCACGGACTTTTCAAACCAGCCTCGTATGTATGCAAACATGCACGAAAAATGCTTAAAATATGCAATCTTAAATAATAATAAAAATAGTAATTTTTAGTTTTTTATTTCAAAATCAGCATAATATTAACAAGTTATCGACGATGTTTAAATTTAATTGACGATTATTTAACATTTTTTAAAATTATTTAACATATTGTATTCTTGTACACGTAAACAATAAGGTATTGTTGCAAATGTTGGGTAGTAAGATTGTGTCTTCGATCACTTAAAATATTTTTATAAGTGGAAAAAGACCATTCCACATCCACTGAGGTAACTGGGCAGTATTTGAATTTGGGTGCTATGTTGGCACTTATTGTTTCTGGCAAAAGTTCACCCGTCCCATTAATAAAACTATCAATTTGACACAAAGGTTCAAAGCCTGGGTTATTGCACAAAATGTTTTCAAACTTTTCTTTAACTCTACGCGGGAATACATCTGGCAATGTGGAGTTTATATGACTGATTTTATTCATTAACTGAATTGATTCGGTCAACGCCAAATATCGAGTTTCAAGCTTTTTAATACCCGCAGGTATGTGGGAAAAGTGAGTGCTAATCAAAGCTATGTTTTTTTTTAATATCAGAATCGTTAAATGCTTCTTTGGATTGACGAACTGCCATAGCCTCTGCACTATCGAAGTCATTTACTACACCTTTGATGGCCTCGAAATGTTCGTTGTAAAATAGTACACCTTCAATCCATATTCCCCATCGAGTTTCCACTGGTTCGGGAGGTAAAGGCACATTTGGCAGTTTTTCTTTATAGGCGTTATTGCGAGCAGGTGCGTTAAGAAACACTTTCTTTGCTGATGAAATCAGTTTATTTACATTTCCAAACGTGGATCGTACTTCTACAGCGAGTCGATGGACTGCGTGAGTAAAGCACGTCACATGAATTAAATTTGGATAAAACACTTGGAGGGTTTTGGCTGCCTTAATCATATAGGGAGCAGCGTCTGAGAGAAATATAAACACGCTTTTATCTGCAGTAGATTCAGGAAATATTTTTTAATACCCTCATTCACAAATCTGGCTATCGTAGAATGATTTGTCTTGTCGAGTTCTTTGCAGGCCACCAAATAGGAATAAGAAGGCTCTATTCTTAATGCACCCACAATTAAATTCGCAATATAGAGACCACAACTGTCGGTAGTTTCATCAGCTGAAATCCAAACAATGTCATCCTTAAGCTCATTACGTAATTCTTCCAGAACATGTTGGTAAATTGTTGGTATGTAATTTTTACGGTGTTGATTCGTCTGGTATTTTTTAATTCAAGCAATATTTTCGCAGAAAAAATCTTTGAATGTAGGATTTGTAAGTTTGTGGAGAGGAATATTACTTGTAAGCAATGCTTCACATAAATCCATGCTAAAGCGGTTTTTTTGTTTGCCTATAGAAGTGGAATCCCTGCTGTTCGCTGCTGTTATAAGTTGTTGTCGTGGGCCTTTTTTTTGCAATCCTGCGATATGAAGACTTGTCTTGACATGCTGGTCAATTTGAAAGTTTTTTGTGCACGAAACATTTTTCTCGCAAACTCGACAATATAAAACATTTCCGTCGTATGTAAATGTTTCCAGGATAATCAGCTACCCGCGAAAAGACACTTTTTTTGCGGGTGGCATGGTACACGTTAAACTTTAACACAACAAGTTAAAAAATGCAAAAATACTACACTGATGCAAGCGCGTCAACAATAATGTTATAACTGATATCTTGTTTTAAAATAAAAATTCGTCTTCGAGAAAATTGTTTATTTGATCCACGCTCAAACACATATTCTTAGAAACTAACTCCTTATCACTTAATATCCCGGCCAAGAAACAAAGGAATAAAATACTGTCGTAATTTTGGGTATTCCCTTGGCACTATAACCTAATCGATGTTTAGACTATTGCAGGTAATGTTCCGGTGATAAGATCGGTTCCAGACGGCGACATTAACAATACCCTAAGCAATTAAATTGCCTAGTAATACCGAGAAATATTGTAAATATAGGGAAAATATGCGTCATTACTAGAGGAGAATGGTCTAAATATGCAAATGCATATGAAAATAGGCAAATGCATTAATCCGGTCTCTAATTATTACATTATACATATTTTTTTATAAGCTTTGATTTAACACTCCATTCGATGACCTGGGATTTTTTTTGTCATTTCCGATTTCACGCCCTAAAAATAACCCCTTAAGTCAAAGTTCTTCTTCTTCCGACTTATAGCTGGGCACTATTGCCTGTCTTCTTTATTCCCTGCTCTATAGATCGTCGCCCCATTTCTTTCTTGGACGTCTCATTGATCTTCTTCTATTCGGTGACTTGTTTCTTGCTATCCATACTATCCTGTTGTTTGCCATTCTTTCTATGTGTTGATCCCATTTCACTTTTCTTCCTTTTATCCATTGGTTGATATTTTCTATATTACATGTGTGTTTCACTTCTTTCTCTATCCCTCAGTGTCCTGTTTGTACATCCGCTAAGTATTCTCACTTCAGTTGATTCCAGCATCCTCTGTGTTATACTTGTATTGGATCTTGCTTTAGATGTGTAAGTCATCACTGGTCCTATTAAGTTCTTGTATATTCTTCTTTCGGTCTCAACGGAGAGGAATTTACCTCTAAATATGGTATCATTGAGGCATCCCGCTATTTTATTAGCCTTGTTGACTTGATGTTTTATTTCTTCCTCGATTTTTCCGATACTAGATATCTTGATGCCCAGGTATTCGACTTCCATCACCTGTTCTATTGGTTTATCAGTGTCAGAATTTAACTTTCAAAATACACGGCTCTGATTGGGCCATGAATTTCTATATTTATGCCAAATTTCAACTTACTATGTCAAATCATTTCGGAGAAAATCGAATATGACAGACGGACATCGAAGTGATCCCATAAGTGTTCCGTACGGACCATTGAAAATAAACTAGGAATGTGTATATTATGTTGTATTAAATTATTCTCTTTGAGATGTATAGCCCCAAAAGAATAAAAAATATATGGTAAAAATCTGTGACATTAGATTACGTTAGGAAATTTAATAACGTACATAAAGTTTGAAGACTGCCATACTTAATATTTACTAATATCAGAATTTTATATGAAGTTCTATAGTAAATTTTTTCTTAAAAAGTATATATTTATGAATTAAATATTCAAAATATAAAAAAGTTTTTTAGTATTTTAATCTGTTTCTAACACAATGGTGGAAGAGTATAATAATTCCACAGCATTTTCCCATAAAACGAACTGATTTCTCAATAAATACTCCGGAGTTAATATCCATGTAATAATAAATTTTAATGATTTTAATATTGAATTAATTATTTATGCTGGCAGATTATGAAAAAACTTGCAAGTTTAAAGAATATCTGTTATATAAATATTAAAAATTGCAGTAACATTTCATTGTAAAGTTTCAATAATATTATAAGATTTTTTCTTGTTTCTGGTTGGGACAATGGACATATTTATTAAAAATTGCAGTAACATTTGGATTTTGCATGTTTTCTGGCAAGGGCACATACGGTTAACCGACAGGAATATGTTGTTTCATGCTGTGTCGGTCCCATGGTATTAAAATGTTAGGCTAGTGACAAGGGAATAAGTAATGTTTTGTGTATAAGGAAAATTATATATTATAGGTCTTAAAACCGAACAAAGAGAGCAATTTAAATTAGTAATATAGGTATACAAAATAAAAAAAATTCTGTCTTTTACGTGAGACACGTGTTTTCTTAAGTATTTTTTATGCTGAATCCAAAAAAATAAAAAAAGAGATCCACCCTGAGGTTTTTTCAGAAAACACACTTGAAGTTGCTAGAAAACTATTAAATTGAAAAAAATAAATTTTAATAAATAATCTAAAACTGTATAATTATTAAAATTATGGAATAAAACTATTATATCGGTCATCTTTAAATATCCTGAATCAACATTTATCATAAAAAAAATAAAAATTTTAGGTTTTAGTGTTTAGTGTTTAACAAAAAACACGCATACACCACCTTTAACTAAGCTCCGTAGCAAAATGCTTAATTAGTGTTCCGTACGGAACACTTATAAGATCACTTCGGTGTCTGTCCGTCTGTCTGTCCGTCTGTCACACCCGATTATCTCCGAAACTATTTGTCATAGAAAGTTGAAATATGGTAGGAATATAGGAATTGATGGCCTCATCAGAGCCATGTAGTTTTGAAAGTTAAATTTTGGCACTGATAAACCAATAGAACAGGTGATGGGGAAGTCGAATACCTGGGTATCAAGATATCTAGTATCGGAAAAATCGAGGAAGAAATAAAACATCAAGTCAACAAGGCTAATAAAATAGCGGGATGCCTCAATGATACCATATTTAGAGGTAAATTCCTCTCCGTTGAGACCGAAAGAAGAATATACAAGAGCTTAATAGGACCAGTGATGACTTACACATCTAAAGCAAGATCCAATACACACACTTCGGTGTCCGTCTGTCTGTCCGTCTGTCACACCCGATTTTCTGCGAAACTATGTGTCATAGAAAGTTGAAATTTGGTAGTAATATAGGAATTGATGGCCTCATCAGAGCCATGTAGTTTTGAAAGTTAAATTTTGACTTAAGGGGTTAGTTTTGGGGGGTGAAATCGGAAGTGAAAAAAAAAAAATTTTTTACTAGGTAATCGAGTGTGGTGTCAAATGAAAGCTTGTGAAAACACGAGTAAAAAATATATATATAATGTAATACTTGCGCGCACTTTTCTTTGTATTATTTTTAAAAAAATCGCGAAAAATCGCTGTCCACCCGCCTTATCTCGGAAAGTACTTATCAAAAAAATTTTGAAAAAATTCTGGAATATTCTCCACGGGGTGTAGATTGAACGAAAATTATCACGAGTGCATTACCTGTAATAATTTATCTGGTATATAAAAAAAAAACAGAAATTTCAAGGTCATCAATTTTCAGTAAAGATTGGAAATAAACTTTGTTGAAAATTTATTTGGGGTGTGTTTTGTGAAGTCACTGATCATTTTGTATCACGGTAACATAAATTTTGATTTAAGGGATTCGTTTTGAGGGGTGAAATCGGAAGTGAAAAAAAAATTTTTTTACTAGGTCATCGAGTGTGGTGTCAAATGAAAGCTTGTGAAACCACGAGTAAGAAATATATATATAATGTAATACTTGCGCACACTTTTCTTCGTATTACTTTTAAAAAAATAGTGAAAAATCGCTGTCCCCTACCTTATCTCGAAAAGTACTGATCAAAAAATTTTGAAAAAAAAAACCCTGGAATATTCTCCACGGGGTATAGATTGAACGAAAATTATCATTATCTTTAATAATTTATCTGATATAGAAAAAAAACCAAAATTTCAAGGTCACCAGTTTTCAGTAAAGATTGGAAACAAACTTTGTTGAAAACTCATTTGGGGTGTGTTTTGTGAAGTCACTGATCATTTTATACCACCCTAACAAAATTTTTTATTTTAAAAACAATCAACGTACGGAACACTAATTGTGCAAGTTCAACTTGCACTTGACCGGTTATTTTTTTTATTAATATTGAACAAAACTATTATTTCCAGTGTTTCTTGAAGTTCTTAATCCTGACTTGACACCAAAAAATAAAGTTTTATGTTCAGTTTCAACAAAAAAACTTGCTTTTAACACTTAAAAGGGTGCTATATGGTTGGTAAAATGCTTCTTTAAGTAAATAAATGCAATAGCTAAATAAGAATTTTGTTTTCCAACAAAACTGTCATTTCCAGTAGTTTTTAAGTTTCAAATTAGAATTTGATTTTAAAACACGAGGAATAGTGTTTAGTCTTGAAAAAAAAAATATATCCGTTTACTACTTAGGAGCAAAAGGTTGCAAAATGCAGTCTAATGCATATCCTTTAATAGTTTTAGAAGTCAGTTTTGTGGATAGATTGATTGAGTAGATATGGGGGAATGTGAGTGTGTGAGTGAGGTAGTGAGTGGGTGAGCAAGCGAGTGAGGGAGTGAGTGAGTATGGGGATATGTGAATGAGTGAGTGAGTGACTGAGCGAGCGAGTGTTTTGTTCAATATTAATAAACATTAAAAACATTTATTTAATAAAGCGGTTGTACAAATTTATTTTAAAAAGCATTTTGCTACGTAGCTTAGTTAAAGGTGATGTGTGCGTGGTTTTTGTTAAACATGAACACTAAAATTTTTAATTTTTATGATAAACGTAGATTCAGAACATTTAAATATGTCCGAAATAATGGTTTTATTCCATAATTTTAATGACTGTACAGTTTTACATTTTATTTATTAAAATGGATTTTTGGCAACTTTACGTGTGTTTTCTGAAAAAACCTCACGGTGGATGTTTTTTTTCATGATTTTTTTTTGGATTCAGCATAAAAAAATACTTAAGAAAATACATGTCACACTTTAAAGACAGAATTTTTTTTGTATATGTGTGTAATTTAAGTTATTGGATACCAGCACTGATTACTATTTAGACTTCTAGAATACTCAATACAAATATGATATTATCGCCTCCAAAAATCATGTAATTATGTCTATGAAAATTAAATATTATTAAATGACCCTATATTTAATTTTAATCTTACAAAATTAACAAATTTCGATGAAATTTGATCATTTAAAAAAAAGTTAAGTTTTGTATGCACATTTTCAAGAATTTTTAAATGTCTCGGACTAAATAAAACTTAAAAAGAAACTATACAACTTAAGAAACTACAATGGAAATATACGATGTCTTGATGAATCACATTTTAACAAAATATTATAATTTTGTATAACCGCTTCAGCTAACAACTCTGTCGAAGAATATTATTATTTGGCCTTTATTCAGTCATTATTAGAATATATTTCCAGCATTAATGCAATTTGACGTAATTAATTTCAGCAACTAGTTTTCTCAATTTTTTCACCTCAACACACCCATATAACAATGATAATACCTTCCTCTGTTTTACCTGTATTTCTTTTTAATTTCTTGCATGAGATATAAAATGTTAAAATGGTCATCACATTGGTCATACACTGCACAGTGATAAAGGAAAGTATTGTACTCGTGAAAAAAAGATTTTGACAGTATTTTACATTTTAGGTACCCTAGATCAAGAAAAATATAAGTTTTTATTCAGTCTATCTGTCGGTCTATTGGTACGATACCTCTCGAACGATCGACATTGATTTTAAAGTTTCTTAAAGTAGGAAAGGAATATGTGGTTCTAGAGCCATATCGCCTTGGGGGAAGAGGGTGAGAGAAGTTAGATCACTAAACATTGTAAAGTTTCAATAATATTATAAGATTTTTTCTTGTTTTTGGTTGGGACAATGGACACATTTTAAGCACTATTTTTAGTCAATCATATAACTGGTAGAAAAGGCTAAAATTAGAGGGGTTAGTGGAGTCATTTTGTTATTACTAATTTTAGCAGAAACAGTATGTAGATAAGAATATTCAATTTCAGTTTTGTTATCTTTAAAACTCTTTCTTAGTTGGATTTTTTTCTGATTAATATTTCACCATAAAAATTACTTTAAATAGCGAATTGTAATGTTGGGATTAGGTTGTTCTTTGGTGTAAGAATGTCAAACTTGGTATTTATATTAGAACTGCGGGTTTGCAAGGGAAGTACTGGGCAATTATTTTTTTTTTATCGTTTACCTCCCCACCCGACTAGGGATTTTACCCGTTTACATATCCTAAAGATATCGGCGAGGATGTCGTAATACCCGTCAATATTGTCCATTTTAGATAATGCGGTAGTGCTGCCATGGATATTATTGCATTTTTGCAAAGAACTACTACCTATGTAAGTGGCCAGGGGCCTTAAATAAAAGCACTATGTCACGGAGTCACGAGCCGCCACTCATTTATATATATATATATATATATATATATATATATATATATATATATATATATATAATATAATATATATTCCAAGCAACTGAATATATCTCTTTCAACTTGTAATAGTGAATTACCGTATAAGGCATTATATATATATATATATATATATATATATATATATATATATATATATATATATATATATATAGATAGAAATAGAATTCCTTGTATTTCCAATGAATACTATTAAGATAAGATGGGATATTATGTTATAAAATTTACAATATGTATGCTATTTTTATATAAACTTTCCATGATTACCGTTAGAAAATTTACGATGCTTTTTTAAGAGATGATGGAGATAGTTATGGACACCTTTTACAGTAATACATTAAAACATGTTTAAAAAGGCATTGTACAAATAGATTGACATAAAACTGGAGTGGACTGGGAAATCCCAAATTATTCCGAGACAAATATTGACTAATCTTAATAATTGTCAACGTTGAGATATACATCTGTAAAAAACCAGCTAAAATTAAAACTTAAGATAAAAGTGTTTATTGTTTACTACTAATTACACCTCTCCACATTTTCGCTTTTTAAATAGGACTGGCTTTCGTAAACATAGATCAGCAGGAGATCTTCTGATTTATGTACCACATGTTTGAAACAACGCAATTGAACACTTTGGAGAATCTCGAGCGGTTGCTCTCGACATATCCAAGGCATTCGACCGTATTTAGCACGATGGACTGTTGGCTAAGCTATGCTCTTATGGTATATCTGAAAAGTTCTGTTTGCGGCTCTCACGTTTCCTCAGAGAGCGTTCTTTACGAGTGGCAGTCAACGGATTTCTTTCTAACACCTTCACTATCAATGCCGGTGTGCCCTAAGGCCTCATACTATCTCCTACTCTCTTTCTCTTTTACATTAACGATCTGCTGGAAAAGACCGGAAACCTAATCTATAGCTTTGCAGATGATAGTACATTCACTTTAAACGCTCGGACATCGGCTACTCAGACGAATATCCACAGACAGCAGGAGGTCGTTCAACTTAACGAAGACCTGGAAGAAATTCTATCTTGGGGTGACAGTAACCAAGTGGAATTTAACCCAGGCGGCAGTTTTTTCTAAAAAAGGTACCGTTGCTGAACCCGACATAGTTATGGCGGGGCATTCCATTCCTCTGACATCGTCACTCAATTTGCTGGGCGTTAATTTGGGAGCAAATATGTCCTGTCATGAACATGTCGCAGGGATAGCAAGGAGAGCTTCTCAAAAGGGAATATTATTTCGAACCGGAAAGCTTTACACTCTACAACTGTTAATTCTATACAAAGCTCAAATTCGATCAACTATGGAATACTGCTCCCCTGTTTGAGGCTTCACTCCCAAACAAATATTGCATTTGTTGGATTCTATTCAGAGAAGAGCTGTTTGTCTGTTTGGAAACCCGAAACTGACCGGTGGTCTTGATTCACTGGAACATCGAAGAACGGTTGGCGACTTGAGCCTATTCTACAAGAATTTTCATGGAAAGTGTTCGAAGGATGTAGCCCGCTTAATACCTCCCAAAGTGGTGCATGTTAGGTATACACGTCGCGCTAATACTTCACATCCGTATGAGGTTCAGCTTGTTAGTTCTCGTACAACGCTTTTCAAGCAGTCTTTTATATGGAGAGCATCATTTGGAATGATTTGCCCAGGTCTGTGTTTCCCACCGAGTACAATTTACAGCGATTCAAGAACAACGTGAATCGCTTTTTCCACACACGTGTCGCTCCTGTAGCGCTTTAGGGACTTCCCTGCAGCACGTGTGCTAGACCCATAAAAAAAACTAACGAAAGTTATAGAGGACCGGGCATGTTTTTATGGAAACTGGGCCCCAGCCAACGTCCATAAAATTTTGATATGATATAAGTACAGATCAGTACCTTCATTAACACCTGTCGCTGAATATAACATAAAGTAAACAACCCGATCAGATTGATTTAATATTTTTACGCGTTCAGAATAATTTGTTTTGTCATTTACTAGTATATAGGTGTACATAACAATGGTATTTTTCTATTAAATATTAAATATTTGGTTGTGATAATACTTGTTTTAAAATATTTGCGGCGGTTATATGAAATGCTAAATTGTATAGAGGGCAAATCAAAACATAAGAAATTGTAATGATATGTTGTTATAATAACACTAGTAATAATAAAAAAAACAGTTTTACGTCATTTAAATATCGAAAAAAAAACTTACTATAACTATTCGAGCATTGCACAACATTGCAGGCCGGATATAACACTTATCAAAATCATCCTTTGTGGTATCAAAATATTTGATCATCAGAAAGTAATAAAGTTACTGCTACCTAGATGCTGACCGTATTGGTATTTTTTTTAAACCTTCGGAGTGGTGAAGTAGATGAAAAAAAGATCTGGATTCTTGCACATGCAAAATTATGCACATGAATTGATGCTCTATTTCCTTAATATACCATTCACCTAATCAAGGTCGAAGAGGACTCTTGAGTTTAGTGTGTCGATATAATCGTAGTGTGAGTAGCGTGCAAGCATGCAAGCATGCAAGGAGTATAAATTCCTGCCTAGACATGATCTGCGTCCAAGAATGGAGAGGTGTGAGAGTTTGTTCTGGTAAAGGCAGCAGACAACTTGGTGTGGTGGTAAACTTTAGCCAAGTCATCGAATAATAAAATAATTTGATGAGACATAATAGCCAGACTGCCGTATCTTTAGACAGTGATCGAGTCGGTTGTGAAAAATGACAGATACGCGTTTACTAATATCTTTTTTTCAATCACAAGGCACAAGAGGCCAATTTGACCCCACTACTCGAAACCCAAAATTAGTTTACGTTAGGTTGAAAATTTTCTGAAGTGCACTTTTAGCCATTTTATATATCAATAAATGTTTTCCCATGAGCTAACGTTGAAACTTTACTCGTCCTTCACACCTTGCCCCCTTACTGGAAGAAAACCTGTTATTTTGGTGTTATTCGACTTAGCTTGTCGAGATGTATCGAATAAGGAGTCATTTGTCCAAATTGATCGAGCGGTCTAAAGTACACTTTTTCCTTTTTCACATTCGTGCACTTTCACCTTAGCCAACCCTCTGTTTTGACTACCATTTTATCTCCGGGGTGTAATGGTGGATCCACGTTTCATCTACAGTTATAAAACGAAGCCAGAATTCCTTCGGATTACGCTACAACTTTTCCGAACACGATTTGCGTTTTAGGTCTGGAGTCAACAAACGCGGCACCCATCGTGCACAACACTTTTTCATTTTTGGAACTGCATGCAGGATATTACGTGCCCGTTCATATGAGATGTCTATCATCTTAGCAAACTCACGAAGCTTAATACGACGATCTTCCATCATCTTCTTCTTCTTCTTCCTACGTTAGGAGCATGTCCTGTGTTCACTTCAAAGGTTTCCCAGAAACAATTGAGATGATGAAGACCAGTTCTCATATCATCTTATTGGTGGTCTTCCAAGCGGTCGAGGTGTGTTTGGTCGCTTCTCTTTTGCAACCTTAGCCAACCGGTCATTTGGCATTCTGTCCACATGCACTTTCATTCTCTTCTCCTATTCCTTGTCCATCTCGCCACATCCTGTATTTCGCACATTTCCCTTATTTCTTCACATCTCTTCCGGTCAAATAAGGTATGTCCTGTTATTGATCTAAGTGTTCGCATTTCTGTTGTTCTTAGGAGTCGTTTTGTTATTGTATTCTCCGCTCTGGTTTCTATCGCGTACGTCATGATCGGTCTTAAGCATGTTTTGTATATTCTTACTTTGCTCCTGGTGGTCATATATTTGTTTCTCCAAATTATATTTCTTAAGTATCCTGATATTAATGATGCCTTTGTTGTTTGAGTTTTTATTTCCTCCTTAAGGTTCCTGGTACTTGTTATGTTTGCCCCTAGATATTTGAAGGACATCACTTGTTCTACACTCTGATCATAAATCGCGAGTTTGCATCTTTTCGATTCTTTAGATATTGTAAGGGATTTTGTTTTCTTTACAGATATTTGCATATTAAACACTTTTGCTGTTTCTTGGAACTTATGTAGGAGTCTCTGTAAGTTATCTGGGTCTTCTGATATGATTAATGCATCATTGGCGTAGCATAACACATGGGCTGACAAGTCCCGGGCCTAACACATAGATGGCGCTAGTCTTATTGCAGTCACCTTTTTTTTTCAGTTAATATTAACCTTCAAAAGACAGCTGTTAAAATTTCATGATATTCTATTCATTAGTTTGTGAGTTATTGTGCTAAGAGTGACGCTACTTTGTTATTTTCAAAACAATGGATCAAAAACAATTTCGTGTTTTAATTTTACACTGCTTCTTGATGGGAAAAAATACCGTTCAAGCGAAGCAATGGCTTGAAAAGTGTTATGGGGACTCCGCTCCATCAGAAACAACAATAAAACGTTGGTTTGCTGACTTCAAACGTGGTCGTAGAGACACCGATGATGCAGAACGCAGTGGACGTCCAAATGAGGCGGTAACACCAGAAAAACATCAAAAAAATCATAAAATCGTTTTGAATGATCGAAAAGTGAAGTTGCGTGAGTTAGCTGACATCGTAAGATATCAAAAGAACGTGTTGGCTTTATATTGCATGAGCATTTGACTATGAGAAAGCTCTGTTCAAAGTGGGTGCCGCGTTTTTTTGCTCACTGTTGATCAAAAACAAGAACGTGTTGATGATTCTGAGCAGTGTTTGGCCATGTTTAAAACGTAACAAACCGGAATTTTTGCGTCGATATGTGACAATGGATGAAACATGGATCCATCACTTTCACTCCGGAATCAAAACGATCGTCATCTGAGTGAACAGCAAACTGGTGAACCTCGTCCCAAAGCGCCCGAAAGCACAACAATCGGCTGGAAAGGTTATGGCCTCGGTATTTTGGGATGTGCGTGGTGTAATATTCATCGACTATCTTGAGAAAGAAAATACCATCAACAGTGAATATTATATAACACATGGGCTGAAAAGTCCCGGGCCTAACAAAGAAAACACGGTTTTTTTTGGTTCAAAATTAGCTTTATTCATCAACGTAATCTCCATCAAGAGCAACGCAATCATTCCAGCGCCGCTCTAACATTTCAATACCACTTTTGTAGAACGATTTATCTTTTGCCTCAAAATAGGCCTCAATTTCAGCGATAACCTCTTCATTCGCGCGAAATTTCTTACCGGCGAGCATTTTTTTCAGGTCTGCGAACAGCCAGTAGTCGCTGGGAGCCAAATCTGGCGAATACGGTGGATGTGGGAGCAATTCGAAGTTCAATTCATGTAGTTTTGCCATTGTTTTGATTGACTTGTGACACGGTGCGTTGTCTTGATGAAACAAAATTTTTTTCTTTGCCATATGCGGTTGTTTCTTTGCAATTTCGGCCTTCAAACGCTCCAATAACGCTATATAATATTCACTGTTGATGGTATTTCCTTTCTCAAGATAGTCGATGAATATTACACCACGCACATCCAAAATACCGAGGCCATAACCTTTCCAGCCGATTGTTCTGCTTTCGGGCGCTTTGGACGAGGTTCACCAGTTGCTGTCCACTCAGATGAAGATCGTTTTGATTCCGGAGTGAAGTGATGGATCCATTGTCACATATCGACGCAAAAATTCCGGTTTGTTACGTTTAAACATGGCCAAAACACTGCTCAGAATCATCAACACGTTCTTGTTTTTGATCAACAGTGAGCAAACGCGGCACCCACTTTGAACAGAGCTTTCTCATAGTCAAATGCTCATGCAATATAAAGCCAACACGTTCTTTTGATATCTTTACGATGTCAGCTAACTCACGCAACTTCACTTTTCGATCATTCAAAACGATTTTATGGATTTTTTTTGATGTTTTCTGGTGTTACCGCCTCATTTGGACGTCCACTGCGTTCTGCATCATCGGTGTCTCTACGACCACGTTTGAAGTCAGCAAACCAACGTTTTATTGTTGTTTCTGATGGAGCGGAGTCCCCATAACACTTTTCAAGCCATTGCTTCGCTTGAACGGTATTTTTTCCCATCAAGAAGCAGTGTAAAATTAAAACACGAAATTGTTTTTGATCCATTGTTTTGAAAATAACAAAAGTAGCGTCACTCTTAGCACAATAACTCACAAACTAATGAATAGAATATCATGAAATTTTAACAGCTGTCTTTTGAAGGTTAGTATTAACTGAAAAAAAGGTGACTGCAATAAAACTAGCGCCATCTATGTGTTAGGCCCGGGACTTTTCAGCCCATGTGTTAGCGTTATTGGAGCGTTTGAAGGCCGAAATTGCAAAGAAACGACCGCATATGGCAAAGAAAAAATTTTGTTTCATCAAGACAACGCACCTTGTCACAAGTCAATCAAAACAATGGCCAAACTACATGAATTGAACTTCGAATTGCTCCCACATCCACCGTATTCGCCAGATTTGGCTCCCAGCGACTACTGGCTGTTCGCAGACCTGAAAAAAATGCTCGCCGGTAAGAAATTTCGCACGAATGAAGAGGTTATCGCTGAAACTGAGGCCTATTTTGAGGCAAAAGATAAATCGTTCTACAAAAGTGGTATTGAAATGTTAGAGCGGCGCTGGAATGATTGCGTTGCTCTTGATGGAGATTACGTTGATGAATAAAGCTAATTTTGAACCAAAAAAAAACCGTGTTTTCTTTGTTAGGCCCGGGACTTTTCAGCCCATGTGTTATTATTTTTATTTCTTTGTCTCCCAATCGATATCCTCTTCTAGTTTTCTTTACTTTGTTTATAATTTCATCCATTATGATGTTAAATAAGATTGGGCTCCTTGTCTGATTCCGGTTGTGAATTCCCCTTTTTTGAAGTAGGGTTATGACATCGGTTAACCGTACCCTATCGAATGCCTGGGTAAGATCAATGAAACACATAAAGGCTACCGTATTAAACTCTATGGCTTTTTCGGTAATTTGGCAGATTATAAATATGGCGTCTATAGTAGACCTGTTCTTTCTGAACCCTTGCTGTTCTTCACAGATTCCGGTTAACATTATTTCTTCTGCTAAAATTTTAGTGAACAATTTTAGTACCGCACTCATTAAGCTGATACCTCGATAGTTTTTTGGATCTGTCCTTTCTCCTTTTTTGAAAATTGGTATCAAGATGCTTTCTTTCCATTCGGATGATATAATGTTGACTGTGAGTATTTTGGTAAAGAAAATCTGTAATTCTTCTAGTAATTTATCACCTCCATATTTGATAATTTCGTTCTTAATTTCGTCCATGCCCGGGGCTTCTCTGTTTTTTAGTTTCGCTGCCATGTGCTGTATTTGATTCAAGGAAATGGTCCTATTTGGTTGGGCAACATTTTCATCTTCATGCTGTATTTCCTGTGATCTTACATCATGATACCATGAATTTTATTGATTATTTCTTCAGAAGATCGGGAGTCCTTAACATGCAGCATCTATCTCTTACGGTCACGTTTAAATTCATTTATCCCGTAGTTTAGGTTTTGATTGCTGGCTTCCTTCATTTCAGTTTCGTTGTGGGCTGCAGTCCACTTTTTTTAAATAAAATTATTTTACCACTGCACGATACTAGGCCTTTTCCATTTCTACGAAACGTGTATTACCGATCACTTACGATAGTTGCCAACAAACAACTGCGCATTGCATCTGTTTCAAACTTTGATCACAACTGCAACAAAATAGATTATATCAACGAAATGCAGGAAGATATTTAGTGATTTATCGAACTAAAACCGTTAGTAAGTTTGCCCTTTCATTACAAATATGTGCGTATGAGAACTATGGAGAACCCAGGTGAGAATATTAATGTTAGTCTATATACCAGAAGCAGCGGTTCCCTTTTAAATTGATCTTGGTATATTTGTAGTAATCATTACATATTTAATAGATCAATTAGCACTTTATCTTGACAGGTACTGTTAAATACTTAATAGAGGAATTAGTAACCTCGCCACATTTGATAACATAGGTACGAAATATTATTTTTCCGACTGTGCTGTGCTCTTGGCTTCAAAGTTTTGGCACTTTACATCTGCTAGCACTGAGGTTTGTTGGTGACTAATGGTTTAAAATATATGTCTTTTAAATCTTTGCTACGAATATGAAGGGAATGGCATATCCCAATAACTAATAGACTTTACGCCTAGATTGTAAATTAATGCAAGGGCAAAGCTTACTAACCATCTTAGTCGAATAAGCCACTATAAATATTTTCTGAAAATAGATTACCTTGAAGAAGTAATATTTCATGTGGGATTCATTTACTTGCCAGCGGTAAGTTAAAGATAATAATAAATACAACTTTTCCAAAACGAGCGATCTTCTAAAGAAATCTATCTTTATGGGGTTTGCATTTAAGAGAATTTTATAACACTGGAAACAAAAGAGCGCAGTGAAGTTGTTTACAGTAACCAGAATTTGGCGCAAGACTACCAGTCAAAACAGACAAATAATCCCGCCAAATGTGCTTCGGATAAACATCTTCCCTGCGCCCTTCTCTTTACACTGTATGTGTATGTGTGTGTGCTATAGAAATGATGTAATAAAACTGATAACAGTAATTGTAATAAGACTGAACACAGGTAAGTCTAAATTAAACACTCATGGAAGGTTAAATTTCAGTTCAGGTAAGTATACGTTACGAGTAGATCAATTCTCATGATCCTACGGATGATAATACATGCCCCTTGGTTCGTAAAAAACGACTAACTGCACCGGCACTTGAACATCCGGACTATGCTGCATCACGCTTCAACAGAAGTTTCTGAACAAGGCAGCTCAGCATGCCAATTCAACGATCCGTGAAGCCTTTAGACCAATTGTGAGGGGACGGTACTTGCGACCAAGTGAGCCCATACCAATTGCCTGGTGAGGTAGTAGGGTTTTGCTTAATGCAGACACAGTTTGGTTCAGTGACTAATTATTAGAAAAAATTGGTGAGGGGGCACAGTGATAATTAAGAAGTAAGAAAATGAAATAAATTAAATAGATTAATACCCATATTTTATAAAAGTTAAACTTAAACTAAAATAATTATGGATCGATGGAAAATGAAACTAAAGTGGAAACTAAGATTAATTGAATTGTAAATTCTAAAGTTGTTTTATTCGAATTATAGTTTAGAACTTTACAAATTCAGTACATCTTAGAACTAGTTAAATGTAGTGATGGAACAAAAAGAAGCATTCAGTTGGCACTCCTCATCCGGCACTTTAACAATTGCTTCTATGAGTTGAAACCATTCACTTGATTTTACAGAAAACTGTCCGAAAGAGTATTATTTTCAAAATTAAAAGCATCTATCTTCAACTCTTTTTTCTGGGAAAGCTTCCATTCTATAGACCTATAAATAAAACCCTTTAGTTTCCTCAGGTTTCAAAACAATAACCATGCATCTTTAATTTTTAACAGCAAAGGCCATTAGAAATAGAAAAAAAAAACATGTGTCACAACATTGTTTAAACTACAATAATTTAAACAGATAACATCGGATCCTCTGATGATTTTTTCTCACGTTGGTAGATTCGGAGGAATGGATTAAATTAGATAGTGGACAAAAGAGCCGACCGATCAGGTATTTGTTTATCGGAATAAAAAAACCAGTGGCGGAGAGAATTCCAAAAGGAAAAATTTATCCATTTTGAGATACGATCAGTGACGATATATAGTTAGGAACCGGAACATCTGATTGCCAACCATTTTTACTATTTTGAATTTGTTATGAAACGAGAAGAATGCCTTAATATTAAAATCGGTATAAAAAGCCAAACTGCAGGTAGAAATTTTGACACATTGGAACATCATCAGATCTAGAATATAAACACTGAAGTCAAAATTTAAACGGTTCAACTTTAATGATTAATTTATAGATTTGATGTTGTCCTAAAGAATGAAACTTTAATTATTTGCAGAACCTAGTGAGTGTGAAGAAACCTAGATTTTTGTGCTCAATCCTTTGGGCTTGAAATTAAGATCTATATAAAGATATTTTCTCTACTAGGGAAAATAGCTTGTAGCTGTTACCTTGTTGTTTCGACTTCTCCTCGATTTTCAAAAAACTTTTAATATGAGTAAAAATATATACGAAATTTAGTGGCTAATTTAATCCGGCCGTTGGGTTTTTATATTATCACTCTCTTCTTTCTACATACAAAAATGTATACAAAGCTTAGAAATAGTAAATAAATAGTTATCGGGAAAACATAACAACTAACATTATTGTTATATTTATTTGACCCAGAACACAGTGTACTTGAACTAGAAGAAAAGGAACAATGTTTTATTCTGAGAATTTGTTGTTTTAAATAATTCTGGTACAGAAAAAGGTTGACTTTTTATGCATAACTTTCTGTGAATATAAGGCCCTAAAAACTAAGTGTTTATTTGTCCACTTTAAGACGTAACTATCCCTATTTATATTTTCAAATATAATTATTTTCAATTTGTGAAAAAAAAACCTTTTCATTTCTCAAAATTATTAAAGCTATTCCGTCTAAAATAAAATTGTAGTTAAAATATAACTATATAGTAACAAGCAAAAAAGAAATATATCAATATAAAATGATTCATTCTGTAACTTTAAATAGTATCACAAAGGTATCCTGTTTGTTATGTTACAAACATCCACGATTGTTTTATAGTATACGTGAGTGCCTGGCCGATTTAAACTTTTACCTTGATTCTCACGCCATTAATAGTCCAAACAGCACATCCGTGCACCCTCTGTCTTGAGTAGTGGTGTAATAAATAAGTGAACATGTCTTTTTGTCTCTCACCAAGGAAAGGCATTGTACATAAAAAGTGGGTGCCTCCTGGACAAACAGTTAATCAATATTTCTACAAAGGAATTCTAGAAAGACTGCGAACACGAGTTTTCCATGTCCGTTCAAACATTGCTGATACGTGGATTCTTCATCAAGATAATGCGTCATGTCATTCTGCATTATCTGTACAGCAATTTTTAACCTCACAACGCATTTCAGTATTACCACAGCCACCTTATTAACCGGATCTAGCCCCCTGTTTTTATTCTCAAAAGTCAAATTGGCAGTTAAGGGACACCATTTTCAAACAACAAGAGATGTCCAAAATGCTGTGACAAGAGTCTTAGACATTCCAGAAGAACAGTTCCAGAAAAGTTACCAGTAGTGGCAGGAGCATTGGGATAAGTGTCTGCAAACAGAAGAAAACTACTTTGAAAGAGATCACACTACAGCTGACTAAGTTTTTTTATTTTTTTATTACATTATCACATCAGTCTCATAACCTATATAATATTCGCTATTGATGGTTTCTCCATTCTTATCCCATGCGCATCCCAAAATACAGAGGCCAAAACCTTCCCAGCCGATTGTTGTGTCTTTGGTTGCTTCGGGCGGCTTTCACCGGCTGGTGTCCACTCAGCTGACTGCCGATTTAATTCCGGTGTGTAGTGGTGGATCCATGTTTCATCCATTGTCATATATTGTATGAAAAAATCCTTTTTATTGCGCTTAAACAGGTCCAAACAGCGCTCAGAATCATCAACACGTTGTTGTTTTTGGTTCAGTGTGAGCAAACGCGGTACCCATTTCCAAATGTTCATGCAAAATATGACCAACACGTTCTTTTGATATCTTTGGGGTGTTAGCTATCTCACGCAATTTCACTTTACGGTCATCTAAAACAATTTTACGATTTTTTAAAATGTTTTTCGGTATAACCACCTCATCTGGGCCTCCAGAGCGTTCAGCATCATTTGTATCAGTACGACCGCGTTTAAATTTAGCATACTGGTAAATGATCAGTGATTTTCCATGGACAGAATTCCCGTAACACTTATCAAGCCATTGCTTTGCTTGAACGGTATTTTCTCCCATCAAAAAACAGTGTTTAATCAACACACGAAATTCGATTTTTTCCATTATTTTGAAAATATCAAAAGTAGCGTCACTAAAACCGCTGTAATTTGTAAACTAATCGTCGAAATGTCATGAAATTTTCACACTTATCGTTTGATGGTTGATACTTCCTAAAAATCATATGGATTTTTTGAAAAGGGCGACATCTATTTGTAAGACCAAAAACTTTTCGGCCTACGTGATATATATATATATATATATGTATATATATTTATATATATATATATATAGATATATATAGATATATATATATATATATATATATATATATATATATATATATATAGATATATATATATATAGATATATATATATATATATATATATATATATATATATATATATATATATATAGATATATATATATATATATATATATATATATATATATATATATATTTATATATATATATATATATATATATATATATATATATATGTAGATATATATATATATATATATATATATATATATATATATATATATATATATATATATATATATATATATGTAGATATATATATATATATATATATATATATATATATATATATATATATATAAATATATATATATATATATATATATATATATATATATATATATATATATTTATATATATATATATATATATATATATATATTTATATATATATATATATATATATATATATTTATATATATATATATATATATATATTTATATATATATATATATATATATATATATATATATATATATATATATATATATATATTTATATATATATATATATATATATATATATATATATATATATATATATATATATAGATATATATATATATATATATATATATATATATATATATATATATATATATATATATATATATATAAAATATTTAAAGTTCTTGCTGTTCTGAGAAAATTGAAAAACTAAGAAACACACTAGTAGAATTGTAAATGAAAATTATTGTATGGCGGCTAAAAATTTATTTTTCCTTCATAATACTCACGTATTTATTATTATAAGCTAGGAAGCAATGATTTTCGAAACGACAAGGAAACAGGAAGAGCAATATCAATTCGAACATCGCAGATGATTCAAAAGCATACGTGGTAGATTATGACAATGCAGAAGGGAAAAATTCGAACGATTTTGAAAAATCTAGGTAAGAGAAAAGTTTGTGGAAAATCTTTCCCACACTCTTTTTACGAACATCAAAGTAATTAAAGGATTATGTACACCTCGAATTTTCAAAAATTTCTATTTTTTGTTTTACGGATTCTCTTCCTCTATACTTCTAAGAATTATTCAAAAAAAAAGAATTAAGTAAATTCCATTCCATTACGCAGTTATAGCATTAAATGTGACCTTGCGTCGGATTGGGGTCGCTACCTGTTTTCAGACACTATTATCAGTGGTCCATTTAACCCGATAAAGAATAATATTAATATTTAAAACATATTTTAAAAAAATTCCTTATAATTTAAAGTACAATAAAAATATATAATCGCCCTTTTTTTGTACTATTCACTTAATCTATAATTTTTTTTAAACATACATATGTTCTCTGGCCAGGTTATAGGCTATATTTTAATACGTTAGGTAACAGAAGGAACAAGTAGTGATGACAATAGTGAATCAAGTCGGAAAATCTTTGCCGCTAGCGCGTTCTTTTGCCCAAACCTGCCTAAACCATTAAATATGGAACGATATTATGTAGCAAAGAATATAATATATATATATAAAATGCAACGTCTCTCTATCTGGTTGTCTGTTTGTCTGTCCGTTAGTGCGCTTATGGCTTGAGAACCACTTATTTTTTTTTAATTCATATATTTGTTCTCTGGCCCGGTTATCTATAATCTTCTGTAATATATATAAAATGCAACGTCTATCTGTCTGTTTGTCCATTAGTGCGCTTATCACTCGAGAACCACTTATCTGATTTACGTGTTCTTTTTTTATTTCATATATTTGTTCTCTGGACAGGTAACCTATAATCTTCTATAATATATATAAAATGCAACGTCTCTCTGTTTGTCTGTCTGTCCGTTAGTGCGCTTATCATTCGAGAACCACTTATCCAATTTACGTGTTTCTCTTTTTAATTCATACAGTTGTTCTCTGGTCTGGTTAGCTTTAATCTTCTCTAATGTATATATATATATATATATATATATATATATATATATATATATATATATATATATATATATATATATAATGCAACGTCTCTCTGTCTGTCTGTTTGTCCGTTAGTGCGCTTATCACTCGAGAACCACTTATCCGATTTACGTGTTTTTTTTTTTTATTTATATATATGTTCTCTTTAAGATTATATATTAATAATAATAATATTCTATAATATATATATATATATATATATATATATATATATATATATATATATATATATATATATATATATATATTGCAACGTTTTTCTGTCTGTCTGTCCGTTAGTGCGTTTATCACTCGATAACCACTTATCCGATTTACGTGTTTTTTTATAAAATGTTCTATGTTACGTTAGGTAACTTAAGGAATAAGCAGTGACGATAATAGTGAATCAAGTCCACGCAAGCGGAGTCGCGAGCATGGCTAGTGACCTATAAAATATATTTTTTTAAATATACATACGTACTTTTTGCAGAGCCCAGGTACATGTAATCCCTTAAGACGTAACATTTCAGGGAAATTGTATGAGCTTCTAGCTTTACTGAAGACGAGATATGGTGATTTCGATATGATCCACAAACAGAGCATCAAAATACAAAGTGGAAGTCAAAATCATCATAAGTCAAAAAAAGTAAAATAATATTGATTGTTAACTAGGGTAGCAAACGTATTATTTATTGTGAATTTGTTCTAACTTATTAATCTGTCAATGGAAGTATTGAAACGTTTAATGAGAAAATTTCGTCTTTCATTGTGTTACAAAATAATACACCAAGTCACACTTCTTTCGTCAATTATTGGCTCAAAAACGCTCACTGGCCCGGCGTTGATCTCAATGTGATTTGAAGGTTAGGATAGACCCGATATTTTAACAATCGTCCTAAGTATGTAGCTCGTCTCGTATCGTAGAAGTAAAAAGAACACACATAGCCTGTCAGTTCCTCTAAATAAAATTTATCAAAATGATCGTTCCACAAGTACAATTACATAGTGATTTGCTACGTGGCGTTCAAAATCAAGGTTATTTCTATGCCTGCTTTTCCGACAATTTTTGATACCAAAATAAATGTGTTACAGTATCGATTAATCAAATAGAAAAATCACTTAAATTGTACAAAAATAAATTGCCGATTTAGAAAAATTTTACCTTCAGCGCATGTAAGGCAGAGTTTACATCATGCATAAGTTAAGAAAAATATCTAAATATATTAAGAAAATGTTGAAAATGTATGTTAAGAAAAATATCTATATATAAAAAATACAAGGTCTCTCTGTCTGTCTGTCTGTCCGTTAGTGCGCTTATCCCTCGAGAACCGCGTATCCGATTTAAGTGCTTTTTTTTAAACATACATATCTTCTCTGGCCAGGTTATAGGCTATATTTTATTACGTTAGGTAACAAGGAATAAGCAGTGACGATAATAGTGAATCCAGTCGGAAAAAAGGCTACCGGTAGCGCGTTCTCGTGCAATACATTGTCTAAACCATTAAATATGGAACAATATCAAGTAGCAAAGAACATTATATATATAAAATGCAACGTTTCTCTGTCTGTCTGTCTGTCCGTTAATACGCTTGTGACCTGAAAACCACTTATCCAATTTAAATGTTTTTTTTTACATTCATACATTTGTTCTCAGGCCGGGTTATCTATGATCTTCTATAATATATATATATATATATATATATATATATATATATATATATATATATATATATATATTTATATATATATATATATATATATATATATATATATATATATATATATATATATATTTATATATATATATATATATATATATATATATATATATATATATATATATATATATATATTTATATATATTTATATATATTTATATATATTTTATATATATTTATATATATATATATATATATATATACATATATATACATATACATATATACATATATATATATATATATATATATATATATATATTATATATATATATATATATATATATATATATATATATATATATATATATATATATATATATATATATTTATATTTATATATATATTTGTATATATATATATATATATATATATATATATATATATATATATATGTATATATATATATATATATATATATATATATATATATATATATATATATATATATATATATAATGCAACGTCTCTTTGTCTGTCTGTCTGTTTGTTCGTTAGTGCGCTTATCACTCGAGAACCACTTATCCGATTTACGCGTTTTTTTTTAATTCTTACATTTGTTCTCTGGCCAGGTTATCTATAATCTTTTATAACATTATATATATATATATATATATATATATATATATATATATATATATATATATGCAACGTCTCTCGGTCTGTTTATCCGATTTGTGTTTTTTTTTTTAATTCATACATATGTTCTCTGGCCAGGTTATAGGATATATTTTATTACGTTAGATAATATAAGGAATGAGCAATGACGATAATAGTGAATCAAGTCCACGCGAGTGGAGCCGCGGGCACGCCTAGTGTTTATATATAAATATGAAATAAAACGGAAGTTGTACGTATTCTTCAATCAACTTCTCAAATGAGTCCAAACGCTTGTTTTATTGTGAACTGTTTCCGCCTGCTTCTAAAATTCCTATATACTGAATAAATCATTCACCTGATATAACACCGTGTGAGTTTTTACTGGTTCCAAAAATTAAAATTAAGAAAAAACAATGCTGTTTCGAGGATACAGTAACAATTCAAAAGGCTTCTTGGCAAGTAGTCCCACAAAATGACTTAGAAAATTCATTGGAGTAATTATTAAATTTTTGTAAAAGGTGCATTAAATTAGGAAGAGAAGATAATAATAATAAATGGCCTGGAAACACCCCTCTTGGGGTAGGGCCACCCTTTTGGTTCTCTAGAACTGGTTTATGGGTTGATCTGACCCGTTTTCCTTGTTATATTTCTCTGCTTAGATGCTTCCAAAGTTTTCTGTTAGACGTCTTCTCCTTCCAGTTCGTAATCCCTGCCACCTCCATGTCTTCCTTGACTTGTTGCAGCCATCCTATTCTCGGTGTACCTCTCCTTCTACGTCCCGGTTCCCATTGAAGTATTTCATATATTGGTGCTCCTGGGCCTGCTCTCCATGTGTGCCCTAGCCAATTAAATCTCTTCTGTTTTATTTTTTTGACTATGTCCTCCTCCACTTCTTCCAAAATTTCTTCATTAGTCCTCCTTCTGTAGACTCCTTCACATACTCTTATTGACCCTAGGATTGCTCTTAATATCTTTCGTTCAATTCTTCTCATGTCTCTTGTTTCTTTGTCATGCTTATAACTTCGGTAGCATACATTAGTTTTGGGAGTATTATTGTCTGGTATATCCTCTTACTGTGTCTTCCTATTATCTTACTGCTTTACAATTTCTTATTGCTATGTGACAACTTATTTGCTATTATTAATCTTTTCTTTACTTCCATTTCCTTGTTATCATCCCAATACAGCGTCACTCCCAAATATTTAATCTTCTCTACTCTTTCGAAGGTATATTCGTTTATTCTAATCCTTTCCATTTCCTGCTCATTCTGTTTTCCATTCATTATTTTGGTTTTCTCTTCATTTATCTTCAACCCCATTTTTGCTTATTTCTCTCACCAGTTTCTTCATTATTTTCTGGGTCTTTGCAATAATTACTACATCGTCCGCATACGCCACTACCTGGCTGCCTCTTGTTCGTATGGAACC
This sequence comes from Pachyrhynchus sulphureomaculatus, assembly GCA_019049505.1. Taxonomy (NCBI): domain Eukaryota; kingdom Metazoa; phylum Arthropoda; class Insecta; order Coleoptera; family Curculionidae; genus Pachyrhynchus; species Pachyrhynchus sulphureomaculatus. Next base: position 103,808,263 of record CM032447.1, read on the forward strand.
CTGATTTATATTTCTTAGTACATATTGTAGTGTTAGGTTGAATAACGTTGCCGATAATGCATCTCCCTATCAAACTCCTTTGTTAATTTCGAAATCTTGTGTTCTTCCTTTCTGTGTTTTGACATTGGCGAATGTCTCTTTCAGTGTCATCATACATAGTCGTCTTATCTTGCTACCAGTTCTTTTAGCACTGTATTTAATCCAGTTCTCTTAATCGAATTAAATGCTTGCTTGAAGTGAATGAATAACAATTCCAAGTTTAGTACATGTTGTTGTGCTCTTTTCAATGCTTGTTTGACCACATGTATTGCATCTACCGTAGATTTTCCTTGTGTAAATTCGCATTGGTATTGTCCTATTACATTTTTTATTACATATTTTAGTTTTTCGTGTATCATCGTTGTCAAAATCTTGTAGGCGGTGTTGAGCAGGGAAATTCCTCGATAATTTTCGCATACTCGTTGATCGCTGTTCTTGTGTATTATTACAATTTCACCTCCTTTCCAATCTGTTTAATTAGTACGTACATGCTTTCACAGAGTTCTTCTCCGCCGTATTTGAACAATTCCATGTTTATCCCGTCTTTGCCTGGCTTTTTTCCGTTCTTACTTCTTAGTATTATTTCCTTTATTTTATCTCTTGTTGGTTCTAGAATCATTTCCACTTCATTTTCTTCTTGCTCGTTTTCTTCGGTTATGTATTCTTCCTGTATTTGTTCATTTAAGAGGTGCTTGAAATGTTCCTCCCATATAATAATTTACTGTTTTTCTTCGATTATTTTTCCCTCTCTGTCTTTCACTGCTCTGACTTTTCCTTTATAAGTTCTGTTCTGTATTTTGATCTTATTGTAAAACTGTTTTGTGTTAACATTCCGACCTTCTGTTTCTACTTCTCCAATTTGTTCATCTATCCATTCTATTTTTGTTCTTCTAATTCCTTTATTACATTCCAGGAAGAGAAGATATTAAATAAAAAAATATGAAACTCAATAAGAACTTTTCGTTTAATTTTTAAAGGACTAGTCCGGGAAAGTAATTGTCATACTACATATTGAAGAATTTGTTATACAAACAAAAAATTTCAATTTCTTTAAGTAGTTTTCATTATTTTCTAGTACTTGCTTTTTTTCACTTTGTAAAATTTTTACGCGCGACGCCTTTTGGTTATTACTATTCACGTTACTTCAGTCGCTGCTTACGAAGTATGGTCTTGATAACAATATCACATTAGCCCTCATATCAATGAGATTTTATCTTCCCTAACAAGCATAATCAGCCTTATCCTTTAACCGAGGTTTAAAGGTAATGATCTCATTAATTTTATTGCGTGTAAGAAATCTCATTTTCTTTCAATTTCTAAAAAAATGTACGATAGACCAAAAAACTCTAGGGCTTGTGATATACAATCTTGATAATTTAGTTTTTCCACGAAGTCAAAAAATTACTCCCGGAAATTCGAATTAAGAATTTGGGAATGGAATGTGTGTGGGCATTTAAAGATTTTTTTATATAATAACTTAGCACTGGACTTGATGTAATGAAAATGAGCATAGTTTAACAAAATCACTGTTTTATGGAAATATTACTTACTATTTTAGGTTTTAAACATACTAATACCTAATTTTATAAAAATAATTTAAATAGGTATATGTGAAATAGTAGTATATAATTACAGACGTAATAATAATTTTCTACTTATACAGATAGAGTTTAGTTTTAATGTGCTTCAAACCTAAATAGCTCAAAATCCATGATTAATTTTAAAACATACGACTTGGTCTAGTATTAGCGTTGCAAGTGGCATCAGTGCAGCCGGCTGAATATAAAACTGTCTATTAGCTTAAAGCTTTATGACATAATACTAGAAAATAAGAAGAATTAAAAATTTTGTTAATTTGGGGGTTACATACACCTGGGCGCTGCAAAAAGTATGTATATTTAAAAAAAAAATTAAGGTTATTAAGTGAATAACACAAAAGAATGGCGATTATATATTTTTATTGTCTTTAAATTATAAGAATATATAATAAATTATTATAATTTCTTTTTAAATATGTTTTAAATGTTAATATTATTTTTTATCGGTTTAAATGAATCACTGATGAAAACTATGGCGCCTCCTTGTCTGTAGGATAACTTCACAAAAAATAATCCAGTCTTCAAAAATAAAAATTAATCTTTTAAAATAATGTAGTAGTTACAAATTGTCAGTTGTTTTTTTTTTTTTCAAAAATAAAAGATTTACGATGTTTCAAACTTCAGTATGCAATTTTCGACTAAAAAATTTATGTTTAATTACTTATAAAAAATTGTCTATTAGAAAAATTCTCTCGACATTTTGTAGAATAAGTAATTATTAAAATTTAAAAAAAAAGTTCAAAATTAACTGAGGTAGCGGTCCCAATCCGACGCCAGGTCACATTTAATGCTATAACTTTGTAATGGAATGGAATTTTCTTGCAAGTAACTTTTGATGGATTTCGCTGCGACGCCTCCACTATCAATGCCGGTATACCACCAGGCCCCATATGGTCACCTAATCTCGCCCTTTTTTACAATAACGATCTGCTGAAAAAGACAAAACTATAATATATAGCTTGGCTTTTATCATTATACTAGAACAATGTGACAAAAATTAAGGCAGCAGTTTTTTTCAAAAAAAGTTAAGGTAGCAGAATCAAACTGACAGCGTCAGTCTACTGGTTAAGGTTAGCTTGGGAGCAAAAATGTCTGAATGGCCATTTTGTAAGTATAGTAATGAATGTTTTTTAATAGCTCTAAATATTATTTCGAACTAGATCGTTGTATATTACACATTCTGTAGCTCAAATTCGACGATCGATGCTGCTTCTAGGTTTTGGGTTATTCTTCTAAACATGTGGTGTATTTGTTAGATTAAAAGAAAGTTATTCCTCTGAATTAGGACCTGAAACCTACCAGAAACCTTGATGCTTTGAAATATCGAAAAAGTTTGGGAATTTGAACCTTGTCTCTGTTGCTGTTGTCCGCTTGACTCCTTCCAGAGGGACGTAAGCTAGGAATATACGGCATTTTAATCAGTACGAGTTTCAGCTACCCTGTTCAAGAACCCTTTTATATCTTTTTAGCATCGTTGCTCGAGTCTGAGCGTCTTGACCTCCATTGCAGTGTTACACAGAATTTATAACAGCTCTCCAGGCTTCTTTATCTTCAACACTTCAAATTACCTCTGGCAACTCCAGATGTATTTTAGATATGATCTAATCAATATCTGTTGGGTGATCTACCTTTTTTTTCTGCTATCTAGTTTTCCTGGGATCATTAATTTTTCCATGCCATACCTTCTTAGTATGTGACCAAAAAAAGAGGCTATTTTTCTCTGAATCGATGGTAATAGTCGGTCACTATCTTGAATAGCCTAGCATGTAGTTTTGAAAGGCTCTTTTCCGCCCCGTACGTGGCTGTAGGAAATATTAGTGAACTGACAAGCCTTTTTTTAGTTATTTTATTTATTCCGTGATCTTTCCATATCTTTCCGTATTATGCTTATTGCAGTTTTGGCTATCGCTATACTTCTGTTGATTTCTTCTTTGCAGCCCTCTTTATTAGAAATTCTGGCGCCTAAGTATATAATATCTGTCTTCAGTGGTATATCGTTGATTTTGTTATGGTAAATCCCAAGATATAAGGTCCTGCCTTTTTGCTTTTTTATTGGGGCAATAAACGACCCTATTAAGGTTTTGTGCATAGTTGCCAGGTATTACGATAAACGTATTTTTATTTTACCTGCTTTGTATACCCTCACTTGCACCTGCAATCATACTGGATCTATTTTTACCTATATATTTACTACCTGGCAACCCGGTTTGGAGCCCTTTAAGTATCTGATAATTTAGGTCTATTGACCACAGGTTCCCATTAAGATTCGAAAGATACTTTTTATTATTTTTATTTTTAGTTTTACTTACAACTTACAACGTAACGGTTCTATTTTAATTATGTGGCGTCCGTGGGAAAATTGCAATAGTGGCTATCGCAAGAGAAAACATTTGTCACTTGACGCTAAACAAATAGTGAAAAATGTTTACGACAGGAACAGGAAAGAACGGAAAGATTTTCAAATGAATCATGCAGACGATTGTGAAAAAGACGTCATCAGGAGAAAAATATATTCTATGTATGAAGAGCAGTTGGTGCCGACACTAGACAAAATAAAATTAAGACTGGTGCAGGACGGGACCAATATACATTGTAGCCGATCAACTCTTCACAGAATTCTCTTAAGAATGGAATTCACGTTCCGGAAAATCAATAAAAGGCAAGTAGTGATGAAGTCACAAAGATTACGAATCTTGCGATATACTTATTTACAATAAATTAAAAAGTATCGATCAGAGAATTGGCCAATAATTTACCTTGACGAAACATGGTGCCATGACACTGTACAAAACGGGTTGGTTGACAGCAGTACAAAATCTCAGACTAACGCACCTTCCAATAAAGGTAAACGAGTAACCATTTTGCATGCTGGATCTGAAAAAGGCTGGGTTTCAAATTGTCTACTATTATCTGCAAAAAACATAAAAATTCTAGTTTGGACTATCACGAAGACACTTTTTGAAAATTGGTTTCAAAATTTCCTTTTGCCAAATGTTCCCGAACTGAGTGTTATAGTTATGGACAATGCAAGTTACCATAGTCGCCTACTAAATAAGGTTCCTAATGCAGCCAACATCAAATCGGAAATACAGGAATAAATGTTAGAAAATTACATTTATTTTGACTTTAGTTATAAAAAGTGATCTTTTGCAAGTTTTGAAAGACTATAAATTGAAAAAGAAATCTGTTTGTGATAGTATGGCTAAGAAAATGGGACACACTGTTTTGCAGCTTCCTCTGTATTATTGTGTTTAATCCAATTGAACATATTTGGCATCAAGTTAAATCAAAAATAAGGGCACAAAATGTTTCTCCTACTTTAAGCGTGTCAGTGGTTGAATTAGTAAAAAAAGTTATAAATGATATACCTTGTGAAAGCTGGAAGAATTCCATTCAGCACGTTGTTAAAGTTGAAGATTCCTATATTTATGTAAATAATATAAAACCACTGATAAACAGCTGATGACAGTAATAGTGAAACCGAATTAGGCTTACGTTAAAATATATTTTTTATACAATATATCCCCTCGTGTAAACCCCATTCATTCAAACTGTATATTTGTACTTCTTATCCATTTGTTTTTACCATACATGCATCTATAAATAAACATCTTCAAAAACACAAATTTTATTTATTTGCATTAATGAATAAAATTTTTAAGTCCATCACTGTAATCTATCATAAACAAAAGGTTAGAATTTTTACATTGCCCACATAAAACGGCAAAAATCAGTATCTTATATTTTGGGACATGTTATAAGAGGGGGGTAAAAATTTTAACTCGTATAAGAAGAGAACATTTCTTTCAATTGAGTGAAAGGTCGACATTTGCGCCTTTTCGATGCGATATAACAGTTCAACTATTTCTTCCTCGGAGCTAGCCATTATTGTAGTATCATTAGCGTACCTTAAGTTCGAGAACTTTTTGCCAACTACTGATACCCCCCATTCCACTCTTCCGTCGCTTTGCGAATAATCCATTTGCCATAGATGTTGAAGAGTAGTGAAGACAGGATACTACTCTGCCTCATCCCTTTTCCGATTTTTAATGGCTTAGAGAGTTTTCTTAACTCTCACATAAGCGATGTTATTGCGGTATAAATTTGTGGATTAAGATACTCAGTGTTCTGGTGTTCCCATTTCTTGAAGAATTCTCCGTAAGTACTGTGCCGAAGGTCTTTATATAATCAAGGAAACAGAACACGGTTAGAACATTATATTCCTAGAACTTTTCTATCATTTATTTCACATTAAATAACTGTTCTCTCGTGCCTTTGCAAGGTACAAAACCTCCCCGTTATTGGGGAATTTGAGGCAAGAGAATTGGTTTCAATCGTTCTATGATGATGTGGAGCATAATATTGACATATAAGAGAGATAGTTCGGTAATTTTTTACAAACGTGTCGTAGTTATTTCTTTGAAGCGCTACTCTTTTATATCATTGAAATTGGAATAAATCGTCCAAGAGTCCACGGTTACAACCTTCGGTAAATGTATTATGCCCATAAATTTTTGAGTTAACGCTACGACTCTAAAAACCCATACTATCTTAATTTTGAACGGATATAATTTCTGTAGCATAATTATCGTGTTGCCCTTAATAGCTGGGTTATACCTGTAATAATAATGTTATCAATTAAAAATATCAATATCGGTATGCTAATTGCAAATCATATCTAAGCGCAAATGACTTCAACGCTAATTATAAAACACAACAAATATTTTAAATATTTTAATGGCAAGTTACTCTTTCAATATTAGCTTTGTAATGCAATACATATTATGAATAATGATTTGTTTGTGTATTTAAATTGTATAAAGAATTTGTCACCTCAATGATATCTTACATTTGGATTTTACTACCAGATTCTTGGAAAAGAAAATGTACAATAAAAAATCCATAAAACGGCGCTCCTATTTCTACATACCGGTTGGTTCATTAATCTAAATCTCCCATGAAATAGTTTACAGAAAAAACGTTTAAATCCGAAGTGACCCAGACACTTGAGGTGCACATCTTAAAAATATTTTTGTTTATACGAGATCTATTAAAAGGGTTTAACGAAATAAAATTAGGTTTGGAATATACTCACGATTCACTTCTATGTAATATACCTTAGTAGTAATGCGAATAGTTTCTGAGATATTGATATCTGAGAAGTGACACTGTTTGCATCTTGATAGCTTAAAGTACTCACGGTTCGTTTCGAAGAAAAACAATTTGCATGATCATATCTTAGTTTTTGATTCTTAACTTAAAAAGCCAACTTCCGACTGAATCGTAATGACCAGTTTTTTGACATTGCCAAAAAAGTAGTGTCTCATTCCTAACATTCCTCTACGATAAGCAATATAGTACATTAAAACCTATATTATCCATTCTTGAACCTTTACGCTTATTTTAAGCATAATAATTACACAGACCAAAGATGAAAAAACTTTTTTAATAATTTTACCTGATTCCTATGTTTTTTGGTGTGCTGAGTCCGAAAATAATAATAAAAAAGTCGTATCACCCACCAATTTTTCATATTTTAATATTCAAAATGTGAAAAGTTTATTTTTTTATCGTTCAAATATTATTAGGTTGGCAATAAAAATCAGAATTTCGTAGGGTTTGGCACTAAAATCAAATATTATTAGGTTGGCAGTTCCGATAAATGTCACAGTTGTTTTGTTTTCTTCCAGTTAATATAACCTCGCATTGCAGTGTTTAACCCATGTGCTTTAATTCACACTCAAAATATGGCTAATCGTGGTTGTAAAAACTCTCCCAACACTTTTTGTTATATATGTGGTGAGTTTGTAGTTAAAAAACATCAAAGAAACATTACCGACTTTGTAAAAAAGTATACTTTGCATATTTTGGTGTAGAAATCAGTAATCAAGAAAAATGTTGTGCCCCTCACAAAGTATGTTATGTTTGTGTCGAGGCTCTTAGGAAATGGTATAAGAAAGAAAAGAAAGCTTTTAGATTTGCATTACCCATGGGATGGAGAGAGCAAGAAAATCATTCAAATGATTGTTATTTTTGCAGCGTTGATGTTTCTGGATATAACGCCAAAAATAAGAACGTAATTGTTTATCCTAACTTTACTTCAGCTAATCGGCCGATAGGACATGGACCGGGAATTCCTGTCCTTGAGCCACCTCAGTTTATTGATGACGTTTTATAGTCCAGTCCCGAATTTAATGAAAGTCGACCGAATGATGATGAGTTTCAATGTTCTCGAGAAAATTTAAAACCACAGTTGTTTACACAAGCTGAGTTAAATGTGAGTGAGAGATTTGGGTTTGACTAAGAAAAAAGCAGAATTGCTTGGTTCTAGGCTGAAAGAAAAACATTTATTGGAATCTAGAACATCTACTTACCATTATAGAACAAAAGATCCACAGTTTGCCCAGTTTTTCAAGCAGGAAGAGGATTTGGTTTACTGCCATGATCCCTATTTTGAAATTTAATCGATGTCGTATTGTGAGAGAACTGTGGGTGATACAAAAAAAAAGTGATACCAGATACGGTTTCAGCATCCAAAAATACATAACACTTAGATGTATTGGTTTATAAAGTTTTTACAAGTATTTTTTTTGTTGGCCTGTGTTATTATTGAAACTTGGGGAATCATGGAAATTACTTTTGTAGGCCACTTTTGGTCATAAAATTAATACTTGCAAGTAAAAAAATTGTATTTTAGAAAGTTAAATAGAAATAAACCAACTAGTTTGACTGGGAAAGTTGCCATTCTTTTATGTATATTGGGAATATTTTAATTTAGATATAGATCATAGAACCTAAATATTTAAAAATGTACCCGATTTATTTATTTGAAAAACATTTTCTGCTAATAATTTGTAATTCGTTACCTGTTACTAAAATTTTTTCCAAGATGTGCCTCTTAGGCGTCAATTTAATATTTATATTAATTTTTCCTTTCAGTTACTGGTAAAAGAGGCAATAAATCGACCTGTATTATCAGTTTAAATTTTTTTGTCACAGTAGATATACAGTTGCAAACAATGCTAGTTTTATAGGTACTTTAAAACTATTGGTGTCGTCTTAGCCGTCTCGAAGGCTGTATGGTAAATCCCAAGATATAAGATCCTGACTTTTTGCTTTTTTAATGAGGCAATAAACGACCCTATTAAGGTTTTGTGCATAGTTGCCAGGTATTACGATAAACGTATTTTTGTTTTACCTGCTTTGTATACCGCCCTCACTTGCACCTGCAATCATATTGGATCTATTTTTACCTGGAACCTGGTTTGGAGCCCTTTAAGTATTTGATAATATAGGCCTAATGATCACAGGTCCCCATTAGGATTCGAAAGATACTTTTTATTATTTTTATTTTTAGTTTTACTTACAACTTACAACGTAACGGTTCTATTTTAATTATGTGGCGTCCGTCGGAAAATTGCAATAGTGGCTATCGCAAGAAAAAATATTTATCACTTGACGCTAAACAAATAGTGAAAAATGTTTACGACAGTTTGGTAAAAAAAATTGAATAAACCAAGTGCTTTACAAGAAACCACGGGATTCACGTTAAGAAAAATCAACAAAAGGCGACTAGTGATGGAGTCACAAAGATTACGAATTTTGCGACATACTTATTTACAAGAAATTAAAAAGTATCGATCAGAGAATTGGCCAATAATTTACCTTGACGAAACATGGTTCGATACCCATGATACTGTGTAAAAACGGTGGGTTGACAACAGTACAAAATGTCAGAGTAACGCACCTTCAAATGAAGGTAAACGAATAATCATTTTGCATGCTGGATTTAAAAAGGGCTGAATTTCAAATTGTCTACTATTATCTGCAAAAAACATAAAAGATTCTAGTTTGGACTAGGACTTTTTGAAAATTGGTTTCCAAATTCCCTTTTGCCAAATGTTCCCGAACAGAGTGTTATAGTTATGGACAATGCAAGTTACCATAATCGCCTACTAAATAAGGTTCCTAATGCAGCCAACACCAAATTGGAAATACAGGAATATATGTTAGAAAAATTACATTTATTTTGACTTTAGTTATAAAAAAGTGATCTTTAGGAAGTTTTGAAAGACTATAAATTGAAAAAGAAATATGTTTGTGATAGTATGGCTGAGAAAATGGGACACACTGTTTTGCGGCTTTCTCCGTACTATTGTGTGTTTACGAGGCTGGTTTGAAAAGTCCGTGCAAAGCCCGAGAGATGGCACCACCGGCGCGTATCGAGGTCATGTTTAGTTAGTAGCATCTCTTGAATGAACGCACACCAAGTTTCAGCCATATTGGTCTATTTCTTTGTGTTTGGCATTCGTGTGAATCAAGGAAGTCGAGTGATCTTCAAGAAATGGACGAAAAAGAATTTCGTGTGGTGATTAAACATTACTTTATGAAAGGCAAAAACGCCTCAGGAGACTAAAGAGAAGCTTGATAAACATTATGGTGACTCTGCACCTTCGATTAGAACAGTTTATAAGTGGTTTCAAAATTTTCGGACTGGCCATATGGGCACAAGTGACGCTGAACGTTCTGGACGGCCTGTGGAGGTTACGACTCCAGAAATCATTGATCAAATCCATGATATGGTGATGGATGACAGAAGAGTTAAGGTGCGTGAGATTGCTAGTGCTGTGAGCATCTCGACTGAACGGGTACATAATATTTTGCATGAACATTTGGACATGAGAAAGCTATCCGCAAGATGGGTGCCGCGATTGCTCACGCTTGACCAAAAAACGGAATCGTGTGAAGTGTTGCAAGGATGATTTGCAGCTGTTCCAGAAGAATCCGGAGGACTTTAAGCGTCGTTTCGTCACTGGGGATGAAACATGGATACATTACTATACTCCTGAGACCAAACAACAATCTAAACAATGGGTTACCAAGGGGGAATCTGCACCAAAAAAGGCGAAGACCGTTCCTTCGACCGGAAAAGGTTATGGCGACTGTCTTTTGGGATTCGCAAAGGATAATCCTCATCGACTATCTGGAAAAGGGTAAAACTATTACAGGTGAATATTATTCATCGTTATTGGACCGTTTGAAAACCGAGCTGCAAGAAAAACGCCCGCGATTGGCCCACAAGAAAGTCCTTTTCCATCACGACAACGCACCAGCACACACCTCAGCAGTTGTAGTCGCAAAATTAATGGAAATAGGATTCCAACTCGTTTCACATCCCCCCTATTCTCCAGACTTGGCTCCCTCGGACTACTATTTGTTCCCCAATTTGAAGAAATGGCTGGCGGGACAAAGATTTTATTCAAACCAGGAGGTGATTGCAGACACTAATGGATATTTTGCAGACTTGGACAAATCCTATTATTCGGAAGGGATCAACAAACTAGAACATCGTTGGACGAAGTGTATAAGCCTAAAAGGAGACTATGTCGAAAAATAAAAAAGGTTTACCGCAAACACATAAGTAGTTTTTATTTTTGCACGGACTTTTCAAACCAGCCTCGTAATCCAATTGAACATATTTGCCATCAAGTTAAATCAAAAATAAAGGTACAAAATGTTTCTCCTACTTTAAAGCGTGTCAGTGGTTGAATTAGTAAAAAAAGTTATAAATGATATACCTTGTGAAAGCTGGAAAAATTCCATTCAGCACGTTGTTAAAGTTGAAGATTAATATATTTATGTAAATAATATAAAACCACTGATAATTACCTCAGCTGATGACAGTGATAGTGAAACCGAATTAGGCTTAGGTAAAAATATATTTTTATTTATACAATGTGTCCCCTCTTGTAAACCCCATTCATTCAAACTGTATATGTGTACTTCTTATCTATTTATTTTCACATGCATCTATAAAAAAAACATCTCCAAAAACACTTATATTATAATTTTATTTATTTTCATTAATGAATAAAATTCTTAAGTCCATCTCTGCAACCTATCATAAATAAAAGGTCAAAATTTTTTTATTTCCCCCTTAAAACGGCAAGAATCAGGATCTTATATTTTGGGACAGGCTATACTACCAGTCAAGACCCATATCACAACAAATAAATGGATAAAATAACCTACAATTTTATACTTTTATTTCTGACTGGGTTCTGGATTCCTTGACTTTCAGTTCTAAACGGTAAGCAGATAGTTAAACCCACTCTTTTCGATGTAAAGAATTAATAAAATAACAGTTGATTGCTACAGACATTTAAATCGTAACTTGTTATTATCACCAGATGTTTTTAGTTGTTAAGAATTTAGATGTTATGAGAAATAATTTCGCTATTTGTGTTTTGTCGTTAACTTTTTGGGCTAAATAAAGGCCAATAAAATTTGCTAATGTAAAGATTAACCAAACTAACATTTTTACCAGCGATATTATAATTGTATTCACATATTTACATAGTAATAGAGCGGTGCGTGTAGCCATACATTGTTGTTGAAACACTTCCCCACTCGGTGGGAAATATAACACGTAGGCTGAAAAGTTTTTGGTCTAGCTACTTAAAACACATTTTTATGCAAAATTCGACTTTATTCATCGACATAGTCTCCTTCAAGAGCGATACAATCAGTCCAATGCTTTTCTAACATTTCTATACCTTTCTTGTAGCAGGATTTGTCTTGGCCTTCAAAATAAGCTTCAGTTTCAGCGATAACTTATTCATAGGAGCCAAATCTCTTTCCTGCGAACATTTTTTGAGGTCTGCGAATAGATAATAGTCGCTGGGGGCCAAATCTGAAGAATACGGTGGATGAGGAAGCAATTCGAAATTCAATTCATGCAATTTTGCCATGGTAACCATCGACTTGTGATACGGTGCATTGTCTTGATGAAAGAGCAGTTTTTTCTTGTTCATTTGGGGCCGTTTCTTTGCGATTTCTGCCTTTAAACGGACCAATAACTTTATATAATATTCGCTATTAATGCTTTTTTTCCTTCTCAGCATAGTCGATGAAAATATTTCATGCGCATCCCAAAATACAAAGGTCAAAACCTTCCCAGCCGACTGTTGTGTCTTTGGTCGCTTCGGGCGGCTTTCACCGGCTATTTAATTCCGGTGTGTAGTGGGAGATCTATATTTCACCCACTGTCACATATCGTATGAAAAAGTGCCCAAATGTTCATACAAAATATGACCAAACATTCTTTTGATACCTCATGCAATTTCACTTTACGGTCATCCAAAACAATTTTGTGGATTTTTTTTGATGTTTTTCGGTGTAACTACCTCATTTGGGCGTGCAGGGCGTTCAGCATTATTTGTATCTGTACGACCGCGTTTAAATTCAGCATACCAGTAAATGATTTTCACTCTTCACACTTATCAAGCATGGATATATGAATATGGGGAGCAATGTGACTGGTATTTTTTGACATGATCTTTTGACCTGCTAAAGTGTAGTGCATGTTTAAAAGAGTGGAAATATTCACCCATATTTCAGTTCATAGTCCTCCAAAGTGTGGGTTGTAACATGTCAAGCATTTTTATCGAAACTCAGAAACTTACATACAGTAAAGTTTCTTTATACCCACACATTTAAATCTTTATTGTCAAGAAAGGAAAATCCAAAAAATAAAAATAAACCAAAATCATTAAACAGAGAAAGGTGATTGTAATCTTATATTTTACATACGTTCTCCTTTGAAAGGAAGTTCCAAAATTTCCCTCGCAGAATGAAATGGAGATCTGCCGGGCCTTACAAATAAAATGATTTTCCCGCAAAACATAGTAATTTAAACTACATTTAAATTTTCTATTTAAATATTAATCAGGCATATAATATTATATTATGTTAGAAATCTATACGAAAATAATGACCCCAATAGTTGTAATTTGTACCATTGATTCAGGCGCTTATATTCAGTTGTAACTACTACCAAAAAATTTCAATTAATCATTCTTGTTCTTAGCTATAATACATTCACTGTTCCGTGAAGTAGCTCATGAGAATTATTATAGTTAATAGAATAATAGCTTAAAACGTATTATTAAAAAATAATAAAAATGAAAACAACCATATTTTTTATTTATTTACGACGAACATTAGTATAAATTAGCAGTGTTAATCATTTAGTTATTGAAATAAACAACAACTTATGCACGCCGACATAACTGTGCCAGAAGAATAACAGAGGTAAACAAAAAAAATAATTTTGTCTTTTTTTTTATTGGTCTAGCACACATGCTACAGGGAAGTCCCTAAAGCGCTACAGGAGCGCCACGTGTGCGGAGAAAGCGATTCACGTTGTTTTTGAATCGCTGTAAATTGTACTCGGTGGGAAACACAGTCCCTGGGTAAATTATTCCAAAGGGATGATGTTCTCCATATAAAAGACTGCTTGAAAAGTGTTGTACGAGGAGTAACAAGCTGAACCTCATACGGATATGAACTATTAGCGCGACGTGTACTTCTAACATGCATCACTTTGGGAGGAATTAAGCGGGCCACATCCTTCGAACACTTTCCATGAAAATACTTGTAGAATAGGCTCAAGTCGCCAACCGTTCTTCGATGTTCCAGCGAATCAAGGCCGCCGGTCAGTTCCGGGTCTCCAATCAGACGAACAGCTCTTCCTTGAATAGAATCCAGCAAATGCAGGGCATGTTTGGAAGCGGAGCTTCAAACATGGGAGCAGTATTCCATAGTTTGGTCGAATTTGAGCTTTGTAAAAAATTAACAGGTTTTGTGGAGTGTAAAACTTTGTTAGAAAAAACTGCCGCCTGGGTTTTTGTAGCATTAAATTCCACTTGGTGACTGTCACCCCAAGATAGGATTTCTTCCAGGTCTTTGTTAAGTTGAATGACTTCCTGCTGTCTGCGGATATTCGTCTGAGTAGCCGGTGTCTGAACGTTCAAAGCGAATGAAGAGATAAGTGTACTGTCATCTGCAAAGCTGTAGATTGGATTCTCGGTCTTTTCCAGCAGATCGTTAATATAAATTAGAAAGTGAGTAGGAGACAGTATGCAGCCTTGGGATACACCGGCGTTGATAGTGAAGGTGTTAGAAAGAAATCCGTCGACTGCCACTCGTAAAGAATGCTCTCTGAGGGAACATGAGAGCCACAAATAGGACTTTTCAGACATACCATAAGAACGTAGCTTAGCCAACAGCCCATCGTGCCAAACACGGTCGAATGCCTTGGATATGTCAAGAGCAACCGCTCGAGATTCTCCAAAGTGTCTACTACTACTACTGAGTGAGACACGTGTTTTCTTAGGTATTTTTTTATGCTGAATCCAAAAAAAAATCATAAAAAAAAATCCACCCTGAGGACGTTCAGAAAACACATTTAAAGTTGCCAGAATACTATTAAATTGAAAAAAATAAATTTTAATAAATATTGTAAAACTGTATAATCATTAAAATTATTGGAATAAAACTATTATTTCGGGCATCTTTAAATATTCTGAATCTACATTCATCATAAAAACTTAAAAATATTAGGTTATAGTGTTCATGCATACACCACCCGTAGCAAAATGCTGTTTAAGATGAATATGTGCAACGGCTAGATTAAGAAATTGTTTTTAATTCTTATTAATATTGAACAAAACTATTATTTCCATTACAGGGTATCAGACCTCTATTGGTTACAATTTATAATTCTGGAATAATTTTGCAATAATATTTTTTTTGGCTTCTTAAAAACTAACATTTTCGTGACATTTATTGAATTCTTATTACCCTCGAATTTCCCCGGAGAGCGTTCTTTACGAGTTGCAGTTGATGGGTTTCTTTCTAATACATACACTATAAAGGCAGGTGTGTCCAAAGGCCCAATACTATCTCCTATCTTCTTTCTCCTTTCCATTAATGCGCTGCTGGAAAAGACCGGGAAACCTATCTACAGTTTTGCGGATGTTTAATTTAACAAAGACCTGAAGAAATTTCTTCTTTTTTTTTCGAGTGATAGTAACCGAGTATAATTTAATGCTGCAAAAATCCAGACTGCAGTTTTTTTTTTTGGAAAAATGTAACGTTGCAGAAACCAACATAGTTATGTCATCCTCTAGTATCATTACTCCACTTGCTGAGCGTTAACTTGGAAGTACATATATCTTGGCATGAACATATTGCATGCATAGCAAAGAGAGCTTTTCCAAAACTAGGACTATTATTTCGTACTAGAAAGTTTTATACTCCAAAACAAATCCGAACCTTGTACAAAGAGCAAATTCGATCAATGATAGAATAGCTCTTCCATGTTTGGGGCTTTGCTCCCAAACATACGCTGCTGTTCAGAGGAGAGTTATTCGCCTGATTGGGGACCTGGAACTAACCAGCACCTTGATTTCTTGGAAGAACGATTAGCGAGCCTATTCTACAGGTAAAAAGAGTGCATGCTAAGAATATACAAAAACGTCACGCTAATATATTACATTCCTATTAGGTTTATCTTGATACTGGTCGTACCTCCCTTTCCAAATATTATTTTATATGGAGGACCTTATCACTTTGGAATGATTTTTCCAGGACTGTATTTTCCACCGAATTAACATTGTCGCGATTCAAGAACGTGAATCGCTTTTTGCGTACATGCGTCGCTTCTGTAGCACTTCAGGAATTTCTCTGTAGCACGTGTGTTCACAAAAAATGTTTAATTCACATAGATTTACGATGAATTATTGCAGTATGTTGTTAAGGATCACTAGGGATTTAAAGTCGATCTTACGTAACGGACTGTTAGACATAGGGGGAATACATTATTTATCTGTATATTTAGAGAACTGAACGCTTGTCTAGAGACATATATGTATCTATACTTGATTATAACATTAGAATAAATAATACTTTTTGTTAGTGTTCCGTATGAAACACTTCTGGGATCACTGTGTGTCTGTCTGTCACACTCGTTTTTTCTCCGAAACTATTGGACATAAAAAGTTGAAATTTGGCTCAAATATAGGAATTGACAGCCCAATTAGGGCCGCGTAGTTTTGAAAGTTAAATTTTGACTTAAAGGGTTAGTTTTGGGGGATGTAATCGGAAGTGAAAAAAAGAATTTTTACTAGGTCATCGAATGGGGTGCCTAATCAAACCTTATGAAAACACGGGTTCAAAAATATATGTTGTAATACTTGCACACACTTTTCTTCGTATTATTTAAAAAAAAAATGGACAAGAACTCCTGTCCATCCACGCTATCTCGAAAAGTATTGTTAAAAAAATTTAAAAAAATTCTAGAATAGTGTCCATAAAGTGTAGCTTGTACGAAAATAATCACGAGTGCATCACGTTTGATAATTTATCTGGTATAAAAAAAAAAAATGGTAAAGGTCTATTTCGTCGAAAGTTATAAATTGAACGGGACGGGGGACGCAGACGTTCATATTTATAAGTTTTGGCGAGGTATATTCTTGTACAAGGATGATAGAACAAAGGCTGTGGTGACCCTGAGGTTGTTAATTTAAAAAATTAGTCAGATATAATTTTAGATTAGTTTGCCTTGATGCGGTCCTAAATAAACTATTATTGGTTTATTTAATTTTTTAACAAAGCGTAAATAAAAACAGGAGTTAAGATATCATGTAATCTTATATTTGGCTTACTTTTTATAGCTGGCAGTTATCTAATCCGGTCATCAATAACGAGTTCCAGAAAGTTTTTTCTGGAGTCGTTATTGATGGCCATTTATCTTGGAAGAATCAATTATCTAATGTATGCACTAAAATCAGTAAAAGTTGTTACATTTTTAAGTTCTCTGAAATAACATAATTCGGATTAAAAACATCTTTTGAACCCTTCTTAGTTCCCTTTAGTTCATTGGTTCTCTCCAGGTCTTCTTTGGTTACCCAGTATTTCTGCAGTTTTGTGGTACCCATTTGTAGATAATGTAGGTTTTTTACTTCTCTGTACGTGACTAGGTTCCTTTGTTTCAATATCGAACATTCACTTTAATTCGCCGTCTTACTTGTTCATTTTATGGTAATTCTCTTCCATCTATGTATTTCAAGTGGTTATCCAGACGTATCTGTTTCCAGCGATTTCAGCTTTTTCTTTATGTCTCTGCACCATAAATTAGTTACTTTTAGTAAGTGTCTCATAGAGATTTTTATGTCTTTCTAATCGCACGGCCCGACAGCATGCCATTTAAACAGCTAATTGTTTTCGTTGCGTGTCCTTCTCTTAATCTCTCTGTTTTCTATTCCCGTTATATGAAAGTGTACACTTAAGTATATATAATTAGGCAGACTTGGTTAGATGGGGATTCGTGATTCTTGGAATTATGGAATTATATCGTGTCAATTTGGGGTAACTTTCCGACGTTTCACCTACAATTCCAAGAGGCAACCTCCGGGATCTCTACTCTTCGAAATTACACACACACTGAATGACTTCGAAGAAGTCAAAATTTTAGTACCAGGGTTTACCGAACTGTGACCAAGTTAAATCGTGTTTCGCGTGCAATGTAGACCGTTGCAATGTTAGCAAATTTCGATTGATTTCCTAAACTTTATTTTATAGAGATGGAAGACAGAAGCAAAAAACTTGGTTTCACTTATATTGCTGGTATGACTGTAGAGGGTTGATGTTCACTTACAGTTGATTGTACATTCATATTCCTTAATTGCAGTTGATCTTCTAGTTTCTTCTACATACACCGTACTACACGAATAGGGAATTCGATAGAACTCTCATGTCGTGTTGTTAACGAATTGTGTCTTTTGGTTCTCTAAAGGATTCTCAAATTTTGTGTTGTTAATGTGTGAAAGTTAAATCTTTTAAGTAATTTGTATGTGTATGTAAAGTAAAACCGTGGATCTCTGTTTTATTTGAGAGCCGGGTTTTTAAAACAGTTAAACGAACTTTTAGTTTGTCATTGCAATATACGAGGGCCGCTAGTGAGCTGTGAGATTACCATTCTTGTAATATTTGTCATTTGTTATTGTTATATATATATATATATATATATATATATATATATATATATATATATATATATGTATATATATATATATATATATATATATATATATATATATATATATATATATATATATATATATATATATATATATATATATATATATATATATATATATATATATATATATATATATATATATATATATATATATATATATATATATATATATATATATATATATATATATATATATATATATAATATATATATATATATATATGGCAGCTCAGAAATTGGCCGAGTAGTTTGTTTACAAGGCCTAACTCAACAAAAATGCCTCGAATCGCTTGGTTCAACTTTTGGTAATGAATCGCCATCAGACAAGACTGTTTACAATTGGTTTGCAGAATTTCGTCATGGTCTTTCTTCCGTCAGCGATGAATTTCGTGAAAGTCAACCAAAATCGGTTGTTCTAAAAAACATCGATACTATGCGCAACATGATTGAAGAGGATCGGCATGTGACTGACCGTGAGATAGAAGCATCCTTAGGCACATCGAAGACTGCAGTACATTCGATTTTTCATGAACTGTAGAAGGTTGATGTGAAAAAGATCTGTTCCCGATGGATTCCGCATGACTGTTTCGGTCAAGAAACTCAAAAACAGGCTCGTGGCAATTCGTGTAAGGAAATGCACAAAAAATTCGACCGAGGACATGTAAAATCCGTATACAACATCGTAACAGGATATGAAACTTGGAGATATTCGTATGAGCTGGAAACTACGCAACAATTAACCAAGATGAACCCAATCCAACAAAAGTGGTTCGTTCGCGAAGCACTGACAAGAAAATGATCACTTGTTTCTTTGGTTTGCTTTAGAGAATCGAGGAACAGTTAATGCTGAATTGTACACAGTAGTTTGTTTGCCAGAAGTCATCGATGAAATAAGGAAAAACAAAAAAACAACCAAAAGCGTCGCATCATTCTTCATCATGACAATACAAGCACTCACACAGCACGTCAAACAATTGATTATTTGACGAAGAAAAACATCGAATTAATGTCTTATTGTCCGTATTCACACTGATTTATCTCCCAACGACTTCTTTTTGTTCCCGAATGTCAAAAAAATGTGTGAGCGATTTTCAACACCTCAAGAAGCTGTTGAATCCTTCCAACACTATGTTTTTGAGGTACCAGCTTCAGAGTGGAAAAAATGTTCCGAGAATTGGTTCGAACGTAAAAGTATATAAAATCTTAAATGAATGAATATTTTGAGAAACAATAAAATGATTTGTATCAAAATTTTTTTTCTCTCATTGTTTTTGTAAAAAAAATAGCCCTCGTATATTACTTTTTAAAGAAAAGGTTACGTGTTTCGGATAAGATAGAATGTTCATCACGTATTGATAAAGCTATAAATACTAGTGAGTTGATAACAGATAATTTTTGAAAAAAATGATGGCGTGAATTATCATTTAGGTATCTATTAATATGAGTTGGCTTTCTGTAGACCAAACGTCGCAAGCTGCCGTTACTTTTCCCTTGTCCCGGGGTATCATGTGATGTAGTCTCCATTGTAAATTTTGTATTTGAATGTTGACAACTGAGGGGATTTAAAAAGACTGACCAGAATATCGCCAGCCAACTTTATAGTTTTGAATTTTTCAAAAAAATAAACAGTTTTTCTTGTAAAAGAAGTTAGAAGATTTGCTGGATATTTACTTATTTTATATGTTGGCGAAACTATTGTATTGACAATTGGACAGAGTTGTATATTGACCTATTGAATTTCTGCCTTGAGTTACTTGTGCTTCTCATTTAGTCTTATAATTTCGAAGAGTAAAGATCTCCGAAGATATATCGTACAATCATAGCCAAAATGTTGGAAAGTTACTCCAACTTGACATGATCTAATCCTAAGAACCACGATTCCTTTTCTAGTTGGATGTTTATGGACTGTCCCTACGAGTAAGTGTTTTGCTTTTTGCATGTTGAATTCTAATCTCAATGTTTTGTATTACTTCTATCAAGGTAGTATCAGTTGCTCATTGATAAACTACAGGATTTTTGTCGCTCTAAAATGAATTATGAGGATTGTATTTGGACTCCTGGCTACTACGTGTACTCTCTGCAGAAAAAAATGTTTACAGAAATGAAATTCTTAATGTGCGTTTTATCTATGTTTCAATTACTATAAATATAGATGCATAATTAACCGTTATACACAAATCTCACAACTATGATATTAGACTTAAGGGTGATATTTTACCAATCAGACATAATTTAAAATTCTAAAAAAGGTCGTCTATGGGCCTAGGAAGTAAAATTTTTAAATGTGTTGCTTTTTCAGTACAAACTCTTGTATTTATAACTAAATTTAAAAATCTTTAAATGGATTTATCAAGTCCTCCCTTCCCAAACACGCTGTTCTAAAATAAATACTGAATTTGATTTTCTCATACTAAAGAATAATTTGATAAAAACATTTAACACAACCATAAATGATAGGTGATATGTTAACCACAAAAAAGTTGAGCTAATGAAGGGCTTCTGCTAAATCTGGAAATAATGAAAAAAATAACACGTTTTTCATGTTCCAGTTCATAAAACCAGAACTCCCCCTCACTTTTTCAATCTCTTACATAATGCTTAAAATTTGTTCATTATCATAACTGAAAACCAAGAAGAATTCTCAAAATGTTTTTGAAGCTATACAATATTTAACGACTCATCCCCATTTAGCTCCTTTCCCTGAGGGAATATTACTCGAAAACTTCATCTTTTCTACTTGGAGTAGTACTGGTATACCAAATTTGAAATCGCTATCTCATTTCCTTCGGAAGTTATCATACCAACAGGTTGAATGACCGATAAACTGTGGATAAAGAAACGGGTTAACAAAAATGGGAAACCCTGTTTTTAGTGTTCCGTGTGGAACACTTATAAGATCACCCCGGTGTCTGTCTGTCTGTCACACCCCGATTTTCTCCGAAACTATTTGACAGAGAAAGTTGAAATTTGGTAATAATATAGGAATTGATGGCCTCATCAGAGCCATGCAGTTTTGAGAGTTAAATTTTGATTTAAGGGGTTAGTTTTGGGGGGTGAAGTCGGAAGTGAAAAAAAAAAATTTTTACTAGGTCATCGCGTGTGGTGTCAAATGAAAGCTTGTGAAAACACGAGTAATAATATATATATATATATATATATATATATATATATATATATATATATATATATATATATATATATAATGTAATACTTGCGCGCACTTTTTTTTTGTATTATTTTTAAAAAAATCGCGAAAAATCGTTGTCCCCCCCCCCGCCTTATCTCGAAAAGTACTTATCAAAAAAAATTTTGAAAAAATTCTGGAATATTCTCCACAGGGTGTAGATTGAACGAAAATTATCACGAGTGCATTACCTTTATAATTTATCTGGTATATAAAACTACTCAGTATATATCACCACTACACCAAACACTTTATTTTTGCACTCGACGCGCGTTTCGCTAACCATGTTAGCTTCATCAGGAGCGATGATTGACTCAATCATCGCTCCTGATGAAGCTAACATGGTTAGCGAAACGCGCGTCGAGTGCAAAAATAAAGTGTTTGGTGTAGTGGTGATATATACTGAGTAGTATCATTGGGCCAAAGATTCCACATTCCCAACTTAGTGGTATATAAAAAACAAAAATTTCAAGGTCATCAGATTTCAGTAAAGATTGGAAACAAACTTTGTTGAAAACTCAAGTGGGGTGGGTTTTTGTGAAGTCACCGACCATTTTATACCTCTGTAACAAAATTTTTTATTTTAAAAGCAATCAACGTACGGAACACGAATTGCGCAAGTTCAACTTGCACTTGACCGGTTATTTTTTGGAATCTAGGAGCCCAGAAACTTGAAGAAACGCAAAAGTCTTCGCGGATGAATTTTGCATTTCTTGGCAAGCGAAGCAAAGAGAAACTTAAGCAGAGGTCGTTAAATTTTCTGCTAAAACTATAAATAATGAGAGCTCTTAAAACGACGTATAACCTGATATATACAAAGCAACCGCTTTAACCTCCAACCCTACATCTCTGACCAATTTTCTTAACCCTTTAATCTCTTACGTATAAATAATAATAATTAAAATTGGTCTAATTTTAAAGCAAAACTGAGCCAGAATAATTACAACACTATTGAAACTAGACGCTCCGTTTACCCACTTGCCCAGAAGCAATATCGCTCAGAATTATAGATTTCTTTTCGACTTGAGGCAATATGTACGTGTGTATCAAATTTGTAGTTAGAGAGTTATGGAAAGCTGTATTATCTATAATTTAGTAATGTGAAGAAATCGAAAAATCTCAAAGAGTGACTATTTAAAAATATAAAATGTACTTTCTTGTAGAAACGGAAGTAATAAGAATCTTAAAAAAGAAATGAATTTCTTTATTCTGTAGAAGGACTTCTTAAATACGTAAGAAAAATTCACTGCTGATCAAGTTAACACGGAACCTAAATTTTTTCTAGCGCGTTCACCATCTATTTTACTACTATTGGACAAATTGACTACCCTAATTATCTTTTAGTTACAGATTGTATGTTTATTTTTACTTCCGTTATCAAAGAGAAGTATTGTATCGGTGAACTTCGAGAGTTCAACATTTCCTTACGTTTGAGGGCTCATAGATAACGAAAAACAGTTTTCTATGCCGTCGGTCTGTCCATATATCGGTTTATTGACACGGTAATTCTTACACGAATATTGGTACAAAATAGGTACATAGATAGTAATTAATATGTGAAAGAAACCTATAGCTTCTGAACGATGTCACTTTAGGGGAAGAGGGGTGAAAAGGGTGGGAGTCCACAAATTCTGTATAGTTTCGGCAGAATTTTGAGTGTTTTTGGTAGGCAGTAAATAAATTTTAAGTATAATTACACAGGTAAACAAAAAAAAAGTCTCTGTCTTTTAAGTGAAACATGTGTTTTCTTAAATATTTTTAATGCTGAATCCAAAAAAATCATATATAAAATCCACCGTGAGGTTTTTTTTTCACAAAACACACTTAAAGATGCCAGAAAACTATTAAATTGAAAAAAAAAAAAAATTAATACATACTATATAATAATTAAAATTATGGAATAAAACTATTATTTCGGACATCTTTAAATATTCTGAATCTACATTTATCATAAAAATTTACAAATATTAGGTTTTAGTGTTCATGTTTAACAAAAATACAGGCATACACCACCTTTAACTAAGCTACGTAGCAAAATGCTGTTTAAGATAAATATGTGCAATTGCTAAATTAAAATTGTTTTTAATTTTTATTAATATTGAACAAAACTATTATTTCCAGTGTTTTTTGAAGTTCTTAATTCTGGATTGACATCAAAAAATAAAGTTTGATGTTCAGTTTCAACAAAAAAAACCACTTACAAGGGTGCTATGTGTTGGTAAAATGCTTTTTTAAGTAAATAAATGCAATGAAATAATCATTTTGTTCAATATTAATAAGAATTAAAAACAATTTTGTAATTTGGCGGTTGCGTGTATTTATTTTAAACAGCCTTTTGCTACGTAGCTAGGTGGTGTATGCGTGGTTTTTGGTAAACATGCACACTAAAACCTAATATTTTTAAGTTTTATGATAAATATAGATTCAGAATATTTAAAGATGTCTGAAATAATAGTTATAATCAATAATTTTAATGATTTTAAAAACCGTTTTACATTATTTATTAAAATTTATTTTTCAATGTAGTAGTTTTCTAGCAACTTTAAGTGTGTTTTCTGAAAAAACCTGGATTTTTTTTTGGATTTAGCATAAAAAATACTTGAGAAAAGACGTGTCTCACTTAAAAAAGAAGAGAATTATTTTTTTTATACCTGTGTTATTGATACTTCTATAATATATATAAAATGCAACGTCTCTCTGTCTGTCTGTCTGCCCGTTAGTGCGCTTATCACTGGTGAACCACTTATCCGATTTACGTACTTTTTTTTTAAACATACATATGTTCTCTGGTCAGGTCATAGGCTATATTTTATTACGATAGGTAGTATAAGGAATGAGCAGTGGCGATAGTAGTGAATGAAGTCGGGAAAAAGTTTGCCGTTAGCGGGTTCCCTTGCAATACACAGCCTAAACCATTAAATATGGAACAATATTATGTAGCAGAGAATATCTATAATCTATAATATATATAAAATGCGATGTTTCTCTGTCTGTCTGTCTGTCTGTCTGTCCATTAGTGCGTTTATCACGCGAGACCCCACTTATCCGATTTACGTGTCTTTTTTTAAATTCATACATATATACTTTGGCCAGGTTATATAAATAATAATAATCTATATCTATAACATATAAAATGCAATGTCTCTCTGTCTGTCTGTCTGTCCGTTAGTGCGCTTATTCCTCGAGAGCCACTTATCCGATTTACGTGATTTTTTAAATTCATACATATGTTCTCTGACCAGGTGACAGATATATATTTTATTACATCTATAATATATATAAAATGCAACGTATCTCTGTCTGTCCGTCTGTCTGTCTGTCCGTTAGGGCGCTTATTACTGGATAACCACTTCTCCGATTTACGTGCTTTTTTTTTAAAAAAACATACATATGTTCTCTGGCCAGATTATAGGCTATATTTTATTACGTTAGGTAACATGAGGAATAAGCAGTGACGATGATAGTGAATCAGATCGGAAAAAAGTTTGCCGCTAGCGCTTGCAATACACTGCCTAAACCACTAAATATGGAACAATATCATGTAGCAAAGGATATCTATAATATATATAAAATGCAACGTCTCTCTGTCTGTTTGTGCGCTTATCACTGAAGAACCATTTATCCGATTTACGTGCTTTTTTTTAAACACGCTAAACCATTAAATATGGACCAATATCATGTAGCAAAGAACATCTATAATATATATAAAATGTCAAGTAACTCTGTCTGTCTGTCTGTCTGTCCGTTAGTGCGCCTATCACTCGAGAACCAGTTTTCCGATTTACGTGCTTTTTTTTTTAAACAAACATATGTTCTTTGTCCAGGTTATAGGATATATTTTATTACGTTAGGTGACATAAGGAATAAGGAGTGACGATAACAGTGAATCAAATGTTTGCCGCTAGCGCGTTCTCTTGCAATACACTGCCTAGAGCATTAAATATGGAACAATATCATGTAGCAAAGAATATAATGTATATAAAATGCAACGTCTCTCTATCTGTCTCTCTGTCCGTTAGTGCGCTTATTACTGGATAACCACTTATCCGATTTACGTGTTTTTTTTTTAAAAAAAACATACATATGTTCTCTGGCCAGGTTATCTATAATCTTCTATCTATAATATATATAAAATGCAACGTCTCTCTGTCTGTCTGTCTGCCTGTCTCTCTGCCTGTCTCTCTGTCTGTCCGTTAGTGCGCTTATTACTAGAGAACCACTTATCCGATTTACGTGCTTTTTTTTAAAACATACATATGCTCTCTGGCCAGGTTATAGGATATATTTTATTGCATTAGGTAACATAAAGAATAAACAGTGACAATAATAGTGAATCAAGTAGGAAAAAAGGTTACCATTAGCGCATTCTCTTGCAATACACTGCCTAAACCATTAAATATAGAACAATATCATGTTGCAAAGAATATAATATATATAAAATGCAACGGCTCTCTGTCTATCTATCTGTCCGTTAGTGCGCGTATCACTTGAGAACCACTTATCCGATTTACGTGTTTTTATAAATTTATGTTCTATATAATTCGATATAAACCTAGATAATGGGAGATAAGTATAAATAATGGGAGATAAGGAGAAATAATGGGAGATAAGCAGAGATAAGTTATGGAGTTATGGTGAGATAATGGGAGATAAGAAGAAATAATGAGAAATATTGCGAGATAAGCCTAGATAATGAGAGATAAGGTGAAATAATGGGAGATAAGGAAAAATAATGGTAGCTAAGGAGAAATATAGGAGATGAGCAGAGATAAGCCTAGATAATGGAAATTATGTAGAGACAATGGGAGATAAGGAGAAATAACGGGAGATAAGGGGAAATAATGGCAAATATTTTATTACGTTAGGTAACCTAAGGAATAAGAAGTGACGTTAGTAATGAAACAAGTCCACGCGAGCGGAGCTATTTATAATATTAATTAAGTGCGTTGTGCCTTAATCTCACAAGTTTCTGTCTACAAAAATTGCACGTAATATATATCTGATTTATTTTTTAAAGCCTGATTCAATTGACTAACAGCATATTACTGCACAAAATCTTAGTGTTTAAGGTAAAATTAAATAAAACAAGATTTTGAAAATAAAATTAAATCATTAACGTCTTAAACCTACGTCAAGAAAATATTTTTACTATCTTCAAATGATATAGAATATATTATTGTTGTCAACTTAGGCTTGAATAAATTAACATATCTTACCTAGATAGATAAAGGGAAAAAAATGACGTAAAAAAACTTGCGTTGGAATAAATATTATTGCTATTTTATTCATGAAAAATATATAGATTGTCTGTTAAAAAGAAATTAGTAAATCAATAGGTGGAACAGTTATCTTGATAATTACGAAAGAACATTTATTTATTTATTTAAACATCCAGAACAAATGTTTCAAAAAACCACATCCACTATTGATAATATAACAACTACAAAAAAAGAAATTTAAACTAACTTCATCTAACCTCAAAAACTGACTTAATGGATAATTTAAATATTCAAGCTAGTTATAAGGACACTTGTAAAATGTTTCCTTGTTACACTTAATTTGTTTAACGTTTAGTTCAGATTAGCACAATATCTATGGTTGAACGATGGACGTTGTAAGTGTGCAGTAATCTTGCTTGGGGATTCCTGAGTCCCAAAGTCCTACTATGATATGACAAGTTAAAGAGAGGCGAATTTTCCTGTAGGTATACTAAAATTTATTCATAATAGTTTAGGCACATCCAATAAGGCATTTGTCAATTTAAACAAAAACAGAGATTCGAGAATTGCCTTCTGTCTGAAAGAGATAAGTAAGCTTGTGCTGCCAGTTCTACACTACAATTGGCCTTAAACTTAAGAATCTTTCTCTGAATTGCCTCCAGTCTTCTCATTGTTGTAAGATAGTGTGGGTTCCAAATAAGGGACGCAGATAAATGTTTACTGTGTACAAATGCAAAATATAAGCCAACAAGGGTTTTTGAATTCTTAAACTTCTTGCAAGCCCTTGAAAGAAATCTGAACATCCTGTTGGATTCACTAATAATTTTATAAAAATGTCCGTTAACGGATCATTTAGAAAACAGTGTTACTCCCAGGTCCTTTATTTGATTAATTTTAGTCGAAATGATTTTATTAATGTTGTATGTTGTATGGATGTCCAATGACGGTAGTATTCCGTGGGAATATTATACGAGAACTCTTTGTTATATTTAAGGATAACCTGTTGCTAGCACAATACTTAGCTTGTCAAGATCTTTTTAAAGACAATTTTTAATGTTATCTATTAAGTTATAAATTTTTAGATTATATATTATATATATATATATATATATATATATAATATATATATATATATATATATATATATATACATACATAAAAATTAGAGTTCTGAAAACCGTTTTAAACTGCTGTGGGTATGTATTATTACTAGAAGAGACCCAAAGTCACTGCCTTGAGGAACATCTGAGGTTACTAGAAGTGATTTCGAACAATACCCGATGACAGAAACGCTTTGACACCCGGTTCTGCAGACCGTCGCAAACACCAACCTCCGAAAGCCTACTGATCAGTATTTTGTGATCGATCTTATCAAAAGCCTTACTGAAGTTGGTGGAAATGTAGCCGACCTGTTCAACTACTATATTTCTAAGAGTAGGTAATATATCAATATAAATTATATATACATATATATATATATATATATATATATATATATATATAATATATATATATATATATATATATATATATATATATATATATATATATATATATATATATATATGTATATATAATATTTTTTCAAGCATTTTAGGAAAAATACATATTTCACTTATAGGTCTATAATTACTTACATTATCTTTCTGTACACTCTTAAAGATTAGAATTATATGTGAAACTGTCTGGAAATATTCCAGATCTCAGAGGTAAGTTGAAGAGAAAATGCAATGGTCGGACCAAATTAAATCTACAGTTTTTTATAAAACATGAAGGTAAACCATCAGGTCCGACACTCTTTTTAGGACCCAAATCAATTAATTCCCTTATGGTTACCCTGAATCTGACAATTATCTGCTTTAAAGCATTGCTTTGACACACTGTTATTATTATTATTAGGCACAAAGACAGTCAGCGGAAAGATCACAAATCTTTGATCCATTTCTAGCTATTCTGTCTTCAAGGCTACTACTAACAAAATTCTAGAATTTTTTGTTATTTTCACCCAACTCACTCTTTATACTCTTTAAATATTCGGCAAAATCTCTTTTAATTAACATCTTGGATAGACTTCGCGAGAAAATTCAATATAATATACCTTAAATTTTTTATGTGCTTTATTTTTTTTCAACAATTGTTTTAATAGTATGTTACTTAAAATAGACCGGATTAATTTTCCATGTACCCTATAAGATGGCACATGCATATTTACAGCTTTATTAATTTCTTACTATAACACATTATGGTAACCATGGCATAGAAGTTCTTGTTTTGAAATGTATATTCCCATTCAAGCGTCGAAAAAGACCGTATAACCTGCTTTTTTATAATTCAGGATTTTGTTCTTTATATGTGTTAATGGTCTCTGTGGGCTCCTTAAAAAAGCAAATTGTATGGCGGGATGGTAAGCATCCTCCTTAACTAAATAATCTTCACATCTGCGTATATCTAATATAAAACTGTTACTACACAAAGATAGGTCTAAAATTTTACTGTTATTATGTACGTTATTGAACCGCATTAAGCCTATAAGAAGGCATGAACCATAGTACCGTAACTTTGGAGAGACTCTAAAACATTTTCATCCAATATGGATTCCTACTTAACGGTGGATAAACCTAGGTCTCCGATAATGATTATCACCTTCTCCGAAAATAGTTTTTCGGGGGAAAATAGGTTATTAAGAAAGGGGGAAAATGCTGTCACCTGGAAGAAGGTAGCAGTAGGTAAAAAAACAGGTTTTAGCCAGTATTAGCTTCTGGCTTCTTCAAATCTTCAGCGTCTGATTCAAGATTCGGATACCTTTTCGCTTGACAAGAAATATTCACCGTACCAATACACCACCCCCGTCATTTTTTGTGAACAACTCCCGATCTCGCCGAAAGATATGATAATTACTGTTAAAGTTCACTTGACAAAACTGTATTATTTAACCATGTATGTATCGGAAAAATATAACATATTAAAATCAGAAGTGACTAAACTATGAAAAAGTCTGTTTTATTTGTTCTTAGTTCATTGAGCCATATATAATTTATTAACTATAAACAGTACGAGACAGGAACAGCTTCATCCGTTAAATGCACTCCTTGCTCTTTATTTAAAGGATAAGGTGTTCATCAATAAACAAGTTATCGGATATTCCCTCTATTTCATTTTTGGTGACCCATTTTCCTTTTGCAGGCGTTTTTGACTTGGCAGCCAAGAAAATATTTTCTTTTTCTCTTCTGGATGTAAGTCTGGCAACAATATTTTTAATTTTTATTTAATTTTACCCTATGTATGTACTAAATTTTATCTTTAGAAATATTATAGTGTGTATAGGTGCCAATATTTTCTAGAGAATTTATTAAGTTGTTGTTTTCTTTTTCGAAAAGTCCTTGGATTTCTATATTGTTAGTTCTAGCGATTTGACCAAGGCCATTCACTCTGTCCTGAAGAACCTCCCACCTTAGAGTTACGACTTCTGATTTCGGCAATGAGTCTGTCAATTTTTTACGTATTCATCAAACAGCGTAAGCTTTGTTTCAAAATCTGTAATTTCATCACCATAAACATTAATCGGCTTTAAAAGAGCGTCTTAACGTTCACGTATTTGTCGGAGCTCATTTCTAACCTCCCCGTCGCTGTAAGATAGTCTACGTCAGGAGTGCTCAAACGGTCGATCGCGATCGGCAAGTCGATCGCGAGTGCTTTTTGAGTCGATCTCGAGAAAAAAATTCCGATATAGAACTATTCACAGATTTTGTTTTAGGTAACTAAAACAAAATGTAATGAATAAACTACTAAAATTTATTCGATCCACAATTAGGCCAGAATAACCCCTTCATCACTTTCTTTTATCGTAATAACCTCCTGTTAGCGCCAAAAGGCGGCTTTATCAAAGGAACGCGCGGTACTTGTCAAAGAAAAGCCGCGTTTTTGATTCTCGTCGATATTTCTAGAAACTTCGAGCGGCGTGTTTGACGGGAACATTCGAGACTTCGTTCGCGTCGATATAAATGTTGCGCCTGCAGGAATAGGAGTCAGTCTGAGTAACTTGAAGGCGATACATCGATACAAAGTTTATTAATAAATAGTCCAAAATGAGTACGGCGAAGAAAAGTAAAACTTCTCAATTTAATAACGATTGGGAGGAAGAATTTTTTTTGTATGGTAAAGGATAAGTGCATTTGTCTCATTTGCCGTGCGTTAGTTGCAATACCTAAGTGTGGGAACTTAGAGAGGCATCATAAAACGGTTCATAAAAACTATGCAAAGGATTTTCCCATCACAGAGTGAATTAAGAAAACGAAAAGTACGTGATTTGATAACTTGTTTGAAAAAAGAACAAACCATGTTCACAAGACCAGCCAAAGAATCAAAAGCTGCAACGATCGCGTCATTTAAAATATCTCATATATTGGCGAAACACAAGAAACCATTTGATGATGGATTGGTTGTGAAGGAAGCATTTATTGAAGCGGGTCAGACTTTATTTAGAGATTTTAAAAATAAAACAGAGATTATGTCTGCTATTAGAGAACTTCAGTTATCTCGTCCGACTGTCACAAGGCGTGTTGAAGTCATGAGTCAGGACATGGCAGATAAACTAAAACATGATATCATGGAATGTACGTACTTTTCTTTACAGTTCGACGAATCCACCTATATGACAGACACTGCCCAGCTGTGTATTTTTATTCGAATGATATTCAATGACATGTCGGCTAAGGAAGAGTTTTTGACAATGATTCCTCTGAAACGAAAGACCCGTGGCGAAGATATATATGACGTTTTCTTCAATTTTGTAACAAACTATAAGCTACCAATATATAAACTAGTGTGCATTAGAACCGATGGAGCACCAGCAATTACTGGAAACGAAAACGGTTTTGTGGCATTGTGTCGAGCTAATGATGATTTCCCTTCATTTTTCTCCTTCCATTGCATTATACATCAACAAGTTTTGTGTTCAAAAGTTCTAAACATGGAGGAGATTATGGGCATTGCAATAAAAATTGCGAATTCTATCCGTGCACGTAGCTTGCAACGACGGCTCTTTAAATTGCAGTTGGAAGATAGTGAGTCAGCTGAACACACTGATTTAGTTCTTCACACGGACGTCAGGTGGTTGAGTCGCGGAAAATTCCTAGAAAGGTTTCAAGAATTATTGCCCGAAATAACAGCTTTTTTGGACGAAAGACGTGATGACATTCAGATGCTGAAAAACGGAAAATGGCTGACTGATTTGACATTTTTGACAGACATCACAATGCATTTAAACACCATTAATTTGGAGCTTCAAGGCAAAGGAAAAACTATTATTGAGATGATTAGCGCAATAAACGCATTCAAAAGTAAATTGCAACTTATGATAGATCAACTAAAAAGAAAGGATCTGAAAAATTTTCCGTCTTTGAAAGCAAGGATTCCTCAGTTGAATTATGATATTTATGAGGCAGAATTATCAAATATTTTGGGCCAATTCGAAATACGTTTTTATGATTTCAGTAAATTGGCAAATATCGCATCATTTATGAGTTATTCTTTTTCGTGTAAAAACATTGAGAAATTAGCTACTGAAATAGCAAGTCAGTTTAACATGGACTCATGTTCTGTTGAAAATGAGTTAGTGCAGATTATATCGGATATACATCTCAAAGCCACAGCATCTGATACAAAATTCTGGTGTTTTATGTCTGAAGATAAATATCCGAATCTAAGGCAAATTGCCCTTCAACTGACGGCAATGTTTGGGTCAGTTTACTTGTGCGAGTCTGCATTTTTTGAAATGAAGATAATTAAGTCAAAATATCGTAATCGACTAACTGACGAACATATGTCATCATGCTTGCGATTAGCACTCGGTAATTACGTACCATCTTATGAAAAGTATGCTGAGTGGCAGTGCCACGCTTCAGCATCCAAAGTCACTCTTTAGTTAAGTTTAAACACTAGAACTCGTTTGTTTTGTAAGAACCAATAAACACGCAATTTTGAATAATTATGAGTTTTTTCATTGACATTTTAGAGCAGACCTACACTTACCTTGACTAAAAAAAATGTATATTGTGCGGAAAACTAATGTCTATGCCACGATATACCCTACCTAGACGACAATCCTGCATAACACTTACTTGCAGCCTCTCAGAGTCGATCGATCGTAGTCTAACAATATTGAGGTAGATCGCCAGCAGTTCAAGTTTGAGCACCCCTGGTCTACGTGCTCGGTCGATCGGTAATGATGTTACCGCTGAAGCATTGGACTGGGAGAAATTGGTGTTGACTTCGAGCTAGGGTCTCGACATCGGTAGCATCGATATTCTTCCGCGGCGCTCTTTACACTTCACGAAACTTTCTCCATACGGATTGTTCGAGTTGTTTACCAACAACGTAGATGCAGCGCCCATGATAGAAGTAAGCACAAAAACCATCACACTAAAGGCCAAGGTTTTTTTCTGTTTCATTCATTCATTACAGTGTTTGCATATTTTATTATTTATTTTTAATACAATTGCCATGAAAAAAAACTTTTTCAAAAATGGATTCCTTGCCACGTTACAAACAAAACAATGCAAAAATCAGAATTTTCCGTGGGGATTAACCACCGAAAAGACACAAACTCTAGCGGAACAATATGCACACGTATCTTAATTGTATATGTTTAACTGATAATTAGCAACTGTACAAGGTTTTCTCCATCTGCAACGAGGCTCTAAGTTAGGACGTCCCACAGTTGTTGTTTTTATGAAATTCTTAAAATAAAAGATACATTTTAGTAAAACGGGGTAGATTTTCAACAATCTGAAAGAAAAAAATTTGCGCGAACATATATATATATATATATATATATATATATATATATATATATATATATATATATACGAGGCATGTTTTTTAAGTAAGTACCGTTTTGGAATTAAAAAAAGACGTGCAAAGATATCGCTATAATTTTATTTTTACATGAAAGCCTGTACCTTAATCTACTTTTCTACATAATTTCCGTGAATATTGAGGCACTTGTCATAACGTGGCACCAGTTTTTGAATACCCTCCTCATAAAATTCTGCCGCCTGAGAAAAAAGTTCACTACGAGAATATTGAGGAAAGCAGTCGCACAATGATGAAATTGTAAAGCGTCTGTTTTCTCTCTCACCTTTTCGTCCACTTTCTGCACCAAATCTTCATTAACGACCGAAGGACGCCCACTCTCCGTTCTTCATCATGCACATTTGTGCGGCCATCTTTAAATGCTCTCACCCATTTTCCTTACCATTCCATCACTCATAATGTTTTGTCCGTAAACTTCACAGATCTCACGATGAATATCGATCGGTTTTACGCCTTTAGCACTAAGAAATCGTATAACAGCCCGTACTTCACAATCGGCGGGACTCACGATTGTCGGAGGCATCTTAAACACTCAGTAAACAACGTATACAATGAAGAATCAGACTGTAATGGCGTCAGTGCGTAGACATGAGATGTAGGTTACCAGCGCGCATGCGCGGAACGCCGACCGTATCGCTGCGGCGGCGGAATCGCAAAACGGTACTTACTTAAAAAACATGCCTCGTATATATACATATATATATATATATACATATATATATATATATATATATATATATATATATATATATATATGTATATATATATATATATATATATATATATATATATATATATATATATATATACATATATATATATATATATATATATATATATATATATATATATATATATATATATATATATATATATATGTAAATCCTGAACATCAGATTAATTTGTTTCTTTAGCATCAGTTGCTTTTTTAAACTTAAAAAAAGTAACATTTCTATAAATTGTTATAAAAAAAAATAACGAACCGTTAACTTTACAAAACCGGGTAATTATTTAAATTGAAGTTAATTATTCTTGATGCCTCTAGTTGTTAGAGCCACTGGCATATATTCTGAAAAGCAACTTATTAGTTATTGTGAAGCACCATTTATGGCTATTTTTCCAGAGTTTCTGTTGATATACGAATTTACCTATTAAAATATATTAAATGATTTTCATAACACGCCCACATATATACTTATAATATATATATATATATATATATATATATATATATATATATATATATATATATTATATATATATATATATATATATATATTATATATATATATATATTATATATATATATATTTGTGTGTGGATAAAAAATTAGCAAACCGTCTACACTGAAAATGCCTACGTACATATATACAACGTAAAAAATAATGAACAGAAATAAGAATTCCTCAGATTAAATTAACATTCTGGAAACTTAAAAGTAAGAAGATTCACTAATATTTTTTCGCAGGAAGTTGTTTCTCAATAAATTAGCTTTAAGAATGAAAAAAATCATAATATTTGCACCAGATTTCTTAGTTATAACTCCTTTATCAAATCTTATTGGACTGTTTTACTTTTATTTTTATTATTTCAATCTATTTTGTATTGAAATTACTCATTTGAAATATACTTGAACTTGTCAGGCCACATTTCATTTTTTAGTTCCTTCCCGTACTGCACATTTTGTTACGATTTTTACGAAGTCAAAAATGCCTATTTCCAATTTGACAAATTTTTGATAACAATTAGAATTCTGGACAACTGCAATTAAAATAGTTTCATTTTCATTAAATTAACGTCTATTAATATTAATTGAGAACCCACTATACTAAAATATTAAAAATATAATCCATAACTATCTCGAGCAGAGGATCACAAGAAGAAAAGAAATATCTTTCAGATCGCTTTAGCAGGAAAACGAATCAGTATTTCTGCGTCCCTTGCTTTCGCGTTTGATACAGTTCCGCGAAGCGATGTAACAAGAAATATCTGTGCTGTATTTAAAATTAAGTATTAAATAAATTAACGCAGGTGTAACAGTTCACCTTGCGTTCATTGGCAGTGGTATGCAGCAGGGCATTCTTTGATTCAGAACGGGTTTAAAATGAACAATGGCGTCTCGATAGAATTGCAATTGATGCAACGGCAATACAAATTACTCTGTAACATATTTTTGTCTTGTTAGATCTTTTCGAGAAGAACGTGATTATTAATTCTTAGCGCGAATAATATTTTTTTTTTTTAGCTCGCGTTTATAAGTTAGAAAAAAATATTAATTGTGAAGCTTTTAATTAGTAAAACGTATTTCAGTACTAACATAGCAACGAAAGTTAGTTGGTTCATCTTTCTGTTTCGCTGAGAAGTTTATGCTTTTATAAATAACTGCAGAGATAAAAGTTTCCTCTTTTCATATTCATATTGTACGATTGATAACTGCGGTAAATTTTTATGAAATCGTGGAAAATTTTGTTAGGGTTCAAAATTGCAAACAGATGCAACACGTAGTTACTTGTTGGCAGCTAGTGTAAGAAATCGGTGTTAAATGTTTCGTAGAAATGGATAAATAAATAAAATAAATATATAAATAATTTTTTTTATTTTTTTTTTTTTATGGGTTTAGCACACGTGCTACAGGAAGTCCCTAAAGCGCTACAGGGGCGACACGTGTGCGAAGAAAGCGATTCACGTTGTTCTTGAATCGCTTGCAAATTGTACTCGGTGGGAAACACAGTCCTGGAAAATTATTCCAAAGGGATGATGTTCTCCATATAAAAAGACTGCTTGAAAAGCGTTTGTACGAGGAGTAACGAGCTGAACCTTATACGGATGTGAAGTATTAGCTCGACGTGTATTTTTAATATGCACCGCTCCGGGAGGAATTAAGCGGGCCACATCCTTCGAACACTTTTCATGAAAATACTTGTAGAATAGGCTCAAGTCGCCAACCGTTCTTCGACGTTCCAGGGAATCAAGGCCACCGGTCAGTTTCCGGGTCTCCAATCAGACGAACAGCTCTTCTCTAAATAGAATCCAACAAATACAGTGTATGTTTGGGAGCGGTACTCCAAACATGGAGCAGTATTCCATAGTTGGTCGAATTTGAGCTTTGTAAAGAATTAACAGTTGTTGTGGAATGTAAAGCTTTCTGGTTTGAAATCATATTCCCAACTTTTGAGAAGCTCTCCTTGCTATGCTTGCAACATGTTCATGCCAGGACATATTTGCTCCCAAATCAACGCCCAACAAATTGAGTGACGACGTTAGAGGAATGGAGTGCCCCGACATAACTATGTCGGGTTTCAGCAACGTTAACTTTATATAAATATATATATATATATATATATATATATATATATATATATATATAATAAAATAATAAATAAATAAATAAATATACCCCTTTGTCATAACAAAACTCAGTCAGTCCTTCGTCTCTGGCAGAACCTTTCAAGTCAGAGTCGAAACGGCCATTTCTGAAGTCAAAGGCCATCAGAGCCGGAATCCCACAGGGC
>CM032447.1:103845672-103885672 GCA_019049505.1 Pachyrhynchus sulphureomaculatus
TAATAGAGGCCGCGTCGAAGCGAGGTGGGACCATGTGTTTCAGTAGTATGTACAATTTATCACAAGGTGTGTTAGTAAAGTGGGCGCATTTGAGGTTTTCTAGGGATTTATTTGCTGAAAAATTGTAATCCTTACGATTAGACCGCGTCCATTTGGAATAACTTTCCGACGTTTGGCCTACGAGCGAAGAGACAGCTTCAAGAATTATATTCAATGTCTAAGACCGTAAAAGCTTTTGTTCGCCTTTTATTTATTTGAGTAGAGGCCATTTGAATTTCAAGTTAATATTAGTTTATTTGTCCTGTATTGCTGTTTTGATCTGAAAATCGTTGACACCTTTGCAGGCCTTAGTTCGTGCAGTAATCGCCATGGACTGTTGAGCATATTTCCAGGTGTCAACTAGATTTTAAATAGTAGAGGGAGCAGAATTAATGTTTTGTTTTAAACAATGTACTTGTGTTGTATACTTATGAACATTAAAATCGGGATACTTGGCATTAACAATCTTTGTTAGTTTTATTTTATTCCATATCAACTAGTAGATTTCAGTTGAATAAGGATATAGGTTTTGCTAGATTTGGAATCGAACTTTCTAAATATGGCATAATAAACTCTAATATACGAGGCTGGTTTGAAAAGTCCGTGCAAAAATAAAAACTACTTATGTGTTTGGGGTAAACCTTTTTTATTTTTCGACATAGTCTCCTTTTAGACTTATACACTTCGTCCAACGATGTTCTAGTTTGTTGATCCCTTCCGAATAATAGGATTTGTCCAAGTCTGCAAAATATCCATTAGTGTCTGCAATCACCTCCTCGTTTGAATAAAATCTTTGTCCTGCCAGCCATTTCTTCAAATTGGGGAACAAATAGTAGTCCGAGGGAGCCAAGTCTGGAGAATAGGGGGGATGTGAAACGAGTTGGAATCCTATTTCCATTAATATTGCGACCACAACTGCTGAGGTGTGTTTTGGTGCGTTGTCGTGATGGAAAAGGACTTTCTTGTGGGCCAATCGCGGGCATTTTTCTCGCAGCTCGGTTTTCAAACGGTCCAATAACGATGAATAATATTCACCTGTAATAGTTTTACCCAGATAGTCGATGAGGATTATCCCTTGCGAATCCCTAAAGACAGTCGCCATAACCTTTCCGGCCGAAGGAACGGTCTTCGCCTTTTTTGGTGCAGATTCCCCTTGGTAACCCATTGTTTAGATTGTTGTTTGGTCTCAGGAGTATAGCAATGTATCCATGTTTCATCCACAGTGACGAAACGACGCTTAAAATCCTTTGGATTCTTCTGGAACAGCTGCAAACCATCCTTACAACACTTCACACGATTCCGTTTTTGGGTAAGCGTGAGCAATCGCGGCACCCATCTTGCGGATAGCTTTCTCATGTCCAAATGTTTATGCAAAATATTATGTACCCGTTCAGTCGAGATGCCCACAGCACTAGCAATCTCACGCACCTTAACTCTTCTGTCATCCATCACCATATCATGGATTTGATCAATGATTTCTGGAGTCGTAACCTCCACAGGCCGTCCAGAATGTTCAGCGTCACTTGTGCCCATATGGCCAGTCCGAAAATTTTGAAACCACTTATAAACTGTTCTAATCGAAGGTGCAGAGTCACCATAATATTTATCAAGCTTCTCTTTAGTCTCCTGAGGCGTTTTGCCTTTCATAAAGTAATGTTTAATCACCACACGAAATTCTTTTTCGTCCATTTCTTGAAAATCACTCGACTTCCTTGATTCACACGAATGCCAAACACAAAGAAATAGACCAATATGGCTGAAACTTGGTGTGCGTTCATTCAAGAGATGCTACTAATTAAACAAGACCTCGATACGCGCCGGTGGTGCCATTTCTCGGACTTTGCACGGACTTTTCAAACCAGCCTCGTATTTTGCAAAAATTGAAACAAAAATTGAAGACAACTTGGCGTACGATACTCAATACACAATTGACGACCACAATTGTATTGTTATTTAATGTATTGATATTTTAAAGAAAGGTTGTAGTATGAGGTTGTCAGACAGTTCGAAGTTCTGGCCTTGTTGAGAAATAGATCTGTTTTGTTAATGAATTCTAAAGAATTTTTCACTGAAAAAGTATTTAGTGGTAAATTCTCAAATTCTTTTGATAACCATTTTGATATCAGGTATGTGGATGATCCGACCGATGAATCAATGGGTCGCATTGCTTTTCCAGGTTTGTGAATTTTGGGCAAGCG
Source organism: Pachyrhynchus sulphureomaculatus (assembly GCA_019049505.1). Taxonomy (NCBI): domain Eukaryota; kingdom Metazoa; phylum Arthropoda; class Insecta; order Coleoptera; family Curculionidae; genus Pachyrhynchus; species Pachyrhynchus sulphureomaculatus. Next base: position 103,847,910 of record CM032447.1, read on the forward strand.
ATACAGTACAGGAATGAGTAATCCGGCCATACCAAAGTTGTATTTGTTGTGTTCATATAATTTAATTCAGATGTTAGGCTAAGTATAAATAAGGTAGATTCGTAGTTTAGTTGTTGTTGTTGTTGTTTTAATTGGTCAGAGCGCATCGACTGCTAAGGTCATTTAGCGCCCCACATTAGATGTATTTAATAATTATATAGTTATTTTTAGTTCTTTTAGGTATTTGAAAATATTTTCTTTGATTGATGTGAATTGCTCGATGTTCTGTTTAATTGAGTGAGGAATGTTATATTTAATTCTCAGATGAAGGAAGTGGTCTGCTTCAAATATGTGTTTGACTGTCAGAGTGGAACTGCATACATCACACTTCGGCAATGGTTCTTTTTTTAGGAGATATGAGTGGGTTTGGTAAGAATGACCTATGGCCAATCTTCTCAGCAAGACATTGTCGGATCTTTTGTTATTTGAATTATGTCGAGGAGGGAATACGTGAGGTTTTATCGGCCATAGTTTTGTTTTCATTATTCTCCAAGTCCCACTCCAGTTGGAATAAATCTCTTTTAGTTGAGCATAGCATCTTTGTAAAATCATTACTATTATTTTCCCCCGAGAAAGGAGTTGCTGCCCTTTTAGCCTCTCTATCGGCCATGTCGTTACCTCCAATGTTCATGTGCCCAGGGATCCACAAGAATGAAATTTCAATATCTCTCAATTTAGCTACATATAGGAGATCGTTGATTTGACTTAAGTAAGTACTACTGGCTTTATTAGAGATAATGAGTTTTAGCGAACTCAAGGAATCAGAGGCTATAAGAAATTTGTTTATCCCTTGGGCAGTGGCTATAGTAGATTTAAGTGCTTCCTTGATGGCGAACAGTTCTGCTGTGAAAAATGGAGTTGTAGGGGTGAAGTTTTAAAAAACGTTTTATGACTTTGTCATGTATATAAGCGGCTCCCACTCCCTGATCCGATTTAGAACCGTCGGTATATAAGATAGAGTGATTAGGATATTGAGAATGTATTCTTTCGAGAAATTCCGACTTGATTTCGAATGGGTTTTTGTCTTTTACCTTATTGGAATGAAGATGAAAATCCACCTTAGGGGGTGGGGACATTCGTAGTTTAGCTTTGCAAAAATAAAGTGTTTGGTATAGTGGTGATATATACTGAGTAGGTTCAATTGGAAAATAAAAGAACATCTAAGTAGTTAAATTACTAGCACGTTGGGTAGACGTGCATGCAGTAATTAATTTGAGGCATTATTCTTTTTTGATGTATTTTATTTACGTTGCAATAGGTAGAAATATAAGGCCTTTTGTTTTATTTTAAAAAAATTCTTGCCACCCCGCTTCAGTTCTTCAACGCTTCTCGACTTACACTTTGGAAACTAATGTTCTACCTCATAAGTTGCACATAATACTGTCATGAATTTATATTAAGATGTTTTAAGATAATTTCCCAGGAACATACTTTAATACATTTTTTACTACTTTGTATCTTCCTAAGAAAATCTTGCGTCTCGCATGTAAGACCATTTAGATATGTGTAGGGTCACGAAAAATCTAACCGAGTTCTCTAGAAAGTAAATGCCAATTACTTAAATCAATCACTAAATTTAAATCTTTTGATACCGATAAGACGTATCTTAGAGCACGATTTGTAAACGAAAGAATGATAAAAAGTGCTTTATTCAAAGTATGCTCCATCGCTTGTTATAAATTTTCCCCATCTTTCGGGCAATTTGTGAATACCACGCCAGTAAAAATCTTCCCCTTTTGCTGCGAACCATTCATCGAGCGATTTTTTCACATCTTCGTACAAACGAAAGCGCTGCTCAGCAAGTGCGTGACCTATCGATGCAAAACAAGTGGTAATCGGAAGGAGCCAAGTCTGGTGAGTAGGCCGCATGGGGTAAAAACTTCCCAGCTGAGTGCTTCCAACGTGTCGCGAACTGGTTTTGCCGTATGTGATGGAGCATTGTCATGAAGAAAAATGACTTTGTGTTGCCTTTTTCGGTATTCTGGCCTTTTTTCAAGCAGCGAACGGTTCAATTCGGCCAATTGTTGTTGGTAACGTTTAGTATTAACCATTTCCCCAGGTTTTAACAGCTCATAATAGACCACGCTCCTCCGGTCACACCAGAGCATCATCTTTCTGCCAAAGCGATTCGGTCTTGCGGTCGATGTGGATGGTGTGCCTGGGTCTACCCATGATTTTTTGCGCTTGGAATTCTTAAAATAAATCCACTTCTCATCCCCTGTAACTATACGATGCAAAAAACGACTTCCTTTTGTACCGAGCGAGCAAAATGTCACACGTGTTTTGCGCTTTTCCATTTACTCAACTCATGTGGTACCCATCTACCGGTCTTCTGAATCTTTCCCATCTCTCGTAGCCGATTGGAAACAACTTGTTGACTAACGCCCAATTGCTCGGCGAGTGGTTTTTGTGTTTGCGAATCATCTTCGTCCAACAATGCTTGCAATTCCACATCTTCGTATTTTTTTGGCGGTTTTCCACGTTCTTTGTCTGCAACATCGAAGTTACCACTTTTGAAACGCCGAAACCATCGTTCACACGTATCTTGCGATGGAGCATGTTCACCATAAGCTTCTCGAAGTAATCGGTATGTTTCAAGAGCAGTTTTATTCAAATGAAAACAAAAAATTAATGATGTCCGCGAATGCTCTTTGTTCGATATAAATTTCGACATATTGAATACAACAACACAATACTATGCACACACTTTTCCAATTTATCACTCGTGCGCGTCTGACACTTGTTGATGACACAACAAAATGGTGCAGTGTCAAATTTTTATAGCACAAACTGCATTGGTGCACCATCTGTTGTCTGAAATCCGCATTTCATACTTGTACACCTGGTATTTACTATCTAAATATTTGTTTAATTATAAACAAATAAAATAAAATTAGTTTGTCTCGGTACCTATCCGTTTATCATCATTCAAATTTATTTTATCTGTGATTGTCCAAGAGCTTAAGGCAGTAATGTACTGAAAGGTATATGAGTATATTACTGATTGCAATATTTATTGTTTTTTTTTTATACCAGATAAATTATTAAAACATAATGCACTCGTGATAATTTTTACTTAGTCCACACTTTATGGAGAATAATCCAGAATTTTTTCGAAATTTCTTGATCAATACTCTTAGAGATGTGATGTGAGGATGGGGGGATAGCTATTTTAGGCCATTTTGTAAAAATAATACAAAGAAAAGTGTGCGCAAGTATTACATTATATATATATATATATATATATAATATATATATATATATATATATATATATATATATATATATATATATATATATATATATATATATATATATTTATTTGAACTAGTGTTTTCACAATCTTTCATTTGATACTCCACTCGTTGACCTTGAAAAAATATTTTTTTTCGCTTCCGATTTCACCCCCAAAACTAACCCCTTAAGTCAAAATTTAACTTTCAAAACTACACGGGTTTGATTGGGCAATTCCTATATTTGTGGGGGGGCGGGATAGAATATCTCCCCCGGTATGTTCTGCCTGTCGTAGGAGGCGACTTAAAGAACAATCTAGATGGTAGATGCCCAGATCCCACCAGCATCGCCCGGTGTGATACCATCGCATCGGCTTAGGCTGCTTGAAGTTGCTTAACGTTTCGTGGCTGTGCCGATGTCCCGGACTGTGGGACCAAATAGCATGATGAGGCACCTGGATACAAAAAATTCCGGAGGTAAAATAGCCCCCCGTTCGGATCTCCGGGTGGGGGCTGATTCAGGGGCGTCGACATGCAGAGAACAGAATTTCAAAATGGATTTTTGCAACATACGAGGTTTAAATTCGAATATAAATTCAGTGCACCAACACCTGCAATCAAATAAACCTCATGTACTCGCTCTCTGTGAAACTAAGGTCAGTTCATTGACCAGCACAGTAAACTATCTTTATCCTAGGTACGATTTCTATTCCCGATTTAGGCGTAACTTTGGAATCTGTCTTTATGTCAGAAGCGACCTCTCTTGCCAACGAGAAGAGGCTCTGGAGCCCCCAAACTTTGATGTTATGTGGTTAAAAATAGCGACTCAACCAACCACAAGGTTCGTCTGTATCCTCTATCGACCACCAAGTGATACCAACTTTAGAACGCTTTTCGCTTCTCTTGCAGACACCATAGATCATTTACAAATTAACTATCCAAATGCCGAAATTGCCATCCTGGGCGACTTTAATGTCCACAACATCAACTGGCTTAAATATTCAAATACTACCGACGAACAAGGTCGTGAAGCCGAATCATTTTCAATCAGTTGTGGCTTGACTCAGCTTATTGATGAACCAACACGGATTCCTGATCGAGACGGAGAGTTCGCCAGTCTTCTTGATCTGTTTTTAACCACCAATCCGGAGATTTACACGGTCAGCGTAAATCCGCCGTTAGGTTCTTCCGACCATAAACTACTATCGACATCGAGTATTCTACCAATCAGTGACAGAGAGGCGCCCAAACCGCGCAAGATTTGGCACTACAAATCTGCTAAATGGGAAGATCTCATGGAATATTTTCGAACTTTCCCTTGGTTGGACGTTTGTTTTCGATCCGACGACCCATCTGACTGCGCCAGGGAGGTTTCCGATGTTATTTTGGCCGGTATGGAGGCTTACATCCCTTTTTCGAAGAAATGCCCTTCCAACGGCAAGCCTTGGTTTGACCTAAAATGCAAAGAAGCTGTTGCTTCTAAACATCTTGTATACCGACAGTGGCGTGAACATCCTAACACCATAAATCGTAACATCTTTGTTCGTGCCAGGAACAGATGCAAAGAAATTATCGACGAAACCAAGGAGGTACACAGTCAAAATTTCACCAAATCCACCATACCACCACTCACACGGCCAGATAATTCTATTGCAACGACACCTGTTGAGAAAGCGAACTTGTTGGCTGAACTCTTTGCTTCACATTCTACTGTCGATTTCCAAGGAAAAAAACACCACCTACTATTCCCATAGTGCAGTCAAGGATGCCCGATATTGTCTTCAGACAGCGTATCATAAAACGTATTTTGATGAAGCTAGACACCAAAAAGGCTTCAGGCGCTGACGGAATACCTGCCATAGTTCTCAAGAACTGTGCGAGGGAACTAACACCAGTTTTCTGTAGACTTTTCAACCTATCCTACAGAAAGGGAATATTTCCTTCCTGCTGGAAATGTGCCACAGTTCAGCCGATACCTAAAAAAGGCAAGAAGACTTTGCCAAATAACTACCGACCAATCGCACTACTCTCAATAATATCGAAAGTCATGGAAAAGGCTATCAATCAGCATCTTCTAAAATATCTTGAAGGATTCAACATTATTAGTGATCACCAATATGGCTTTCGTAAAAATAGATCAACAGGAGATCTTCTGACTTATGTAACACATGTTTGGAACAACGCAATTGAACACTTTGGAGAATCTCGAGCGGTTGCTCTTGACATATCCAAGGCATTTGACCGTGTTTGGCACGATGGGCTGTTGGCTAAGCTACGTTCTTATGGTATGTCTGAGAAGTTCTGTTTGTGGCTCTCATGTTTCCTCAGAGAGCGTTCTTTACGAGTGGCAGTCGACGGATTTCTTTCTAACACCTTCACTATCAACGCCGGTGTGCCCCAAGGTTCCATACTGTCTCCTACTCTCTTCCTCATTTATATTAACGATCTGCTGGAAAAGACCGAGAATCCAATCTACAGCTTTGCAGATGACAGTACACTTATCTCTTCATTCACTTTGAACGCTCGGACATCGACTACTCAGACGAATATCCGCAGACAGCAGGAAGTCGTTCAACTTAACAAAGACCTGGAAGAAATTCTATCTTGGGGTGACAGTAACCAAGTGGAATTTAACGCTACAAAAACCCAGGCGGCAGTTTTTTCTAAAAAAGTTAACGTTGCAGAACCCGACATAGTTATGTCGGGACACTCCATCCCTCTAACATCGTCACTCAATCTGTTAGGCGTTTAATTTGGGAGTAAATATGTCCTGGCATGAACATGTTGCAGGCATAGCAAGGAGAGCTTCTCAAAAGTTGGGAATATTGTTTCGAACCAGAATGCTTTACACTCCACAACAACTGTTAATTCTTTACAAAGCTCAAATTCGACCAACTATGGAATACTGCTCCCATGTTTGGAGCTCCGCTCCCAAACATACACTGCATTTGTTGGATTATATCCAGAGAAGAGCTATTCGTCTGATTGGACACCCGGAACTGACCGACGGCCTTGATTCGCTGGAACATCGAAGAACGGTTGGCGACTTGAGCCTATTCTACAAGTACTTTCATGGAAAGTGTTCGAAGGATGTAGCCCGTTTAATTCCTCCCAGAGCGGTGCATATTAGAAGTACACGTCACGCTAATACTTCACATCCGTATGAGGTTCAGCTTGTTACTCCTCGTACGCTTTTCAAACAGTCTTTTATATGGAGAACATCATACCTTTGAAATAGTTTGCCCAGGACTGTGTTTCCCATCGAGTACAATCTACAGCGATTCAAGAACAACGTGAATCGCTTTCTCCGCACACGTGTCGCTCCTGTAGCGCTTTAGGGACTTCCCTGTAGCACGTGTGTTAGACCCATAAAAAAAAAAAAAAAAATTTGTGCCAAATTTCAACATTATAGGTCAAATAGTTTTGAAGAAAATCGGATATGACAGACATACACCGAAGTGATCTTATAAATGTTTCGTACGGAACACGAAAAACGTAGTTTTCAATTTCCGCCGGACTGTGTGTGAGAAAGTCAAATTCAGTGTTTATTTTAAAACTGCCTATCTACAAGAAAAGTAGTGTGTAAACAAATTTACAAATTTCTTTAAAAAAAAGTGTCTTTTAGGCCCTCTATCATTAACCGATCTAACTGTTTTATTTTATTGAAAAAAAATTGTTATATATATCTAGAAAAAATTCAAGTATTTTTTTATTTATTGATAATGATCTTTTTTTAGTGTTCCGTACGGAACACTTATAAGATCACTTCGGTGTCTGTCTGTCTGTCTGTCTGTCTGTCTGTCTGTCTGTCTGTCACACCCGATTTTCTCCGAAACTATTTGACATAGAAAGTTAAAATTTGGTAATAATATAGGAATTTGATGGCCTCATCAGAGCCATGTAGTTTTAAGAGTTATATTTTGACTTAAGGGGTTAGTTTTGGGGGGGGTGAAATCGGAAGTGAAAAAAAAAAATTTTACTAGGTTATCGAGTGTGGTGTCAAATGAAAGCTTGTTAAAACACGAGTAAAAAATGTATATATAATGTAATACTTGCGCGCACTTTTCTTTGTATTATTTTTAAAAAATCGCGAAAAATCGCTGTCCCGGGCCTTATCTCGAAAAGTACTTATCAAAAAATTTTGAAAAAATTCCGGAATATTCTCTACGGGGTGTAGATTGAACGAAAATTATCACGAGTGCATTACCTTTAATAATTTTTCTGGTATTTAAAAAAAACAAAAATTTCAAGGTCATCAGATTTCAGTAAAGATTGGAAAAAACCTTTTTGAAAAACTCATTTGGGGGTGTATCTTGTAAAGTCACTGATCATTTTATACATCTGTAACAAAATTTTTTATTTTAAAAGCAATCAACGTACGGAACACTAATTGCGCAAGTCCAACTTGCACTTGACCGGTTATTTTGTTTTATTCGCCTCACGAACTTAGCTTATTATTTTGTATATTTCTAAAATCTTATATGTCACAACACCCAATCGCTAGCTCAGATTCGAACCAGAGACCATCCGTACGCTTGGGAGGCTCTAAACCTACCTCCCTACCTAGGAAGTAAATAAATTATGGCCAATCTACGCTTAGAGTTTTTTATGGCCAATCATTGTTAGGAAACTTTTGTAAACAAGCTATTTGTCATGAATTTTTGGTGTTGCCTTTGTTAACTCAATAAGTACTATGTAGTTAACGCTACTTTTCATGTGTTAAGCAGTTATTTTTTTATCTAACATAAAGGTCAATTTAACCACTAAGAGTTACAACACAATTTCATAAGGCTATACAGTTTGCTTATCCTCAAGGTAGCTCGTAGCTAGCAGGCAGAGGGGACTCTACCCACTCAAGATATTTATGTTGTCCAATCTACAAAACTGATCCATTTTTTAATAAAAATAAACACTAAACCTACATCAAAAATGACTCGTTGTATTACAAATTACGTGCGTTAGGATTTTGGAATCTATGGTACAATGACACTACATCACTAAACTCAAGATTAAAAACTAAATTATGTTGTAATAGAAATAAATACAACCTCTGTGCCTGTTTACACTATTTTTACATTTCATAATATCAATATATATATATATATATATATATATATATATATATATATATATATATATATATATATATATATACGTAGGCTGAAAAGGCTTTGGTCTAGCTACTTAAAACACTTTTTTTTTGCAAAATTCGACTTTATTCATTAATATAATCTCCTTCAAGAGCGATACAATCAGTCCAACGCTTTCTAATATTTCTATACCTTTCTTTAAAAAGGATTTGTTTTGCCTTCAAAATAGGCCTAAGTTTCGTCGATAACTTTTTCATTGAAGCCAAGTCTCTTTCCCGCGAGCATTTTTTTGATGTCTGCGACTAGATAATAGTCGCTAGGGGCCAAATCTCGAGAATAGGGTGGATGCGGAAGCAATTCAAACTTCAGTTCATGTAATTTTGTCATCATAACCATTAACTTATGACACGGTGCATTGTCTTGATGAAAGAGCACTTTCTTCTTGTTCATTTGTGGCCATTTTTTTGCGATTTCTGCCTTCAAGGCACCAATAACTTTATATAATATTCGCTATTGATGGTTTCTCCTTTCTCAACATAGTCGATGAAAATTATTCCATGCGCATCCCAAAATACAAACGCCAAAACCTTCCCAGCCGACTCTTGTGACTTTAGTCGTTTCGGGCGGCTTTCACCGGCTGCTATTCACTTACCTGACTGTCGATTTGATTCCGGTGTGTAGTAGTGAATCGATGTTTGATCCATTGTCACATATCGCATGAAAAAATCCGTTCTATTGCGCTTAAAAACAGGTCCAAACAGCGCACAGAATCAACAACACGTCGTTGTTCTTGGTCCACTGTGAGCAAACGCGGTACCCATTTGGAACAGAGCTTTCTCATGCCCAAATGTTCATGCAAAATATGACCGACACGTTCTTTTGATATCTTTAGGGTGTCAGCTATCTCCTGACCACCTCATATGTGCGTCCAGAGTGTTCAGCATCATTAGTATCTGTATGACCGCGTTTAAATTCAGCATACCAGTAAATGATGAGTGATTTTCCAGCGGCAAAGTCCCTGTAACCCTTATCAAGCTATTGTTTTACTTGAACGGTATTTTTTCCCATCAAACGTGTTTAATCAACACAATTCGATTTTTTCCATTGTTTTGAAAATATCAAAAGTAGAGTCACCAAAGCCACTGTAACTTGTAAACTAATTGTCGAAATGTAATGAAATTTTGACACGTATCGTTCTCTCTCTCTCTCTCTCTCTCTCTCTCTATATATATATATATATATATATATATATATATATATATATATATATATATACAAATATATATATATATATATATATATATATATATATATATATATATATATATATATATATATATATATATATATATATACAGTAATACCCCGCTTTACGCGAGGGATACGTTCCGAAAAAAATCGCGTTAACTGAAATTCGCGTATATCGAGGTTTATGATTAAACATAGTCAAAATTTAATACAAAAAAATACAAATCATTTTAATCAATCACTTTAATTCTAAGAACACTTTATGCAATACATACTCTTATTTTTTACGGAAAAATACATCTATTGTCTTTTGGGTAACGTTTTGTTTACGTTCTTGTAAAATACGTTCATAACACCCAACACTGTTTTTAATTGTTTGACACACGGTCAAGACACGGTCATCATTATTGTCTATACTCTGCAATATGTCCAAACCTGAATAAATTTTTGAAAGTGCATTTTGTATTTCCCCTGAAGATAAAACTTTCTCTTCTACTTGTTCTTCCTCATCGTAGATAGGATTATTCTGTAACTCGATCAGATCTTCATTGCTAATAGGATCGTCGTGCGTTGCTACAAGTTCTACGAGATCTTCTACCGTGACATCTTCAAGTTCAGACCCCTCAATCATTGCAGCAATGTCTTCAAGCACTTGTCTCTGCATCTGGACAATTCTTCTAGGTGCTTCCACTACATCTGGCCAAAGATTACGCCACACCCCATTCATACAACTCATTTTAACTTCCTTCCAAGCCTCTTCTATGTTGTGAATAGACTTCATAATGTTGTATGACTTCCACCACTCTCGCATAGACTGTCTTCCTTCCCCGTCAGTTTCATGAATTAGTTGGCTAAAAGTGCGGCGATGGTAATAAGCTTTGAAGTTTGCTATTGCTCCCTGGTCCATAGGTTGTAATATTGACGTAGTGTTTGGTGGAAGGAACTTTACGTACACTTTTAAGTCTCTGGGCGTATCAAGTGAGGTTGGATGTCCTGGGGCATTGTCTAAGAGTAATATAACTTTAGGTTCAAGCCCATTTCTGTCACAGTATGATTTGACTGATGGGCAAAAACTATTAGAATACCATTCTTGAAAAATTTCCCGTGTAACCCACGCCTTTCTGTTTGATCGCCACACAACTGGTAGACTTGTCTTGTCTGTGCCTCGCATTGCACGGGGTGTTTCTGAATGGTACACTAGTAAAGGTTTCAGTTTGAAATCACCAGTGGCATTACCACCCAGCAGAAGTGTTAGTCGATCTTTCGCAGCTTTGAAACCACTGGCTTGACGTTCTTCCTTAGAAATGAATGTTCGAGATGGCATTTTTTTCCAGTAAAGTGCGGTCTCATCAACATTGAAGATGAGACAAGCAGGAATTTTCTCTCGTCTAACGAAGTCTTGAAACTTGTCTGGAAACTCAGCTGCAGCTTGAATGTCCGCGCTGGCCGCCTCGCCTGTTATGTGGATATTGTGAAGATTAGAACGCTGCTTGAACCGATGGAACCAGCTCTGCTGGCAGCAAAAGTCGGAGTGGCACTCCCTTCTCCTTCTTTTGTTTTCAGCATCTCATACAAAGATTTTGCTTTTGTGCATATGAGATCTTGACTTAGTGGTGTGTTCTTCTTATTCAAATCTTCGATCCAGACTGACAGTAATTTCTCCATTCTTTCTAAGATAGATGATCTCGAACGAGAAAGTTTTGTTGCACTTATAGGTGTTGAACCTTCGCTGGAGATTTTAATTTTTTCCCGATTTTTATAAATCGTTCTCACAGTCGATTCTGAGAGTCCAAAATCTCTCCCAACAATTGTTGCTTTGCCTCCATTTTCCATTCTTCTTAACACTTTCATCTTCAATTCCAAAGTGACGCTTTTACGCTCTTTTTTCTTTACAGGCGGCATTTTTTAACGTAGGGTTAAATTATGTATGTATGTATCTCCAATAAATATTAAAACAAAACTGCCAGCCGACCGAACTAACATTACGGAACAAATGAACACACGAAACGAACGAGGAAATCCCCATAGAACAAAGTCGAAGGACAGGGAATTCCCAATTCTTCAAAGAGAATATTCAGAGAAAGCGGGGATCCCCCCGCGACCATAGAGAAGTTAATGACTACATGAGCGCGAAATTTGAAATTCGCGTTATAGTGAAACCGCGCGTAACGGGGTCGCGCTAAGCGGGGTATTACTGTATATATATATATATATATATATATATATATATATATACAAATATATATATATATATATATATATATATATATATATATATATATATAATATATATAGATATATATATATATATATATATATATATATATATATATATATATATATATATATATATATATATATACAAATGTATATATATATATATATATATATATATATATATATATATATATATATATATAATGTAGATAATCGAACCTGTATAAGTGAGAACTGGATAAGCGAGAAAACTCTATAACTGAGACTAATTTGAGGTCCCGTCATTTACAGCCTCAAAATCCTCTGTTAGTGAGAATAAGAAACCTTCTTATGAGAGAGTCCTTTTTCTCGTCTGGACCTGTACGAGTGAGAGTGCTTGGCCATAGACGTCTATGACCAACAAACTTTAAGGACCTTGTCCATGTCTTTGTTTTCTTCATGTTTTCTTTTTTCTTTCTAAATTTCGTGGAATGATCAAGACTTGTGCAACGCAGACTTGTGCGCCTGAGCCTACGCAAATTAAAGCTACCCGATTTATACTGGTTTAAAATGTACTGAACAGTAGCATGCGACTTTTTAACAATTTTTCCTATATTTCTTAAGGATTTTCCATCTTTCCACAAATCAGTTATGATCTTCTTGATTTCTCTCGCTCATTTTTAATACTACTTTGAAACCCCACTGCATATATACAAATTACTCGCAACAAGTGACAGATTATAAAATATGGCTGAAAATTATTCATTTATTTTCAGTTAAGTGAGCAACAGATAGCTTGATAAAATGCGGCTGATTATAAAGTGTTTTTTCAATGCAGTTCTTGAGTGTATGGAGACTTTTTGACATTAATTTTGTTTATATTTTTATAACAATGATGTAACTTCTAAACAAAATGTTTCGTAGTTATTTTTAATACTAATTCTCGTTGGTTAAGCTTCAAATACTAATTTAAACATGTGTTCTCATAGTTCCAATTAATTAATTAAACATAACAGAAAAATAGTATAGAAAGCAGATGGTGTATGGAGCCTTTAGACTGACAGTATATATATATATATATATATATATATATATATATATATATATATATATATATATATATATATATATATATATATACATTTATATTATTTGAAGTTTATTATGGGAGTTATAACAAGATTGAAGTTAAAACTGTTATTAAATGTATCGAGTATATTTGACAGGGAAATGTTACATGAAATTTATTTAGAATTCTCCGTAAGATGAACAATTTAATAACAAATTGTGAAACCAAAAGTGATAATTGATTTTTGATCTCTTTGAATTACACCATATTTAATTTTTCTGTTCAAAAGCATTTACTTACAATAATCTACGTTTCAATTTGGTGAAACCTTGGAATATGGTATAATTATTAAAAGTAATTAGCAAGTATATCGTATACTGTATTTCAATGTTTATAATTATTGTATACTAAATTTAGATATCGATAATCGAGAACGAATAAATGTATTTTATAAAAGATATTTACTAATTTCCTGAAGTACTGTCAAAATATTTCATCATTATCTCTCTCAATTGTCATATCTATAACACAATTACTATTTACTGAGAGTTATTGTTTAAAGTATGGTTATAAATACAAATAATTTATTCCATTTTTTCTCATCAGGCCATGGTTCAATGTTCGTCATTGTTAAACGTAGTAGAAGTAAGAGTTCATCAAAATCATTTTTCCATAAGATTCTTGAAGGATATTTACTTAATTAAAAAATATATATTGCTTTAATCAAGACAGCTAAAGGGGTAGGGTACTAAAGACCTATGAGAGTCGCTACATAGAAAATATTTAGGCCGACACGCATTCCTTTTATTAAAGCGCCTTGTTAACATGTTAACAAGTCCTCTGTCTCTGGAGCGCGGTCTTTGTAGTATGACTTGCTGGCCGAGGCAAACGACCACAATTCATCAAAATTGTTGACGTCTTAATAGGTACTATTTGACATTATATCTTGACTTATTTTTTCAGCTGAATAGCCCGAACCTTTTAAATGAATTAAACAGGTATTACATGACCAAATGCAGTGTCAAGATAAAATAAATTAATATTAATCTTTGCTTGCTTCTCCCTTTATCATTCTGCTTTCCGACAAAGCACCATATTTATGTGCACTTGCAGATCCGACAGGTAAAGCTTCTTTTTAATTTGTAAAAGAGCACGTTGTACTTACACTTGCGAATATATAATTTATGTCTTTGTATTATACGTATAGATAAATGCTGATAAAATAAAACAACTCGTAAAAACTACTTTTTAAAAATAAAAAAAAATGCGGTAATCTTTATGCAGACAGGTTGAACTAATGTTCCTTCATTATGCTGTTGTCGGCTATTCTTTGCAGTTTCGTAAAATATTTCGATTTTACATTAATATATAAAGCTTTAATGCATCTTAAGGTGTTAAGAGATCAAATTCATTATTCCAAGATGTATCTCCATTGAAGCAGGTAATCTACGAGGGATGTTTAATAACTAAATAGATAGATAAATGGTTGTGAAGAAAAAACGGTTTATTCGATGACAATGAAACCTATACTGCTGTTCAACGTAGTCTCCATCAATATTTAGGCACTTTTCCCCTCGTTCTGTGAGCTTCTGAATTCCTGTAATGGAGAATAGTTTACCTTGTTGCCGAGTGAGTCACGTACAGGGTGGTCCAAATTGGACACTTTTAAAGGTAAACCCCTTTATCTAAAGGAGATAGACGAAAACTAATGTCGGTGTCTGAGGCTCAATTTTTATTATAAACACAATGGTGAAAACAGCATATCGATGTCTAGTACCGTTTCAGATATACAGGGAGTTTTTCAAAAATCTGCATTTTGGAAAAATGTTTGTAATTCTTTTCCTATTGAAAATTTTTGTTTTCTGTAAAAACATTCTCAAAGCACTTTTTTAAGTGGACTTCAACAGTGTAAGTTACATTTTTTTACAACTAATATTTTAATAGTTATTAACGCAAAAATATATTTTTTAAATGGGATACCCTGTATATTTTTCCTTATCCAAATAGAGCTTTAAATGGCCATTCTAAAAATATAGCACGCTTTATATTTTGCTTAAATCTACTTCAATGTATAAAGGTTTTCAGTTTTTACGCGATTTTTAAATGCACATTTGCAGACAATTCGTAAAAAAAAAATTCCAGAAGTAACTCTAAGAGTCATAATTACAATGAAATTTACTAAATGTTGTAGTACTTTAAACTACGTAGAAAATAAAACAAAACAACAATAAAACAATTTATTCCGAGTAGAGCAAACTAAAACGAAACAATGTTCTGTAAGAGATGTTCGAAATGTTGATTAGTTTCATTTACGCAAAGGCGGCACCTTTTCTGGACACTTCTTACCGAGTTGATTAGTGCAAGAGGAGTGAGAGATGCAAAACTTTGCATCACTGCGACTTCTAACTCTTGCGTGGTGTTTGTCGGCAATTTAAAAATTTGGTCTTACAATCTTCCCCAGAGATAGAAGTTCATTGGTGTTAAATCCGATGACCTTGCTGGCCAACCGTTCGGACCTTGGTTGGCTATCCAGTTATTGTCGAAATTGGCCGATAAAAAATTACTGATAACTGCAGAGTTATGAGAGGGTGCCCCGTCCTGTCGAAAAAATATATTTCTAAGGTCCATTAACGGCAGTTCATCAACAAGAGGTTCTATTTGTTGCCTTAAAATTTCTAAATATCTCTGAGAGGTGAGTGTTCCTTCGTAAATAAATGGATCTATAACCCTGCCTCTAAAAATTCCTGCCCACACATTAAATCCAAATCTGCCTTGATTTCTTTGCTTCACTAAATGAGGATTTTCTTGTTCCCACGTATAAGAATTGTAACGGTTAAAAAATACCTGCATTGATTACATAAGCTTTGTCTGTCCAAATGCAATTTTATGAAAAATTCGGAACATGGTTACAATTCTCCAGACACCATTGGCAAAAATCCATACGCCGATGAAAATCTCCGTCTCTAAGGTGATGAACTTTTCTTGTCCTATATGGCCTGAATTTGTGCTTCTTCAAAGTATGACTTACGTTAGTTCTTGGTAGTCCAGTGGATTCTTTTAACTGTCGGGTTGAAGTGTTGGGATTATTTCCGATAGTTCCTAAAACTATCTAACTTCTTATCCCTGTTTGATGCATAATTTTTGGGTCGTTTCTTTTCAAACTGGCCACTATTAACTAGGTTATGTCGCAATCGAGCGAATATATCCTCGAAGGGTTGACGCTTCTCTAGATACCGTTCGTGGTACAAATTACTTGTCGCTCCCGAATTTTCTCCGGTTTGTACGAAACACACTATCATACCCCATTTTTCGTAATTTTCAAACTTCATTGCGATTTATTTGACAATTCAATAACTGATCCTGAAGTAAAATTTGACAACTACGAGTAAACAATTCAATTAAACCATATGGCCGCTCCGTCCAAAGCCTACTTCATAAAATGTGCATTTAAAACTCGCGTAAAAACTGAAAACCTTTATATTTTGAAGTAGATTTAAGCAAAATATAAAGTGTGCTATATTTTTAAAATGGTAATTTAAAGCTCTATTCGAATGAGGACAAATATATAGGGAATCCTATTTAAAAAATATATTTTTGCGTTAATAACTATTAAAATATTAGTTGTACAAAAATGTAACTTGCACTGTTGAAATCCACGTGAAAAAGTGCTTTGAGACTGTTTTTACAGAAATCAAAAATTTTCAATAGGAAAAGAATTACAAACATTTTTCCAAAATGCAGATTTTTGAAAAACACCCTGTATATCTGAAACGGGACTAGATATCGTTATATGGTTTTCATCGTTGAGTTTATCATAAAAATTGAGCCTCAGACACCGACATCAGTTTTCGTCTATCTCCTTTAGATAAAGGGGTTTACCTTTAAAAGTGTCCAATTTGGACTACCCTGTACAGGTTTCTTGGCCGTTTTGTTGTCTTCAAACTTGGTGCCAGGTTAAAGCTTTTCGAGTAGACCGAACAGATAAAAATTGAACGGCGTGAGGTCGGGATTATAAGGTAGGTGTCGCAGCACGTCCCAACCCAACTTTTCGATTGTCTGGTGTTTTATGAGCGGTATGAGGGCAGGCATTATCATACAGCAGAATCACACCATTTGAGAGAGAACCTTGGCGTTTCCTTTTATTGCTGTTTTACTTCCTGTTGAAGCATGTTTAAATAGTACTCACTGTACTCAGTACGTTGATCTTCTAAATAATCACAATAAATTTGGACTAGAGAATCCCAGACGCGTAGGTTTTGAATTTTTTCTTTGTGGGAGAATTTGGAATGTTCCAGTCAAGATTGCCGTTTGGATTCAAATTCAAAACGATTAATCCACTTTTCATCTCAGGTTACTATACGATCATTACCTTTCCTTGAAAATCATCGTTCGAGTTTAGAACAAATGTGAATTCGGTTATCTTTATGGTGCTGAGTCATGTCAGTACTGACATTATACATTTCAGCAATTGTCAACTGTCATCTCTGATAATATCATTTATGTGATTTTGCAGTGTGTCGGTTGAAAACAGCCACCGGTCTTTCCGAACGATGAAGATCGGTGACATTGTTCTTCCTAAATCGAACTGATCAATCCATTTATACACATTTTAGCCGCTTTACATCTTTCACCACATTGTTTCAACATTCTAGAGTAAATTTCGGCTGGTTTCACACTTTCGGGTAACAAAAATCATATTACTGAACATCTTTTCCGACGGATGCTTTCGAGCGCATTTTGAAATAAACCAATTTAGATTATGTTTACTATTTTTTTTTTAAACAACTAATTGAATGCGTCGCCAAGGTTGCCAACTCCACCCTCAGAAAGTTTAATTTAAAAGTATTCAGTAGTTTTTCCACTCTTGCTGTTTGTCTCGTTAAATATTGAACGTCCCTAGTGTACGAAATCGTTTTTCAAGCCGAGTACCTCAACTGACATAGAGTTAAAGAAGAACCTAGTTAAATTTGAAGTATTATACCATACTAGGTTCCCTAAAATAGATTGTGAGCATAGATAACTCTTATTATAGGTACAGGGTGAGTCAACAATAGAGTAAAGTTCATTATCTCATTTGTTTCGGGAATGACGAAAAAATGTTAAATACAATAGCTTTAGAGAATGTAAGGTGCACAGTTTAAAATTATTTTTGAGTATACAGGGTA
Organism: Pachyrhynchus sulphureomaculatus; assembly: GCA_019049505.1. Taxonomy (NCBI): domain Eukaryota; kingdom Metazoa; phylum Arthropoda; class Insecta; order Coleoptera; family Curculionidae; genus Pachyrhynchus; species Pachyrhynchus sulphureomaculatus. Next base: position 103,865,950 of record CM032447.1, read on the forward strand.
CTTCAAAAAAGTATAGCCGATATAACATATGTTTTTTTAAATAGAACATCCTATTTTCTAATTTATGTTTAAGTTCTTCGTAAAATTTTTAAACTTTTTTATTAATAATGTTATATACCTAAACCTAGTAGTTTTTCTAATATTTCAATTTTTTAAAAATATACTAGTTCTCAGTTTTATAAAAAATTGCCAGTAACGCCATTGTTTCTGAAGGTGGAATACTCATAATTGGTACGAGAGTTCTATAGAGATGAAAAAAAAAAAGATATGTGTAAAGAAATGTGAGTTAGACGATACAGGGTAGTCAAAATAAATTTATGCATTTCGACTATTTTAAATTGAAAAAGCTCACATTTTTTAAATGGCATACCCTGTGTATTATTATTTTTTCTGATAAATTTTATAAAACCCTCCAGCTTTTGTTAAGTATATCATATACCTATTTCTAATAGTTTTCGATTTATTATGAATTTTTTAATTTTTACCCTTGTTTTTAATCCACTTACGCTATTGTGAAAACATAAACAAATAATTAATAAAAATTTTAATATAGTTTAACTTATCTAATGATTAATTAGATGTTCAAAAATATGTCCGTCTACTTGAATAGACATGTTTAGTCGTTTTACTATATTTTCCTTCACTTTCCTTAGCATAAAGAGCGTTATTGTCCTGCACGCATCCCGTATCCTATTTTGCATATCTATTGGTGTTGTAGAGTGATTCGCATAAACACGATCTTTAATGTAGCCCCACAAAGAGAAGTCACATGATCGAGGGGCCACTGAATGAATCCATCCCTACCGATCCATTTTTGTGGGTAGCGATAGTTTAAAAATTCCGGAAGTTCTCGGTGGTAAAGAGCGGGAGCATCGTCTTGTTGAATTCATATTTATTCCCTTTCAAAAGTATCAACTTCTTCAAGAAGCTGGGGTAATTCGTTTTGCAAAAAATTTAGGTATCTAGGCCCGTTAAGCGGTTCGCGAAAAAAATATTGACCAATAATTCTAAAATTTAATATTTCACACCATACGAGGCTGGTTTGAAAAGTCCGTGCAAAGTCCGAGAGATGGCACCACCGGCGCGTATCGAGGTCATGTTTAGTTAGTAGCATCTCTTGAATGAACGCATACCAAGTTTCAGCCATATTGGTCTATTTCTTTATGTTTGGTATTCGTGTGAATCAAGGAAGTCGAGTGATTTTCAAGAAATGGACGAAAAAGAATTTCGTGTGGTGATTAAACATTACTTTATGAAAGGCAAAACGCCTCAGGAGACTAAAGAGAAGCTTGATAAACATTATGGTGACTCTGCACCTTCGATTAGAATAGTTTATAAGTGGTTTCAAAATTTTCGGACTGGCCATATAGGCACAAGTGACGCTGAACGTTCTGGACGGCCTGTGGAGGTTACGACTCCAGAAATCATTGATCAAATCCATGATATGGTGATGGATGACAGAAGAGTTAAGGTGCGTGAGATTGCTAGTGCTGTGGGCATCTCGACTGAACGGGTACATAATATTTTGCATAAACATTTGGACATGAGAAAGCTATCCGCAAGATGGGTGCCGCGATTGCCCACGCTTGACCAAAAACGGAATCGTGTGCAGTGTTGCAAGGATGGTTTGCAGCTGTTCCAGAAGAATCCGGAGGACTTTAAGTGTCGTTTCGTCACTGTGGATGAAACATGGATACATTACTATACTCCTGAGACCAAACAACAATCTAAACAATGGGTTACCAAGGGGGAATCTGCACCAAAAAAGGCGAAGACCGTTCCTTCGGCCGGAAAGGTTATGGCGACTGTCTTTTGGGATTCGCAAGGGATAATCCTCATCGACTATCTGGAAAAGGGTAAAAACTATTACAGGGGAATATTATTCATCGTTATTGGACCGTTTGAAAAGAAAAAAAACGCCCGCGATTGGCCCACAAGAAAGTCCTTTTCCATCACGACAACGCACCAGCACACAAATCGGCAGTTGGGGTCGCAAAATTAATGGAAAGAGGATTCCAACTCGTTTCACATCCCCCCTATTCTCCAGACTTGGCTCCCTCGGACTACTATTTGTTCCCCAATTTGAAGAAATGGCTGGCGGGACAAAGATTTTATTCAAACGAGGAGGTGATTGCAGACACTAATGGATATTTTGCAGACTTGGACAAATCCTATTATTCGGAAGGGATCAACAAACTAGAACATCGTTGGACGAAGTGTATAAGCCTAAAAGGAGATTATGTCGAAAAATAAAAAAGGTTTACCCCAAACACATAAGTAGTTTTTATTTTTGCACGGACTTTTCAAACCAGTCTCGTACATTAAGCGACCAATGGTGTTGGTTTTGAACTTCCCGGACCTAAAATGGATTAACTGTTGAATAATAATGCATGTTATGGTTGTTAACTGCTCCATTACTGCGAAAAGTAGCTTCATCAGAAAACATTATTTTGGATAAAAAATTTGGATCGGCCTCTAGTGCTCCATTCATGGTGGTACAAAAGTTTACTCGTCGTTCAAAATCACGGTCTTGAAGTTCTTGGTGTAGTTCTATATGATGATTTTTGTATTTTCTTGTGGTGCGATTAGCCATAGATTGGGATGTGTCAGATAAGTCAGCTAGTTGACGGCTGCTGACTTGGGGATTATCTTCAACATGAAGCAAATTTTCCATTTCTTTTTCCTCACTGGTAACATTCTGGTTTACTACTTTCCGTTTCGTATATTCAACGCTACCACTACCATCAAACCGTTCCATTAAGCACTGAAAAGATTTTCTAGACTGTGTACGTCTATTAGGGTACTTCGCTCAGTAAAGCCTTACTGCCAAAAGACAATTTTTTCCCGCCTCGCCGGGTATATAAACCATATCAATTAATTCATTTTTAAGAAAATCCATAACTATTACCTTTATACGTCACTTACTACAACAAATTAAACCAGTTTTACTTGCTTAATAGACATGTCAAAATTTGACAATGCCTACATTTTTGCTTTGTCTTGGCAACTACGATCTTATAGCGTAAGTTTATTAAAAACAAGGGTAAAAATTGAAAAATTCAAAATAAATCGAAAACTATTTGAAATAGGTATATGACATACTTAATAAAAGTTGGAGGGTTTTGTAAAATCTATCAGAAAAAATAATAATATATAGAGGATGTGCCATTTAAATAATTTGAGATTTTTCAATTTAAAATAGTCGAAATGTATAAATTTATTTTGAACACCCTGTAATATCTAACTCAAATTTCTTTACATGTATATATATTTTTTTCATCTCTATAGAAGGCTTGTACCAATTATGAGTATTCCACCTTCAGAAACAATGGCGCTACTGGCAATTTTTTACAAAACTGAAAATTAGTTTTTTTTTTAAAAAAAAAATGAAATATTAGAAAAAACTAGTAGGTTTAGGTATATAACATTATCAATAAAAAAGTTATAAAATTTTACGTAGAATTTAAAAATAAATTAGAAAATAGGATGTTCCATTTAAAAAAAACATATATTATATCGGCTACACTTTTTTGAAGTGCCCTGTATACTCAAAAATAATTTTAAACTATGCACCTTAACATTCCCTAAATTATTGTATTTAACATTTTTTTGTCGTTCCAGAAACAAATGAGATAATGAACTTTACTCTATCGTTGACTCACCCTGTATAGGGTTATTTATTACAATTGAACCCTCTCTTTAACGTGGTTACATGAAAATTAGGTTAAAAGTTGGAGCGGTTTTATAGAATTATTTTCCGAAGTTAAAGCAGAAACAATTGCTCGTCTCGATTTTGACATGTCACGCAAAATGTATATTTTTTATATCGCTTGTATATTATTTTTCAGTTTTATAGAACTTCTAAGAGATATTTTTATGATGATCAATATAAAGAAAAGTTGTGAGGTGCGCTGGAGTTTCTAGTGAAAGTGTCTAAGGAAATCTAACAATTGCTCCACTCGCAGAGGAAATTTACTTTTATTTTTATATCTATTTTATTAGAGAATCTCCATCTATGTATTATTTTTTGTTCAAATTATTAAGTTATAACAGTGGATATAACTTATTTATAGTTTTGGTTGCATTGCATGCGGACTATTTTTTTAGGAGTAAGCAATACCATATAAATGGGGCTCTCAAACTGAAAAAATAATAATTCGTCCACATTGTTCTATATTTACCTTTTTATTAATATGTATATATAATTTCTCTCAATTTCTAAATAAATCAAATATTTTATTTATTTCCAGTTCAATGTACAACGACTGCAGGACGCACACGCCCTTTCCTCCCAAGCCAGCAGTTCGGCATCGAGCGCCGCGACGGCGTCAGTGGGCGCCGGGGGTGCCCTGGGCGACGCGCATTCCCTTAGCTCCCACCCACACCACCCCCTTTACCTACAGGGATCGGCGCATTCCAGTGGCGGATCCGTTAGCTCGAATGGTGGTGGATCCCCAACGAGTCCTCTTAGGCCGGGAAAGGAGGAAGAAGAATGTAGTTTGCATGGCAGGAGTAGTACAGAAGGTAAGAGTTTGGTTAAATTTTTTCAATATTTATCGGGATTATATAAATGATACTTAAATAATATTAAAATTGTATGGCTCTTCTCATTCATTTCAGAATTTACGAGAACAGCTGCAGGAAACGTAATAATAATATACAAAAGAAGAAATTTTTGGCAATTATTGTATTTACATTTTTCACTTTACTCTTTTTTACTTTCCTAAACCTATACATTTTCTATTGTTTAGTGCATAATATTTGGAAAATTCCCACTGATATTAAGAGGAATTTTTCCTAGTTTTAAAATCTAAATTCTTCAACATAACTGAAGATGTTTAGACTATAAATCTATTGTTATGGTAATTGTTAGCTTTGATTATTGGGTTTAGATTAATAGGTGAAATCATAGTAAACCATCCATTTTTGTATAAGAAATTAAAACCGAAATCGTACCTTAAAGAGAAATAGCTAGTTGTGCGTAGCTGAAAGTAAGACACTTATAATTTTTTCAGATTAGAATAAGAAATAGCAATAGCATAATGAGATAAAAACCTTTTTTACATCAGTACTGATCCTGCCTCAACTCTATTAGGTTAAGTCAGTTGCTCTTCCAAGAATGGATCCCATAAGAAAAAGTGGAACTTGGTCAAATTTTGTTATAATATAGTTTTTTGGTGTAATAATAATTTTTGTTCAATGATAGGGTTCCATTTTTGCATAAGATTCTTGTGGGGTCTTTTCTTAAATTACGTACATTCATACAAAATGATGTATTCGGTTGTTAGTTTATAGAAATTGAATTTAAAATTTTAAAACCATTAGTAAGTAACTTTGGAACACACAGAAAGAATTATAAGTCTTAAAAACAGAAAAAAGCTCAGGACCGGATGACATTATAAATGAGATGTTAAAATATGGAGGAGAAAACTTACAACTAGCACAGGTCTTTACAAACATAGCAAAAAATGGACAAAATGGGTTGGAAAACTAGCATAACAATCCCAATATTCAAAAAAAGGGCAAAAGACGTCATCCGAAAATTACTTCGAGATAACGCACCTAAATACTACTTTAAAAGTATTAATAAAAATCGTACAGGAAGAAATGAGCCAGGATATTTAAATAAGATAGAAGCAACAATAATTCCGCAAAAAGCGATCTACCATAGGTGCCATATTTATAGTGAGGCAAATAGTGGAGAAAGCTAAAGAATTTAACAAACCTACATATATGTGCCTTCATACATGACATTAACAAGGATTAAGTTATATTTAAGATTAAGTATATTTGATATACAAAATAACTTTGAAAAGTGAGACATCTACTGAGCAAAGAAGTAAAAATAAACGTCGGAATAAGACAAGGCGTATCACTTAGTCCCTTTATCTTCAACCTCGTCATAGACACACAGTAGAGAATCTTCCAAAAACTAGAGGATATAAAATGGGCAACACACACTGCCACATAATCTGCTACGCCGATTACGCGGTCATTTCCAATTCTGAGGAGAACCTTCAGATCTTTCATGCCTTCAGTTCGGAAGCAAGAAAACTAAACATGATTATTATCATAACTAGACAAGCTCTATGATAGCTTCAAAAGAATTACTAAGATGCACGCTGGAGATCCAAGGTAGTATTATCGCACACGTTAATAATTTTAAATACTTGGGAACAATGATAACAAGCTACGGAGACTTAAAAAGGGAACTAATACAACAATCTATGAAGGCATAATTACTAGCAGGTTGCCTGACGGATATAGTCTGGGAAAATAAATACAGTGGAAAGCAAAACAAGGATATGCAAGACAACAGTGAGACCGATCCTGACATATCCTGTAGAAACAAGAGCTGTCACATTTATGGTAAACAGCACAAATTATGATGACAACAGAAATAAAGGGGATTAGGGATATACATGTAAAAACAATCCACGATAAAATCCGCAGCAAAGACCTACAAGAATTAAGTAAGATTCCAGAAATATCCACCAGAAGAAAACAATGGAATAAACATGCAGATCGAACGGACGACAATAGACCGGCAAAAAGGGCCAAACGAAATAAACCTTGTGATAGAAGAACTAGCGGCAGACCTCCGAAAAATGAAAATAATACTGGAGGTCTATATCGGAAGAGGCCTAATGGAGATAAAACAGGCAGTATGCCTATTTATATGACACACCAAATAAGAGAGAAGAAGAAAGCCATTATAATTTACTACTATCCAAATTAATAAAAGACAATAAAAAGATATAGCCACTTGGAAAGTGGTGGGTGGGTATTTGTAAATCTAAATTGGCTATTTTTTTGTTTTTTCCCTGATTAGTAGCTTATCTCAAGGTAATGATAAACCTTGTCTATTGAAGAACTTGAGGTTAATTAAAAATAATCCAGAAAATGATACCTACTTATAGTATAAATCACACTCTATAGATGTGTGTTTTTCCAATTAACACAGTAACGTGTTTTTAACGACAAAAGATATCTTTAAAGGAAATCTGTGTAATCTAAAGCAATTAAACATTTTGTTCTACTTAAATAAATTTCATTTAAGTAATAAGATGTCGGTGACTTGTGGTGTGGCTTTTGTATCGTATTTTGTAAGTTTGTGATTCTTTTATATATGTGTATATATATATGATTCTTTATATATATATATGTATATATATATATATATATATATATATATATATATATATATATATATATATATATATATATATATATATATATATATATATATATATATATATATATTATATATATATATATATATATATATATATATATATATATATTTATATATATATATATATATATATATATATATATATATATATATATATTATAAAATTTGGTACAATTCACGTTACGCTATAAAAATAGTTTACACAGTTTTTTTTATATATATAACTAATTTAAAAATATGTACGGTAATTATACTGTCTTTAAAATTAATCCAAAAAATATTTACTGAAATATTTGATTTGGTATATGATACGTACCTAATAGACTCAGTATTTTTCATACACAGGTTGTTATTGATCGAAATATTGGATGTTTACTAGTTTGTTAAGGTGAGATGAAAATAAATCGTGCCTTTGGTTTAAAAAATAGATGGTTTTAATGTTGTTATTTTTTTTTTTATTTCATGTAGATTATATTTTGATAAATATAGCTGAGGCAGGCTATATCAGTTCTATCGTTTACAACCCCAGGATCCCGTCTTATTTCGATCATTTCCTTGATTTTTAGTTTTTGGTAATTAGAGTCTCTATGTGTTGAATATGTTTTTTATCCAATTTTTATTGGCTTTGGTATTTTGTTCGGGAAGTACGAGTTTGGTAAGTTGGTTTAATTTTTTTTTGGTGATTTTGTTTAGTTATTTTGAATAGCGACTCATTTCCTATTTTCTAGGTCTAGGAATTTACTAGATGTTTCAATTGGTATTATTTTGGTTATTTCTCTTAAAATATCTTTTTGTTTTTTATTAGGACATTTATCTTTTTTGTTGCTTCTGTTATTGATAAGTTTAGGAGACCTGTTTTTGTCTTGTTTACAAACGATTTGTTGATGATTGCATTACAGCAATTCCAGAGGACAAAACTGAAGAATTGCTGCATGAATTTAATAAATTTCATTGCAAATTACAATTCACAACTGAAATTGAGGAAAACGGCAAATTAAACTTTCTTGACATGACACTATATAGGAATACCGAAAATAATAAAGTAGAAACTAAATGGTACACCAAACCAACATGGTCCGGTAGATACCTAAATCACGATTCAAATCATTCAAAAAACAAAAAACTAGTACCATGATAGTTTTGACGGATAGAGCCATAATACTAACATCCCCAATATACAGACCTGAATGCCTAAAAAAATTAAAAGAAGTCTTAATATCCAATGGCTACAAGGAAAAACACATAGAACATATATTTAAAAAAAGAACTTATAGATTGTACAACCAACTCAAAAAAAAACCATTAATAAACACCACCAAAAACGATATCATAAAACGTTTAATACTGCCCTACATAAATGAACTATCAAAAAGAATACAATTCGTCTTAAAGAAACATAATATCATAACATGCCACAAAATTCATAATAAATTAAGTACATTATTCACACAACTAAAAAGCAAAACACCAAAAATTAAATAATCAAATGTCAATTATTCCATTCCTATAAAAAATCAGAACATTCAAACATATTCTTTAACAAGCTCTTTCGTGACAGACTATCCAATATCTATCCCAATCCTTTACTTTTCTTCACAGATGGATCAAAGACGGAAAAGGGAGTTGGGGCTGCCTTCTTTTTTGATAATATCGTCCAAATGTTTAAATTACCTAAACATATCTCTATTTTCTCCGCAGAATTGTTGGCAATAAAGGAGGCTATCAGATATTCCCTCCAAGCAAATATCCAACAACCAACCCTCATAATTTCTGATTCCCTAAGCGCTCTCAAAGCCATCAATTCTAGAAATCTCAATTTCAACTATATCAGGCAAATTCTGGATCTGATGCACACGGCCACCTTGAAAAAAACGTACCATATCCTTGCTTTGGTTGCCCAGTCACATAGGCAACCCTCATAACGACAGAGCGGATTATCTTGCTAAACTTGCCATAGAAAGGGGCAGTATGAACATGGGAGAGAATCACTACTCTGATTTTAAACAGCTTCATAAAACACCTACACAGCTCTCTCTTCCAACTCAAATGGGACTTGGAAGATCCCAACAACAAATTATGGTCCATCAAAACCAATGTATTTCCTCCCCTTAACTCCACAGAATTGAACCGAAGACATAATGTAATAATGAGAAGACCGGCATTGGGACACACCTACTCCACGCATGTACATCTATTAAAGAGAGATCCCCCTCCACTCTGTCCTAAATGTGACTCCCCCTTATCAGTGTTACAACTAATCGAATCCATTCAACATCAAAACTTGAGAGACACCCACGGCATCCCATCCAAAATCACCATCCTCATAAAATCTTTTGTCCCACTTAAAGAAAACATAACCAATTACTTAAAAGAATTCAACTTCATAGTCTAATCTATTTATACCAAACTAACTCTAGTGGGCGCTAAATGATCTTAGCTGTCGATGCGCCCTGCCCAACAGAAACAAACAAAACAAAAAAAAACATTCCATGTGCAGAATGCCCGAAAAAAATATATAGGGCGAGCCAATTACTATAAAACGACTAAACGAACACAAATATAGGCAAAACGCCTTCACAGCACTAAACAAACACACCAAAGACACTAAACATGAATTGAATTACAAAGCGATAAAGATTTTGAATAGAGACTCTAATTACCAAAAACTAAAAATCAAGGAAATTATCGAAATAAGACGGGATCCTGATGTTGTAAATGATAGAACTGATATAGCCTGCCTCAGCCATATTTATCAAAATATTTCAGTAAATATTTTTTGGATTAATTTTGAAAAACAGTAATTAGCGTACATATTTTTAAATTAGTTATATATATAAAATAAAAAAAATAATATAAACTGTGTAAACTGTTTTTATAGCGTGACGTGAATTGTACCAAAATTTTAATTTTTAAATTAAAAATTTCCTGAAACTTTTTAAAAAATTTTAGATACTTTGAAAATGCCCAAAAAAAAATGGACGAAAAGTCAGTAAAGACTAAATAAAAAAAAATAAAATGTTTTAATAAGTAGAACCAAAATCTAAGAAATAAAAAAAAGCACAGAATCATATATATATATATATATATATATATATATATATATATATATATATATATATATATATATATTGTACTTTACATTAATGGGCAGTGAACTTATTATATCAGTTTGTAGGATGCGAATGAAAGGACTCATTTTTTCTTTTTTTTTAGTACTCATTATTTCGTCGATAAATTTATGACATCTTCAAGAGAAACTGTAGATTTAAAGACACATTATTAGTTAGGTGGCTTTCCACCTAACTAATAGTGTGTCTTTTGTTTCAATTTTACAGATATCAAAAACTTATTGACAAAATATTGAGTATTAAAAAAAAAAGAAAAAAAAATGAGTTCTTCATTCACATCCCGCAGACCGATACCCGATACCCGATAAGTTGTTTCAATTTTACAGATATCGAAAACTTATTGACAAAATATTGAGTATTAAAAAAAAAAGAAAAAAATGAGTTCTTCATTCACATCCCGCAAACCGATACCCGATAAGTTCGTTGCCCATTATATATATATATATATATATATATATATATATATATATATATATATATAAATATATATATATATATATATATATATATATATATATTTATATATATATATATATAATATATATATATATATATATATATATATATATATATATATATATATATATATATATATATATATATATATATAAATATATATATATATATATATATATATATATATATATATAAATATATATATATATATATATATATATATATATATATATATATATATATATATATATATATATATGCATACACATAACATAACCTTATTTTTTTCTCTTAATTTGGTGGAAATCTTGTGACTATTTCATCTTATTATTCGAAAACAAGGATATTAAGTTCTTTTTTCAAAATCAATATTGACTTTTTTTTTTTATTAAAAATTGATATTTGTAATGGGTCTCGCAGCAAAAGCAAAAAGAAGTATCTACTAACAAAAGAAGGGCAGCATTTCCAAAACCTTTATCTCTCTAATAAACTGCTACATAGTTACTTTGCTTACATCTGTAAGTAAGAATACCGAGAATGGTAAAAATCAATCTTAAAAAAAAATCGAACCAGAAACTTTTTATAGTGAATATTGTTGATATTTATTAGGTCGTATGTTTTTTTAGATCTACTTCTTCGTTTACATAAGGATTGTAGATTTAGTAGTAGATACGTTTAAAAATTCTTTAATAGGAAATTTAAAAAAAAAATCTGTTTATTACCGTATAATGAACCAGATTCCCCGTTTTATTAGCAGTAAAAAATCCTGAGTACCTAAATTTGTGTTTTTTCTCTCAAGCTTTTATTAGCTATTTGTATATTTCATTAGCATTAAACTTTATGCATCATATTCAAGGAATTAAATAAAATTGTAATGCTGGTGAGAACAAAATTTAAACTTAGAAAATGTGGATATTTTTAAAATATTTTTAGGTAGAGTTAATCTCACCATGAAAAAAATTATTTAATATAAGGCATAGCAAAACACCCAAATTAGAGTTTCATTAACGATATTAAGGGCTTCATATTAGCTTAAACTTTTAATTAAGGCGAATTAACTTACTAAACAAACTTAAACTAACACGAAAAAATGTTTACAATTTACAATTGCAACTCTATAGATTACTGTGATACTATGGGTAAATAAAAGTTGAAAAGTGAACATTATAAATTTTACGATTGTTTTCGTAAACCCATATACAATAATTAAAAAACTAAAAATACTGAAATATATAACTTTAACATGGTGTATACAATACCAAGCAATTTTCCAAATTTTAGTTAGATGAGGGTATAAAAAAATCTAAGAATTTTCGAAATAACAAAGTTAGATCGATTCTGTAAACGTTTTTTTTTTTTTTCTTAATCCAACTTAAAAAAATACAAAATAATTATTTATATTCTATTTATATATATTTTCTACCTACTTAAAAAGGAAAATATCGTTAGCAAAAGAAATTTTTCCTATTGTCACTCTCAGCAAAAAAGTAAGGAATGAAAGCAATATGTGGTTCATATTTAATACACAAAAAATCATATGAACACACACAATAATAAGCAAAATTTTGAGTTAATTTGATACGTCAGTAATAGATATTTGATATTTTGGCATCGCTATTTATTGAACTATCAACATTTTTGACCTGAATGACAAAAAACGGTAACCTAATTATTGGGAGAAAAAACATAATAAATAAAAATTACTGTTAATGATTTATATTTTACAAAATCCTGCAAAAGTAGGTTTTCGCGAAGTGGTAAAAAAAATTACCTAATTTTTTTAGATTTAAAATTCAGTTATACTCCAAAGTCAATTACGAGTAAAATAGTTAACTATCATATCGGCAAGCCTTGTTCTAATAAATGTGACTGGCGAAACCATAAAAATCTACAAAGCCCTACCACCCATTTTCTACCTACTTTTATCGAAAAATAACAGGTCTGCAAACAGAAGCTGCTAGGTAAATTTTTAAATAAATCATTCTATCTAATTTACATGTCTAGATTCGTTGGGACAGGGATGGATAACATCAAATTTTTATGGCTGTCAGGATGGGAAATCAAATCTTTAGAACTATTGTTGGAACCTCTGCGGTTTTTTAATCTTTGAAAGCTATCTTTTGGGTAATTATTTAATCAAGATTTAAAGGGTTGTTAAACTTAACTGTAGCAGGTAGTTTTCATACTAGATCGATTATAAAGGACATCTTGTTAATTAATACAAACTACATTTTTTGTAAGTATTTATTTAGTAAATACATTCTTATCATCTACGAGACACTTCAAAATTTCTGTTAATAGATACTTTAATTTTTAATACCTTGAAATTTCAGTTTGAATGTTTGCTTTGCCAATTTCTACGGAGCCATTGATTAAATATTTCAAGTAGTCCAATTTATGTTATTAATACAATTTTATAGGCTTTTATAAGCTGTGTAATTAAAAAACTACTTTACTAACTGCAAGTATATATATATATATATATATATATATATATATATATATATATATATATGTGTATATATATATATATATATATATATATATATATATGTATGTATATATATATATATATATATATATATATATATATATATATGTATATGTATATATATATATATATATATATATATATATATATATATATATATATATATATATATATATATATATATACATATATGTATATGTATGTCCACGAATTTCTAGTACAATATATCAACTAACTAAAACAAATAAGCGATAATAGTTTCAAAAATAACTTTAAAAATTATCTAAGCGGTGTTGTATTGGATTATTAAATAAAATCCTGGCCATTTGTTCCGAATAGATTTTGGATTTTTAAATATATATATATATATATAATATATATATATATATATATATATATATATATATATATATACGAGGCTGGTTTGAAAAGTCCGTGCAAAGTCCGAGAGATGGCACCACCGCCGCGTATCGAGGTCATGTTTAGTTAGTAGCATCTCTTGAATGAACGCACACCAAGTTTCAGCCATATTGGTCTATTTCTTTGTGTTTGGAATTCGTGTGAATCAAGGAAGTCGAGTGATTTTCAAGAAATGGACGAAAAAGAATTTCGTATGGTGATTAAACATTACTTTATGAAAGGCAAAACGCCTCAGGAGACTAAAGAGAAGCTTGATAAACATTATGGTGACTCTGCACCTTCGATTAGAACAGTTTATAAGTGATTTCAAAATTTTTCGGACTGGCCATATGGGCACAAGTGACGCTGAACGTTCTGGACGGCCTGTGGAGGTTACGACTCCAGAAATCATTGATCACATCCATGATATGGTGATGGATGACAGAAGAGTTAAGGTGCGTGAGATTGCTAGTGCTGTAGGCATCTCGACTGAACGGGTACATAATATTTTGCATAAACATTTGGACATGAGAAAGCTATCCGCAAGATGGGTGCCGCGATTGCTCACGCTTGACCAAAAACGGAATCGTGTGAAGTGTTGCAAGGATGATTTGCAGCTGTTCCAGAAGAATCCGGAGGACTTTAAGCGTCGTTTCGTCACTGTGGATGAAACATGGATACATTACTATACTCCTGAGACCAAACAACAATCTAAACAATGGGTTACCAAGGGGGAATCTGCACCAAAAAGGCGAAGACCGTTCCTTCGGCCGGAAAGGTTATGGCGACTGTCTTTTGGGATTCGCAAGGATAATCCTCATTGACTATCTGGAAAAGGGTATTACAGGTGAATATTATTCATCGTTATTAGACCGTTTGAAAACCGAGCTGCAAGAAAAACGCCCGCGATTGGCCCACAAGAAAGTCCTTTTCCATCACGACAACGCACCAGCACACACCTCAGCAGTTGTGGTCGCAAATTAATGGAATAATAATACGAGGCTCGTTTTTAAGTAATTTATTTTAACAATTTTATTTTTCCATCAACCTTAATCTGCTTGTTATATAGTAAGACCAGTTTTTGTATTTTATCCTCAGAAATATGACTCTTGGTTTGTTCACCACTACAGCACGGTCATTTTGGTGTCGTCGCGGTGTCATAGCTCTGACCGTCAAGGTGCCTCTTTAAGTGCAGGAACATATGGTAGTTACTGGGCGCTAGCTCAGGGGGTGATCAAGTTGTTCCGAGAACAACTTTCGATAATTTAAGCATTCTGTCACAATTTCTTGAAATTTGAGAAAACACTTAATGATGAAATCGTAAAGCATCTCGAACTTTTTCATTAACTTTTGACACCAGGTCTTCATTAATGATGGCCGGCACACACTTCGTCACTCATCGTGCACGTTTGTAAGGCCATTTTTAAATACTTTAACTTATTTTCTTTCCATTCCATCGCTCATAGCGTTTTCGCCATACACTACACGAATCTACTGATGAATTTCGGTTGCTTTCACGTCTATTACATTAAAGTAACAAATTATAGCGCGTCTTTTACGGACGGGATTTTCAATGATCTGAGGCATTTGAAACATGGTCTGTGGCTAGCCATTAGATGCAGGTACTCGGCGCGCATAGCCGAAAGTCATATTTCAAAAGCGTACTTATTTAAAAAAACGCGCCTCGTATATAGTAAAATTGTGCTTGGCTCTATACGCTCAACTATTTTAAACAAATAGAGCACATATATGTAAACTAATTTTTAATAAAAAATTTACAATAAGACCCTCCAATGTGATCGACTCATATTTAGCGGCCAGAGTCGTATTAAAGTTACAACAGGAATACAAAAAATATAATATTTTAAAAATTATTCATATCTACAAAACTGAATAAGGTACTGTATTCCAGAAATTATGATTGTTATTGCTCTTTCCTTTATCGAAACATGGGACTCGCGTTTCCTCGTATTATGAACTGTCAGTCGAGCTAGAGAGGGCAAAAATTAGTAGTAAATCTTGCACAATACAACAGTCAAATATAAGTTGCATCGCTGGCTGGTCTCGGCCCAAGCGTACCTGCCCTCTACCAAAGGCCGCAAAATGCGTGCCACAAATTGATAGATGGATTTCTAGCTAAGAAGCATTTACAATTGTTAATATAACCGCTAGGCAGGTCCACGTATGAGTCGGTAATCCCTAATCAAAAAAATAAACATAATTATTAACTTTTGTTATATTGCTCAAGCATGGTGATTTGGTACTGAATTTTACTCTTTTCTCTGGCTAACCTAGCTCGGTTGTAATATAATGAAACGTGTATCTCGGGATCGTACGATAACCTGAGTGATAAGAATCACAATTACCGAAATATAGAGTCTGTTCAGCTGGAGTAGTTATTAATTCTGTAAAATGCATCTTTCTTAAAAATTTCTTTTTCAGTTTATAGCATGCACTTAGTGGTCTTTGGTAGAGGGTAGGAAGCTGTTAATTTTAAGCTGATACCAGGCAACGATGATGATAAGGATGACTGTTATGATATTTTAGGTTTTGTAAATAAACGCATAAAATAAATTAAAAATATTTTTCTAATGTTACTGCTACTGTTAGAAGCTTAATCGAGCAAGAGTGCGACACGAAATTTTGACCTGTTGACTAACGGTCTGCCTAGTTGTTCATTCTATCGGGCGAATCGAATAAAAGCCTTTAACGTTGATTTTGCCGCCCCCGTGCCCAGATAAGGACCAAAATTATTTTAAAACATTAATTTACTTGATTTTTTTGAATTTATACTAGAATTTAGAACCATTTCATGCGAAATTTCTAGTAAACGCTTAGCAAAGACCTCTAAAGTTTTTTTAACAGTTTTAATAACAATTTCAGTCACCCGGTACGAATTTTATGTAGAACCTATAATAGCGTCTATACTATCAGAATTTTTTTTTTAACTTTGAAAATGCCTTGGCTTGTTCGGGTACAGCGAGGCGTCCCTCATGATATTTTATTAATTAAGACGTAAATTTTGCAAAAATAATTTTGGCAGACGCGTAGGACTCAAAACTTAAGGCTTATGGTCTTATTTAATAAAAATCTCGAAAAACGACCGTTTCTGGCTGGAAAAAACGGATCCAGCTTCATCCTCCGGTATTGGCGGCGTCTGCCTTTTGCAAGTTTCCTCTTATTTTATAAAGAATAAACTAAATTTATTGATTTTATACGGTTAAGCTATTTCTGACGAGCAGACCGAGACAGCATTATGTTTCAGTGTGTATTGAATGTGGCAACGTAGTTTCTAGCTTGCTTCCTGCCGCGCGCAATGACGTGTTATTTATCTTTATTTAGTGTCGGTGTATTTTATTAGTTTTTTATTTTTAACAGTTATTTTAACAAATAATACCTACTTATGATGTCGGGTCGAACGCGATATAAAGGAAAATTCATAAAAAGAAAACAACTTGAGAGAATAAATGATTATAGAAAGCGAGGATACAGCCAAAGAATATTCCTGTATTGGTAGTCGTATAGTTAACATATACTATTTTGCAAAAAAATTATTTTGTCACAATTGCAAAAAACCGATACATCTTATGAATGTAAAAAAAGAGAAAAATCGGTTCAGTTTTTAGTATTCGGTGTTCTGAATGCGATCACATCACCTTAGTGGAAAGAAGAAGGACTCACTGGGTCAATAATACATTATTGAAGACTAAACATAAGAAGCCAATTATTCATGATGATATAACAACTAAGACTGAATCAAAATTTGAAAGAACGCTTGCGTCGGCGCGCTACGTTGCCACAGCGAAAATTTATTTCATAAAATACATCAAAAAATAATATTTATCTAACATTTTTTGCAACAACTAGGAGGTAAGCTGTCGTCATATTTTAACAAACCAAAGCTAAGTAATTTTTTTATGTATAATTTTTTTTTTGTGACTTTTTACTTTTTAATGCACATAGGACAACAAAAATTGTAAAATACGCATGCTTTTGATCGAAGAAAAAGTATGGATTCCTTTCTTTACGTGTTAAATATCTGAAAGTTTTACAAAATTTTATGGCAATATGGCGTGGTAAACCATCTTATATTGAAGCAGTGAATGCGTGATATTAAAAATCTATTATTTCTGAAAATGTCAAGCAAAACTACTTTTAACAGTTACTCGTAAGAAATACCTTAAATGAGTCAGTTTTTGAATCGATTTTTTTGGGCTCTAAAGCTGGGTCCGGTCTCGGCGGCGTCTGCCCTTTGGGGCCTTCGACTTTTTAGCGTCAACAAATGTTATGGTAGTTGATTCAAGTTGTTAAACGACAGTTAATTTTTGGATGTAGCATTTAGGACCTTATCTGGGCATTCCAGGGCACGGAGCCCGCAAAATCAATCTTAAGGGCTTTTATTCGACTCGCCCGATAGAGCGAATAACTAGGCAGACGGTTAGTCGGCAAGTCAAAATTTCGGATTACCCTCTTGGTCTATAAGCTTATATTTTGAAACTAATTTGGAAATGAAAAATGTTTCGGGTGATGAAGTATTAAATATTAAGTGATAATTTGGATAAGAAAACAGTTTATGTTATGAAATGATTGATCGGTAGGTTTCAGATACACTTTTTGTCGCTTTTCGAAAAAAATTTGTATAACACATATCAGGATACGCAATACTATTTAACTCGTGTGATTTGTGGGATCTCAGTTATCTATTCCTTTACGAATTACAGTTGTTAAACAAAATAAAACTTTTTTAGCTGATTACGCGAACGATGTGCAAATGGAAGACATTATTCATCTATTATATAACAGTTACGTTATATTTTTTTTTAAGTAAAAATATTTAACTGAGACTACTTTTGTAAATTATTTTTTCCATACATAAATTTAAAAAAAATAGAGAAGAAATACCGTGAAAGGCTTCATACATACGAGGCTGGTTTGAAAAGTCCGTGCAAAGTCCGAGAGATGGCACCACCGGCGCGTATCGAGGTCATGTTTAGTTAGTAGCATCTCTTGAATGAACGCACACCAAGTTTCAGCCATATTGGTCTATTTCTTTGTGTTGGCATTCGTGTGAATCAAGGAAGTCGAGTGATTTTCAAGAAATGGACAAAAAAGAATTTCGTGTGGTGATTAAACATTACTTTATGAAAGGCAAAATGCCTCAGGAGACTAAAGAGAAGCTTGATAAACATTATGGTGACTCTGCACCTTCGATTAGAACAGTTTATAAGTGGTTTTTCAAAATTTTCGGACTGGCCATATGGGCACAAGTGACGCTGAACGTTCTGGACGGCCTGTGGAGGTTACGACTCCAGAAATCATTGATCAAATCCATGATATGTGATGGATGACAGAAGAGTTAAGGTGCGTGAGATTGCTAGTGCTGTGGGCATCTCGACTGAACGGGTACAGAATATTTTGCATAAACATTTGGACATGAGAAAGCTATCCGCAAGATGGATGCCGCGATTGCTCACGCTTGACCAAAAACGGAATCGTGTGAAGTGTTGCAAGGCTGGTTTGCAGCTGTTCCAGAAGAATCCGGAGGATTTTAAGCATCGTTTCGTTACTGTGGATGAAACATGGATACATTACTATACTCCTGAGACCAAACAACAATCTAAACAATGGGTTACCAAGGGGGAATCTGCACCAAAAAGGCGAAGACCGTTCCTTCGGCCGGAAAGGTTATGGCGACTGTCTTTTGGGATTCGCAAGGGATAATCCTCATCGACTATCTGGAAAAAGGGTAATACTATTACAGGTGAATATTATTCATCGTTATTGGACCGTTTGAAAACCGAGCTGCAAGAAAAAACGCCCGCGATTGGCCCACAAGAAAGTCCTTTTCCATCACGACAACGCACCAGCACACACCTCAGCAGTTGTGGTCGCAAAATTAATGGAAATAGGATTCCAACTCGTTTTACATCCCCCCTATTCTCCAGACTTGGCTGCCTCGGACTACTATTTGTTCCCCAATTTGAAGAAATGGCTGGCGGGACAAAGATTTTATTCAAACGAGGAGGTGATTGCAGACACTAATGGATATTTTGC